>OV121055.1:5027500-6277500 GCA_921293045.1 Aplocera efformata
TACTACTCGCTAAGTGGTAGATTCCAGCGAAATTTAAAGAAAATATAATTAGGGGATTTATACCTGTGTAATGTACCTTGTAATATTCTGTAATACCTGTGTAATGTACCTTGTAAAGTGTACCAAAGAACTTATTTATACCTGCACCAATGGATTATACCGTGGTATTTATAACGTACCTACCTTTACTCATTTTATATCAGTATTTTTTTATATAATTATAATTAAGGCAAGTAGCATAATTTTAGTATACTTCATCATAATTAGGTTACCATGCACTGTAGTTTGAAGCACGTACAAATTTTAATTACCATTTTTTAATGAATTTTATAGAGTAAATGTTTGTAATAATTAGTATAATTATCTGAAGCTTAGGAAGCGCTTATTATATCGCGTTTCTTAAGAATTAAACAGAGTTTGCTACTTAATGGATGGCGCTGTTATTCTGACACTGGCGCTGACATCAGCAATTTAGTTAGTGGCTTTCATTTCTGAAAAACACTAAATCGCTTTATCTTTTTTATTTATGTAACGAAAAGTATTTTATTTTATAGTGTAGGTTATATATTTATTTAGTGGTTAGTACCTCCTCTTTTTGTGTAATACTATGTGAATATTGTAACGAGATCTTCCAAGTATGCTTAATTAAAGTATCTTAATATTTATGTACGATAGTTTATGTACATTTGGGACCAAATTGGTTGAACTAATGCGTGAAGGAAAGTACTTATATATTTATATAACGCGATGTTTCTTGGCAAATGTAACATAATAGAAACTGTTTTTTTTTTTTTTAATTAAATACCGCCTTTATTTAATTAATTCAACTTTCAACTCATTGTTTTAGTGTTGTTAGTACTACGGTATATGTATAGAAATTTTTGCAAAACAATTGCTTGAATTGGAGCAAAACTTCAACTTGACAGTAATGGTATTTCAATGGCTATCTTGATGATATAAAATCAGGCAAAAAAGCACGACTTTTATGCCTGGTTTGTCAACAACTCTTCATTAAGATGTAAGTGAAATATAATATCCATGGAGACGTGACCTTGCAAACCGCTTATCAATTAACCACAAAAAATATGATCGCATTGCGAAAACAGTTTTTATTAAGTTCCTAGTCATCATAATAAATTAAGTTTAAGGTATTTATGTTCACTTTATTCTACAAAAGCTAAATTACACTAGTGCGTAAGTGTAAATTATTGAAAAATAAAACACATTTTAAGAAATAATTTATCTTTATTCCTTTTTTTTCAACGTCTCGAATTCTTTTCTAAGACAAATCAAACTTGGCTTTGTTACATCAAAAAAATACACAAATGTTCATATTATAATATTCATATTTATATATTAAACACGAAACGCAGTCTTCCCACTCAAGTGCCTATCTACTCGTAAGCTATCAAAAATGCAGCGTACTATGCCATTAAAATCTATTTTATTTATGTAGTGATCGGTTTTGTAGGCGTGCTATATATTTCGGCATTTCGTCACATTTCGCTTTTTCCTTCATATCAGAGATATGAATAAAAAATGCGAGCTTACGTTTCGATAGGCACTTGTTTAGGGCTGTACGTTTTAACGAAGCGTATATCGAATGAGGAGTCAAATCGAACGATCAGTCTATTCGTCCGTCGACGGAAGAAAGGGTATTTTCCATGAAACTGCTATTTTCCTTTTTTAAGTTAATGTAAATCTAAGAACATGACCAAAATCGGCTGTGTCTGAGAAGTGTTGCACTGCATTTTGCAGTGTTCTGAAACCAGGCACACTATTTAATTTCCGGGTATTTTAACGTGCTGGTAGTAAAAATGTCGAAAAAAAATACAGGATCATTTTGAAGAATGTATTGAGGTAAGTACTAAGTAGATTACTTACAGCAGTTTCGTATTGGAAAACACCTTCAGAGCGCGCGATGAGATCATTACCTACCACGCTCGCGAAGTACTAAGGCTGGACTCTACGCTGCTCAAACTAAACCATTTCAACATTCTTATAATAATATCTGTGATTTTTATAAAAAAAAAGTATAAAAAATTCGACTTGAAATTCAACTATTGTTGTCGATAACGATATATGGCTCAATGTTCTTTTTCACATTACTAGACGGCTATTATCTGATACAGACAAAAGCCGAATGCCATAAGTGATAAACTCACAACTGGGTGGTTATTCATTTAGTTTGAGTAGCTTAAAGAATGGCCATCACTCATACATCACCCTCGTACTCAATTCTACAATGAATTATTTTCAATTGCTCGGATTCAAAGTCACATTTGACGTAAGTTAACAATAAAAAAAATATCCATTACATAGTTCTGTTTAATCTCAAATATATATGAAGTAAGAAACGGATTACTGTGTAGGGAGATTTTTGAGGTGAGATGAGACATTTTTCATATCTTTATTGTGGTCTACCACTGACTAATATTTGATTACAAAGTCAAGCGCTAAATAAACCCTAAAGCCTGAATTCCTCCTCCGCTGATGTCGGTCACGTGCGATTGGCATTACGGTATTTTATTTCTCACTGACGGTAGACGGTACGGTAGACTCGTTTGCTCGGTAGAATTTTTGTTTTTAAGCGCGTCAGTCGACCGACGTACGCTCACACTGACGCGTGCAGTACGCGCCGCGTATGATCTTATGCGCCGCCGAGTCAGCGTTCAAGTGTGGCGTATTATGTTACTCAACATACACGTACGCATTGACCCACACAACCGACATCAGCATAGGAGGAATTCAGCCCTAAACCACAGAAGTCTGTTTCTCCTTCAAATCTGACACAGGAGAGCTTCCTGTACAAAACATATTAATTTACTCAAATAAGTAGACATTTTACAGGACAAATAACAATGTTTTAAAATCACTGGAGATTTTACAAACATGATTCGCGTTACGAAGGCTGAGTTAGGCCCCTTTACAAACACTAGTTTATAATCGTTAACAGGTACACGTTTATAATCGTTTGTGAAAAATAAAACCATTTAACATTAAACATCCATTCAATTCTCCAACAAACAACACGAATTGAGTTAAATTAATTAGACACTTAAATAATTTTGGCTGTTAGGGACAACCTACACTTACAGGAAAATAGGACATTCAAATCAACCCATTGGAAGACTACCCTTATAAAACAATAGACTACATTAGCACGCTAATAGGATATTTAAATGCATACTCGTAAAATGAAATCCGTTAAATGTTGCCGTCCTTATCTATTGTGCAGTATAGAAAGTGTAGGAAAGTCTATCTTGTTGATACAAGAACGGAGTATCGTACTATGACTTTACATTATTATCAATAGGAAGCCAAACGTTCTTACACAAACAGCAATGTTCAAACACTCGACGAAACTATGGATAGCTCTACTTAATTACAATAAAGTCAATCTTCACGATATTATACCGAGACATAGTACATTTTGTGCACGCTACCAACCGTATTGTATGATCACATTGACGCATTTAAACTTACACCTTACTACCTTATGATAACTAATAATACGTTTAAAAACTAAATACGCTCGCTTTGTGGAATGCAGTTTATATAAATAAAGATTTCACAAGACTGTATTCGAATAAAAAAATCGGGGCTCTCAAACATCAGTACGGCGCCCAGATGGAGAATCGCATTTCGATGTATATTACAATATTACACGAAGCTAACGAAACGGGTAATTTACACATACACTAATATTTACATCTAGTTTGTGCTTCCACTAGTAACATTGACGGGGGTCGCCGGTCCACGCGACCCCGCTATCGTTCACAACATCCAAGGAGTTCAACACAACACTACGAGGTAACTTCACATTCTAACATTCAAAGCGCACATCACATACACATCGTGGGTTACGCGAGATCACAGTGTTTAAATTATGGCTACCGATAGGGATAAGGGCGGCCGCGCGAAAGTCTTTGCGCGGACCGCTGCGCGCGATCATCGCGATCTATCGCGGGGTGCGGCGGCAGTGCGACCAGTCGCGGATCGCTGCGACCGTGCGAGTTTGTCGCGACCTCTCGCGGCGTGGTTTAGTCAGGGAACGTCCGGCGGGTGTCCGCGTGGGCTCATTTGGGCGGCGTCGGGAATGAGTTGACGACCGCCTGGGTGGACGCCAGCACCGCCGCCGCTGCAACAGACATTCCATTAGTCTTATGGGCGTCCGGCTATCGCGCCCCTGCAACCGTGTACATACTTTAGTGTTGTTCTTAAAATTAAGTTTGTACGCTCTCGCTAAAGCTTGAATGACCTTTCAAGGAAATCTGCAGCCACTCAGAATGGCTGGGTGTGGCATTTTCCTACACGTCTTACATTTTGAACCAGTGTACGCTCTTCGAAGACCTTTATTCTGCTACTCTATACAAAATACTATACAGGGTTCATTACCTGTTCTTCTTGGGCCTACCTCCTGCTCTAATTACAAGGATAGGGCGACAGTTAATTGAGAAACTTTTTTATTCTTACTCGAAGGCCGTTGTCAATGTTGTCTTTCGAGCTCGTACTAAACATTACGGTAGAAGACTCCCACTTCCTTAGTCCTGCCTTCTGCTAAAACTACAGTCAGTTTAAAGTCTTACCATAATAAGGCAGCGAGTTCTAATAGTATATTTAACGGGGTTCATAGAAACTAGTTCATCATCAAGTGAAAAACTACATCAAGTTTAAAACCTCACCCAACCTTGCAGATTTTTTTCACCAAGATTTTCTTCGCCTATTCCTCTATCTCGTCCCATCTAGAGTAAGTGTGAAGTCTCACCAGGATAAGGCGGCGGGTATATTGGGTACCCGAGGCCGACGTGCGTGTGGTGATGCGTGTGCACGTGGCGTTGTGGGGGTGGGGAGCGGGCCCCCTCTTTGTGGCTCTCCCCAGGGGCCCGCGCCGGGGGCCCGCCCTTCCCGGGGGGCGGCTTGGCGTGTTCCTGCAACTCATGGATCTTGTGCGGGTAGTATTGCGCGTGGTGCGGATGGGAAGGGTGCGCGTGAGCGGGCAGCAACTCCAGCTTTGGTGGGGCGGCCTGTAAGAAAAAATATGTATGAAAAAGATGGATAATCTTCACCTACGTATATGTAGGTTACAATATTCAATCCTAGGCACCAAATCCTTTATAAATAAAAATCAATTGCAGTTCGTTAGTCTCGCTAAAACAACTTGACCGATTTGGCATTGGCAGTGATATCAAATTGCAAATTAAAGCAGGAAAACTACTCAGCGTCAGCTGCTGGTTAAGAATGAAAAACAAAAAGCTATCTTCAAACATAGTACCTGCGAGCAGCATGACACCGAGAGGTGAGCGGTACAACGCCACTTACAACATAATATGGTATTTGAGACAAACGTTGGTATGAATTCAATTCTCTCTTCATTTTATCACTACTTTGAAAAGATTCGTACAAATTATAATATAGAGCATATTTTGAAAACAAATCAATTTAAGTTAATTTCTTTGCCGAGTACTTATGGTATCATAC
This sequence comes from Aplocera efformata, assembly GCA_921293045.1. NCBI lineage: Eukaryota > Metazoa > Arthropoda > Insecta > Lepidoptera > Geometridae > Aplocera > Aplocera efformata. The sequence goes on from OV121055.1 coordinate 5,032,982, forward strand.
CTAGAATATTTATTATCCTATAAAGCTGTACTTCCATTAGTAGATTTAAAAGGCATTACCTGTGGCCGGGACAGGTCTTCAGGCGCGTGGTATCTCGGCACCGGCCAGCCGCCCCCGAAGCCTCCGACCAGCATGGGGCTGAGGGGCGCCCGGTACACTCCTTCGAACGGCAGCGCTCCGTAGTGCGGCGTCTGCATGTACGGGGGCAGGTAGTACTGGGACGTCGGCGGGGGCGGGGGTCCTTGGGTTTCCGTTGTCGGCTTCTGGCCTTCTTGCTTCACCTAGGAAGGGTTGAATTGTTAACTTTGCGTCCACGATTATGCTTTCGGACTCGATGGTATTTTAGGATGATGATGTAAAATTTGAAAGTCAATTTATTTCTGAAAGTCTATGTCCTTTTGTATCCCTGACAACGTGAATGCAAAATTTCATGATGATCAGTTGAGTAATTACGGCGTGAAAGCAAACATTCGAATTTATAATATATTAGTAAGAATAATTTATGAAATTGAATTACTACATATTGCTTATTAAATATTGGGTTAGGGTTACCACGATTTTTCGCAATGATTATTCTTCTAATAAAAAATCTAAATGTTAGTTACGATAACACGTTCTACGCGCCGCTTGTCAGTTTTGACAGTGGTATTGTAGTACCAACAACTTATCTGACAGTTCTGTTATTCGTACCTTGACTTCCTCTTTAGGCTTGTCGTCCTTGTCCTTCCCGGGGGGCTTGTGCGCAGGCGAGGGGCGCGAGGGGGCGCTACTCGTCGGCTTCGTCTCGCCGCCTTCCTTCCGCCGCTGCTCAAGACTCATGTAGTATCTACAAGGCATCGCAAACATACAAATTATAGTCCATGTTAGTGTTTTATTAGTCTAACTGAATTTATAGCTTATGACATTGTAGTCCTAGTACAATATCTGGGGTCTCTCCAGTTTTTGTCTTTCCAGTAGGAACAAACATTTTGCATTACGGTTCTCTTTTATTTAAGAGATTTGAGATTTAAAATTGCTTTCGGTAGAATAGCCGTCTACATGAGACTTCATTTGAACAACATAATTGTTTTACACTTCATATGCAGTAGCATAATGAACTCGGTGCGTAGGATTAGGTATAATGGAAAGACGAGTGTTCTGGCTCCATCTCGGGAGTATTGTTAACTTTATTGTTTATACGTTGATTGCTTATACATTTTACACTGATTCTTTGATTGCGTAAGTGAAAAACTCTGGTGCACGTGTGTGTTTGAACCAGCGACGTTCAGATTGAAAGTCGGCGTCTGTCTCCCTGAGTCATCATGCTCTCAGCGGTGTGCTCTCAAGTGTAGTTGAATGCAATTGATATTGTACCCTTACCTTCTCAACTCTTCCTCTCTCGCATGTGGCGGCCTCTGGAAGCCGTACGGTCCCATCTGGGCCTTCATCTCGATACTCTCTTTCAGAATCTGATGGTTATCGTTTGGCCGGGCGGGATTCTCTTTTCCTTCCACAGGGCGTTTGCTTTTGTCCAAAGGGCTTGGCGTGGTCTTAGCGCGGTCGTCTTTGCTCTTGTCCTCTAAAGGGGCACCACCGTCTACGTTGTAGGGGAAGTTTGGAACGTAGTTGTAAGGGTAGAAGTGCTGGGGTAGTACTTTAGGCGGGTTTCCGTCCGGTTTGCCGTCCTGGATAAGAAAGATTATGTCTTATTTTTACGATTCAATGATAGCGTACACTAATATTAGTCACAGGCAAAAACATTTGTTGGATGAGCATGAAATTTATTCTGAATTTTGTAGTATCTTCGAAGCAAGGATCTTCAGTTCGATTCTCAGCCGGGGCAAACTTTGTATTATGAGCATAAATGTTCTAGGGCCTTGGGTATTTGTGTTGTGTAGTGGCATGGACAAACACAGAAAGTGTATTCTATATACGGTATAAGCGTTTGATTTGTTAGTTAAATTTATATAATAAAACTCACTTTCAAATCAGCCTTAGGGTCTCCTTTGGATAAGTCCTCCTTGCCTTTGTCTAAAGGTGGAGGGGGGGCGGCGGGGTGCGTAGGCGGTAAGTATGGAGGCTGTCCGTAGTACTGTAAAACATAAAATCGTAAAATCTAGTGCGGGGATTCATATTATCTTTATTTTTAGACGACTGAGGCGAAAACAAGTTTTGAGAAGACTTTTCTGGTTATGATGGAATAGTTTTTTCATAATATATCATTTTTACAGACTAATTATGTACTTATTGTTTATTAAATTAAAAGTTAATATAATAAAAATGTAGATCCGATCATAAAACTTTCGCCTTCTGTTAATACTGTTGTAATTGGTGGTCGAGGGCTTACCTGGTGGAACACCGGGAAGGGTCGATGGTCGGCCTCGGGCGGCGCGTCGGGCGTGTTGTCGTCCGATATGTCGGAGTACGCCGGCGACCGCACGCCGGGCGTGGGCGACCGGCGGCGTCTCTTGCCGGGCGACTCCTCCGCGGGGGATTCCGTCGACTTTCGCTCCTCTGACGGCATGAGCGCCGATCGGGGCTTCACCTGGAATCAATGCAGATGGTATGTGAGGAACCATTAAATTAAGCATTTGCTTTCACTGGTGAAGTTCCTTTGGAGAGCCCAGAGACCCTCGAATGCGCAGAGGTCGGCCACCGGAGGGGTTTAGTTCGGGTAAAAGTCCCACATAACTCGGTTATCTCCCCCAGGGCAACCGGTGTATCTGTAGCAGATTCCCCTTCGTCAACAAAAAAAAAACATTTGCCTATCAATACATGTCATCACGAAGAAGGTAAATGTGGATTTTGATAGATCGGCGGTGCCTGTCAATGCTATGTATTAACTAATTTGTATCTTAATAAAACAGTCCAAACGTTGCTAAGAAGTTGGGCGGTTGTTTTTACTTTACCACAATCAAGTCAACAACGCTCTTTAGGTATTTAAGATACTTAAGCTTACTTAAACATTACTATTTTCGCTGTACGGGCTACGGACTCATACAATCGGTCTTGCAAACTAACTGGACAAAGATAGATTTTGATAGGACCAAAATAGCGCTAAATTCTTTCTTGCTCATACCCTTGCACCTGTGTTGGGTGGCAAAGGCAATCAGACATACTTTGAACACCCGAGAACAAATTTTATTCTATAGTCCAGCTTGCCGAAAATGATTGCCAATTCAGTTCTTTTGAAAAACGAGTTAAGTGCCATTTCGTTTGGCATCCGTAGAACTAAAGACAATGAACGCAATGAACCTGTCATTGCATTCATTGTCTTCCGATATATTATTCAAACCGGAAATTAGCTATGTTAGTGTTTGGGTATGGTGGAAGTTATTACCTACTTTCCGGGACGGACACAATGTTCAATCTTTTTATTCCGTAAGATCTCTAGTATCGGAAGGTACGTGTATGTAGGGTCTCGAAGGGTATTATTCAACTTCGGGCGTGAGTAACATGAACCCCGATTTGACAAGTCAGAGTTAATTTAATGCATTATAAGAATAAAGAAGTTTTTTTATTATATGCACACAGTCGTTGTTCCACAGAACTGCCACCACGCCTTGTAATCTGCCGCCAAGCAGTCGCGTTGCTATGAGTCAGTGGAAAGGTGCGGGTGCCGGTGAAATAACAGGTGCATGAAATACATCCCCGAGGCGGAGAAATAACGTCTCATGCGTCTGGGAACAGGAGCAACAGGGTGCAACTTGGGTCTTCTCATAACATTATGTCAAGGGAAGGCCTTAGTCATTTCTGTTGTTATGGGCGGACGTAACTTAACAACAGGCGGGCTATCCGTTATTTCACTTTTAACACGTGAAAAATTACAGTCAGTTTTTAGTGTTTCGCTTGTTTTATTATTAGATTCGCCAAGTGATTTAGTATCATCTAGTAGACTAATGGAAAATGATTTGTCTCTGGAGTCACCTTGAACTGCGTGGGCTGTAAGCTCGGCAGCTGTTCGGGCGGCGTGGCGGGCGGCGCCGGCGGCGTCAGCACTCGTTCGGGCACCGACGCGGGCTCCGGGGTGGGAACCCGCTCCTCCGGGAACCGCGGCGCGGGGGACTCCGCCGCCGGAACCACCTTTTCTGGAGACTTCTCTGGCGTCTTCTCTTTAGGTGCTTCCGGCGACTTCACCGGGGTCGGAGACTTGACGGGAGTAGCGGGCGTCGCCGGCGCAGACGCCGGCCCCGCCGGTGACGCGGGCTCGGCCGGCGGCTCTTCCTGCTCCGAACTGGATCCATCCTTGTCGTCGTCTTCGGCCGTGCCGTGCGCGTGCGACCGGTGGTATTTCAGTCCGTTCGCGTGTTTGTACTTTTTGGAACAGTTCGGCTCCGGACATTCTAGTAAGACGGGATCGGGGGGCGGCGACGACGGCGTCGGCGGTGGCCGTTTTGCCTTAGGCGTCGGAGGACGTTCCTCCGCTTCTGATGTCCGTTTCCGTTTCGAATCGGGCCTGGGAGGGGTGAAGGGAGTGGGGGATGGGAGGGCGCGTCGCCCTTTCGCGCCTCCGTTTCTTAATTTACTATGTACGGAGGATCTCGTCTCTGTGAAGTTTGTCATGTCTGTGGGCGCGGCTCCCCGGCCGCGTTTCGCTCCTCGCCCCTTTGGCGTCCGCGCGTCTAATTCTTCGGTCGGTGAATCACAAAACCTGGAAATTATTTTCGAATACAATGCGACTGGAAAAGGCATTTAACAATAGGCGGAGAGCTTTTATTCCCCTGACTCATAATCATAAGAGGAGAGAACATTATGTCCTCGAAACAGCGTCGTTTCCGCTGCAATATTAGTATTCTGTCTGAGCGACGGCGTATTTCGAGCGTAGTGTCATAATCATGATAAATACTAACCGCGGCGGCGCCCAGTCGTGCCTCGTGCAGTCCAGTAGAGTCCCCACATAAGTCTTCCCTCGCCACGTCACGTTTACTACTAGCACACCTGTAACAAAAGCATAACACGTTCAATTTATGGCTTCCTTCGGTCGCTCGATCGAGAAATGGGATTACTTCGAAACCGAGGGGTCACGAATTTGTGCATACAAGTCGGTGTGAAGTCGTTTCGATCCAATTTGTCACGAGGGAGTTCTCATTTGCATGGCGGGGATGCAGGCCGGCGCGGCGCGGCGATGCGGTACCTACCACACCCGAGACGACGGAACGTGACTTTTGCCGCATATTTAGAGAACATGCCCCCCCCCCTTATCGCGTAGCGTGCTAACTTATGCAAATTTAATTAATCTATTTCGCCCCCTCGTTCCCGACACTTTTTCGCTTTACGTGCACTTCCCTATTTCACATTATTGGAAGCGGCATATTTTTAAAATTCTCAGGAACAACGACATCGCTACAATGGACCGCGTTATGAATGGATAAAATATCCGGCATATTTTTCACCGTGAAATTGCCGGACAAAGATTATTTGTTTTTGGAATAGAGTCCATGTCATGGCCTCGGCGGTACGATACGATCCGGGACGAGTTAATCTTCTTTTTGTCCTCAAAATGTTTTTCGTAAACAGGAGTAACAAATTGGGATAAAAATGAGGGTTCGGACAATCCCTTTTTAATCCTGGGCAAGCTTTCGCAGCGTCGATTTATAGGTACTTTACGGCGGTCTCGTTGAATTGTAAATAAGTATCTCTAATTTGAATAAAACGTTGAAGAGGCTTTATGAGATTTTGTGGATCTCATCCATGTTTAGATGGGGACTCATTTATCATGTTAAGTGGAGAAATTTAATTATAATATAAAACTGGCATATATGATTACCGATTAAAACGAATAAAGAAGCCTTAATCAATGTTTTCAACTGTTGCAAGTAAATCAGTTTTGGGGTCACTTCAATATTAATATTATCACATTCGCATAGTGCCTCACCTAGTTATGACTACCAGAAATAAATACTCAGTTTCATTGTAAATAATAAAGCGTACTTCACATAAAATTGGACGCAGGAGGCTCGTGAATTATTATTGTCTATTCGAATATAAGAATAAATAATGGCAAAAAGGACGTGCATGAAAGGCACAATAAATCAGTGACTTTTTTTAAAATATACGTTTTGTTTTCTTCTTTCAATTGTAATTTACAAGCCTTCTATGCAGAACTACTTTAGATAAACTTTACAGTTTAAGAACAGAAATCACTACTAAGTTTCTGTCGGAACCTACCGATCTCCGCTAATAAAACAGACAAATAACTACGACAACAGAAACAGAAAGATAACAGAAGAAAACAATGGATATATTAATAATTATTATTTTAAGTACCTAGGCGTTACTTATAAGTAAATAAAAAATATTAAAGCAGCTGATAGAAGCTAGATGAATGAAGTAATCTACAGTGACAGTAACTATTGTTATTTATTAGTTCTAGAACAATAGGCAAATAAAGCATTCTCTATTAGCCAATATGATCGAAATGTAAATGAACGTGAGGACATAATCTTGGTTGAGAAATGGGATATCGTATACATTATTAAACGTATTTGAAGGGTAGGTACAAAAGAAAGACAAATATACGAGTAGTGACAGCAAACCATTTTCTAGCTAATTGTTAAATTTGACTTTGAACGTTTATCTTTATATTTACTCCGCTCTGGGTGTGTCAGTTTTTGATGCAGGAAATCCTAGTGCTGTCAGATCGATCCATCTGACAATCGAGCGACATTTACACGCGGATTTCGAAATTATCATAGCAGATTGAAATGATTTAGGTTTTTAAAAACATTCCTTCGTTTTAGCAAAATTCGTCTTCGCCTAACCACAATATCATTTCAAAAATTCATGGCGTAGGATTCGAAGAAAATTTTTAGAGTACCAGGCTGTCAGCACAACAAGGCGGTAAGGATGTCGCGCATATGGCGCCATTTCCCTCGCAAAGGAAATTGCCGGCCGCACTTTTACGTGACTTATTTAGGGTGGAGCACCCCTTAAAATTAATAATACAGACTACCGGTCACGGAATAGTTGAATTAAAGGTTTTCTAGATGTCACTGAAAGTTACATTGTTCTTAATAGTATTATAGTATCAGTAAAGTACATGTATTACTTATGTATGTAGTTACAAGAAATAATATACTATACGAGTATAAGTATTTACCTAGATTACCTGATGACAAAAAGCTTGGGAATTAATTTGCTCTACTCTAGACGCAGGATCATATTTGCGAATATGTAATACTGACTCCGAGGGGTTTCTTGTCTGTCTCTTGCCCTAGTGTTGGTTAGGGTTGGAACAGTGCGTCTGTTCATTCAATTTAACAAATAAGACAATCTAAAACATGAAAAGTGAATGTGGCTCCGTGGCTTAGTTGGACTAGTAGCCTTGCCTTCGAAGCGAGGGGTCTCGGGTTGGATTCCCGGCCGGGGCACACTTTGTGTGGTGAGCATGAAGTTTGCTCTCGGGTTTTGAGTGTTTGTCTTATGTTTCTGGGTTTGCCCATGCCATCTGCGAGACAGGGAATACTAGTGCAGAGGTATGAGTGTGTATATGTTAATTTAATTTAATTTGACATATCTGTGTGCATGTAATGTGCCTAAGCAGTTCCAGTGACTGGTTATATACTCCCAAATATGTTTACTTGTATGTGTAAAATTTGACGTGTTCAAATAATACTTGAGATCTAAAGGAATAAATGAGTTCGAGTTATTTCCTTATCAGTTTATGCAACCAATATCTTAGTCTTGTACGAGCACAAAAGTTTCGATTGAATGGCTCACGGAACATCAGAATAAGTAGCTCATTTAGGTGCTAATTGCGCCGGCCTGAGTAATCAACCGCACCCACCGGGAGAGGGGGGTCCGAAGTACCTACCAACTTCAGGGTTACCGCAGGGTTTAGCTGTTAAAAGCTACTGCGGCTTTGGTACATACAGATTGATTTACTAACAGACTCCTTGGTCTTATAGTAGTTCGAAAGAGCTAGCTAGATTAGCTAAGCTATACTTAGGACAAGTGCAATGTATCTATGCAACTACGAGATTGCCTTATATACCTTTATCTAAGGTTCCGTACCCAAAGGGTCAATATATGTACTAACAAAATGAATATCATATTACTAAGAGCTATGACCCATAATCAACTAACAGATGACTGGAGGTAGATAACTTTAGCAACATTGATATCAGCAAAAATGTATGGACCTCTTTGACAAATAACAATGTTACTATGGTATTCTATCCCCAGTAATCTGTTAGTAGATTATAGGGTTTCGCTGTGAGGCTACAACGTCTGTCTGTCTGTCATACGTTTGAAGGACAGTAATCTTTTAAACCGTCTTCTTCATCTTTTGAGGCGAAACGAGCTGAAATATGTTTTGGTTTGAGTTTATAAAGACGTTTCAGTAATTTTCGAACAGTATCAGAACAAACACCGAAAATATTAAACATCAAAGTAACTTTAAGTCTTAATAACCAGGGTTCGAACATGGTCTTCATAATGTAGCCCTAACAAATATGTAAACTTGTTTTGTTTTTTCAACATCTATTCTGACTAATTTCGAACACTAAAACTATTTTATTATACGAAATCCGTTAAGGAAAACCAACCAACATTGATATTCAGTCCATAAACAACATAGTTTATGGAGTGGTGCTAATCTATGAATTCTCAGCTGAATTCTATAATCTAATACCCATATAAGGATACTCAGTCGCGGTAAACTCTGATATCGTAAAGGCTGTATACATAAACGTTAAACCGTTGGGCAAATCGATTCACTAATAAAATGTGCCCGCAGCGTGGGCGGTCATGTCGGAACAAGCACTAATCACTTGTATTGTTCCTTTGTAAAGTTGGGGCTATTTCGTTTATTAACGATCGTTGTTGGCCTGCTAAGAACACAAATGTCTTGGCCAAAATCTTATTCAGATATCTTTGAATAGCTGGGGGCTTTACATGGAACCTGCTTACAAGCTAATGTTTCTATTGAGATTTATTATAGAGAAATGTTGGATATCGTGACATAAAGACATAAAACAGAGAATAAAGATCTTTAGACTTTACAAAACTTTGTAATTATGAATGGTGTATTCTTTATACCGAATAGCATTCTATTAAATTCATATTATCAAAGTAAGGTTATGAAATTATAATAAATGAAAGTCACACAACAATGTTTAATTTCCGACATCTCTACGCCATTAGGCGAAAATAAATAAGCTCGGAAGAAGGGCGAGAATTGCCTCCCCCTCCCCCCAGGGGAGCAAACCGAGGATAAATTTGGAAAGTGCCAACAGAAGCGAGCAGATGGTGATTTATTATCGTGTTTTATAATAATTATGAGCGGACTGGGGGCATTGTGCCGATCCTATACACTCCGAACATGAGAGATTAATTTGTTTTATTTTCCTAAATGTAGTATCGCATCGGAATGATCTGATGAGAAATAATGGAAGGTCGTTAAACGTATGAATACAGTGCGTTTTTGTGATACGTCAATCGGTATTTTTAAAGCTAATATTAAATTGTTATTATGAATGTAAAATGAATGATGTAACTATGAAAATATGAATACTAACATCGTTGAAAAATAAAGTGATTGAAACCATATAAACCCATTTAATACGATCTGCGTTATTCATACAAACAGTTCTACATAATTTATGTAGTTAGTTAATTGAAATGCCAATTAGACAAAACATAAATTTAATTCCATTTGAGGATGTCTCTGACATTACAATTCTACATACCTATATGATCGTTATATCAAGCAATAAAAATAACCGATAAATTGAACATGGGCAGTAAAGAATTGATTTCCTCGTAAACAAAATGAAATAACCATTTTGGTATTTATTTGCCCGCCCTAACGAGTTGCGTTGCGGGACGTTTTATTACCAGGAGAACATAAAAGGTGTAAGGTATCGGTTTTGTGGGAGTTATTAAAATATTCCGCGATGGTATCGTCTAATAAGCGCGGGTAATTACGTGGAGCTTCATTGACTCTGTTTATGTGCCTATGAATATTTTAATATTAATCATCGGATCAAGATTGGCTGTCATAAATGAACTGGGAATGGTTAAAAATTATATTGACCGTGAAACACAAATGCTGTCTGCGTTGGTTCAATCCTTTAGCAACCTGAGCCAGGTGTAGTTAATAAATTACTATTAATAGCTTCTGTAAAATGGTCGCCCGTCGCGTAATTGTGGGTTTATGACGATCTAAACATTGTGATGACCAGGGCGAGTAGGTACATAGTAATGATGAACACTGATATTTTTTATCGGCGTAGAATGAATACCTTGACACCTCGTGTCTTGCTTACTTGTAATCTTGCAAATACCTATGGTCTAGTCTAATTTTAAATTTCATTTTGCTTTTGATTTTTTGGTATACCTAGTGAACTAGATGATTTTTGAATGAGTTGAATGAAAACGACAACAACAAACGAACTCAACTGTGAGCTTAATTTATAATTTTGCACAATATTCTTTTTTGTGAGAAATTAAATTAATGACGTTTTATTTATATAAAATAACCACACAGTTGATATTGATAGCCACAACAAGAACATTACTTGATTTAAAATTTTCTTACAGCCAAACCTCTATTAATTAACACAGATGACTGGAGATTTTGGCCTGGTCCAGAGAGAGATTGGACCATAAAGTTTAAAAAAAATATTATAAAAAAAATTATGGACCTTTTTGACATTGACAGTATTTCTCTGATAACATAGTTAGGTTAGGTTACATTACACAAGTGATGTTTTTGCGTAAGCTAACGCAAAGCGAATACATATACAAGGCGTGCATAAGCGTGCTGTGATGAGATGGGGCGCTACGGTGCGGCGTGCGCTAGTAAAAACTCACCACCTTCCGTCTCATGCCACACGATGCCCTCCAGCGTGACCGAAGTACCAGGCTCGCAGGGTCCGAGACAGTCCGGTTCTGTTATCGTCCCGACGGAAGTGCCAACGCATACTTCTGCAGTTTCCTGCAAGAAAAATCCTTGTTAATAAAAACATATATCTTGTATGGTGTTGGAACAGAAGTTAGAGATGTTTAATTTTGTAACAGATGGAACAGGACCTGAGTAATTTAAAGCGTGATATAGAATTCTGTGCTTTCTTTGACGGCATAAACGAGGCATTCCGCCGTTTCAGTAATCCAGGCTTCCTATCTTGTTCTTGGAAGCAACGGAGCAAACTAGCATGTGTAGTGTAACAAACACATTCAATCAGTACATAATTATTCGACTTTGACTAGATACCTAGTGCTTGTCTTCATAACTTTCTAATAACTAATCCCTAGAATAGTGAATTCCCTACTCCCAGATTAGCGAAAGATGAATTTATCGCCAAAGCTAGAATTGAGTTATATGACTAATTAGGTCGAAATGTTTACTAAATTACCCGGCTCAGTATCCAAATGAATTCAAATTCAATAATTCAAACTCAGTCCCGGTCACCGAACAAAACTGATTGGTTATTTAAATGGAATTCCACAATTTGCATTGCATATGAAAATCTAATTACTTTTGTCGGCCAATTACTGTGTGTAAGGTAAGCCTAGCGATACAAAATGATTTCATGGAGTTCGGATAAATTGAAACAAAAAAAATTTGTAAAGACACGAACGAAGAAGCATCACGAAACCGATAGATCACCTGACTGCGGTTAGAAGTTACCAGGATTGCATAAATGCAAAGAGCGTTTACTGCGCATAACATAATCAAATGAAGCCATTTACATTCAGCGCTTGATCCTAAAAAGGAATAGCGGTATAAAGGCATCTCCCTCACGCACGAACCTAATGGCATCACAAATTGAGAACTAAAGCACTCCAGCGAAACCGACCGAAAGATTGTCGACTACCAAACCGTAATATTGGAAAAATAACAAAATTTTATCCGAACCGACAGGTATTATAGCCGCACGATAATATTTTCATATTTCTGTATCAATAGGGAGCAATAACAATATTGAATTTATTTTAACGTCCTAATGCGGATCGACATATATGCAAACTATTGTTTCATCATTTATTGCATTCAGATATATAACTTAGTGTTTTATGCATGTATTTCTGTTGACTATGAACCAGAAGACTGTTATCGCAGTGGATATTCAAACTGAACTGAACTTTCAGTTTGAATATCCAATGCGATAACAGCAAATAACCGATTATCTAACAGAGGCTATAAATAAAATTAAACGCTTTATTGTTAGTGGAATGACAAATATGCTATCTCCTTACGCCCACTGCGGAGCTACGAAACCTGTCATACATTATCCAACAGACAATCCTCTTTGATATACTATCACCACAAGCATATTAATGTTTCGACACGCCATATCGCTATTAAAACCTTTATGGGTGGCAGAGAACGTTACAAGTCGCGACAGGGGGAGGTATCGCTCGGAACTGGCAGGGGTGGAAGTTATGAGCCCCCGCTCGTTGACTGCAAACAGGAGGGGCGCCGGCGGCCAGCTGCCGCATTATCTCGACAAACGAACGACGGAAACTTAGAAAAAAATACGTTTCCATAACGCGGGATTGGAGACGCTGGCTGCGAAAACAATGGGTAGTAAATCAATTCCACGAAAGGTGTAATGAGGGTCTCACGCCCGCCTCGTCTCACCCGTTTGAAGATCCGTGGAACTAATTTGTAGTCGTATCGCCTATTCGCCGCAAAAGGGAATCCGACATCCACATGCCTAATGGCTCGAAACATCTCGCTCCGTTCGTTTCATATCAGCGCCGTTCTGGGCCGCACGGAGGAATGTTACTTTGATATTCTCTCCTAGTTCACGCTACTGGCGCTTCTAATGGTGTGAGTGAATGCTTACAGTATGAAAATCAGCAGATAGCGTAAGATTTTGACACGAGATAATATAAAACTAATGCCTTCCAAAATTAGAAAAAGGAACTCATTACTCATTTAATCATTAGAAGAATACATTTACTCGCATATCACTTTTCAATCATGATTTGAACTACTTTTTTGGAAGTGAAATCAAAATGATAACTTGTCGATATTAGATTGAACTTACGGACTCGCTTCGATTTTTAAATGATTATGCATACATAATTTAAGAGTTCTTGTTAAATGCTACGTATTGTCTATTGCGTAGGTAATAATAATAAACAAAGATATGAAAAGTATCTTTAAAATATTTAAATCAAAATTGGCACTTTCCACTGAACGTCTCTCTTCATTACAACTAAAGTACCGCCATTGTTCCTATTAGTAAATCCATACGCATGCTCAGCGTTTGTATGTCCAATCGAGCAAGATCGAAGGCATACTTAACTATGGATTGAGAAAACTTAAAGATTTAATAATCGTAGTCGAACCGAAATGCTCGAACAACTAGATTCACGCCTCGTGATTTTTGCTCGACGACCGGTTTCAAACTTGCACTTGTCTTATTGCGTGTTTGATTTCCATACTTTTAGTGGATGTAGCAGTTGATACTCGAAAAACAAAGGAATTTAGGTATCTATGGATGGTGACCATGGCTTTAGAGGGTACGCGACAGAAAGAGTAGGTTCGAACGTATGCTCGTCTGTCTGATCTTGCTTGATGGTTCTCGCTCATCACGCAAGAACGTACGTGCAGAGCCACCATTAGTTGGAAAGCTAAACACTCCGGTTTCCACGCGATAGCTCTAATGTGAGGAATTTGGCAACAGACCGTCACTTTGAGGGCATAACGATTTCCAACTGTAACTGAATTACAATCCACTAAACCGAAGAACATACGTCATTAAAATAATTTGGGGAAATGGCACGTTTTAGTGCGCGCGTTTATGGCAGTGCCCGCGTTGTGCCAGCGACAATAAATACTGAGGCGGGGTTACCAGGCATACAGCCAGAAGGGGAGATGAGTAAGTATTTTAGAAAAAATAACGGTTAAGTGCGATTCGGGCTAGTACAGGGTTTCGTTATCCGTCAATTTTATTTCTACATTTGACATATTCTTTAAAAATGACAGCCCGCTGTTACTGGTCAAATGATATAAAACTCTTTAGACCGACGTACTCGTTGCACGGTTAATAGGTAATAGGGTTTTTTTGTCATTGGGTACAGAAACCTTAAACTTACAATTTCAGCTTATGCTAAGGAATGTATGTTTAGAACAATACGGCAGACGTTCGTAAAATAGATATCAGACTAGGATATCCATTTTAGCCCCGTATAAGTCTATGGTGACTTCGTTAAAAGCAAGATATTTAATTAGTGTTACTTTTGGCGGAAATATTTAAGAATGGCAACATAATTTTTACATAATGTTGCGTGGCGGCAGTGTACAAGAAACAGTATTGGTTTTGTGTGGGCTTCATCGCCAAGCGAAATTTCGTTGTTCAAATGTTTCTCCTTCGTGTATATTAATAATATGATTACGTTCGTTTCCAGAATAAGAAATAAGGAAATGCGACGTTCTAGTTCCCGCGTCATGAACCGGAAATATACGAGAGCGGGGTTACCAGGCATATAGCCAGGAGTTACTACAGATAGAAATATGCTACAGCATTCGAAAGCCGAGCGTAATGATGTCATCTAATAGGTCCTGATGAACAAAATTAAAATAAAGATATTACACAACTCAACCCAACCCCAACCATGTCAGAGTGGATAAGAGTCTTTATTAAAAGATCTTACAACTAAGTTTACTGTTTTAATACAATAAAGATTTTACTGATCACATACTTTTTAAGTATAAGGGCATATATTACCCCAAAATAAGAAAGAAAGAAGCCCTATTACAAAGCTCTATTATCTTTTGAAGCGTAAGCTGCATCGGACTGAAGTTTTTATATGGTTATTACGGCAAATTATTACTATACCTAACAATAGGTGAACGGAAACCTCGGTGCGCGAGTTCTAATTGCATTTAGCTTGTTTTGTAGTTTCGAAAATACAAAGTGTTGAAGTACTTGACTGTTCCGTATGGGTTAAACCCGGTTTATCTAACTCTACTCGTACTTCCCATATCACATTATAGTCAGTAAGTACTAAGTTTAGTGAGCGTACAGGCTTACGCAGGGCTTTTTGAGAAGTAAGTACATTATTATTAGCATGCTTATGTTTACTACTCCCATAAGGAAAGCATAAATATTATTCAGTACGTAAATGTAAGGAGTAATTTGGTACCATCGCTTTCTATCGTATGGCTAACACTGGTAACGGAGTTTTAAAACACCTTTTAAGGCTTTCAATATTACCGTGTACTGCGGTTGTGATTATGAGAGAATACTGAAGTTTACAATACACGAATGTTAACATTCATTTGCTCACGTCAATGTGTCATCAAAAAGCGTTTATTCACTCTTCTATTATAGCTGCCGTCTACGCTCAACGGAAATCTTATTTACAACACCTGTATCTGTAGTCCCGTATGCGTAAATAAAATAATATACTATCCATCTATACTACTAAAGTTGCGTTAGTAAAAAATGTACATAAATGAAAATGAAATCGATACACCAGGTGAGAAAAGCTATCGAATAGAAACTTGGCAGACAAAGAACATTCGGTAAAACGAAACGCTATTTTCCATTATGTCGAGCGCTAGTCCATACAAATTCGTAGACAAGACGCTGTTTTGACAAGCGATAACGCCAGGTATTCTCTTCGTTTGATCTCTAGCCTGGCGATAGCTGTGACCCTGTAGATAATGCTGCGAAATGGTACTTTGTAGTCAGCTGAGTAAAAAGTATTTTGTGGATAAAAGTGTTACGATTTATTGAGGGAGAAAGCATAGATTGAGCTTGTCGTGGTCTGAATGCAACATAACAATAGAATGCAACATTTGGACCTCGTTAGGCATGAGAGAATCAGTCCAAATGTTGCATCGGCACTCACCCGACCTTGACGAAGGTCAGGTGGAGACCGCAAGATGCCATCAAATCAAATTGTACTTCTTACACAAAATAATCATTGAATACTACTACTTTCTAAGTAGACACTGTTCGCAGGCCAAGGTTACCGTGTTACCGTGAATTTATCGACGGCACATCAATTTCGTGCAGTGCAATATATAAAAAGCAAAGAGCAGCTGTGACAATTAATGAACTAGAACGCATAGCTTTGTTCTACAGCATACTTTCCTTTACAAATGCACAAGACTATCGGATTTTCAAACATGTACTTCTTATTTTTATAAAATGCCCTTTTTTAAGGTGGTTAATGCTTGAAAGGTCTCTTAGGTAAGCCCGATTTAATATTACTTTTTCAAAAATCATTTATCTCGAAAGGGGATCCCCTCGCTCATACGAGGGGATCTGACTCGTTATGCCACGAGTAAAGAAATGCTTCGGTTCTCGCTTTTAACGCGGGGAATAAGGAATTCGTGTAGGACTCCTTATGGAAATTTCTTGGCCCGTGGGATAGAAATATAAAATAATACTCTTAGATCGCATATTTCTGTACGTTATGTTTGAAAAATACATTTGTTGCGAATAGTAACTTTCACTATTCGCAACAAATGTATTTTTTCACTATTTCACTATTTCGGGCGGAGTAAAAAGAGCTACAATAATTGTCTACGTGAAGTTCAAAATTTATAAGAGATAATGGCGTGATTATTTTGGCATCAAATCAAACCAAAATTTATCTGTGACCTCATTTCAATCAGAATGAGATGCATATCGTTTTCCTTTTAGTTTGTTCTTCAAAGAAGATCACCACAAAACAACCTACGTGATTTTGGGAAATTTATACGTAAACTCACAGTTTTGATATTATATAGCCAAGCTCTCTTTGGCGACCATTCGTTCTCGAATTGCGTTTTGGAATGCAATAAAACCTGCTATAAAATTGTCTTAGCCTTACTCGTAAAACGTCAGACGCACCAATGGAGACAAGAACGGGAATAATCATCACGTAATTATAATAGCGATGAGACGAGAACCTTGCTTATAGGACCGGGTAGAACAAATATGTGAAGGCCCACCTAATGTATTTAGATTATTTCCTGCCGTTAATAAAGAACAGCAGAACTACTCCTGTTCTTCCTACAGAAGAATGAGAAGACCTAAGTCGTATGAATATGCGCGCAACACTGAGAAAATAATTTTACATCATGAGATTTAAAATTCTTTTGCCACGTCACAAGAAACTTTCACCAGTTTTTATCTTTGTTATTTTTCCACAGTTTCAACTTTATTGCAAAACATTAATATATCAAATCGTTAACGAGAACAACACTCAACTTGATTGTTAGTATTAGCGTCGCCTTCTGCGCGTAGGTCGTGAGTTTTATTCCCAACCAGGTCAAGAATTTATGCGGCGAACATAGGTGTTTGTTCTGTATCTGGGTGTTAATATGTATTATATGTTTATATTTACATACAAAAGTATTTTTTCAGTTATCTAGTTCCCATAGTAAAAGCTATGCTTAGTTTTCATAGTTCATATAATCCTTGTCAACTTTGACAAGTCGTTTAGGATTTATAAGATGACAAGTATCACAACAAACAAGGATAGATAGACACTGTCTCTCCTCCCTGGAGACCACAACGTGCAGACCAGAAACAAAGCTTTATTTTTATTTCCAACATATATTCGCATATGCAACTTTCTTTCCCGAGCGGGAATTAAACCCGCCTCGGTTGGTCAAATAACTACGATGTACGTGACGCTTTGTGTAAGCGGAAAGTTTTGGTAAAAACCAGTCAATATGAGTAGCGGATGGATTTGTAAGAATCGGTATTTTTTCACATGTCCAACAAATATTTGCTTTGGGTCTGTGGGCGTTACGGTGCCGTGGTATTTGTAGTTTCGACTATTACCAGAAAGTTCTTAATAATAAATTATTTCCGTGTATGATTTTTTAATATTTTTTAGATGAAGACGTACCCTTCTTTCTTAAGCTAATGCCCGCCTTTTCTCGTCTCAACTCAGATAGTCCAAAGAAATTAAAATTTTATTGTTTCGAAATTAAGAAAACGTAAGATGTGGTAAAGTGTCAAGTTGCTCCAGTTAAGTATCAAAATCCCTTCAAAGGGATTTGGTAGCAACCATTGAAATCACTGATTTTAACCAACCATGTTTTTTTACACCAGTTTCACTTTGTAATCGGATCATCGCTGATGTATCTTGGCGATTTTAAAGGTGGCCGTAAAAGCTTAAAAGCTCACCATAAATGAAACATGGATAAAGACAACAATATATTTTCACCCTATAAACTTGTTGCAACTGTACCTTTTATTTTCAACCAACTTTCAAAGGATGAGCTTATCGATAGGGTTTGAGCAATTGTTAAACTTAAGTATTAAGTTACGTAAGTTAACGTAAGTTAAGTATTAAGAACGCATGTTCTTGTAGGTACATATTTATCTAAAAAAGTGACGTTTCCAAATTTTTTTTAAGAATTCAACGGAAATGAAGTATTTTGACTTTGACTTGTCAATGTTTTTTTGTTTTTTATTTAAAACGATATACTCTTGGTCCCATAGAAATATCATCAGAATCAGTTGAACAGTTTTGTTTTTAAATCAAAATAAGTAGAAAAATTATGCCATCCAAGTAAATAAATTGCGTATTATGCTTTCCGGTTATAATACTTTTTTTTCTTCGTTCGTTGTATACCGATGTTTCTTTTTCTTTTTTTGGATGTTTCTTTATTAAAATGGTACCGCGTGAGGACTTGAAACAAGGGATGAAAGTATTGAAATCAGTTATTATTTAATCAGTCACATCTTTGTATTCTAGTTACCAATTTCCAAGCGATGTTTTGATATATTTCCAGATCTAAGCAAAAATATATAAAGCAAAAATATTGTGTCAAGCTTACATAATAATTTTTTATTTATGAAACGAAGCTGTATCTGTACGTGTCGACTTATCTTCGGGTTTGAAGGTCGAGGGTATTCACTCCTCCCTCCTCTGCCTTGGTTCGATGCGTTAATTCAGTTATCCAGTAAATTTGATATAGAATTTAGTTGATTCGAGCTAATAATATTATGAAAGCCTTCATATTTCCAAAAGCGATGTGCGTCCCGTATTACTACAAAGGCCTATAAATATTAGATTACTGCTCCCCAGGGGGGTGATTCTCGATTTACTCTCATGTCCTCAACTCGCAAAACTCATTTTCTCAAATGTCTCAATTATCGTTTGGATTCAAAATTTACAAGAAAACATATTCGTGCGCATATAACATGCACAATAACCAATTACACATACACGTAGATGATTTTAATTTAATTTTTCTAGTGTTTAGCTTATCATAGCCTTTTCCACCGCTAAAAATCGATTACCGATATTGCCTTTCTACTGCCGTCTTTAATCGATGTGTATCGCGTAAAATCGTCGGAATATAGGCCATAACCATTTCATTTAACGCGTATGAATTTTTACGTATGATCCTTCTTTGACACTACCCCTTCCCTAACTGATTTTTGTATGACACATTTTTATATGTCGTCTGCATTACATCATATATTAAAACGTGTTCTAACTTCTCAGGATTGTCTGGCCTACTAAAAGAGATCGTGCTATGTGATGTCATCTCGTATGCGACATTGAGAATAAATACCCAGATCACCCCGGGGCTGACTATAATTAACTCGCAGAATTCGATTTGACGCAACTGTCTCAATAGGGCAACTCTCCACTTTTATACATAGGCAGTGTTGCTATTTTTTGTGAACCTTTCAGGTATTTTTGGCTGCATAGGCTTTTTTAGGCTTAGTGGCTTACATTTGCTTACTTGTGCTTTGCTTGGCTTAGTGGCTTACATTGTGCTTTCAAAGGCAATAATACATTTTTTTTTAATATTTGTATAGGTCCTTTTTATGTTAGACAAATATGTGCCACACGTGACAAAACATCACGTGTTCTTATTACTATGTTTGGTTTGAAAGCAGGGGTACTAGATTCAATTCCCACCCGGGGCAAGCTTAATGTGCTTTATGTTTGTGTTTCTGTGTTTCTCCATGCCACCTACGATACACGGAGTTCTAGTGTCCCAGGGTTATATTGTAAACGTCATTTGGAACTTTGCGCTGCGTCACATTTACTTTATTACATTATTTGATAATTAATATTCGGGTCACTGTATCCGAAAACGATGGCTTTAATACTTTGCAAAAAGACACAAAAGTTAAATGCAGCGTTTAAAATCTATTCAAGATTGTAAAATAATGGAATTGGAACGCTCGCTTGTCGTTGCCATACACAAAAAATAAACAAACTTCAACGTGAATCTCATACCTCTAAAAATAATCAAGATGCAATCAACGAATTTTATAGCACCAAGGCAACGAAATAATAAATTTAATCAGAAAACCGGTCGTCGATTGAAGTTATTAATGTTTTATTTGATTTTTTTTTAATAAAAAAACAACGTTAGGTGGGTTCAAACGATAGCTATTAAATACGTGTTATAAAAGAAGTGATGATATGAAGATGAACATTTTGATATTTCGCTAAACGATTCATAAAATATTGTATTATGGAAACATTTAAACAGTATAGAATGGGGAATAGGAACAATAATGGCATGGGTCGCAAACTATCAATTACGCTTAAATACACTAGATTAGTTAGACTATGTAATAAAGTATTATACGAGACTGAGAATTTCCGCAGAGTTCAGGCAGTTAATTAATTCAGCGGTGAGACACCGACAAACAAAGAGAACTGGCTAGACTTTTAAATTGCGTACGCACGTTTTGCTGATATTGTCTCAGATTATATATTACTCGTAACTATTAGTAATCTAACCCTGTACTTTCAACGCTTAGCCTTATGAATTTGCTCTATTTTTTGTGTGTTTGTAAACAATCAAAACGATCAAATGACACCCAATAAATTTACAAAGTTGGAGTTTCATCGATGGCAGTATTATTTCAACGCGAAAACAATGAAAAGCTTTTTTATGGCAACAATAACGAACGCGGCGTGTGCCATCGTTTGGAAAGTCAAAAAGATTAATTAAAAATAATACCTCTCAGCGCCCGGTCGGCAATTAAAAATATAAAACGGCTATAAATGAAACTTTCAATTACAATTTAAGGGAGAGATGGGATAAAATGTGTTTTAATCTGCGTATTTTAGTTTTCAAAAAGTCGTTTGCCGGCTTCGGAGTCTCAGAGGCCCTAATTAGCGAGTGAATTAGCTGGCAAAAACAAACTTTGCTCTTATTTTAAGACTAATTAATGTTTGAAATTAATTTTGTTCTTTATGTCTAAAGTTTAGTTTCTTGCGCTTGTTGTCACTTCGCCGACTCTTTAATATTAGCACCTTAGTATGAATAAGTCATTACAGTGTCCGTTTGTAATGTCAAAATAACAGCTTTCTACTAAATGCAAAAGTGTATACAACAAAAAAAAAATGTTTGTCTATCTGTCTGTCTGTTTGATGCGGCTATTCTCCGTCACGGCTGGACCGATTTTGAAGGGAGATGGCTGGCAGATAGCTGATGTTATAAAGAGTGACTTAGCAGCACTTACTTTTATTTCAGAAAAAGAAAAAACGCGGACGAAGTCTTGAGGAAAAAAAGTTCATGTCATACATATTAAACACCCAGACACAGAACAAACATTTCTGTTCGTCACACTAATCGTTGTCCTGGATGGGAATGAACCCACGCACTACGCGCAGAAGGCATAGTTACTACCAAGTGAGCTATCATAAGCCAGTCTAAATTTAACTAACCAGTGTCATCAAAAGTCTTTAATTATAACTGAAACTCTACATTACCAACTTAATCTCATTGAGTTTGGCAATCGCAGACACGAAGAAACATTAAATTAAATTTGGGAACAAATAAAATGAAAATCTAATTATAAAGCACGGTGGCGTATTTGAATTTATGTCTTAATTGGTTCCATAGAGGTTTGTTATTCAAATAATTGTTTGAATATTGATGTTGGCCGCAGTGACATAATAAGTTAGCCTCACAGCTAAGTAATACCTCTGCTTTCTGCGCTGTGTAGGTAGCGGGTTTGGCCCCACTCAGTACAGACATTTGTATGACGAATATTAATGTTTGTTCAGGGTTTTAATATTATTATTTTTTTGTGAATAAGTGACGGAACGAGCTGAAGGCCCACCTGGTGGTAAGTGGCGACCCCCGCCCATGACAACAGTAATTCGACCAGTATAAGATTTGGAACTTACACTGAGTCGCATTCATCCTGCTGCGTCGATCACCCGAGACGGAGATGCGCATGTGATTTCACCGGAACACAGTAATGCTGGCACTACTGCTTGGCAGCAGATTGCAGGTGGCAGTACCTCTCCGGACGAACCTGGCACAAGTCAACTGCTACTTTTGGTTGCTCCTTTAACACCATCCAGGGGGAACTGCCTACGGACGTGAGCAACTGGACCCCCCAAACCAAAGTAACCGCTTAATTGTGGTTTCACGGATTTTAATAGTTTTCATTAAGGTTTCATGTTAAATCGCTTTGATATATAGCTGCTGATCCTAAATATAGTGTAAAGGTAGCTGGCTATTAGCGGTGATTACCAAACATTAACCTTAAAACCGACCAGCTAAATCACCGTACAATTATTTATTGCTTTATTTCGTGGCATTTATTTGATTCTCATTCAACCGGTTACGTAGAATATTTAATCGAATCGTTTGATGAATGTTTTCTATTTTTATGTTGCTATTAATTAATGATACCTACAATATTTTTTGGCTAGTGTAGTTATAATTGTAGAACATTATTTAATATGTGATAGTATGTTTTAATTTGAGGTTTATGGTGGTTAGTCAGCAAACACTATATACCATATCACGTTGTTATCATTTAAAATTATATGTTGCGTAGCTAGAAACTCAAATTAAATCTAAATTGGTTTAATCTAAAATGAAACTACGGCCTTCACAGATCGCGAACGTACTAAATGAATTGCTATTAGTTAAAAATCTCAGATAAACTAAAGATATAAGAAATATGATTAAATTCTACGCGTTATCATCAGAGCGTTATGCTTATGGTGGCATTCGACATTAACTCTAACCTCCTGACCCCTGTGTCGCAGGTGGCATGATACACAATACAAGCATACCACACCCGAAAATAAACTTTGTGCTCTTCACACAAATGTTTGTTAGGGGTCGATTCTGGGGCCCAAGACAGATAATTCAAACTTATTCATCTGTGTATGTAAACGTTACGGATATGGACAACCATGGTATAAGCGCTGCCTTCGAAGGGAAAGGCCCTGGGTTCAATTCCCGTCCGTAACAAAAATATTGTTGTAAGCATACGCTTTGTTCTCGGCTCTAGGGTGTTTATGTGATTGTGTATAATGCTACCTGTGACACAGGTAATCCTATTGCAGGAGTATGAGTACGATCGCGATAAAAAAAGATTGATATTGGATTAGTTAGAAAAATACGAGATAGATTATATCTATATAGTCTACTATACAAGAAAATACTTTTAATACCGAAAATTGTAATGTAAAAGAGTAAAAGAGACACATCGTAAATTGAATTTCTTGGCTTATGAAATCATTAAAAGCTTCCGTTACATGTAAATTCATTTAAATTATCGTTTTGAACAAATTAATGAACACTGAATTAAATCGATATCTTGTTAGCGCGGCCATTAACAGTGGACTTATCTGATACAACGCTTTTCGAAAATTAAATTTAAAAGGTTTTATCTAACCTGCAAAGAGTGTAATACAAACATTCATACACAAAAGCCGAAGACACGAGAACAAACGTCATGAATAGCCCATAAAGTTTGCCCGGCCGATGATCGAATTCAGGACCCCTCGCTTTGCATGCAGTGTTGCCAACAAGGCTACAGCGCTCGTATCCGTAAAATTAAAATAAAACTAAAATACCGATTTAGTTTAAATTCAATTCGAGAACTTCAGCTACCAGTTTCAACTCATTGGAATGCTATCCAAGTTAGCAATTTAAATGCAGGTTTAAATTAAAATTTGGTTTATTACCGAACTGCAGTAATTAACGAAAATTTTTAAATGAATAAATTAGCAGATGTCGGTGAATTGGGTGTGACTCTCATAATTGTGGTATGACGAAACAGATAGAGACCAGGGTTCAATTATCATTGCAGATAGGTAAATATTATCATAACAGCAAAATTTGGCTCAGGGACTAGGAATATTATTATTATAATTTTACATTCTTGGATATTTTACACAGCGCTAGCCCCAAACTAAGCATAACAATTACAACGCGACCCAGATTACTGAGACAATAAGTATATAGTATGTTTTTTGATTAAATAATGTACGGCTAATAGTCAAGGCTAAGGGAGAAAAAAAAAAAAATTTTTGGAAACTTTGATTACGACTTAATTTCATATCTACTAACCCTATACACCCATTCCTACGCTTTACGATTGAAATCTTGTTATATAACGGACATATTAGTCTATGCCAACTATTCTATTGTGAATGCATTGTTTGTAAATCGACTAAGTAATAAAGTTGCGTAGGCTATATTCTGCAGTCAACTAACTTGTTCTGTTCGATGCAATTGCATTCTATCGTGTGAGATCCGCTATTCCGTGTTGCATGGCTTGCTTCCGCACATGTGTTTACAAACTTTTTTTTTGTAAGAGTGTGGTATCCCTTCTATATCCAATTTATTAATCTATTTGAAAGTCAAAGCCAAAAAGCGGAAATAAACCGTTGTATTCTAAAAAAAATACAAGTACATGTGACTTTTTTAAATGAATAAGTTTTAACAAGATCACGCGTTATTACAAGTTTACAATATAATATAATATTATAATACAATAAAAAGAATAATTTATTTTAGCTTTCACAGTTCACACGTAGTTATTTACAAAAGCATGGAGAATGTGTGTGTTGGTGTAGATGTAAGAATTAAGTTTTAATAAGTTGCACCGAATAAATCCCATCGTGGAGTTACCCTTTCGAATGGATATAAAGCTGTAACCCTGCTGCTGGAGCTTAGAAGGGGTTATCACAAGAGGTAGCATCATCCATATGGCTCAAGAACAGATGTGTCACCCATTCAATGAATTTACTCATACGTAAAAGATAAACACACAAAAGTATTTACTCATACTATATCCCAAAAAGTATTTACTCATTTCTCGCGCAGTTATATGCTAGTTCGACTCTAAAGTTGAATGTGGCAACTGCCAAAGCCAATGCCAATACCGAATCCTTGGAAATCGAGCATGCTATAACAAAAATTGCGTCAGCAATATTCTGCATAGATAACACGTTCAACTCGATGCAATTTCATTCTATCGTGTGTCAGATTCGCCATTCCGTGTCGCATAACTCGCTTCCGTATGCCAGCCATCCCCTTTCCAAGTTATCCATGCAACAAAGGCCTCTCATAACGTTGGATCTCTCACGATTTATCATATTTTGCTAGGCATTCTTAATGTTCTGGACAGGTCTACTTTCGAATAGTGAATGCGCTATTAATCTAATCTATAAGAGCGCCATTTATTTTTGTCAGTTCTTCTCTTTTATATGTTATGAATAGTAAGAGGTTTTATGAAACATAATGTTTGGATATGTGCTTATTTGAATTAAATGTTTGTGTTACCTAAATTAAGGTATACTTTGTCAAATGACTGATGGATAATAAAAAAAAAGTTTACACACTCATAGCTCTGCACTAGGATTCCCTGTATTGCAGATGGCATAGACAAACACAGAAACACAAGACAAACACCCAAGACCCGAGAAAAAACTTCATCCTCACTACTACTAAGCCAAGGAGCCGTAGCATAGCATACTGAACATAGTATATACATATCTTACGTATAAAATGTAAAATGGCGCTTAGTACAAGCTCCCTATATATAGTTTACATTTTTGTTCATAATTAGACCTTGTTCAATATACTGTGACGTTTAATTTATGTTGTCTTTTTTAAACATTAATTAGATAATACGTTGAAAAATGAAGCCCTGTTTCTGTTTTATATTTGTTTAGTAAAAAAGTCGAAGTTATAATATTCACCTAAGTCCTTAAGACCGCATCTCACAAAGTTGTATTTCACTTGCTTTCCCGTAAGCAATAGCTTCCCGACCCTACTTGGGATCTCATTGGATCTTTTGTAATGAAAACTCTTTGTTTTAAAGAGTTTGGCCTCTTTGTTAGCTTTCCATTTATGCAAAGAGATTGTAAGCGGTTTTCGTCAGAAATTTTCAACAGAGCTTTTAATTTTTCGTCCTACATTAGATTTTTCTAAAAGCATTTACATATTTATGTAAATACATTGAACTATTTTAATTTTCCAGCATTGTTACATATTGTGTAAATAGTACTAGTTTGGTAATATATCCTTGATTGCACATATTCCTGTCCTACTGATCTTTTTCCTAACCTTAATTCCGACACGATAATTTCCACATTACGGTTTCCTATTTTTTTTAAATACAAACAACAATCTTACAACTTGAAAAATGCTTGTTTTTTGTTTTGATTTCCTTGTGAAGCCAAATATGCTTCACAACGAAAACAAAAGGGGAGCCTTAATGCCGCTGTCAAGCCTGGAAACAAATAAAAAACATTTAAAAGTATTACCTAAGGTAACGTACCTACTTAATTATTAAAATGTTATTTTTAATTAAATGGCTTTATAAACTTGTGAGGAAATTTATGCCTTTAGTGATTTTTATAATGGCCGAGTCGATAGTGGCTTACCTACTACGATATTTTATGTTGCTTCCCGTGAAGAAAAAGGTGTTTTTCTCGGCAAATAGTGCGATTATATAACTTTTGATTGAAAAATATATTGTGTACCTACTAGCATTTCCTTGCGACTTCGTCCGCGTGGATTTTTTTTTTTTGCGCGTCCCACATTTCAATACAATACAAAAATACTTTATTGTACCACATTATGAACAAATATAAATAGAACTTACTTAAAGAAAGTTACTGTACAATGGGCGGCCTTATCGCTAAGAAGCGATCTCTTCCAGGATCTTTCTTCTTCACATTATTTTTCTAGAATAAAAATAACCTTATAATATCAGTATTTGCCGTCGAAAGCGTCGTAAAAATCAGTTCAGTCGTTTCGAAGCACTCGGACTTTCTGTCGGACTTCAGTTTTATTTATTTCTTCTTGTCTCAAATGTTTTCTCAATGTCACTTAAGTAGTCTTGTTTCACGAAAGAATTCCCCTGCCTGTCCCCTAGTCACCCTTGTTTCTACTATGGACGAATTTCAGTTTGGCTATCTATCCGTAAGTACCTTCAATTATATGATATTGAATATAATAGCAAAAGTTGGCGTTCCACAGTCAACGTATGTAAAGCAACCCTGACTGTAATAAAATAACAAATCGAATTTTGTGTTCACTAGAGATCATTGGTTTATAGCCAGCTGGAGACGGTGTCAGAATGTAACAGAAATAAGCCGATTTATTGGCCATATTATTTCTTATTCATGGGTTTTCACACCACCCACATATAGCTTGCTGGGATATGCGGGAATCCGGTTAAATCACGGTGAATGCTTTTGCCTATCCGACATTATTTTTTTAAATACGATTTTTTCAACGAGCGCACACGGTTACTTCTTTTAAAAAGTACCACATTATTACCAAACCTATAATAGTCTATAATCTATAATATTAGCAAATCTAAAATAGTAAGCATAATTTATATTATATATTCATATATTACTGAGCTAGGTTAAACGACATTTGCGCGCGTAGTTATAAAAATCCCATAAAAACAAGCATTCCGTATTTCCAGTATTTTTAAATTTTCAGGTAACTTTTGTTTTTTTTTTTAATTTAGCCTTATTATTTTTAATTCTTTTAAACTTAATTTGGAATTTAATAACTATTATAAATTTTACGAAAGTTTTAAACGAACTCAAGTGATACGTTTACCAATTAACAAAACTTATTTGTTTATTGATTTAAATAAAGATAATTAAGTACGTACGTGAATATGTTTAAGTGGTGAGATGGTATAACACACCGAATATTCCGATATTATTAAACTTTTACTAGGCATAATAAGAAACTTGTCAATATTATAAACTGCTTTCATGTTATAACGGTTTTGTTTAAAATTCACTATCGCTTTGAATATCGTATCGTATTTTTCCTGTGTTCCTTACATAGGAAAAATACAATATCGCTGCTCAAAGTCGCTTTGAATAATACAATATTCAAAGGGATTTCTTCTTTCCACGTGACCAATCAAGAAGAATCGTCAAAAATAAACCATTGTTATTTACATAGGTATCTGTTTTGAATGTCGGGACAGATCAGGAAAAATAATATTATTAAACGCGAAATTTTGTATGTATGTTTATTATTCCTTCACGCGTCAGCCGGTGAGTAACCATAGTGTGATTTGGATGAAATTTGTCATGTAGCTGATACCCTGGATTAACACATTTTAGTAACTTGGAAAAAACACAACTTCTGTCAGTTTTCCCCCATCATATGACGTTGATTTCTTGCCCGGGGGTAAACCTGCGGAGCGCAGCTAATTTAAAGTAGTAAGTCAAGTAGTAGTCACTTATAAACATTTCCTAAGATAAAATCACTTATTTCCATCGCGGCTTAATCAAAAGTTGAATATTATGTCAGCATTTAAAGTGAATAAAACGCCATGTTTGATGCCTCGCCCTCGCATTTTATTTGACATCTTACACTTAAATTGGATATGCTCCCTATCTACGAGTTCGCGGGTTATTTATGGTTATTTATACCCTTGGGCCCTTTACGAGCGCAATACCGGCTGGATGGCTGGCTCTATTGTAGCCGGCCACAAATAAAACTATTAAATTAAATAACAATACAACTGCGGGCACAAGAAATGGATTCTTTCATATTATGATGTTCAGTTACGCTATCTATAACATTTAATGTGGTTTCATAATGCGTTGGGATCAACTGAGATCTATTTTTATTACGAGCGATTTGTACAATTGGTTATTTAAACATCAAATAAACCTTGATTAACATTTTGATGAATTCGAAATTGACTGGTTCGAGTAGGGTTTCCACTAGTTAGAAACGGATATAGTGTTTTTTGAAATACCTTAAGTTTGCGAGAAATTGAGATATATTTTAAATACAAAAACTAAGATTTGCAATGCAAAACATTTTAGCAACATAATAATTTAAGCAAAGAATGAAACTTTAGAGAATTTGTTGACAGAAGCCCAGTGTAAATATTCATGATCCCAGACTCGTATAAATATTAAGGCACCAAGGAACGTTAATTAAATAAGATGGTTGTGGAACAAAAGACAGCTGATTCACTGAAAATTCTGACGAAGATGAAATGTAAAACCATCTGGTAAATATTAATTATATATTTAACACCAGCTTGTCCGTCCTTACTGTTAGTACAGTGATGAAATCGGAAGCAATATTCGTGCACCTCAAAATACTATGCACCAGTAACAATACTGAGAACTGATATGGACAAGACTACACAAATTGTGTAAGAAAGAGTACACCATATCGCAACTGTATGCGAATTCGTTGGCTTGCTAAAAATGTTACGTCTAAAAAGATACTATAGTTGAGGCTTTGCGCGCTGACGGCAGTATGTAAAAACTGTCATGCTAGTCAAGAAATAATACAAAGTTAAATTTCAATTCAATCAGTTGTATTGTACTTATCCAATGGTTGCTGGTTAAAATTCAGTCGTTCATTCAGACGTTTTTTCACTTGAAACATTTATGTGCGCAATACCACGTTAGCAAAACGGTGAAGGATAAAATCGTTTAGAAACATGTCCTAGAATGCTAATTCGACTAGTGACGTCTATTCGGATTGGGCTCCTGTGGTAGGTTTTTGTAGCTCATTCACTCGCACTGATCCAGATTAGGCCGGGGTGTCGGCATTAGGAACATACGCACAGGCGGAAATTCTCAGTACCGAATTGTACGTCTAGTAACTTAGTCCATAGTCTCTGTATGTGAAATATTTATTATATTGTAACAGGCCATTACCATGAAAGCATTAAATTATTGAGTACATATTGAAAATTATTCTGATGAACGTGCAAATGCATAAACAAAGCAAAAATGCGATAGCAATTGTGTAAATTTTATAATGTATTCCTGTCGCGTGTCTTGTTTGTGCCTACGCCATTATTTCAATTATTTTTAATTGAGTAAACGCAGGCAATAACCACAATAACACCAAAATTGCCCTTACCAAGCTAAAAGCTTTTAAGCAATTTATCGTGGGCGTTAATTTCTTAGCAACAAACTTAAATATTTATAATCATGTTATCGAGTTTATTATTGTCCACGCTGCAAGGAAGACAGGAATATAATATCGATCGATATAACTTTTTTGTCTTTAGCGGGCTTTTGGTGAGAGGGATGGCTCACCTTACTTTACTAAATTTAAATATAGACGTTGTTTATCTTTATGTGCTACACTGATTAATTGGCACCTTGACAGCTTTTTTTATCATTTTTTTTTTGTTTCTAAAACGGGTCTGCGTCTTTATTTGACATCTATGTGAGACCCATTATGTCGATGTTACATTTCACTCCTTATTAAATAGCATTAAATTTGCATTAAATAGAGTTTTAGCTGCTTCACTCATATTGACAACCTTCGAACTGTTGATTATTACTATGTTATTTGTGTAGTATAAGGGAGGATGTGTGTTCTTGGTATTAAAAATAAAACATCATTTTTATACATAAAAAACATAAAAAAACCTTCGTCGAAGCTTTTTAACCGTGTAACAATTTCCTTCATGAAATTGCTATTCTAACATTATCAAGTTAATTGTATTGTATCTAACACGCTTTTGGGCAAATCTAGACGAGATATGAGGAACTGGACATAGGTCTATTCGTAATGGTGCTTTCCGTTTCCGACTAGGAGAACCGACCTTCGAAGTGATAGTTGGGAGTCTGTAAAACACGCTCGTAATCATAAAACAATGAGACATAATGAAATACGTTATATTTCGGATGAATTGTTCGCTTGAAATGTGAATTTCAACCTACAAAAGGGTTCTTCGGATATATGTCAATGGTTGTGAAGAGGGTTGGCTGGCAGCGGTCAGCCAATGTTACTCGTACGTGTACCAACGTGTTGAGTCAGACACGTATGTAACGAACACTACTACCGCAGAAGTCACTCATGATAAGATAACCGTGTGATAATATAACCTATAAAAAATATTTGTTACAAAGAAGGAAAACAAATGCGCAACAAGTTTTTTGGAATTGTTACTCAAAATATCATTGATTTTATTATATTATGTCGCACTAAATATTTAACAGTTGAGGGCTCATATTTAATGGTATTTTTAGGAATATCATTTTATTATATTGTTTGTGATCATGCTTGAGAAAAGATAGTAATGCTTCCATTATGTGTTTCTTTCTTACTTGTTCTTCCACATGGAAGGTCGGATTGGGCTTAAATAAACGCTAAACTTACAAGGCCGCATAATTTATAAAAAAAATTATGTCTCCAAGTAGGTATTCTTTTTAAAATTCAACTGTTTTTTTTTTATTTTTACTTTGTATAATACGATTTTAGAAGAGTGTCAAAAATTTTTTTTTACTATTTGAATGCTTTAGCAATGACCAAATCCGGAATAGTAAAAATAATTCTTTTAATGCTTTTTAGTGGCGGAAATACCAGGTGGTCTCATAACAAAAGCAATAGGTAGAGGTAGAGATCTTCGTGGATATTGCGTTGCGTCTATAAGCCTGCGACATAAAGTTGAGAAAGCCTCATATGCCTGTAATTTCACCGGCTCACTTGACCCAAATCGAACCGAAACGGTGTAATACGAGTGCATTGCATGCCGGCATAAAACGTAAGTAATTCTCCGATCTAAGTCTGCAAAGAGCCCTAATGCCTGGAGATTGTTATAAGGGTCGGTGTATTGATCAATAATTATTATTATGGTCAGGGCTTATTATGTTACTAGCCAAGCGTAGTAACGGACTTCAAAGACCTATGATTCCGGCCGAACGAGCACATTTTGAACCCTTTATTACCTTCCGTGTTCACCGATGCGTGCATTTATGAGAGTCTTGACTTTTATTATTAAGATGAAAAACGGCTTTAAATAAACCGCCATACCAACCGACCGGTCGTAGCGATCACGACGCGATGCATTGTGACACGCTGGTCGCTCGATCGTAGTGAAAAATCGTTCCGATGAGGGGTTGCCATTAGTCTTTAAAATACATCATAATAGAGGCTTTTATACTGACTGCAATAACAAGTGCCTGATTTAAAAAATCGAACAAATAAACTGACTTTCGTCCCTTATTTCAAATCAGGGATGAATATTAGTTAGTATACACTGGGCGAAGAAAAGCACAATACGCATTTTCATTTACTTGGATGACATTTTTTTCCCATTTTGATTTAACAACTAAACTATTTAACCGATTTTAATTTTTTTTATGGAGCAGTGTAATGTCCTTTCAAATAAAAAAAGATTTTTTAAAATGGTTATAAATGACTGCGATTTGAGGTTGTATGTTCTTTTTACGTTTTCTTCGCCAGTTGTGGACCGTGATATAGTCCAATCGAAATTTCATTGAAGAAATTCTACCCCGAAGTGATAATTTATTAAAGACGGGTTATTCGATTTGTAAAGATAATTATGTGTAGAAGCACGTAAATACACAGCAAAATATTTTTTTTACGGTCATGAATCTTATATAAAATAAACTTTAGGTACCTGTACTCCATGTCATTAAAAAAAAACCCTGAATTAAAGAACAAGAAACATTTATAAAATCCGCTAGTCCTGGCGTCAAAGACGCTAAAACCACAATCAGATCGCTGGTAGCAGGTTAGTTAAATCAGATAAGTTCAATTCGATTGGAGGCAATCATCAACTGACAATAGCGCTCTATATCCGATATCACGATGGTAGACTGACGATTGACGATGCGATCACTTACTATCGATATATGTATTCGATAGACCGCTAGCGGCGGATTATATATTCATACGGGCAACACTTACACTATCATCAATAGCTAATATATCCATATTACCTATTCAGCTGCTCTTTTCACTGCTAATTGGGTTTGTTATCCGTTAAATTATGTAATAATTGTGTATTAGAGAGTATATTTAATATATTTTTATTACGAAGTAGATGCTACCCGCGTTTTATTCGCGGTTACAAAAGTCGAGATGATGGGAAAACTGACAAAGCTGTATTTTTGGAAAACACTAAAAAAATGACTTCGCCTTTTAGGGATAAAAAGTAGCCAGAGTATGAGCTACCTTCAACAACCAAAACCAAATTCCAAAACCTTTCAGCTTTTAAGGCGTGAAGGAGTAACATACAAACTTTCGTATTTTTAATATTAATATAATTTATGCATTTGTTTATAGTTTTCATTACATTAGCGTAGTCTGAATAATATTGATACATTAATTTATTATTTACTACATTACAGTTTTAGGAATCACGGTACATTTTTATTAAAAAAAACACTGTATCATTTTGTTTTCGTTTTTCATTTCGCTCGTGCTGTCAAATAAAAGATTTTGCTTGATATCAGCATTTACTAGTTCATACAAGTTCAGCACATGCTGATGTGCTGTTCAAGCACACTGCGAAACGCTGATTTGAAGCAAAATCTTCGATATTTCTCTTTCTTGCACTCTATACCAACATCTTTTTACAAGCTTTTATTTCATTTGCAAGGTTTGTTTGTATGTTCGGGTCAAATCTTGCAACTGAATTTTAAAGCAGTTATCCTCAATCGATTGAGACGAAACTTTCAGGACAGTTTCAGTATTTTTTGTATTTTTCTTGTGTTTATTGCTATTGTTTTTGCTTTTTGTATATCTCTATCGTGATCTGTATGTAGCACCTATACGTATCGATCCTCACTACTAGCTCAAAAAATGTATCCAATCATTAATGTAAAGATGGTATCTCTAGCTAAATAGTCGTTATAAAGATAAAAAATGGTAAGGGTTAAAATATGTCTACTTTATTTTAACCATACACGTGTATTTAGTTGGTATTTCATTCACTCGTATATTTTAAGTAGAAGTGAAGAAAACCACTGCTCTGTTAATGTCAAACAGAAAGGCTGTTTGACATTATTAGAGGAGTGCTTTTGAATTACGTGGAAAGAATATGCCATAATTATTAACGAACTAGCTGCTCCTCGCGACTTCATCTGCATTAAATTTAATAATATAGTTGCACGGAACACTATTTTGTTTTAATAAACGTAGGAATAACTTAATTACAATACTTATAACATCAGCTATTACAATATATGTGCCAGTCAAAATCGGTCCAACTGTTTAGGAGATTAGCTGGAACATACAAACAGATTAACATTTTAAAAACCTTGTATTCTTTAAAATTCAATAAGTAAAAAGCTATTATTTTGACATTACAAACAGACACTTCAATTGTATTTATTTGTATAGATATTAATTATCATTTAATATTATTTAAATAATTAAAAATGTTTATGGCACTTAACTACCAGTTTTTAATTTACATTTTAAAACGACATGGTAATTGTAGTTCCGGCTTAAGCGTAGACCGAAACATAAATTATATTGTAGATAAAAAAAAAGATATAGTATTATTGGTAAATTTTCTAAGATTCGACTGACAAACAATTTACTTATATGTAAATCCAGAAAGTGAGTTTGATCAATGTGCATAAAACCTCGCACCATTTTAAACTCTCAGTACCTATTTACTTTAACACAGTAATATATTACAATAATGCATCAAAGGTTTTCACAATAACGTTGTGATGTGAATATAAACTAGTATTACACAATCTATACTAACATTGAATGAAATTTCGCACTGATATAAGCTCATCTGTGGAACATATACCGTGAATACAGATGAAATACCGTATATACAGCCGCGGCGACTACTTATATTGTGCTCTGTGCCCGACCCGTTGAATAATGCATGAACACCGAACGCTTTAAAAAGTTAACAAGGTTTCCCCGGGCTTTCCTTTGTTCTGCTACTTACGGGGGAAAAACAAATTGCTTCTACCGGAGCTCAGTGATTTGATTTAGATCTATGAACACATGTCATGATTAGTCTGAAGCGGAGGTTCGAACATGGTCTTAATAATCGAGTTATATAGCTCGATAAAAAATCGATAATTGTATTTTTCTCTTTGAACTCGTAACTTCAATTAAGCATTTTATTTGCAAAGGTACTGTAGTTGTATATTGAAATATAAAATGATATTATTTTACTTCATGCAGGCGTGCAGAAACTTCTATACATATTTAAAAGAATAGCTCTTCGACCTATATTTTTTACTTAAAGTTAGTCTTTTACTGTTCCCTCTGACAACGTGTAAGTATACAAAATTTCATGATGGTCGATTGAGTAGTTAAAGCGTAATAAATAAACTCACATTTGCATTTACAATATTATTTAGTACAGATATATCAAAATAAAAACAGTTAATGTCAAAGAAATAAAAAAACAACATTTAAATAATTGAAATGTCATACTTCTTTGACGTTGTGCATGACGAGTAAACGAGATACGTGCTTGGCGCAAGATAAAGGTGATTTTTTGTTTGGATAATGGTGATTTTGGTTTATATAAAATTGTAACATTTATCAGGACAGATATACAAAAATGATGTACAAAAATCGTCTATTCATGATTCCCTGTAAATAAAGCTTCGACGCGATTTCCTAGTAAAATCTTCCGATATGTCAAACTCATTGCCTATAAATCCGTACTTGCCTGTAGATCGCTAATTCGATTAAAGGTGTGAATTCACGCCCAGATTCAGAAAATAATTATCTTGAACAAAATCTCAAGATCTAATTTAAAATAAAATAAAGGAACACATTTCGCCGGGACCCGACACGTTGAATTACGCTATTCAGACGGCGGCGTGAGATTAAATTGTTATTCTTGAGAAGTCTATCAAACACGTCAAAATATGACGTGTTCATTATAGCACTTTTATAGGTACACCGACGCTTCTCTGTTAGTGTCGCTTGTTAGTGTTTTCATAAGATATATTTAATCAATCTATCTATGACAAAATCAGAGGTTAGACCTCTGATTTTGTCGTAGATATTATTCAAAACTTTTGAAATGTGTTCCGGCTAATTCATCCGCAGATGACTCATGTTCTGATATTTTGCGAGTACTCACTGATAAGTCGACTGATAATTTTGCAATTGATAAATGGCTTGATATTAGATTTATGATATGATAATGATGGGGAGTGTAAACGATGGCCGATTGTGAACTTACGGTTAAATATAGGACAATTCAATATACGATCAGATTGCTAAATTTGTACCGTATTGGAATCAATATTGGGATTAAATCACCAATTTATCTGTTTACTTCTAGACATCTTGACAGAGAGAGTGCGTTGCGATCACAATTCCTACAAAACTGGATTCGAGACAGCTACCTGCCCATTCTGATCAGTACATCACAGATTCAATTAGATACTTGTTTCAGTAGATACTTGTTATGTCGGCGGTGTCGGCCAAAGAACAACAATTAAGTAGGTACAACTACAAAATAAGAAGTATCTGGATGTTTTCCAGGGTGAGTCTAACGCGAGCTCTCGATTCGGAAAATATTCCTAATAGTGGAGTTTTTTGTTAACCAATTGTGTTTTACTGCTAGGCAAATGTATTTTTTAAATATTTAACACGTTTCAATTCAACACGTTTTGCAGAAATTAAATTAATATATATTCATGGACATTTAATTTTCACACAAAGACATCTCTAGCCCCGCGCTAAACATAGCTTGGGAAACATACTAAACATACTATGGGAACTAGATAATACATTATTACATACAGTTTATAGTATTTGTATTGAAGTTTCCGTTTTATGTTGGCATAAACTAACACATTCTCGAAACATTATTAAGATGAGTACAGAAAATAAAGGCTGCCAAAAAAATGCAGTTAAAATGAATTTTATCTCCGTTTTAAATAGGCAAATTGTTTCTTTTTCTACGACTGTATTCGTAACGCGTATACAGTTTCTTTTTAACGATTCCAAAGGGGTGAATGTGAATACGGGCACCCGTGTTACTCAAACAACCAGCTTGCCGATAACAAGATTACCGCCCTCTGAAACCCGGTAATTCCGCGCAAACTTCGCACCGGACACTCCTACCAAGTAATGCTGTCCTGGTACTTCTCTTGATTTTTCTCTAACGTTTTTCACGTTTTTAAGGACAATAGTCTTTTTTTGTTAAAATAACAACTAGTAGTAAGTATTGTAGTTCACAACTATTTGCGAAATTCCTCGTATGTGAAGCGAAATAGCAGGAAGCGACCCTCTACACTACAATCTCATCCAATAACTTCGAGCAACTTCGGCGAGACATAATATTGTAATAGCGTAGTAAGTAATATGGCAGTAAAACAGAAAAGAAGATAAAGCTTTTTTTATTAACATTTCATCTGTCAATATAAATTACAAAACAAGAACAAGCTTAGTAATTATGAAATGGAAAGCCTTTTAAGTTTATAACATGAATTTACTTTCAAATGTATATATGTCATCTTATTTCATTACCTATGTATATTGTTTTATTCCTTCTCTTGAACTCAATCTCACCTGATGTTGAGTGATAATGGAGCACGAAGTATTAAAATTTCACTACAACAAAGTGTTTTACAATTTTTGAGGTTATAATGCAAATGAAATCCTCCATTTTGAATTTTGTGTTACGTCACATTGTCACTTACGTACACGCGGGTCATGTACACATCATTAACATTTATCTTCGTTTGTCAACGAGAGGACAGGTGAACATAAATACATAATAATACCTATAAGTACCTACATACCGACCGACGTGGACTACTAAACTGGGTTATAATAACACAGGCGAATAGAAACCATGCATATATAATAAATCTCATTAGTATTTCGACAAATGTATAGATTATTTCTGGGTCCATAACCTGAAAAATGAGTCCGTGCTCTTTGACAGCATTAATCAAATCTCAAAAGCACCTAATGATGAAACGCTATTTCGTACGCTATAGATAAATTAGGTCTAAAAAGACTTGTGTATAAATAGATACAACTAAGAATAGACTCTATATGTTCCTAGATTATTTCTGGGTCCATAACCTGAAAAATGAGTCCGTGCTCTTTGACAGCATTAATCAAATCTCAAAAGCACCTAATGATGAAACGCTATTTCGTACGCTATAGATAAATTAGGTCTATAAAGACTTGTGTATAAATAGATACAACTAAGAATAGACTCTATATATTCCTAATTTTATAGACAAAGGCATGCTCTTGTTGGTGTATGGTAGTATTTCATCAAGACGCTAATCTCAGAAGGTCTTTCCCACGGTAGGTTATGTGTCACAGAGAAATAAACTACCACTACAAGCACGTAAAAATGTATATTAGTTTTTATGGTAACATGTAAATTGAGAACAAATCGTAATACGTTAACTAAACAACTGTCACAACAGTGATTTCTAAGTCACCGGATTGTAAGAGTTTGTAATAAGTTTTGGGACAATCAAGAACATCCTGCGAAAAAATGAATATTCAGCTTGATTCATTAATGAAACATTTTTCTAAAAAAAATTTCTTGTCGTTCTGCGAAGCCAAAACCGACTTTAATAAGCAGAGTGACTCACAAAGCTAAAGTTTCATTCGTGTTTATTTTATAATCTCACTTAGCAAACAACGAGAATTGAATATCATATTATTTACTCCAAAAGAGCCGTATTCTTCTCAAAAGTTTCCAACTCAATCGAGGGTATTAATTTTATAATTAAAATAAACTTTTAACAGTTGACGGCAGTCGTGAAACCTTTACGACATTATAAAATGGTAATGGATTAAGTCGATCGCCGCAGTCGGCTTTAACGACCGACCTGGGGCAACTTCCTCAATAAAATTATTGTCTGTCATCATCCATACTGCTCAAGGATACAAACTGAGCATTTAAAATAATATATGAGCTCTGTAACGGAACACGCCATAACTTGTCATATCTTTGCACGAAATGTTTGATACAAATAACATTTTGGTATTCGCCAAATTGGCGAAACAAGATCAAAGTAAATAAGAGTGAAGTACAGAAAACAAAGAAACGGGAATAAAAAGATATTATTATGTTGTTCTTCGGATGTTAAACTTTTTGCTCCTTTTATATTACAAATTGTCCCGTCGAGTTCACAGCCGGCGTCTTATGACTTGGTGCGTTGTTAAATAAAGAGGCCATTAAATGAACGACTTTAGGCTTTGTGTATTTTCGTCGCGTGATTCGATGGACTGAAATATCAAAGAAAAGATCTATGTAGGCAAAATTCTTAATCCAATCATATAAAGTTGAATAAAGCATCAACGGCTACAACTTAATAATTCTACAGGATCTGGTCCGTAAAGACTTATAAAAGTGAAAAGAAGAAAATTCAAACCAAATACGAAAAGAATTCACAAACACCCTCGTTCCGTTTATAAACGCAATAACAAACCGAGCGTCATATTAAGGGAAACTTATTAATTATTACAAATAAAACTTGGCCTCGTAATTAAGAGTCCATTTTGTGACAGCCTCTTAGAATTCACTCCGCGAGCTCGTGCTGGAGTCGGCTCAAAGGCGAAATAATTAAAGCGGAGGGTATAAGAAAATGTCGGGAGGAAGGTAGGTAGGGAGATCAAAGGAATTCCCCCTCTGGTACGTAGCAGCGTGGGATTTCGGCATTTCACTGTTACAATACACCGATTAGAAAACGTTATTGACGGCTCACCTCAATCTAAATTAATTATTAAGACGACTTGTTGCCGTTCGGTGAAGTACTGTATCGGATTGAATCACTAATTTATGGAAACTTTGTAGTATTGATAGAGATCGCGGTGGGAGGCAATTTATAACAGTTATAGCTACCGTTTTAAACATTGTATTATAATGTACAATACGTTTTAATAGTTTCTTTTAAAATAATCTTAGATACGCGGACCCTTTAAGAACGGTAACGGAATTTACGTTTTCAATATAAAACTACTCAGTATATATATACATATAAAACTATAATTAGAATGAATTATTTATTTTGAATGTTCTTGTTCAAATACATATAAATTTCCACGCAATAGTACGGATGAAAAGTAGTGTGTTGACGGAACCTAAGTTGTTCCTGTCTTAATTCCCTCGCTACTCTCATAGAAGAATTATGTTGGAATAATCCACTATATTCCAACAGATATTAATATAACTAATACGGACTCTCGTATCGCAAACTATTGTATAATATTATTCGTCTATCTTAACTGCATCAGCAACATACGCTATAATCGTGACAGAGCCTTCGTATATTTTACATAATTGCCTACTGATATAACAAGCCATCACTTCCAAAGGCAAACAATCACTTTTGAAATGCAAACTATCAACCTATCTTGTAAATGTTTTATGAATAGTAGACATCACAGAAAGTTTAAACATTATTTTTTCTCGTCTTTTGTCGGTCGACTGCAATACCTACCTTTTAAGATGAGGACGAAAAGAAACCACTCCTTACCTGAAAAAAATACAAACTACGATCAAAAGTAATTCATGCTTGCAAAACAAACAATAATTATTATTACTAACATTAATTACAAGTAATACGAGATTTTTTCTTTTTAATTCACCCACCCTATATTTTTCTCGTAAAATATGGTTGGTGTATTTCTCACAAATTAAAATACAATTAAGTTTTGTAAAGCTCGTTTAATTTTTTATGTACGCGAGCCAACGGGAGACAATAATCGTAAAATCGCATTACACAAGTCAACCTTAAAGCACCTTTAAGGCTGCCATTTTGAACGTAAATCTGATACGAACGAGCAATTGTATTACGAATTCACCAGACGCGCCTCAACTCATAACAAAGTCACTAAACAGTCTTAAATTGTTAAAAATTAACATTCAAAGTGGGGAGTGCTGTTAGTGGAATTAGTGCGAGTTTCACTCATAAATCGTCTGGAGAGGGTGGCGAGTATTCCCCGGTTTATTGGCTCCACGTCGACATTCGCCTGCTAATAAATGAAGCAGAAAACTTCTACTTGTTTAGTGCGCCTGTTTGTCGAGGGCGGAAGACATCACGGAGATCCTACAAAACCCAAACTGCGTCTACACGGAGGGGAGTAGAGCTCAAACTTCGACGAAGTACGGCTTTACGAGTCTCTCGCGCTGCTCACTCGCGCGTAAACGAAAAGGACGGAGCGAGCATTATGGGTTATGAAATGAGCTCCGTTGCCTCATGTTACCCCGGTAGAGAAAATGAAATTATGACCGTAGCGTGCGCAAAGAAAGAGGACATGGACATCTTTAATTTTCGTTCGGCTTTTACGAGTGTCAGGTTTCCATATAAAATTGAAGTTGAGATTCGTGTCAACGTTTTATTTTATATAATAACTAACTGCCTTTGGCGGCGAATCATGATTTAGCTATCAATTCCTCACAACAAAACTAACCACATAGTTTAGTATATGATTACAGTAATGAATGTTTCATGTTACACTCATGTTTTACGTAACTTCATCATTTTGTCACAACACTGAACAACCTATAATCACTTGATTGAATTATAGCAGGCTTGGCTTGTGCATAGTCAGTCAACTAAACATCAATCAAATTCTAATTAAACTGATATATGAATCCTTGATGATGATCAATACGTTGAATATGTAATTTAGGTACATTATGATCATACCGGAGATAATTTTAAAATTTAAGCCATTATATTGATTCAAAACACAATTGACAATGTAAATTCCAGTGTTGCGTACAACGGTGATTAATTATGTATCCAATATAAACATCATTGAATAAAGAAGACACTTTCATTCCTCTAACTGCAGATAGGATTATAATGAAAATTGTATTATTCCGAAATAGCTTAAAGATAATTCATTGTCTAATAATCTCATTAATACTTGTTGTCATGAAATTGAACATTGATGTATCAAAGCGATACATCACGTATCCCAAACTGTCCACTGGCTGCATGTATTAATTTTCTGTTATTCTTAGTTGTTTGATTCTCATTTGTATTTCCAACGTTCAATGCATTCACAAGCACCCACCCATCCATAGCTTGCTTCCCTTGCTTGCGTGCCCTCACATTTGAGTGTTCATAAAATGTCACAATGCTCATGCCCTATTTTCGTTCACAGTTTAACGGAAGCTTCAATGGAACGATGAGTTTGCGTCTAGCAATAGATTTTATCTGTATAAAGTAGGTCCGCACCGCCCGCGCGAATAATGTTGGCTTTATCAATTACTACGTATTATGTCACGTAGGTAGACGACGGGTCTTATCAATTTAATTCATCGCTCGCCCGGGTTTATTTTAAAACATGCTGGCTTAGAACCGGGCGTGTGAGTGAAATGTAAAATTTTCGACGTGCGTTAGAAAGAGATGGGCATTCCAGCGGCTCTCAACATGTCGCGTTTAGCGGTGTTAAGGTTAATAGCGCTATTTGTACAGCGAGTGGAGATGTTATCGCCCGGAGGCAGCGAGACCGACACGACCAGTTTATTGTCTACATCGACAGCAGATAATTCTTTGAGCAACTAAGCATTTGGCTCAAGATAATCGACTTCTTAGTCCGGTTAGTTCGTAATGAGAAATTAATGTTACTGTTTTAAATGTTTATTTAATTTTGATGGGTTTTAGTTGTCTATTAGTTTTAAAACAAAGGTTCTTAGCAATTAGTAATTTTGTCAAGAACGACAAGGAAGAGACATGTATTTATATCATAGAATTTCCGCACCATTATTCGTTTTGACCAAATTGAATGTACATACCAGGTTCTTAGTAATTTCTCATGCAATACAAATAATCTTAGTCTGATTACGACAATTATGATTAATAATTATACTTAAAAATATGTTTGTATATGTATGTACTTCGGTAAATTTGAATTACAATGCCGATTACTTCATCAATATTTGTAATGAACCCTCAAATGCAAGTAAACACATGATTATCACTTGACTTCGACACACTATTTTATGATTATAAAGCACCTCGCACCCGATAAGGCTAACATAAACACTGCTATAAAAGCATACATTACAAGAAACATGCCAGCGCGTGTTTACAATGTTGGAAATGAATAAAACAGGATTGGCATGCGATACACAGATAAAATACACCAAATATACAATGTTCATGGCGAACACGCTGACAAACGACTTCTTTCTAAGTAAATAAATCGAACCGAACGAAGAAAAAAACATTCTCACATAATTAATGACAATAAAAATACGACAATAACATTATAAATTGTGTTTAATATACAAAACAAGATGTGGTTATGCTAATGTAACACGCATACGGTAATGACACCACAATTAGGTACTTCCAAGTGTTATTATCATTACTCTTGACAAGCTTGAGATGACAAAAAACATCTCTCGATTCTGTAGGATGATTGACATTTTTGTTGAACTCAAGTGAAACCTGTTTGGAGCATTTCGATTATGTGTACGAAGCATACAATACGCATCGTTATGCCCTGACCGAGCACCATCTGGCACGAATCGTGGCTTCATGTAAGCCAGTATAATATAATTTCACCTCAACATTATTCCGTAAGTGAATATCAATCTACATTTCTATCAAACATACATTGCATCATGCAAATTAATAATGAGGCGTGTTCAAATAGCTACTCGAACTAATACGCCAGTAACGGGAGCAATCGGGATCTTAGAGGCTGTGTAAGTACCATTAAGCCGGCTGTAATACACCAAGCCAGTATTTGCATGAAAACGACAAGATATTAGCATTATGCAAATAACGTTACGCGACTTCATTTGAACGTTCGTTATTATCCTAATGGAAATGTGATCGATCCGATTAATGAAGGAATATCGAAAGCTCATAAGCCGTTTACACGGTTACCTCTACCGTATAAGTTTTTCATCGTCCGGTTTAACAAAATAATTAAGTCGACAGGTGAACAAAAACGGCACCAGAATGGCAAGTTAACAAGGCAAAAACCGTAGACTGCTTACACTTACGGCGCTTAACAATGCTATTATAATGTAATGGAATCGGTTTAGAGAAATCGCCACGTAGCGGCAGAACGAACCGAAGACAAGAGCCGAGCAAACAATAAGGACGGTGCAGCTCATTTCTGTATAGTCTAAAACGAAAACAATAAAACAAAGAGAGCGCAAAAACGACGGCGAGCACGCAAGCGGGCTCTCGAAAAATAGCACCGCTCACACGCGACGCGCCGCGGTGCCGCAGCCGTCCGCGCTGGGGCCATAAAGCTGCCACACATGCAAGAATAAAAACAGGCAACCGCACCGCACACGAGCACAACGACGTAGCCGGCTTACCCTCCGCACTTGTGGAGGCATTCGTGCGTGAACCCGGCCAACTCGCACCGCCTATATACGTACTTATTACCGGTACGTGTAGCCCCGCGGTATCCATTATGAGGCGGAAAAAGCGCGCAAACCGACGGTGTGTGTAATTGATTAACAGTTTGAGAACCTGTCGACGGTGACGGACAGAGGTTGTAATGATGCAAAGCTGCAGATGCATCCCTAGCGTTGAAAGCGCTGAGCTTCATTCGTCGATTTAATACCTACACTGCAAGTAATAAAC
The DNA here is from genome assembly GCA_921293045.1 of Aplocera efformata. NCBI lineage: Eukaryota > Metazoa > Arthropoda > Insecta > Lepidoptera > Geometridae > Aplocera > Aplocera efformata. Next base: position 5,077,478 of record OV121055.1, read on the forward strand.
GAGGCGAATGCGAGACGAGTTTCACATTACGTCGCTCTTGAAACGACTGTTATTTCAATAATGGGCTTTAATAACACGTTTTTACGTTCTCTCCTTTTTTACAATTCAATCGTAGTCAACGTGAATTCGATTTGAATGTGTTTTATAGCTTCCCTTGGCATGATTTCAATTAAGTGTTTTATTGCTAAGCCGAAATGCCACGGCAAAATATCTCGTGTAAATTAGTGAGAATAAATAAGGTTCTATGGGCAGTTAACGTGATGAGGGCCAATAAAGCGAGGGAACCGTGATGTACTAATAAAAATGGTGGCAGAGAAGAAAATAATTTATAACAATAAAATGGTGAGCGGAGATGTCGCGAAGCTCCGTCTGGCTCCGTCCTACATCAATAAATAATTCATGCGACATCGCGCCATTGAGAAAGTGCTCTGTGAACGCCATACTAATTCGCCCATCGAAACACTAAGACATTTCTTTGTGGAGAACACAAAAGGGGCCAACTGTTTGAATTGTTCAAAGTTAAATACTTAAGCATGATACGGTATCAGATAAAAAATATACAAAACCGGCATCCAACATTTTGGAGAAGATTCAGCGTATGATAGTTGCGTTTCAAAGCATTACTGCAGCTAAACAAAGAAAATATCTCAGCTAAATTGTGCTGCATTAGGGTTGGCAGCAAAATCGGTGCAATTTAAATGAAACCAACGGTATTCTCCCTAGGGTTGTCGCTCTGGATCGATCGAGTCAAATACCAAGCAAAGAGGCGCTAATAGTTTAAACAAAAAACAAAAGCCGATATCAGAAGTTTTATAAAACAAAATCCAGTTCAAAACCACAATGCTTTTGATAGGAATCTGATAGAAATAAACATTAAAGCAATTCTAATTATAGTATTTTTTTTCGAAACGACTCAGTAGCATTTCTAAAACTTAGAAACAAACGCGACGTAAACACTTCAGAGAAGATTGCTAGTGTCACAAAGCGTGACTGTACTCAGCTGTACAACAAAGCAAAACATAACTAAAGTCGTTGCATTAGGGTTAGGTATAGAAATATGGAAGTTGATGGGACTTTCATCCCCCGGGACGTGGGACTACGGTTGGATTAATTCGTGTAATTTAGACTCCGATACCAGAAATGCAGGAGCTATTCAAACTCGGGCTTCACAGACGGCGGCGATGACGTTCATTATTATTATTATCACAGTGCACTGACTCGATAATTCGCAGTTTGGCCGACCGGGCATAACCTGAGTGTAGCTTAACATTAGATTACCCACAAACATTCTATTGTCACGATAGTTAACAAAAACGAGATAAACCACGTTATTTTAGTATAATATGTCCAGATATACATTTATGTCCAGAAATATAGTAAATACCTGTCCAAAACAAAATTAGTTGTAGAAAAAGTTGGCCTTCACGGAACACCCGGCAGATGTGAAACATTACGGCATAAGACAGCTCGATTTCGTCGTTTGCCTGTCGATTAAGATCTAAATAACGCAATAGCAGACATTATTTAAATATAGACAGAGGTATAATTAATATATCATATAAGTCATTATAATTTTAAAAGACATAATTACATTGAATTAGATCTAAAAAATATATTGCAACGACTTTCATTTCTGCTGGTTGTTCGTGTCACGTCAAACATTATAGTTTATTAATGATGTAGAACTTCAAGCTCAATTGGATGAGATTTCAGTGATAGGTGCGTGTCGAGCACACGTCTGTAGGGTGGGAGAGGGAGATGGCACAGGGAGTGAGAGAGAGGGTGCCATCGACTCCGGGTACAAGATGGCAGACGTTTGCGGTTGATAGTTTATAGTTATTGCGAGCGCGACGTGTTCGGGGCCGCTTTATCACATTGTTAGCGTTGTTATTCTACTCCACCGGATTAAGTAGATATCACACTTGAGATCGGACAATGGCTTCCGTTAAAGCTCATTCTCAATCACAACACATTTTTACCATAAAATTACTTCATACATCTGAAAATTATAAACCGCTAAACCACATAGTGTGTTTAATTAAACTCAACGAGCGAATTTGGTCACAATTTATTCCCCCATCTCGCTACTTCAAAGGGCCAAGGTGTCGCGCGTGAATATAAATCTTCCGCCGGGATAAAAGTGGGAAATCCCGGGACGGATCTATATAAATGTTGCAATTCATACGAGCTCCCGTGATCGATTGCCCTCACTATCGCCGCACTATTTCAACTACAACACGTCTCATTTATACCTGTCATATTCGACCCGTTTTATTTAGACTGGAGCTAAATTCTTTTATCTTGTTTAAGTATTTTTAATTTATCTTACCGGATGCCGAGATGAAATGCATTGTGAACAGCGAATCTCTCAATTTAATGTAATAGTGCGCAGATGTGAGAACCAGGGGCGCATAAAGCCGGGAAGATACACAGCGAAGCGTCGAGCCTTCCGCCATAAATCCCACGGAGCAAAGAAAGCGTTAACTCTGATTTACAGACATTTGCGTCGTTCGTGACGGGACTGAGAGTGAACACGAGAGCCCTGAGCCCGGTAATGTACCTTCACACGTTATGGAATATACCTACTACGAATGTAAGATAAAATATTATCCGAGTTATTGTACAGTTGTCAGGGTGTATAGAAGTGATGAGCACGAAGTTGATTTAGCGAAAAATTCTGTTCGGGATGTCGCTGATAGCTATCGTGAACGTTCTGATCACAAAAGCTTCGAGAATTTCCGTCAAACGGATAGAGGTATCGCGGACACGAAACGTGACCGACCCTCGGCCACTAGACAGATATCATTTTCCAGATAAGTGTGATGCTTCAAAATTGTTTTTATCCTCTCATAAAGTTAAAGACTGAAAAGATCTGAGTTGACATCCACGTAAAATTGCTTTCAAACTGAATTCAATTTAAACTTTATTAATTTAGCGGAGAATCGTCGAAGAAACTTCGATTCAAAGGAACGGTTACGTTGCCAAAGTTGAGTAAAATTTAACTAAGCTATTCGTGAGATAAAAGTGGGAGCCCAGATAAATAATGGGGGAAAAACAACGACAAAAGAAGCGTTAAATTTGTAGCTGTCGTAGTAATTACGAGGGGTTTGAAATGTTCAATAATACCGTGTTGAAACCAAATATAGAGGTAGTAATTACCACGGCCGGGTTATTAGTTAAAAGTAGGGCTGTGTAATTAGAAGCACATTTCGGTGTAGGCCGGGAGGCAGGGCACGGCATGGCCATGTGTGCCGGCCAAGTGCCACATTCGTTAATAATTAAAAAATGTGTGCACTTATACTAATAACCGTTTAAAAAACGTAATAGGATACAAACACCTGCCTAGAGCTACACGGAATAAAAGTAATAAACAAACTAGAACTACCGGTAGTTAATACATCAGTATGCAACAGAGGAGAAGTTTCCGCGCAAATTACACCATTAAAATTTTAAAACCGACGTTATAATGGTGTGTAGAAGGACATTGTATTTTATTACTGGACTGTAGATTGTAAAACGTGAACCTCGAGATGAACCACAATGACACTACTGTTTATACACACTCCAAAATTATGGGTTTTAAGAGAAACATGGTCTTCAATGAGAAAGATTATAACATGGTCTACAATGCATAAGATTGCGAGATTTAAATAGAGAAGGTTCTATACATTTGGAGAATATTGATTTGCATTAATTTTAGGACCTGTGGCAAGTAAGTTATAACTATCTTGGTTATACATTATATGTTTATGTTGGCGGGAAGATAATAATAATGATTTATATGAGGATAACTTAACTGACTATAACAATATAATCACACTAATCTCCTCAAATATTTATAAGCCGTCATAATATAATATCGTCGACCCCGTCATTGGTCGAACAAACATAAAATTAAGAGGCGCAAGGGAAAATTTATGTCCATAGAAATTCAAGGAGATTTACGTTGAGACCGATTCGTATAATTATATGAAATCTTATTTGAATATCTGAAGAGATAGAAACAAGATATGAAATGGAAAGCATTAAAATATTAGTGATTATAAGCTTGTGTGATTTAAAATAGATAAACAAATTTACATTATGAATGATATACATTCTGATTGGAATATTTTATAATTATGCATAAAAACTTATTCGCAGTGGACTTTATGATATGTATTTTTTACAATAAATATCTATGTATAATAGATCTCGATTGAGATTCGAAGATTCTATTAAATTTTCCCATTACAGGGACACAAGCCGTTATAAAAGTGTGAAGATTTATCTGTAGTGGGTAAATATAGGATAGCTTTAAAAACTACGGTATGACTAGTATGATGCGGTATGATCATTTATTTTTAGCAAGAGCTAACTTTTACTATGCTACTCGTATGTAGTCGAAATTGCAGCAGTATTTTCGTTTCAAACTATGGAAATAGTTTTTTAAAGACAAAATCGGTTTGCAAATGCGAAACGAAAATAACCTTAACATAAAGCTTCGGATACGAAATGTAGGTCAACTATACACATTAGTATACAAGTGATATTCATGTTTAGTTCATACTATTGATTTCACAACGCAATTGACTATCAAAGTTACGTTTTAGGATTATCTCTTCAAAACTTATTTATAATTTATAATCACTATAAGTTCCCTTCACTGGGTCTGTTTGCCTGAACGCGATTAATTCAAAAACTACTATTGTTTTACCAATGGGCGGAGTGATAAGGAAGGTTTAGGTGTGTAATTCATTATGGTTCTTGTAAATTGGCTAATATTACAATTATTGTTAAAGATCTCGGAGAAAAATCATGCCGACTGGGAGCTTTACTGGCGTGTGCCGTATACACTAATTATATAAAAATAATGTATTATGGAATTACTCCTGTTAGAAAGACCTATTAAACTGTAGCGTTGCTACCGTTAATAGATCTAAAATTAACACACAATAACGAAAAATATTGCTAGAAAATGCTTTTAAACGATTAATACTGTCTCTATACCAAACAACTGACCAGTAGTTGAACTTTTACAAGTTCTTTTTGGTACGCTGTTTTGCGCGGAAAAATCAGCGTTAAATCTTTAAGTGACTTTTTGGGCAACTAAATAGTGTACTTATGAAATAAAATTACATCGTTTTGTACATTTTATCGGATTCAAATTATCCCTATCCCAAACAATCAGATCGATGGTAAAATTTATACAAGTGTTTTTTTGGTATGCTATTTTGCGCGGATATACTTCACCGAGCAAGCGGTGGCTCACCAACGCGATACGTGACGTGAAACAAAGTATATTAACCTTTTACGGCCTAGAACTTACAGACGGTTTGTGTGACGTTTATTATAGGCTCTTATAAGAGCTTTGGAATGCGCTGTGCCCGGCGAGTTATTCCAGAGCTGGGTTGCACTCTCATAGCAGGAATACATCAAGGTTTTTTGAGCGCTCAGGGCTCAGGTCTCATGCAGCTTACCATTTGCTCCCACCCTTGCAAGCTCATCTGCACGTCATTGCCGACAACACCCGCATGGCAAGGTGTTAAAATTACACTAAATAGGATGAACATCAATTACATTTTAATCTAACCCTCATACTTGACGCTAATAGGCTGATACGATACTAAGATATAAAAAAAATAATTATTTATGTTACAAATGCGTTTTCTGATTTGTGTTATGCTTTCATTCGAGACTTTATCAAAGCGGAGTTCCTTCGCAATTATCTTATCATTCTATTGTTTGCTGACAAATTCTCAGATACACTTTTATATCTACCTGCATTTGTATAAATGATTATGATTATTGTTATCAAAGTAGTTCTTATTGTGAACAAACCAAACAATAATTTCCTTCATATTTCCATCAAGCACTTTATTAACACTAGAGGATGTAAGTCACCACTTAGAGTCACGATGTCTAGTAATCGTAAAGCGGCATGACTGTTTCCTCGTCTGTGGCTTCAAAATGTATGTTATCTGTGGCCAACTACTTAATACGCAGAGTGCGTTTGCGTTCTAGCAATTTCCTGGACGAGCTGCCATGCAAATGGATGGCTCTAACGGAACTGGTCGGTTTTATTTCGGTCCTACGTTAACCGCGCTTACGGCATTTGCCTCAACGATAGGAATTTGTTTTCCTAGATTCAACTGGCCTTTTGATAAAGGATTTCAATCTTTAGCTATAAACTTTTTGATAAACATACCATAAGTTTTGTGTTATGGGTGATTTCATGTCGTTACTGTGTATCTATTCTAATATTCTGCAAATCAGAAAGTTAATTGTGAAAACTTATTGTAATTCAGATTACTCATTAAAATTATTTTATTGAAGTATTTTTATATGTTTTAAAGATATGAAAAAGTAGAAATGCCAGATGAACAAATATTAAATAATACTACGAACATTTAAAAAGATAAACAACTCAAAGCAATATATAAAACGTACCTATTTCATTTCAATTTGATCAGTATACAAACAAACAGAAACGTTTCACAGCTGAGTTAAACGTCAAAAGGCAAGCAGAATATTCACTTACATTATTCTATATTCTGGTCTCAATACAATAAAGTCTTCGGTCGTAAACCCTGTCGTGATTTTATATGAGAAATGAATCAATCAGCATCAAAGATTCTCAATTAGTTCGGGTTTTAGTTTATTTTATAATTATAATATTGTAATAATTTTCTTAGTTGATAATTCTATAATATTAAAGAGATTAATTAATTTAATAATTATGTCTACAATTGGACTTTATAAGGGCTGAAACCCAGTGCCTTTGCAGTGACCTTTTAAAATTATGATTGAGTTTGAGAATGGGAGTTACAGTTTGTTAGCGACAGACATTTATTCAGAGTTATTTAATTTTGAACGAGGGTCGCGCAGACTACAAATTTACCTAATGGGAAGATGACTCGCCTCATCGTATCTTCTGACAAATATCTTCAGTAATATATACGAGTCAGATTTCCTTTGTTTAGTCATTTTAATACCAAAGTCGCACTACATACACTACACGCGTCACTCTTACTGGAAGTTGCGACATTTTATTAGCAACAGTTTGGGTTGTAGTTAACATCGAAACAAAAAGACTATTAAAAAGTATATCATTCTTCCCACTAGTTGCACTATCATGATAGATAGGTATACAAACAAGTTATATAATGTCTCTGCTTGACTAAAAATTCTTTGAGAAACATTCCTTCCTTTAAATATTACGTTGTCCATCGGTTCTCATTTAGAATCATCGTTCGTCACTGACATTGGAACCAGCATTAGCACTCATAATAAATACGTGAGTGGCAAATTGGTATTTATTGCGGCTATTTCAACGACATTAAATTACCCAACGCTGTCACATCACAGCTGACCTCATTTGAGTGACCGACGCAAATCGTTTGAACAAATGAAAATGGTTTGAAAACCATCTTTTATTCATTTATCTTTACACATATAATACTCGAAAACCTCCAAAGGTAAGCGTGAGTACTCATGCTAGCCGCTAAATGACTAAATGAAATGCATAAATAGGTTATGGAAACATCTCGAATGCACCTCGAACTAAGTCTCTTTTAAAGATAGTTTTAGCTGTACTGTCGAAGTACTAATAATGTCGACAATTACCAAGTTTTCGCTAGTTGTGATCCAGTTCTAGATTTTGTAAGTAAATTTCTATTCACAAGATTCAAATTTACTTACATATAATTTCCGCAGACGACTGTTTTGTAATAGTAAATATATAAATACCGATGTACTTATTTTCTGTACATATTCTTAGCTTACTACATATAAAAAGAAAAATAAAATTGTGGTAGGGTGCCAAATCACTTATTCTATTTTACTTCGAATAATTATTGTAAGTTGGTGCAAACAGCTTCACAACGTTTTAATTTAACGACTCTTTTACTAAAACTTGACTCGACTTACGACTTCCAACGAAATAACTTTCAAATGAAAAACTACGTAAGTCATGGCAATGAAACTCAAGATGGAGTTAGTTTACAGCTAACTCTCATAGTACGAGATCGGGTGCAAGATCACTACGTTCAACCAGTTATTAACCCAAACTTTATAAGTATTTTACATAATATTGCTGTGAACTGGATTATAATTTATTTAAAAATAAGTGTACTAATTGACTTCGGGGTAATCAACTAATATTATTTTAATTAAAAATACTAACGGTCACTTTTGGGTAGGTAACTCGGCAAAAATATGTTCCCCATTCGAAACTATATAAAAAGAACGATACATTTTAGGATGTACATAGGGTATTATGTCTCGGTTTCCGAAAGACATAATAATGACACAGAATTAACTTTCAACGGTGAATCCTTTGCTATTTGGACAAATTATGCCAAATCATCCTTCGGGAATATTTAAATAACCAAAGAGCTTTTAATTTGTCAAAATTTTATGAATTAAATAGTCTCTTTGAAAACAGACGTATGCTACCAAATGCACATTGCACACGTGTCGTGAATGACCTCATTTGAGCGGCCGACGCAAATCATTTGAGCGAATGGTTAAAGAAATAAAAATGTTGTATATTTTAAGTTCACTAAAATAGAACTTGAGTTCAACGTAGACGTAAGCCGGTAATGCTTTGTTTACAAATACTGTTTAACGATGAATATCGAAATATTTAGTTATGAAACAACAATCTGGTCCAAGTTGCTCCTCAGGCCGGAGAAGGAGGCAGGAGTACGTTCAAAATCCCTACACTTCTCCGCTGGATAGTGCAAAAGGAGTATTCCAAACTTGCGCCAAGTTCATTCGGAGTCATACTGCCACCACTCCTGGTAATCCACGCCAAGCAGTGGTGCAAACTGCGGACGCGTGATGCGATCAGCAAGGTCCCCCAAATCAGGGCAAGGCAAACACAGTGAGTTCCTAAGTTAGCGTTAGTTACATCACTCTCTCACTCGCTCTTATGTTGTACATCCTATGAACCGTAGGTACAAAGCCATTTTATTTAGAAACTATTCATATTTAGCTGATATTTGGAGCACTTGGAAACTAGCATAGTTAGTTAGCATAGTTACTCTAAATCTATCACGACTTGAGGGTCAACTACTTCACTAGCCAGAGCCGACAAATTTATTGTAATTTCTGGGTCAATTATTAGAACGCAAGGCGACGTACGGAACACTCCATTCACGCGTGACCGACAGACACTTAGCCTGCCTAAAATATTCAAATTCGAGCATCGTTTTTTTTTAATCTTGATTACTAAAAGAGCGTACCCAGCCTGAGCCCGGGGGTGCAAGATTGACAGAACGGAATAGTGAATGGCAATCGATCTTATCTCTTATGTACCTAATGAAATTAAAATGCTTTCTCAACCTATAACGCAAAACTTCAACGCGCCAGTACTTCACAGATTTACGTTTTGTATTAGCAGTACGGACTGATATTTAAAACCCGATCCGACATTGGTTTCGCTTTAAATAAGTAATGCTTTTGCCAAATACAACATTTGAATATCAGGAATATTGTGCGAATACTAAAGACCTGGCAATTCGGTCGTTTGCAAGCTTCTCATAACAATAATGGCTCGTAAAGTTCACACGCATCGCCGACTCCACAAACAGCGTAAGCGTTTTTGCTTCACATTCGTAAATTACGATAAACAGCCGGGGAACCGTTGCCCAACCGTGTAAATTTACTTTGCGATAGCATATTTTGGCACTTTGGTAAATATGCGTGACGAGCCAACATTTACTCGCTGCCATTTTTGCGGATTTGTATCAGCATATGATATGCCGAACTAGCAGATGACCGATTTACAGTTGAATCATCTTGATGACGATTCAAAACGACATCATTTTATCGCATTTTAATGTTAGGTACTGATGTAGTTTTAAATATCGTAGGTATGTACCTAATGAATTTTAAATGCTTTTCAACCTATAGCAGCAACACTATTCGCAAAAGAAGCAGTCTACAATAATGCATGGTTCTCGGTACAATACTTTGCAGATCTGCGCTTTGTTATATTGGATTGATATTTGAAGGGAGAGAGGCACCCTTCGGAGGGTCGAATAAGGTCTGAAAAGTTCCCAAACTTAGCGATAAGTACCCGAGATCTTGTACTCAAGGGAAATAAAAGTTCTGAGTTTATATGGCAATGATTTAGTTATATCTCCAATAATCTCCGTAAAGGCTAATTTATCCGATAGATATCTACAGACAGCTTTTGGCAGGCTTTTGGAAAACTCAGCGTTTTATTAGGGAAATTCCAACCTTATAGAGGTGATGCTCTCAATCCGATTTACTCCGAACAAATACAAAAGCTCTGCCACAGAAGTACGATTCCACTTACTTGCATTAAATGCCTTCGATTGATTCGAATGTCATCGAAATGTAGGTTCTTTATTGGTATTCCTTTACCTTTATTGACAACATTCGGAATCTCTACGTATTGCTATGACTAATTCCTCTCGCATTTCGTCTAGCACATTAGGGAGTTAGGGGCCACGAAGGAAGGAATGTGTTTGGACCTTTGTTCGGCAATAAAGTGACCATAATATAGTTCACAGCGTTACGACCGCAAAGAGAATAAAATCCTCACCTGACAGGCGCGGACGGGTTTCTTACCTGCAAAAGATACAAAAGCAAGGTTAGTTTTATCGTACGTCGACGTCAACGCATGGTAGCAGATGTAGTAGCAGAGAATGCTTTTCATTTACGGAGGCATGCACCAATGAGGTTTTAGTTCGGAAAATGTTCAAATAGTTTTATTTGCGACTGAACTTCACAACATTGTTAAATACCGGCTCAGTGCGATTCAGACTCCGAAAGTTCCGCACCACCGTTTGTATTTTTTATATTTTGTTCGTTGTTTGACTTGATTATCTATAGAAATCAATAAGTTTGTAAGACTAAAACACGAAACTGTCTCGTGTAATTTCAAGTTTAGATTGCACAGAAGGGAATAGAAGTTCCAAAATGTTGAAATTCACTTGATTGCAAAAGAAAAGAAAAGGTGTAACACCTTTATAAGGACTCTGTTCATGGTCATCGAGGTGAAATGAAGATTTTTTGCTTACTTTATTACAGTAATAAAAGCAACACCCCAAAGTTATTATACGGAGTGAAAAATAAAAGAATTTGTAGGTAATTTTATTTTATGACCACTCTAGAAGCAATTTTAAAGGCAAACCACCAGGCGAACATAAAACGGCGAGTGCGGTAGTTGAATATCGTCATTTGCATCGCAGCAATGCGGAGGCGTTGCTCAAAGCAGTAAACTATAATATAAGAGACAAATTCACTATAGCAGGATTTTTCAATTTTTATTTTAACATTTTCTTGTTTTGTATTACATCTCCTTCTTTCTCAACTTCAAGGTAGCCCATAAAGAATCACTGTTTACTTACAAGTCTTGTCAACTATTAGGAGTACAAATAAGTTTCCGCCGTTTTATTGTAGATGGCGCGGCACGGAGTTTCGGTTGATCATTGATTTTATATTGGTAAAATATAATTTTTATAAGTTGAAAATGTCAAAATTTGAGCCAAGTAAGCGTCATTTGCGGGAAATATTAGTTTACTTCTTTAATTTAAAGAAATCTTCTGCTGAGGCGCATCGATTGCTCGTAGAAGCATATGGTGAGGTTGCTTTGAGTGAGAGAACGTGTCGAGAGTGGTTTCAAAAGTTTAAAAACGGTGATTTCGACGTAGAAGACAAAGATCGCAGTGGAAGGCCAAAAATTTACGATATGCTGTGTATTTGGTGGGATCAGCTAGGTGTAGTGTATTATGAGTTGCTTAATCCGAGCGAAACAATTACTGGAGCCCTCTATCGAACACAATTGATGAGATTGAGCCGAGCTCTGAAGGAAAAACGCCCTCAATACTATTCTAGACACGAAAAAATTATTCTTCTGCATGACAATGCTCGTCCACATGTTGCGGCTCCCGTGAAAAAGTACTTGGAAACACTTGATTGGGAAGTGTTACCCCACCCGCCGTATTCACCAGACATTGCACCGTCCGATTATCACCTGTTCCGGTCCGTAGCACATGCTCTGACGGCGCAGCGGTTCACATCTTATGAGGATACCAAAAATTGGGTTGATTCGTGGATAACCTCAAAAGACAAGGAGTTCTTCAGACGTGGGATTCGAATGCTGCCTGAGAGATGGGAAAAAGTGGTTGCAAGTGATGGGCAATATTTTGATTAAATTTATATTACCGTTCTTCTACAATAAATATTTAATTTGTGTTAAAAACGGCGGAAACTTATTTGTACTCCTAATACCAAGAGGACACAGGAATCCAGGTACACTTTTAAAATCACTTTGACAATAGAAAGGTATGTTGTATGAAGATTAACAAACTACAACAAGGATTACGGTTAACAAGGTCTAGCTTATTTCAATTTATGCTGATTGTAAAATAGTGAGCCTATATTAATGTAGTGTTCAGCAATAGATAGAGTGATTTAAGAGAAAGTTTTATAGTAGTATACATGCATAATGTAGTCAAGAAACTGCCCCTCATTAATATCAACATTGCACCTCTGCGAAGCCGGGGCGGTAAAAACAGGAACGAAGATGTCCTAATTTCTTCGTAAATACAATTCATGTATGTCATTATATTTTGAGTAATAAAATGAATTACTATTTATTTACTTTAGCATAATTTAAGGCTAGGAACGTGGAAGGTATTCTCGATAATGGTTTATTGAGCGCTAATTTGCCTAATCCGCGACTTTACCCGTGGCAAAATGACAAGCGTCAGCTTAGCTGACTAAGCGACTTTACGTGGACCTGCTGAAAGCTGACCCATGCGCTGATTTAACTTTTGAAATTCACCATTTTTCAAATGTCTATAGATAAAAATGCCATCTCCCTGCAAAACCGTCGGTCACGAGGTTTTCGTCGGTGTTCGTACTAATGCTATGACGCAACCCCATTCGGCAGCGCGCCCCCAAAACTCAACTCCATACTCTAAAAAGCTCCGTACATTGCACAGTGTTGAAATGGCAAGATCGTACAACCTCCCTGGATACATATCGAGACAAAACTTATTGCGAAACACGCTCCCCCTAGTTTCCCAGGTAATTTATCAATGAAAGATTCCCAGTCAAGCCTGCGGTCTAGCTCAAATCTCAAATTGTGCGGTCCATTTCCTCAATCTGAACGCAATCAACGAAGTCTGCTAATTTGATGATAATGAAATGATCGAGTTTATTTTCTATGTTAAAGCAAAATTTACAACTGACCAGTGAATTGGAAGCATTATTTACAGCTGTCCCACTAGCATGCACGCTTTATTGAAACAACGAGGATAATTGAGTGTTCCGGTTTCAGCTATTTCTCAGGCACTGGTTTCTAGTTTCATTCCTCAATGAGCGGGCAACAGAAACTACGTTACAACTTTATTACTGGCTAAAACTAGTACAACTTTGTTGCTTTGTGTCAAATAACAGATTACATTCAACAAGTGGAAGTCGTTTACAAATCACAATATGCTTTGAAGACATGTTTTAGAGGTAGAATTTGGAGTAAAACAACGATATATATTCAGAAAAGGATTAAAACTAGACCTGCATAGAATAAGACTCCCACTATCTTTTACATTCTAACAATAGCGCCCCTATATAGGAGCAGATGTCTAGATATCGAAGGGACACAAAAAAAGTTTGACGGAGCGATTAGACGGCCAGTAATTTAGTGGTTACTACAATACAACTCAGTCCAATTGTGTATTAACATTTAACAAGTTTTTTTTTATCAAGTGTCGGAAGCTTTCATAAGACCACTAGCGCTTAAGTCAAGACACTTTTCTCAAAAGACGAATAAGAAAAAGATATACTTAAGAAGCATATTGGTCGTGATATCAAATACAAAATAAAAATAATAAGATATTTATTTACGCACACACATTCATAGATGTATGTAGAAACAAATGAGCTTACAACTTAATAAAATATAGTTTAACAACGGTATGTACAATGTAAGTTCTAAGTACATATTTGGGTAAATATATAAATACGAATGCTCGAGGCTAATGTTAGGGGAGGGCAAGTTTGAACGCCGTTATGTTGGGATTAAATTGGCTCTGGCAACTTTTATAATTAGGGTGAATGAACACTTATGAACGATATATTTAAAATGGTTAACAGCTGGAAAGATATAAGAAATGATGATGCAAACTTGAACAAAAACATGAAACTACTTGTTATTCAAGCTAAGCAACGATTATATTAAAATTTACTGTATAACTAATGAATAAAAAAATCAGTTACTTATATTCTTCATATGTATATTCTTTACCTATGTAATTGCTGTATATAAGCCATTTTAGTGAACTAGTTTGATACCATAACCATGACTACGACAGTTCGATATGGCCAATACAACAAAACAGCAATTCCATAATATCAATATCAAATATGTATTTACAAATCAATTAACTTCGAATTATACGTTAAAAACTAAATTGATTCTTCTAAAATACTTAATTATATATCGAGTTTTATAGCAAGCAATAATTACTTTATGGCTAACGAAAATGCCAGCACGTCCAAACAAACATTATAAATTAATAAATCGACGAAGTTTTAATATTACAAATGAATATTCAGAAGCCATCAACATTGTAATGATATTCACAGTAAATAATAATTTTATGTCAAAGCTTTATGTTTCAAGATCTATAACTGGCTCTTCAATTATTCATAGACCATCTCGCATGGATTCAAATATGCTTTTATATTGCTCGCGTAGGTAAATACCCCCAGAGTCCCTTACACGTATCCCCCGGGTGGTGCAAAAGGAACAACCCAAAATAAAACTTGAAAACTGCCCCATAGTTGACCTATTCACGAAATACATAACCACAATAAAGTGTAACATAATTCAATATTTCATGGATCCGGTTACAAATCGGTAATTAGGAGCGCCGTGCTTGTACTCGTAATGCAATTAAAACAACAGCATAGTTATACGATATTTTTATAAGTAGAAAATCACCTTTTAAATATTAAACCTTATATTTATCTTATATATTTATCTATTAGAAAATTATACTTAAGTAGACATTAATGTGACACCGCCTCCCTTCTTTCATGCTTAAAATAGTGTCCATCGAAAGGTTGCCTGGGAGAGATTGCTTTTAGCGATAAGGCCGCCCATTGTGCCACCAATTATTATTTTAATTTGTTCTTGCTGCACAATTCCTGGTGTTAACAATAAAGAGTTTATCTATCTATTATTTATCTATCTATGTATGCAAGCAGACAGAGCATACTTGCCGCACTTTTATTTTCCGAGAAGAAGTAGAGCTCCTTTTAAACTTTTCCCTAGCGTTGTAAACCGTAAATATTCCGGCATTGTCACCGGCAAGAATCCAACTTAGTTTTAAGTGCCCCATAATAGCACATTAGTTTAACTTCCGCTTTTAATGTTTTGTTCTATAAGATATTAGTTAGAATAATCATATAACTAACTAACTAGCTAACCGGCTTCGCACGGTTACTAAAGCATCATTGTCGTATCAGAAACTACCCGTACGAAGCCGGGGTGACTTGCTAGATTCAAGAGGAAGGTTTATATGTATAAACATATATATGTATAAACATATAAACCTTCCTATTGAATCACTCTATCTATTAAAAAAAACCGCATCAAAATCCGTTGAGTAGTTTTAAAGATTTAAGCATACATAGGGATATAGGGCCAGAGAAAGCGACTTTGTTTTATACTATGTAGTGATGTTACCATTGCATACCAATGTGTGTCATACTAATACTATAAATGAAAAAGTTTGTCTGTATGTTTGTTACTTCTTCACGCCTCAACGACTGAACTGACTGTAAGAGATCGCTCTAAAGCGATAAGTACGCCCATTGTTTCACATTATTCGTGTAATATTTTTTTGTAATTTCAGTTATTTTGTTTATGTGAACAATAACGTGTTATATATCTATTTATAAACGCAAAATAAATGTTTGGAAATTTCTATTTCTATGACACGTTGAAAGTACAGTGGTCTCCGAAGTTATATTAATAGTATTACGTTGATAAATAAATAGACATTAATGTACATTTAACACAGCGTTATTCTAGCCCCAAACTAAGCATAGCTTGTAATATGGGAACTAGATAACTGATAGAATACTTAATATAGGGTTTTTTGTGAATACATACATATTAAACATATATTAACACCCAGACATAGCACAAACATTCATGTTCGTCACGCAACGGCTCCGTGGCTTAGTTGGTAGTAGCCCTGCCTTCGAAGCGAGGGGTCCCGGGTTCGATTCCCGGCCGGGGCACTCTTTGTGTGGTGAGCATGAAGTTTGTTCTCGGGTCTTCGGTGTTTGTCTTGTGTTTCTGTGTTTGTCCATGCCATCTGCGACACAGGGAATCCTAGTGCAGAGGTATGAGTGTGTAAACGTTTATTATTTATTATTATTGTTTATAAATGCTTGTCCTGAGTGGGAATCGAACCAACGACCTACAGCGCAGAAGGTAGAGCTATACAAACCGAGCTATGGCTATGTGAATATATCCAATTTGAGTCAAAATTCAAGTTCTGAATTTAATTTCAGAGTAAACTATCAACCTCATGCTACGATGGCTCACCGCTGAATGAACGAGAACGTCAGTAACGAGCTGCAACACCATGCAGAAATTCTCCGACCTGAGTTGCAAGGCTATTAAAATCAGTATTAAAATTAATTAATTTTACCATTTAAATTTGTTCTGCTAATATTGGCAATGCTCGACAAAACATTACATAAAATGACTGCTCTTGAATACAGGAAAACAAAGATTAAAGCATTATCACGTGACCAGCAAATTAGGTTAAATTTAGGCGTTCATCCAATAATTATTCTGCTAGGGGAGGGATGAGAGCGGCCATCAAGCCATCAACATGCTACCAGGGGCATGGAATAAATAACGCAACGCCAAAGTACCAGGGGTTCATAGACGGAAGGTGATCAGGCGGACAGCGGTCGAGCCAATTACGGCGCGTCAACTCTGATTTACGGTTTAATAGACGCATCCATTATTTTATCTGACCGAATACGATGTTATTAGCAGTGATCGGATAATAAGATGCACGCAGTTGCAAAATATCATTTTTACTTAATTTGAGGTGTTGGCTGTAATGGAATGCACTTTTGTATCGAAAAAATCCGGAAATTCCGGAATCAAATTTAGTGTTTTTGTTATAGAATCAAATCGGGTGTATATTTACTTATGTTATGGTGTTACATACAATAATATGGAATGCACTTTTGTATCACACACACTACTCTTCCTCTAACACTCTACATACATAATATGTATTAACGTATTGTATATATTTGCATAGGAAACTAAAAATAAACTTCAAGTAACACATATGAATAATTATGTAATCGCGCAGCACCGATTGTTTAAAAAAAATACCACTTGCTAAAGATTTCGTTTCCTTACCATGTTACCGATTAGTTTTACACTCCCGAATTTTCTGGAATCCCGGCATTTATATTAAAACAATTAACTTTGGGAAAATATTTATTGATTTTGCGATCACTGGTGATTAGTGTTTGACGTCTGCGATGCCACAGACAGACAAACAGATACACAGATAACCACTACAAACTTTTAACACCCCTCGTTTTTGTCAGGGATTCAAAGAGTATTCAGACAGGCAAGCGGTAGAATAAACTGTATGAATGTTATACCAAAGTCAAAACAATGATCAAGGCATTGAGTTGCATTTCAATTGTACGTTAATTAAGTGACATTCAACTAGTGCTATCGTCAATATTTCTTTATTTATTTATCAATCATAAACATAATGATTTATTGTTATTAATATTGACTCCATTCGAGGTTATCGAGTTGTCAAGTACCGTTCATAGTTGGATAAAAACAAGTATTAAATGATAATGAATTTCATTAATAATTGTATAGATTTTGAAATGGCAGCAGCTGCAAGACTTATTTTAATAAGAAGGTATTATATTATTTGATCTGTGATATTTGCCTGGAATCCCGTATCTTTTTATATCTTTTTTGATGTTTTAGTGCGTATCGGAAACAAAGCTTGCATTCAAAACTCCGGGATTTCGATTAATGTAAAATCAAAAAAACCAATACCTATATACTACCTTTAAAGTATACAAGACTTATATACTTCAAGGGTAGTACTTCAAATTCCTATGGGACCTCCTTGGAGATACACGCTATGAAATAAAAATAAATCATCAGAACAAAGGTAATAATAAAAAAATTATCGAACTGAGAACCTCCTTGTTTAAATCGCTTATTAACTACAATTATACACTATTTGCTTAAATATAGGTCTTGCCTATACTTTATTTTGTTTCAATAATAAAATTAATTCGAGGCAACGGTAAAAATGTTAATTTTTATCATATTAAATTTATAGTATGTCTACACCCTTACTAACTTAGCTACTTTAAATATTATGGTCAGTTTCGCTGAAAAGCCCTCATTAATAACTCGGCTTAATTATGTATTTAACAGTGGTACTTACTCAATGGAGTAAATTAACATTGTTGTATTTATTAACTTCAATTTGTGAAGTATCATCAAAACATGTTTCCAGGTAAATAATTTCACAATCAACGAGTCTGCATTTAGCACGCTAGTAATAAAGTTCAAAATTGATACACTTGATTCAAAGAACTGCAGCAAATGAAAATGATAAATTAAGTATTTCGATTTAATTATTGCAAACCTAATTAGTGATAAATGAATGGTATGAAATACATTTAAGTTGGAGTTTTAGAGTAATATAATAATAATGTTAAATCGACATTAAAATAGAGGTACAAGATTTCACGTGTTTGTGATAATAAGTGAATTTTTACGTAAATTTACTAATTACAGTTCCCATTAGCATTATCAATTAAACTGCCAACGACTGCAGTATAAACACAAAAATTGTGCTTGCAATGCAAATGGGGACATTATAATATAATTCGAACAAGTATTTTAAAATACATTATGTTAATTTGTTCAAATAAAGTTTTCAGAATAACGCTCTTGAATGTTTATATATTTGCTGAATAAATTGACTCGCCTAGAGCTCATGAAATAAATTATTTAACTCATCCAGCGAAAGAACTTTACATTATGTATTTATGCAAGGACCGGAATATTCGCAGTTCCGAGTGGCCTTTACTGAGAATCATATCGATATCTTATTTATTTTTTGCTGTGTTCAATCATTCGCACGCGATGTGACGTGCCCGAGAGAAGTTGCCGGCATCTCGGCTCGATTATTCACGCGATTTCAATTACCTATCTGCCAATCGGTATAATTATTACCCGGGCGTAATAAAAAACGATAAAAACTACTCGGCGTTTATGGTGCCCGCTCGCAGTGAAAGGAAATACACGCTCGACTGAAGTGGCACAGGGCTGATTCATATTGTTTGCTGAACAATGACATTCATTACGAATCAATTTGTTGATATAACAAGCGGTCGGAGAAGCGTGTCTTGTTATTAAACTCGATTACAAATCTCGCTTGATAAACGCGTTGGAACACATTTATTATTGGCTTAGCAAAGATTGCGCAGATTCTTACAGAACCGATGATTGAAAATCCATATTTATTGCCCTCTGGCGTTTATCGCGGAATCTCTAAGCTGAATGCCGGCGGTCTGACAACCCTGGTATTGTACGCTCTCGGTATTTCCATTAAAGAAGCCGTCTCATTAGAGACGTGCCTTTGCTGGTTCGTTCCACTGGGCTCGGCTCCCCGACTCTGATGGCAATTTACGTTTTACGAAACTTTATTCAGTTGTCTCTTGTCTGGTTGCACCTCTTGTAAATATCTTAGTATTATTTTAGTTGCTAAGCTCCTGTGTGAACCTTTTCATAGCTTAATTTATAAAGATGTATGTAAACTTAACATGTTCTTTGTTTTCTGGAATTTACCATATATTTAAATGTGTATTTTAATACATACTTATATTAAGTGAACGTCTGTATTCCTAATACTTTTTATAATAGAAAGAATTACGGCCAAAAGACATTTTTCTATTTATTCGTTTGGCAAGGACAGCGGTTTTGAAACACAAAGATTTTGAATCGCACCGAACAGAGGACCATTTACAGACTGCTAGCCAGACACTGCAAATAAAATGGATTGCGATCCAATTCATTGCAATAACTAGAATTATACGCAGAAAAAATGTATAATCAATGGATCCGAATGCTGTTTACCACAATGTTTACATGTTCTTTGAATTGTGGATATTACGGAGTGGGTGGGTGGGCATAAGTAATTAAGTCAATATGTTGTGTTCGGTACGTAACGTTTCTAGGGGTTTTATTTGGCTCGATTGTCGGCTTGTCTGTCACGGAGGCGGTGCATCGAAGCCGATAAAAATAAAGCAATAGTTTATTTTCACGCGCCACGTACACGAACGAAATCGGCCGTTCGGCGAGCGTGCAACATATTCAATTTCCTACAAAAATACTTTACACAGAACATAAAGGCGCGCGACAGATTTGTCATTTTGAATAGCAAACTGAATTTTCATGCTTTTATTTTTATTTTCGGCGTTCGAATGATTCTTTCCGACGCTACATTTGATATTTTATTCATTGTTTGCTCGTTAAAACGTTGAAATATAGATATGTAAATGATTTTGATGAATCAGGCAGTTCTATCATGATTACCTTTATGGCTCTCAGCCAACTTGTAGCCGGTTTAATTAAATATCATAATCATACCTGAATTATGTAAATTTATGTTGCAGCGAAATTGTAGCAGATTTGGTATTTTGCAATTCAAATTCAAGATCTGTTATCATTTACAGCAAATTAAGTCAGCAGCGAGTGTTTTAGGACCAATAATATTCTAATTACTACCTTACTCATTACCTGTTACGACAGCATATTATGTAATATACGGGTTTGGATTGGCATTGAAATTGTTTCTCAAGTTCAGTAAGGTTGGGGTATCAGGTGGAGGTATCTTACCTAAGCTACCGCAATCTTAGTTTTAGCTGTCCTTGAAATACTAATTATTTAAATTGATGATACAGAAAACCTTGTCTCATAAATAGGTTTTAAATGCATTATTTCTGTTGTTCGTTGTCGCTATCAATAACTGTTGTTCAGTTTAGACATTGTATATTGTCAACAGAAGTCCATCATCATCTTGGCTTTGTTTCAAAGATCTTCAATAGTAACTAGTGTCGTCAAATTCAGCTGTTTCGTTGGAAAACGCACACAGTTCCGTTCAGAAATAGCCGAGCGGTTGCGTGGGAGGCGGCCGGATAAATATTATGGATACAAACATTCCAAATTCGCCGCGGATGGATTCTCATAAGCTTGGGTAAACCCGTGTCATTTTCCGGCTCCGTGGCTTAGTTGGTAGTAACCCTGCCTTCGAAGCGAGGGGTCCCGGGTTCGATTCCCGGCCGGGGCATACTTTGTGTAGCATGAAGTTTGTTCTCGGGTCTTGAGTGTTTGTCTCGTGTTTCTGTGTTTGTCTATGCCATCTGTGACACAGCAGGGAATCCTAGTGCAGAGGTATGAGTGTCTTAACGTTTTTTTTTTCTTAATTATTTTTTATTTTATTGAATATAACTGTTGAAGTTCCGTTCGTGCAGAGTTTAAGGATGCATTCAAAAAATTTTTGAGTTGCGTGCACTTGTCTTATTAAGTCCATCCATTCCATCTATTAAGTCTACTTAAGCCGACATAAATCGGGTTTGATTCATGCCGGGTCGATTAATGTTCAAATTATTTTCACAACAATCAAAATAAGTATCAAAATGTTTTAATAATATTACTGGAGTTTCTGCTATGGTGATTAAAGTCCACCTTCCACACATTTCCTTCCAAAATATTAGACTAAGAATGGCACAAAAGTTCAAAAATTCCTTAAACTAATTGCATATCATTTTGTTGCGTCCTATATAGGACCTACATCTTTG
This sequence comes from Aplocera efformata, assembly GCA_921293045.1. Classification (NCBI taxonomy): domain Eukaryota; kingdom Metazoa; phylum Arthropoda; class Insecta; order Lepidoptera; family Geometridae; genus Aplocera; species Aplocera efformata. The sequence continues at coordinate 5,099,393 of OV121055.1, forward strand.
TATAGGAAGTCAGACAATTGCATGACTTATTAAGTATTTAAATATTAGGGAAAGTATGTAATAGATACAATTCAGTAAGCATTATTTATTTAAAAAGATTAATTAAAACATAAATTGGTAAAGCTTTACAAACTACACTGATTTCATACAGTATTGAATAAAGGCAGAATACTCAATTTCAATTTCAAATGGCAACAACTACTAAAATCAACTTTCAGCTCCAAAAGCTAGTAACCCAATAAATCCATTATATTAGATCGCCTGTTAAGGGATAACGATACATGTATCGAATACAATTATCAAAATTAGAATTAAATTTGCATTTCAAAAGCGAAACTCATGAATAATTGATGGCCGGCTTAGCTATAAAGTTCCAATTTTTATTGCGTTTACGCTCCAAGAGGATTAAGGCTTAGATACGTTAAGTCCTAAAGTTTCCCCAATGATAAAGCAACCGGTCCGAGCGTACCGGAGGTTGGTAACCCTAGCTCCATGTCAACTGATAGTCGGGCTTTGTGGCTCACCGAATGAACGAGCCGAGAATCCGTGCTCGGTAATACTAGGGGAACATGGCACAGCCGAAAGTGGCTGGCACACAGCGCGCCTCACGCACACACCGGCCCCTGAATCGATACGCTCATCCCCCCCTCCCCGCGCCCCCCTGCCTCGCGCCGCGGGGGACGAAGGGATGAATTTAAATTATTCACAGCGGGTACAACTGCGTGCCGTCTTTAACAAACAAAATTACGTATGCGCACCTAATAACACGATACACGAACTGTCGGCTTCTGGGCCACCGAGCTTTCAATTATAACTTGGTACGAAAGGATAAACGATGCGGCCCGGATTTGTAATTACCTCCGCCCGATGCTCGCCGACTCCGGAATTCACTAATTAGCTCAACCATGTAGCAATTATGAGCACACTGAAGTCGCAAACGTTCTATTAAAAGCTTTCAACTCCGCCAAGTGACGTACAAGGACGTGCGACCACAACGATCGATGTTTGATTTGAATCACGATAAGTAAAACCAAAACCGTGTCTAATGGTGTTAAACGATGCTGAAATACAAACAAGAATATTAAAAGATAAATATTTGAATGTGGAACGATTTGACATCTGTGACATTGGATGTCACTCGCGAATAATATTCTCGTGGATAAATGTGGGGTGAAAAATCTCACAGAATCACTTCGCAAAACATTCCAGTTTGAGAAGTAACTCGACAAGTAGCGAGAACAAAGGGACGCCAGACACCGATTAAAGAAAAGAAAAATGCTCTCCAATCCCAATCATCTGCCCTAAACGTCGACACAAAGTAAGAAAGTAGGGAGCGTATAAAACGTCAAAAGAGATTGAATATCGATTGTCGAGTCGACGGCAATCTGAGTGGAGTGGAGGAGCCGCGAAGCGACGCGGCCCGGCACTTCCGTGCTCCGACCGCCCGCCCGCGCCCGCGACAATTTATGTTATTGGCACATAGCTGGACGCTGCGATACGACAATGAGCACCCTCACGTGTAATTGTTAGTCGGATCCCGCAGGATATTGGGGAATTAAACGACAGTGGTGATTGATTAACCGACGATAACGATTATTGATATTGCGGTATGAAAATTGGGGGAGAGGACCGCGCCGTCAAATGAAACGATTTGTAAAACAAACACAGTCATCGAAACGAAAGTGAATCGAAAAACTCGTAATCGCGTGAACATAAATAAAACATAACGTGAATGTATGCGCGGTGCGGCACTCGCCCGTTTACAGATTAAGCCGAAAGATCAACACGTATATTTTAATCCGGCCCAGCGCTCTCGCGTTTCCGGCAGCAAAAACTCGCTACGACACATGGGCGAGAAAAAAGTTATTATCTCAAGTCGAACCCAACAGAACCCATTAGTAAACAACACGGGCACAAAAGAGGGTAAAATAGCGACTTATAAAAAAATGTAACAAAAAATCGCCTTTTGATCCCTCGGCTCCCCTATTTCTGTCTGAGCGTTTTATTAGTCGACGCACTAGTCCAACGATTGGATTTTTGAATTAATTTCGTTTTTGTTATTTTTTTGATTTTCCTTCAGAACTTTTCCGGTTTGAACGAGCAAAATGTGAGGAAAAAGCTGTTGAAGATTTAAAATGTGTTATCCTAGCGTTTGAAAGCAGAGGCAATATCGAACGTACGGAGTCTGTTTCTGTTGGTTTTCCGAAGTGAACAAAGAGTGGCGCGTCGAGCAGGTATACGGATTACTGCGACGGAGCGCGCGCCCGACCGACCCGAGCTCCACGCGATAAGCGAACCGCCCGACTCACAACTCCTCGAAACCAGAATACCGTGTAACTAACTTAAATGGGTTTATGAAAACTAAGACGGGAAATTTATTGAACAAGCTCGAGCTCGACGGTCTGACGTGTTATTTGCGCGACAAAACTCAGGCTATAATTGAGGCAACTAAACTGCAATAGTGCTGTCAATTGGCCAGCAAACATTTCTAGCGGAATATTACACGGCCATTGCGGAACCGTTAAATAAGTAACTGTAAACAAACTATTTGAACGTCAGTTGGAGTAACTAACTACGTATAATCACAGAATACCTGGTAACGTTACTTGTTATACGATTGATGAGTCTTTTTAGTTTCGCTATCAAGACAAAGTGTACTGAATGATGTCTATGTTTATACACAATGTGCCTTTCGAATTCACTATTGTTCGATTCAGGCTCTTTTTTGCGCCATGCATTTATGTAGGTATATTTTTCTTCACAAAACATTCTTGGAAGAGGTTTGTTTATAAAGAAATGTTTATTTGATCTTTAAACAGGATTATGTAGGAAGTTGCGTCATTCACCAGTCGAATGTTCGTTTTAACATTCTTAACAAATTGTCCCATGAATTGTCGTGCATAGTCCACAAATGAATCGAAATCGCTAATCGAAACCCATTTGTCTGGCAAGAGAAATTGGCATACTTTAGAATGTCCACGCCATCATAAAAGAGGTAACTAACAATGCTGCCACAGAATAACAGCATAATGCGAACCGGAAATAATAATGGCATTCGTTGAGCCGTCTCGCCTCGGGTCTTGCCCTCACATCCTAATTACGCCAATAATAATTACGGTAGCAGCTGGTCCTGCCAGTTCTGCCTTGATTAATAACATTATGAACGTATGCTAGTTACGCTACGATATTATTCTGCTCATATTAGACGTCTTTTGACATTTATTATGTTATAGCTTATCTGTGACTTTTGTGTTAAATTTATGGAGCTTGCGTTTGATGGCTCTTGCACTTCATGTATTTATTTTGCTAACCTGTGCTAAGTGTATTTTTGTTTCTTTTCTTTTGCTATATTATACAAACTTATAAATCATCTCATGGTCTGTATTCATCTTTCTAGTTAGAATAATTTTGTTACCCATTTTGTTTGTGTTAACATTTTTAACTTATTTAGGTTTTGATATTATTTAAGATTTGTATTGACAGATGCGTTTTTTCACTGATATCGCTATCAGTTATTCAGGCTAAAATAATAGTAAAATTCCTTTCTCACCTCTGCAACGATCAGAAACTGTGAGCAAAAATTATTCGAGAAAGTTTTTTTACGCACTGTAAACTCATAACTCGTAAAAGTCGAACGCTTTCCTCTTAAATAATATTAATTCGGGGTTTCAAATTGTAGCTACTGTCTAAAATATGGTATAACGACCGCTATCACTAAACAGAACAGAAGTTTAAGCTTTTGGTTCTCTCCTTTGTGTTTATCTGCAGAAAACACGCAAGCGATATTGCAGCCACAGATTTTCGGTAGACAGGACATAATCATTTAGCAAATTTGTTGCTACTCCCTGAGCCACGTGTTAAAGTAAGCCATTTTGTTACAAAATGAGACTGGTTAGACGCTAAATTAATTATGGTATGCAACACACGGCTAATAACGGCTTGTATAGTATATATATATATGTATAGGCTTGATTGAGTATGTTCAAGATAAATTGTTATTCAACTTTTTATATTTTAGTTTATCAATAACCAAACCAAGCCAGATTCGTAGAAGTATATGGAGCCGTGAATCCGGAATAAGTCCGACCCAAATTCTCAAATATTTTCTTAGGATTTTATAGGGTTAAAGAATCTAGTTGGCTAAATGAAGCTATTCTTTTTGCTATAAATACTCTTGGAATAAAACGAAGTTATCCAATAATACATAATAAAGATAATTTCAATATCTTATTCAATGAACCGACCAAACTACCATTAACATATTTCCTAAGACTCGATAACCGCGTTAGTAAATCACACTCTGGTTGATTTATAATTGTTCCACGATAAATTAAATGTTTCTCATATTAATAAAGTTACGAAGTTTCTTTCCAACGTCGGTAATAATCTTTCGCTTCAAGATGGTCCGGATAATGATGAGCTTCAAGATTGTCCAGATAAAGTTCATTCTCGTCCGATTTAATTATTCGAATTCGTTCCGCCTTCCTACGCCGGGCCGCTATCGTCCACGATTCATTTTCATCAATCAATTACTTGCTGTATAGGTTCGTTATTAAAAATGTAATTCATGGCGCGACTGACAAGCTGATTCAAATTTGGCCAGCAATAAAGCTTTGTGAAATGAATAATGGCAGGCAGCCTCGGGCAGATTATACGCAGCCTGTATAAATAAAATCGACCGAGGGAAAAAAAATCCGAATTTATCGAGCGTTCGGTTAACACTTTTATATTACGAGAATACAATTCAAACGCTTTTATGTTGTTTGTTTGTTATCATTCCTGTGCACGTATCTATAGTGCAACCTGTATTGTCCTACAAGGATACTAATTGTCGACGAGAGACTTTTAAGATTCCGTGAATTAGTATGTCTCATGCTTCCGAATTTTCTGTCCCAGGTTATCAAGTTTCCTTATTAATTCTTGTTTCACCGCGTTTGTGAACGTGTAATCATAATCCGCATTTATACTTCTGAAGTAAACATATTTTACTTCAAAAGACTAAATAATAAATTCTAAGTGCACTTTATTTTAACTGCCTTCAGTTTATCACGTCATGTTTGTACATAAATAGATGCGATAACATATTTATCATGACATAATTTTATTGAAGTGGTTCATTTATTGAACCGGCTTTATGGATGTTTTGTCCCGTTATTTCTTTACGAGAGTCATTCCGTTAAATATCAGTTTAAGCTGTATAAGGAAAAGCTACTCAACTTAAATTGTTTCGTTGCATTGGCGGAACAGGCTCGAGGAGATCCAATCCAAGTTATTTACTTAATGTAAGCGGTGAGCTTGGCAGCCAGTTAGTTTAGTGAGAACACTGATCAAACCTGATCAACATGTAAATTTATACGATCGGTATAATCGCGCGGCGAGGTGTATTAACCTCATTTGGGGCGACACGTATAAATGTGTCATTCCCTTCTCCATTTTTGAAGAGTTGGCACATTTTTTAATCATCTCTCGGGGTTTTATTTCACCAACAATTTTCTCTTTGTATCTTCTTTATATATTAACTTGATATACCTCTATACTTTATTTAGTTAACTTCAATCTAGTTAAAGGAAAACATCGAATTATCCATTCTCTAAAATTTGTTCTCATATTCTTTTACGTATTCTCTATTTTTAACGAATTTAACAGTTTTAATTTTTTAGTGAAATGAATGAGACGTTAAGAGTTCAATGCGATCAAATATTTTTTTGGCCGTGGTAATTTTGCCAAAACTGTGTCTCAAGTAGTGATTGATAATTCGTTTACAAAACAATAGACTAGTGGGTTGACTCCGATGACATTAAACTTCAAAGTGGCGAAACCGTTGCAAATTGAACAAAAATTGAATCGTTTAACTTTCATAAACGTGATTCGTTTCGTCAATGCAAATAGCCATATTACCGGAATGTGTGGCATTGAAAAGGAATTATTGTCGAGGGGATCGCCCTATTTGAAACGGCCGTAGTTGTAATAATAGTGTATTATGTGACAGTTGGGCATTTGGGACAATGGTACCCATAGAGATACGGGCGAGGATGTGTTTCATATTCAAACAGCATTCAATGGATACTGTACTGCACACCCGGTCTATTAAGTATGATTTCAGACTGGAGTAATCTGATCTGATCAGATTGGCCCGGGATTACAAATTATTGACATCCACATTTCACAATCAAGAGGAGTTCTTATCGAAGAATTCATTAGGTACTACAAACAGTTAACTAAAATAACAATGCTCAGTGAGATCGAGTCATAAAACAGCAGTCATAAAACCTCGCAATTCCACAAGTTTCATTCCAAATAAGAGTGTTTTAACAACCTCGTAGAAAGCGACCGTTAGCAAACAAACTTGAGTGTACCTATTGTTATACAAGAGCAAGACTTTGAAATTGATATCTTGTCTTTAATTATGACGCTGAAACTTTTCCAGTTAGGGAGCGAACGTTAAATTGATTTCAAAGGCACTTAAGAAATTTTTAGAGACTTCGACAGTGATTAATGGAATTTCGGAGGCTGTGATCTGAGTCGTTTCGAATAATAACAGGAGGGTGACGCCCCTACGGATTTACCCAGTCCGTTTAGGGCGCGCGGTAATCTCATAGTTGTGAAACTCTGCGGCTGGCCAGCTGCCTCCGATAAATTCTTATGTATCTGCAAACTAACCTTTATTTCATAAGATAGTGATGAGTTCATAAGAGTCGAACCACTTTGCATAAACCTTTGGCAACGTCGAGCCACGTCGTTGTGATTAATGTCTAATGTCATGCATTCGTTTACGCATTGTGAAAGATGTTCAGCCACGCAGGTGCCAGCGCCAACTGTGTAGTTTCTCATCAATTTATCTCTCAAACTACTCCACAATGACATTGAATGCGACCGTTTCGGATGCTTCGCAAATTCTCGTGGCTATTTTCTTTTCTATAAAAACGACAGTCGATGTTTCATGGCATTGTTGAATTCTGTTTTAGGGAAAGCCAGCGGAACCTGTTGTTTCTGCGCTGGAGCTGACAGATTTATTGGTGTTATCGCGAAGCCAATTTCGGAGGCAATTCATTTTGCTGAGATTTCCAACGCGAACTGTTGTACAATTGGCCTTGGAGGGAACAGAGCCATATTTGCCAGTGAGGCCGCAATCGCATTAATTTGTGGAGTGCAGCGGGTATTGTGGGGTGTGAGAGGGTGGCGGGGTGATTTAATGAACCGATGTGGCGGGCGACAGGCGCGGATTACACCCCACGACCGTTTGCACTCAATCAAGCTCGCAAACAGCCCTAAGCCCAGACAATTAAATACACTGTTCCGAAACAATCGGATACACGTGCGATAAGAGCAATCAGGCGATTAGCAAACGATTAATGTTATTGACCGATGGAATGATCAGACCTATTGATTATTACATTTTCATTCGCAGCGTAAGGATCATCTTAGAATAAAAAAATATAGGTTTGAGTGCGTGCCAAGAATGCAGACCATTTAGTATACAGCCCAATAGTTTAATCTCCATATCAGCTCCTTTGCATTATCCCCTGCAGTGACACTGGCTTTCAAAAATTACTGGATTAAATCTAATCAAACAGGTTTTTCGCTTGAAAATATGTATACCAAGTTTTCAATTACTCTCAACACGGGGAGGAAAGCGATATATTCTTGAACGAAACATTGTAAGGCATGTGTCATCTACAAATCTGTTTTCGCTATCGTAGAGATAGAAGATGCCCTCATGTCTCTTCCTGTCGAAATTAAGCATGTGTCTCTACAATTGGAAAATTAGACCCTTCCCAAACTTAATCTTTTTAAGAGAAAAATATACTTCTTTCATCATACACCGACTTTTGTAATAAGTTACCACATGATATGCGGTTGGCATAAAGGCGTCATCCAACCTTGAGATGCTGATATGGATAAGATATGGCTGAGGTCAATGGCGTACTTCAGTAACCCAACGAACGGCGTTCATGAGTCATCATCATGATATTATATGACACAATAAAACCAAAAATGTGGATGAATGTACGTTTGCATACGCATGTATTGTATATATATGTATACAGAAGTTACATTAAGTATTCCATGCAGAACCATAGATGCATTTCATCTATGGCATGGAGAAACATAAAGATAAAATAGATAACAACTATGTGGTTACATCGATACTATCCTTTGGTATCATAACATATTTGTGACGTGCATAACATTCTTGGGTTGTTAAACAACCTATTTAAAATAGGTCACTAGTCATCGTTATTATATCAACTGTAGGAGATAAACATGCATCTTACCTTAGGTTCTATTTTTTGTTTCTTAGCCGGTGGTTGTGAAGAATTCGTCTCCTGCCTGGAATCATCGGGTTCAGGTTTGGAGGGGGTCGCTGGCGCAGGCGCCGGCGGCGGAGGAGGTAGGGCCGCTGGCGCCGGCGATGGGGGAGGAGGTGGCGTCGGCGGCGGCGGTTTGGCCTCGAGGCGCGGCGCCGGCGCGGGCCGAGGTTCCGGCTTTGGAGCAGCGGGCGAAGGCGCCGACGCGGGCACGGCCGGTTGCGGTTGCGGAGGTATCGTAGGATTCGTGCCGGGGCCGGCTGCGGGTGGACCCGGCGCGTTCGGCGGCGGTGGAACCCGCGCTACGCCGTTTACATCGTGCGGTGGGTGCGGGTGATGATGCTTATCTCGGGCCTTATCCCTCCGGTGACCCCCGGATCCTCGCTTCGCGGCCGCGTTCCCCCCGGGAGGAGCGACGGGCGCGACGTTAGCTACGTTCGCGCCCGCTGGTTTCGGCTCTCCATTCATCTCGTTCGACTTGACTATCTCGTGCTTTGCCTCGGAACTCTTGGTGCCGGGCTTGGTGCGCTTGATTTTCATCTTGAGCGCGGTACGCTGCGCGTCCGGTTCGGCGCGCGCCGCCATGCCGCCCGCCTCGTCGGTCTTCTCTATGTCGGCATCGAGGTCTATAATGAGGTCGCCGATGCCGATGTCCCACTCGTTGTCATCGTACTCGAAGTTGGCGGGGTGAGCGTGGGGCGCGGGGCGAGCTCCGCCGGCCGGCGCGCCCTCCCTCATTGGCGCCGCCATGCGCGCCGGCACGCTCCGCCCGCCCCCCGCTGCCCGCCACACGCACACACCATTGTAGCCCTGCAACAACCAGAACGTGATCATCAGATCTACTCCACAATAGGCCTGTACAACGAATGAAAACAGGCGCATGCTCATAAAAACCCACGTATGACGATCCCGGGTCAAGTCAAACTATTCTTATAAATGATACATGATATATGGTCAATGTACATAGCCGGCCCTTTGTACATAACATGACTATCTCTGCATAAATTACTTTGGCCCTACGTGAAGCCTATGGTATGACATGATTACTTCAATTAGAACATCATCGTCGTGACACTTCCTGATGCCTGCAAATGATCAAATAACTATGACCGCTCCTAATGCAGGCTATGGGGAGTTGTTGGACTCGAACCGTTGACAGTAAAATGCACAACCAAGCACGCGGTTACTAAGTTTAATATCTTCCTAATAATTTGAACCTGTGCTTGGGTTTTAAATCATGCAATCATCAAAGAGAGGGCTAATCATTACAGGCTCTCGCAGTATGCGCTACTGATTCAAATGGTTCTGAGTGCCCTAATATCCATCAAAGGTCTAATTAAGGCTGGTGAATGATAAATTGGTATTTGGGAAGTTCTCAGTCCATCAAGGGGTACAGTCATTAATCACTTCATTGTACATATTCAGGTTTTCCTATGTGAGGATCAAATCGGATCTTTTCGATCGAATCACTTCACACGAATCACACAATACTTGGCTCGGGCAATTGCTTCAGCTCAGATTAAAGAAGTATGTACAAAATTTTAAACTGAAATGAAAAAAAATGTGGCAATGAATCCTCAACCGACAATTTCTTTTTCCAAGCATTACCTATTATCGTGATCGTGATTGCGGCGGCTCAATTGATAATAATGATCGTGATGAAGAAGCGAGCGATCGTAGATTGGTGCTGGACAGGCAGATAATAAAGTTTATCGTCCATTTCCAATCAGGACGTTAGTGCGATTGAGAAGCACTTGTATGAAGCTGCACTCCATAAAATTAATACACCGCTGTAAAAGCCACTTAAATGAACATGCCCATTTAAAATTATTCCTTTATAGAAATTTCATATCGATGCTATATAACCGATTCGAACGGGCTATTATCGTAAAATTCTCGTAAAGCGTAGATAAGCCGGGTTGCTCTCGGCTTGCTATAAACCTGGACTTGGAAGTTAGTGCTAAGCTATGCGCATTTATGAAGAGTTTCACTCGTGTCCTGATTAATGATGCTGGTAAAGTATCATTCGAAATGATCATGTTTGCTGCTGAATTATGATAGAGTAAGCTTTATTCAAACGAGATTACGTAGATGTGTGAGTAAAATGTACAAAGAGATGTCAGGCAATGTAAATCATGATTTTTTTAAATTACTAATAGATTAAACTAAGGTGAACTTAGAATATAGCAGCACTAGTAATTTTTTGGTCAGTATAACTTAACGATGAGATAGTTAAGATTACAAATCAGTACTGCCAGGATTTAAGGAGGAATAACAAAAAGATACTGAATATTATCAAATATATCCGGTAATATAAACTCACACTGCCGGTAACTAACAAACAACGAGCATCCAGCGAAAAGCTTTTAACATTTGCAATCGAGAAAACTGGGAAAAGTTGTATTGACTTCAACGACCTGGGGGAGCAATTCTCGCAAACTTATCAATCGAAACTATCAGTTTTAGTTGGAGCAAACATTGCAAACCGCGACTATGAAAACCATTGGAAGTTGTTATAAAACTAGAATTGATTTCAATGCGTTTACGTAACCAAGTGATTACATTATTCTTTGAGATGTGCAAATATTAAGATACTATGAATGAGAAAAAGTATTTTTTTCTGTTTGTCCATGCCATCTGCGACACAGGGAATCCTAGTGCAGAGGTATGAGTGTGTATACGTTTATTGTTATTATTATTATGTCAGCGGGGTTTTATATTTTAACTACGATCTGTCATGTTGTAATTTTCACGCCAATGTCTGTCTGTGTATATGCGTCTATATGCGTATGTACAAGTACCGAGGCACAATCAGCCATCCATGACAGCAAGTTTGTTATACTAGCTGTGCTCCACGGTGTTACCCACGGTTACCCATCGTTCGGGAACCGTCCATTTTTCCAGGATAAAATGTACGGTTGGAATGTTTGCCTTTGTGACTTCCAGACTATAATCTCTGTGCCAAATTTCATCCATAGTAACAAACATCCATCCATCCATCCAAACTTCGTATTTATAATAACCAAAGGGCCATCGGACTTATAGACAAAGGTGAAACGTAATTACGACGAAAAAGAAATTAACAAAATTTCGCTCTATGGTGAAGCCAAAACATAACCAATGTGTGTACGTCACACACACGCGTCCAAATCATGTTGTCTATGAACTGATGTTTTCGCGAGTAACGAAAATAAAATATCTTAGGTTAACACACAAAGGTATGGCCTTGCATACTATAATCGCCCGTTCTAAGTCACAAAAGACTTATCCGGGGCTGAATCACTGCGAGGCTAGTATACTAGTTTTATATTAATTCAATGCAATGAGGTCTATTTCAAGAATCTAGAAACCAAGCGTTAAGTAGCTAAAATACAACGGCACTTTTTAAAATGGATGGTTTTCCACGTCGTGTCGTATCCTATCTAATATTATAAACGCAAATATGAGTTTGTTTGTTAACTATTGAAACGATCATCATATTTTTTTTTATTCAAGTTGTAAGGGTTACAGTACAGATAATGACATAGGGTACCATTCCAGAAATAAATTGATTGACAAAAGAAACGCAAAAAAGGCATTAACGTGGCTAATAACTAAATAAAAGCTTCATCAATATTTTACACAGTAATCTAGCCCGAAACTAAGCATAGCTTTTACTATGGGCACTAGATAACTGAAAGTATACTTAAGCTATTGTTTTTTTTTGTAAATAAATGCTTGTCTTTGTTGGGAATCGAACAATAACAAAGCAGAAGACAGATCTACTTGTACTACCAACTGAGCTATGAGACCAGTCAGAAACTTTAGTTGTAGTTTGTTACAACATTAAAAGAATCGGCACCAAATTTGAGTCATAAAATAACAATAACGCTCTCCGTAGATACCAGATTATATCCTACTCATTCTTTATTCACAGCGAAAAAAATGGCTCTACCTACAATGAATACAGCTGGCTCGAGTTGGGTTGGCCGGGATGTCAGTAAACGAATTTATGCGCCCTTTGATAACGTCTCGTTTCTTTTTTATGGCACGTGAGTACACTCGGTGTTTACTGGAAGTTAGTACCGACGTACGGGTCCCTTGGGATGTTTGGGAGTCCTTGAGTTTCTGACTTTTTCTTCTTGTCTGAGTCTGATATATTTCTTGAAATTACTGTAATTCTATTTTTGGCACTAAGTTAAGAGGACATTAATGAGCTATATGCTTAATAATAAACGCTTACACACTTATCAATTAGTCCAGGGGGCACTAGGATTTCCTGTGGCGCAGGTGGCATATGCAACTCTCGGCCCGGTCATAAGTTGGATGGGAGTGGCATTTGAACAGAGGGCACGTTAAGATGTCGGTCGATAAGCCTTGTCGGAGGTCTCCGACACCTGAGTTGGCCACTTACACGAAAAAGAAGAAAAAAGGTGGCATGGACAGACAAAGTAACACAATCCGAGACCAAACTTCGTGCTCACCACACAAATTGAGTCCCGGTCGGTATCGAACCCGCGACCCCTCGCTTCGAAGGCTACTACGCTCCTACCAATTAAGCTCCTTTTTTAGAAGGCGGTTAACAGAGCCGTAGGTTTACATGACTTGTGACGTCACGCGACTTTGCACGGAGGCGCTTAATTGACACATTTTGTCCCCTAAATTATACTCAGATTTAAACAGATTTTTTTTGAGGTATCTGCTGTCTAAGTCCTATCCCTGAATGATTCAAACTTGTGTGTTTAGCATAAAGTTTGCTCTAGGAGAAACTTGTGTCATTTAAAAGCCCGCGTATGCCACTTAGACAGACAGACTAGATAATGCAAGCGGTACCAGTAATATTACAGGTTAAATATTTCAAAAATATATTGTTTATTTTGTTCCAAAAATAGTTCCTTGCAAGACTGTTTAAAGTTGTAGCTAACAAGTTTAAAATGGGACAGACGTAATGAGTCCATTTAACTAAGCAAATGAAACTGTAATGTAAAAGTAACGTTTCTAACTTAATTGCGAATGCGCATATTAGCTAACTAATTAGCAGCTGTCTTAGTGCGTGGGATAAAGTTAAATAAACAAAATACGTCAGGATAACCGTAAATAATTACAGTAGGTATTCATTAAAACAATGTAGCGATAATTATATCACATCCTAAGGCCAGTGGGCTGGGCACATATGCCAAAGAACCAATAACCGCTGGGGTAGACGAGTTCTTGAGGGGAGACAGCGGGCAGGCAAACGTAAGGCGCCCCCCCGGCCAGGTGGAGCGATGACTTGCGGAAGGTGGCTGGTAGAAAGTACATGCGAAGAGCCGAAGAACAGGCAGTGGACTAGTATAGGCTGATGATGATGATGATATCACATAGTAATGAAAAAAATTGAGGCTTTAGGTAAAAGGCAAGAACATAAAATTCTTCTTTTTTATCGACTATAATAGCCGGGACGGACATTTCCGAAGCACGGAAGCTTTCACCACTACACGGTCACCCATCCAAGTACTGACTGGGCGGAAAGTTGCTTAACTAAAATGATCTGTAAAGATCATCCAGGCAAGCTTCAAAACATATAATATGTATTATTATATTCCTTTTTTTTATTTGCCGTTCGCTTCATACCCTTTATTTGTATTCAAGCTAAGTGTGCCGATCGGTCGCGCATGTTTACTCCACAGTTGGCATCAAACAGTTAATCGTAGTTGGAACAACCGCGACACAAGCTAGCCTTAGTGTGGGATCCAGAAACAAATTTTTCAAATTGTTGTTACTTTTTGAATAAATAAATAATTTTATGTACCGCACTATTATCTGGTCTGGAAGACTTCAAAGTAGCAGTTCTGGATAAAGAGCTCCTTATCCGAGCTACGAATGGCATCACCCAACCTGTCTGAACAAGACAAATGGCCAAGGATTCCATTACATTCGGCCGTATGTTTGTCAATAGCGGCTGATTGGGGCTCCTCGCTTACGATCCTGGTGATTTACCGGGCCGCGCTACTTGGCGCATTGCCCGAGCATCGAACCCGCTCGGGTGCAACGGGAGAAAAATTGCTTGTCGTGCGGAAATATCGCGGCCATTTTGCTGTTTAAGGTGCGGTGCACTTTTAGCATATACTTCAGCTCGACGTCGTTTGCGCTTTTAGGGAATTGATTTGATATTTAAATAAATAGTGCTTACAAAATAACCTTTCAAGTGCTACTTACGAGATTTGTTTTTGGACAAACTGGATTGGTTTACAAATCTAGACTATTAACATTCGATAAAGATTCCGTGGATGATTAAAAATTATCTGTTACCACAAAGATTTAACATGACACTTTTCGCTAACTTAAAACCCAAATGAAGACAGCTTCCGGCGCTTAACATTCACGATTTTCATAAGTGGAATGGTAGGGTTTCTATCTGTAGGTATATATATGGGCTTCTTTGTGACCTCATAGCATAGTACGCACAGACTGACACTATTTGCGTAAGACATACACACAAGAAGAAACAGTATCCTGAACAGTATAATTTTTATGTGATGTTATTGATGGGACGAGCTGATACCCCACCTGATAAGTAGTTGCCGCCACCCATTATCAACAGCCAAATGAGTCAGGCCCGCCCCAATCGAAGTACGAGAAGAATGAAGTCGCATCGCGTTGGTCCCACCAATTAAAGATGGTGATGTAACGTCTAATTCGCCTGTTGATGTGGAGAAAACTAAATCTGATCTAGTTATTAAGTAAGACTGCCCTAGTAGCTCAGTTGGTAGTAGCTCTGCCTTCTGTAGGTCGCGGGTTCCCACCCAGGACAATCATTTGTTTGCGAACATAAGTGTTTGTTCTGTGTCTGAGTGTTAAATGTATCATAATTTATATGTATGTATTTACAAAAAAAAAGAACTTTATAATATTCTATTAGTTATCTAGTTCCCATATTACAACCTAGGCATAGCTCAGCTATGATTTAAAAATCGAAAAGAATTTAACTTCAAATTTCGTGTCATTCAAGATTTTTGACTCGAATTTTTCGAATGACACGATATCTATAATGTACAAATTAATGGTATCATCATCCATATGAATAATTCAATTAGTGTAGAATAACTAACTCGCAATATGGCGAACGTTAATCTCGCGAATTACACTCGGCAATTTGTACTGAATAATTAATATTGAACATTGTTTACACAACAAAGGCGTTGGCACAATTTTAAATTAATTAAATTACAGTTGTAGTCCTAATGAGCATTTAATTTCAAATAATTATACCTAATTTCAATGGGACCTAATGATGATGACATCATTCTATAATATATAGAATTAGCCAAGTATTTCAATAATAAATTATGATCCGATAATATATAAATTATAATATATTATATTGGCTTAATAACCCCACCTGACATTTTGCCAGTATCAGATAAAACGTTGGAGGATCTATGTTTCATGCTTCCGTGATCCGGAGGGCACGTTAAGGAGTCTCTGCGGCTTTACTAGTCGCTAAGCCATGTCGGAGGCCTTGTTGCAGCTTGAAATCCCCGATAGAGTTGGCTACACGAACAAACGAAGTCACAAAGTACCAAATACTTTCGCATTTATATTTACGTGAGAGAACTAAAATGTGTGTGACGTTTTATTCATTACAAAAATATTGTCGAAATCCTCTCTTGAATATAATAGGTTCGTGTACCATCGCAATTTAGCACTAGTAGTTACATCATTAGACGTGAGATAATCTGTGGTTTTCAATGGGTATGTCGTGAACCGAGAGCGCGGTCACGTGTAATTATAGGCACATAATATATAATGAACTAATGCTCACTTCTGCACGCAACATGTTCTAACATTATAATCAAATATTGCAATTGAAATTATGTTTATCCGGACTTTTTGGTTATATCGTTGGTAAAAGTTTTGTCTCACTGACACATTATTTAGTAAAAAAAATATATTAACCCCCAAAGAAAATGAGGGGTGTTCTAGATCTGTATGCAGAATCGTAGCTTCTAAACGAAAGAACCGATTTTTTTTTCAAAGCTGACATGCTCTGGATGGTTCTTAGTTATTAATGAAGATTTGTTTAGGCATTTGATGTTCATCAGTACTATTAACCTAAGTTGGGGGTTCTTAAACTGTCGTAAAATGAACATGTTCAATAATAAGTGTCAGCGGGGAGGATTTAACACAGATAGTCTCATCACTTAACACGTCTATGTTCCCATGATGTGTATCACACAAGTTCAAAATGTCCTATAATAACTGTCTTAACCTCCAGGGAAAATAATCGCGTAACACACAAGGTCAAAAGCTGTAATTGAAGCACCACCTGCCCCTTAGGGGAAATATCGTCAATTAGAGTTTGTGCGAAAACCAAGATGAAAAGTGGCTCATTGAAAGTGCTTACGCCTCTAAAGAAAAAAGCGCGTGTGTATGAAATAATAGTGTAACACAAGGTGACAAAATGTCAGTCAAAAGTCAAATACTTAAAAAAGAAAACTGCTAACCTCACTTTGTTTTGAAATAAATATGTACTCGCACTTAACCCCTCTTTGTATCCTATCCGACAATCTAAGGGGAAGTTTTGTCTTAAGGGCTCCGCTTGCCATTTGGGGAATTAATATCAAATGTGAGTAAGGTGTTAAGTTGTAAGCGCCCATCAGTGTTCATTAAAATGAAGTACAATTAAATGCATATTTAAAATTAAATGTGTAATATTATTGGGATTAAAATTAATACCTATACCTAATACAAAGTCGATGACTTATATCAATTCGTTTATTTTGAGTGCTATTGTAGTGTTTGATAGCAGCTGTGTCATTTAATTCAGTATATATAAGTTCCTACAGCGAAACCAGATAGCTATGTCCGTGCATATAAAATGAACAAAAGACCAGGCTAATGTAAAAATTAATGTGTAACACATCCCACTTGACCAATCATTGTTCGCACGGGCAAACAATATCAACATCCAAGACCCGAGAAAAATATGTATGCTTACCCCACAAAGTTCTCTCTGGCCGGGGGACGACCACAAAGGCTTAATTAAAGAATTTAATTAATTTGTACCCACTGTCTTAATAAATACGTGAGACTGAACGATTCTAGTGATTGATTCCGGAGAATAAAGTGGGGTGCCCCAGAGTGGAAAGAATGCAACTGTGAATATAACTGCAGCTGCAACCCGAATACATCCTTGTCCCACAAGGTGAAGATTGATTGAGGCCCTGCCTAACCCTTCGGGAAATAGAGGGCACACTCATGATATCGAATTGTATTTGATCATCATACTTTTCCTTTGAATCTGTCGCGTATTTACTTGTCTTATCAATGTTATATATGCAAAAGGCTCTGAACGTTAATAAAAATGGGCCATAGAAATAAAATCGTGTTCACAAAAAATCTGTGTTATTCTGTTCCACAATGTGGCGACGACGCGATAAAGGAAAAACCCGACAACCGATGTCACTTTGTTTTGACAATTCACTATTTTTTTTTTTTCTATATTGTTGGTTTTGTACGGTTTGTATTTGCCATTCTTCAATTTGTTGACTCACTTTCGGCGTTGTTCGTGATAATTTATAATGGAGCAAAAATAAATAAAATTTAGGTAGTTGTGTTGCTGTGCGTGCGTTTTGTGTTACACAAGACAAAGCCAAGTCCCGAAAACCAACTTTACGCTCTTCACGCCTGGCCGGGAATTGAACAAAATACGCTTGGTTCGAAGGCAGATCCACTATCTACTAAGCTACGGAGCCGTCAAATAATACATATACTTAGTAAGAGAGTATACTTGCAATTAAATGAGGTGAGGTTTGTAAAGTTTTCTTACTCATTCGCTCTCTATACAACCAGCAAATAACGTGAGCGAGACAGGTAACTTGCTAAGGGTAACACTTTGGGTAAAACGTAAGCCAGAAAGAAATCAGGCGCACGAAAAAATTTATTACGTTTCAAAATAACAGAGTTATTGGTGGCAATTGTACCTTAAACAGTAAAGGAAACAATTTGTGAAGAATAATGGGACAGAGGTAACAGTTAAATGACGTAACTACCACCCACTAATTTGTACGCATAGGGTCCGTGCGCAGCAATCGAATGACGAACAAATCAGCTGAAAAGTCTAAAGAGATCCTATTATGGTAGCATCTATATAAAAATCAAATGTTGTGCGTTAGTCTCGCAAACACTAAGTCACGGAGCCGCCACAAATATCCTATTTATTTTACTTAAATAACTGAAACTGCACGACAGTTTTATTATACAATATGGCATTCATTTAAAAGTAAAATGATTTAAATATTTAACCATTTCTTTCTATGAAAAAATCCAACGGAACGAACAATCCGAACGTTATCCAATACGCCTATTAGATACTATTACAGTTTCAGAAAATAATCAGTCATGATCTCTCTTGAAATAGCTCACGATTCAATTGGTTTTGAAATGAAGGCAACTTTATTTTTATCTTTACACCTGCTTCGTAAACCTCCTGCGAATCATTTAACAAACAAAAGCATTGAAAAAGGAACAATAGCCAAAAGCTAGCACAATTAATTCTGGCATTCCGGCCAGTAATGCGAGTGGTACTCGAACGAGCGAGCAGTGCATTCCATCGAATAAAGCCCCTACTAAGGACTTGGAGTTGAAGATCTAAACAAATAAATAATGTTTTACAAACTTATTCCTCTACACTAGGATTCCCTGTGTCGCAGGTAGCATGACAAACACTCAAAACCCGAGATTGTTTTTACGCTTATCACACGAATTCTAACACGGAACTCCTCGCTTAGGGTTAGGTACTACTAATTAAGCTACGGAGCCGTCAGAAGTAATTGTAATGTGGCTAATATCTATTAGTTTTTAATATCTTAGTGATTAAAGGTTTTAATAATACTTTTAGTTAATACTTATTCTAAAATAGTTTGCATTAGACACTATCAAAATCTTTAAACGGGTTCTAGACAGTGCGGTGGTCCGTCCCGGCCATCCGAATTAAATAGGGTAGTCAGGCATTTTTAGCAATGTTTATGTTTTGGAGTGCAAAGCAGAACGCTGCCGCAAAGGCTTCCGTCGGGTTTTTATTTCAAAAACATATTTTTAAAACACCTCATTGTACATATTACTAATTCATAAACTGTATTGTACTTTATTCCTAACTCTTTTTGGAAGAATTCATAACATAAATTCTCGTGTTTTGCTTTTAGAGAAAGTTTTTGAAAACTCTTTGGAACATCCAGAACAACACAGACAAATTGTAAAACAAAACCTCGTGGAACTTTTAACTTTAAATTTAACTTTTATCTTTATCGATAGATGTTTTAGAGCCTATTTTTACATCACGGTAGTAAAAAGTTTGTTGTTAATAAAATATTGGTGTCGTTCAATGGTAGAGGGGATACGTCAGCGATTAGCGTTTCGCTGTCGAACCGAGAGCGCTTCAAACATGTGCTATTTGTCAGAATTGTACTACCGACACGTATGAACATTTTCGAAACTGGCTCTAAACAGATATAAGATGCAAAAAAATGTACCAAAATTTAATTTAATTATAAGTTTTGAAGTGTCCAATCGATATTTGACATTTTGTTAATCCCATGATTAACTAAGTTCGAGTTTTGGGTTTCTGAGTTAAAGGACCCGATTCATGTATGGCACAATTTTTAGATGATACATTGTATGAACTTTTATGACTAGAGTCGCGACGTTTTCCCATGAGAAACATAAATAAGATGTTAATCCAAATGTATTTAACTATTACCAATACATTTATAGCATATACAATACACATTCATGAAGTATTAAACGTATTTTACGTAAGAACTAGAATACATATTATATTCTTTGTTGTAATTGGACAGGTCAAGTACATATCCAAAAAATCTCATAAACTCGGTAATGTTTATATCACAAGAAAAAATATCAAAGAAATCCAATACAGCAAAAACTACGAAGTTATTCTCTATGCCCGTCATGTAATTTCCTTTTCAATAAACCGAGCGAAGCCCTTTCACAGTGTCGTGCACACTAGCCTAATGGGGTTTGCACGACCCTCCCCTGTCTTAAAATAAACAAAGGGGTCACATCCACAAAAACTGAAATTGAGGTTTAGTTGCTCAAAGACATAACAAACAACACTTTGACTCATTAGCATTCTGAAAAGGTAGTGACTACGGGAGAGTGGGGAAAAGTAGGCTACAAAATAATATGAAAATAAATTTGTCAACTCTTAATTTCCAAAGAGATTTATATATGCGTATTTTTTGGGGATCGCTTGGAAGTGATAAATAGCGAGATCGGTCTTGATTGATAGGTTGGTTGGATAAACATTTATTGAGTCGTTTGGTTTATTAATTCTTTCGTTAATGAAGTATAAATGCATTCCAGGAAAATGTATAATTACTACCTAAGATTGTTTTAACATCATCATTATCGTAAATATGTATTGACTAATTGATAAATGCGTACCTAAAGGACTTATTTACATAATTCTCCAGTTCATAATTGAGCAAGTGTCTAAATAATTAATTGTGACTGCAATGCAAATCTTGTTGTATAGTAGTTACTTTTTAATGTGAAAATCTAACACGAGGATGTGAATGTGGAGCCAATCAGTCACTAATTTGATGCCCCACTTAATCAACTACCTCAAATAGCTGCAATTTGATGTGTATATGTACACCTCCAATGAGAACGCCATTGCATCAAATATTCGCTAAACATGAACTATGCACCATCGACACGACGAAAATGAAGACCATACATTATAATATTTGATAGGCCGAGCTCACAGAAACCCTATTTGTGTTAATATATTATAAGCCAGTTTAACACCCGTAAAATACGTATTTTATGTTCCTACATATTTATTAGTTTCGGATGGATGTAAAGCTGACGTGTTTTCTTTTCAAAAAAATATCTCTCGACATATAGGTACTGTATTATTATAATAAGTTATGAAAACACGAAACTTATATCTCGATACATTAAGTTTAACGCCTGAAGGCAATTGAGAATTAATTGTAATGATAAGATATCACAGTAGGTATGTACATACCATGATGTAATTAATCATAAAATACACTTATGCAAACAAGATCATTAAATAGAAACTACATATCAAATTCAAAACAAACAAGTTAATTTAACACCTAATCATGTAAATACATAGAGCAATCAATGAGAAAAGGTTACAAAAAATAAATTGAAATCTCACCGTTCCCAAGATGATCTATTGACGACTCGCGATGGCAATCCAAAATAGACACAATCCATTCAACACTTCATGTAGCACTATAGTTAACACTGACACTATGGTATACTAGGTACTGGCACGACCTCAATGCACCATCACTATGATAGACACACTTGCATCCCGCGATTCTTGCACAGAACTTGCTCCACCTACGGAGAAACAAAAATGGAATATCAGCACACACTGAACACTAAACATGAATTTTGTAGTCACTCGATACACAGTTGTGTTGTTATAGCGGTTCTGTCGTACCGAGTACAAATAAACGCGCGTCGCAATCGCACGCTACTCGAATACTGACTTGGACGAGCGTGCCGCGAGTGCTGGGTTCGAAACGTGATGTTCTGAACGCGGCAACAAGCATTTCATGCTTCACTAATAACTACAAAGTAAAGTGTAAAATCACACTCTAATAGTAATACGTATTTGCATTCATTATCGTTTTTTCTTATTTTTTGTGAATATAAGTTACAAAACGATGTGTTAATATTCAATATTGTCTCAGCTAATTCAGAGTCGGTATTCTCTGCTACGTATTGTTTGTTATTATTAGAATAAACCATTCACAACACCCGCGACAAAACCGATCCAATAACTCAATATTGAGAACCTTTACAAGCAAAAATATTTTTCCTAATCGTCGGATAAAAATTTCGGTGGTTCGTGTCCCTACCACTGAATCCACAGAACTAAAGTTAGAAAGAGAAACATGCTACGATGAGCGAGCAGTGCAATCCAACGTGGCACGATCGCGATGGCAGGGGAAAGAGGACGAAACAGGAATATGGCTTCCGAAATATTACAAAAACATTTATGCATGAAGGGATAACAAAATATTACTGCTGTTATGCCATGCCGCTCCGATTGGAGGATATTTTATTTATTTTGTAGTCGAAAAATGATTGATCGATCACTGGCGACCGCAGCTGACATAATGGACAAATTATGGATGGCCGAGTAATGAGACCGCGTGCTCGCTGCTCGCGGTAGGTGGTGATAAAACATATTATTTTTTCTGTGTGCGTCGAAGAAAACATGTGAGATAATAAAATGTTGAACGTTGGACTCGTAAAGTTTATTTGTGTAATGCATTCTTTAAACAAACGGATAATTACAAAGCGTTTATAGGCAGTTACTGCGGCGCTCGCCAGACGGAATAATTTACTGCAATGGATTGCCTCTGAATAATCAAAAATCAAATGGGTTATGTTATCTACCAGTTTCCAGGTATTTCACAGTGATTACCTAAATAAATATACATGAGCAAAACAAATCATGGTGTTAATATATTTAGGATTTCGATTTGTTTTATAATATTGTATGATTTGGTCGTCTCTAGATCACTATGGTTCTAATAGATAAAGAACTGGGTTTTAAAAAAAACATATTAATAAAGTATTTTATCATGTCCATTTATTAACCGACTTCAAAAATGAGGAGGTTCTATGTTCCCCTGTATTCCTATATTTTTTTATGTATTTTCACTCGTACTGAAAAATAATAAGTATCTAACATCACTCGTAAGCAAGAAACATTCATTCAATAATGAATATACATTAAAAACACTATTATGGCAAATATTAATTGCAATAACAAACCAGTGTTCTGATGATGATAATGGTCCTCTTAAACAAACTACATAATAATATAACTGTAAAATGTATTCAATTCTAAGCTTTCCTTAGTGTCTCGTTTTCTAAATCCAGGCTTTTAATTCGTTTTTATACATTAAGTCATAAATAATAATGTAAATCCACTTTGTGCCGCGCGAAGTATGAAGGCAAAGTACCTACTCAGGAAATAAATTATCTTGCTTTTATTTGCGTCGACTTGCTAAAGAGCAGTAAGAAAGAGAAGAACAATTTAACACAAAGAAGAATTTAATCAAGGCCTAAATCTCGTATTTATTTGACAGGTAGATTGACATAAGACTGTATCGATACTGTTTTTTTGAATTGATAGTTGGATTTCAGATTATAATAATTGAATGTTCATTAAACTATACATTTCTATATATACAGTTATTTAAATATCGAAAAAAAAACCGACTTCAATACTTTCAAAGTAGCAAAATATGCAATTTCGTTTGGATGACATAATTTTTCCAGTTATTTTGATTTAACTTAAAATAACCTCCTCCTTTTTGAAGTCGGTTCAAAATGAATGTATTTATTTATGAATTTTAATTGTTTCGTTGAAAGTATTTTCTCAATTCATATTTTAACAATAATACCATTTGTGATGCTAACCAGATTTGAACGGTATAAATGTACGCAGAATACTGAGGCAGAGCATAAACTGATGTTTGAATAAAAATGTTTCTTTTATTTATTTATTTTTCTTCATAATCTAAGCTAGGATTGAATGAGATTTCACGTTAAGGGAAAAGTAACAGAATATGGTTTTTTAAATTGGCGTCGGTCGACTGCTCTCGGCGTCGAAGAAATATTTTTCCAATACAATCGAAGTAGCGAGCGATGCCTTTCGGATTGTGGTGTAGAGGTTGCAGATATTTCTCATATTCTTTTGTGAGAATCCTTATATTTTTAGCTTTGATATCTCTTCTCGAAATAGTATAAAAAGTAAAGTCTGTCTGTTTCTTTGCTAACTTCATGTAAACCACGAACTAATTTTGATACGGTTTTCACTATCATTTTAAGAAACGACTAAGTATAAACGATTTGGATGAAATTTATTGTTTAGATGTTTGCTGTTTAAGTTTATCTGTATAATTTTATTTCTTGTAAAAACTAAATTTTTTCTAAAAAATGTTTTACAGAAAAAATCGAACTTCTGCTTTTTTAGGTGCTTACATTTCTAATATCAAAAAATGTACAACGGAGTGGTATTACGAAATAAGTCGTACGCTGTACAACCGTGCGAAGCCGGGGCGGGTCTCTAGTTAGCTATATACGATAACTTATTGAATAAGAATAACCGAACTATTATTCAAAAGTCAGACTCGCAGCCGGAACATGTCGAGAACGTTAACTACAAAAGTTTTCGCTGCCGCCGTCGAGAGATTTGAGTTTCAAGAACAAACCTATTAATGCAAATAAAATATCATCCTAAAACAAGCTAAACTAGCGAGTAGTACCAGTGCTTTCTTCCTGAATTCAAAGTTAATCATGAGAAAGGAACAAAAGACATCAAAACAAGGGGACCATCAATTGGAACAAATACCACTGTTTGAAAGAAGCACTTTCCCAAGTCCCGCCCTCTGAATGGTCCAACTAAACGTTTATTGACATTGTAATCTTAGCTAAGCTAGTCAAATGATGAAAAGGATCTATATTCTGTACGCATTTGGGAACTTCGTCACTGCTTTCCGAGAATCCACCTTATGGAGCCGGATGGAACCCGAGCCCGGTCGACCACAATGTACACAATGGCCCGTAAGTAACGCCGGAAATTATAATTGACATGGGATTACTTTTAAGGGATTGTCACATACTTTTAAAACCTGTCCTCGTCGTCAAACTTGAAGATTTCAATTCAAATCCTTTCCCCTCAGTCAAGCTTGCGCAAAACAATTTTACCCGATGTTTTGAAATACTTATGCGGCATTGTGTTACACGGCTGTTATATTAATGCTGCACACGCGTTCATTATTCATCGGATGGTGTTTGTTTGAGTATTCTATTTGTAAAGTTTATTACGATTCGTCAGTGTTTTTGTCGTAACAGAAACATGTTTTTTTATCATTAGAGAGACAGCAATTTGTAACCGATAACCAGAACTGCAATACGACACCCGTACACTCGATCGGCCCACTCGCTCTAACGTGATTGATTGCGCGGTGTCAATCTTGTGTTATCGCAACACCCTGATTCCACGACTCCCGAGATCAATTCAGTTGAATAATATTATGTCCACTAAACTGATAAACACTAATCATGGTTTAAAAATAAAGTATGTTCATGGGCTAAACTCTAAGTGACGTAACTATTAGATAAACAGTTGCACCGCCCCACTGCGATGCGATGGAATCACAAAGACGATGTTCTTTTGGGTCGATTCCTTTGTTCTCGGCGAGCGCTTCGTTTTAATGAACGCCATTTTCATCTCACTGCATTTTAGCTGTACAGTGCGATTAACAAAGTAAATATAATATTCGATTTAGTTTTAAACAGTATAACCGCATTCAAAACATCAATCGAGATTCACATTCGATAAGATCGGTACGACGATAGAATGCGATTACAAGAAATTAACTCAACGGGCGCGTGGGATAATCGATTCAATGAACAAAAGCATCAACGCTGATTAGGATCGCGTTTATGTCTCATTTTAATTTGTAATATATGCTTGTATTGAACAACAGAGGGTGGGATCGATTTATGTTAAAATGAGAACACGTCACATAAAAAATAAGCCCAGGAAAATATAACAGTTAGCGACGAAGTGAGGCGTGAGACGAATTATTAACACCCTGAACAATTTGGACAATACAGCGAGCAGCTTGTGCTCCCCGTCGACGCTCCCCACAAAATATTCTTCACTCAACACATTTATTTTCTCTAGAAAGCTTTGTTAAGCTCGCTACCCTAGATAAGACTCATAAATATTACGTTCCAGTTTAATTTACTTAATATTCACGACTTGTAAGCACACAAATATCTTTAGGTTGCGTATTAATGATAAAACAAAGGAAACTGTGTTATTTTGTATCATGAAATGCTTTCAACGGTTTACAAATGAATAAATTATAAAGCATGAAAATATGACGTGCAATGTTAATGGGCCGGTCTCCCCTCGGTCGAGCTCTCGTAATGAGTACTTGTTTGTTGTACTTGCATTGCATGTTGTTGCCGCTCGTTACTTCTGTATTTCTGCGTGAAAAAATAACGATGTTTCCTGCTTGACTATTCATGTCCCTCCCTTGATATTAGTAGATTATCTCTCAGTGATGTATACGTCAATAGATGATGTACGTTTATGATAATATTTTTAATATGCAAATACGAAGATAAGCAAATATTGACTGGTCTCGCTCTGGTAGTAGATAAAACTTCAGTGCTGTAGGTGGTGAGTTCGATTTCCACCCGAGTGTTACTGCGAAACGGTGTTAATATAAATTTATTTACAAAAAAATAGTACCAGCTGTTCTTTGCGTATGTATATGTGATAAAAAATGGTTACTTTTTAATCTACTACTATTAAATCAATGGACACGATCTAGGTATAACATCCATTTAATAATTTAATTGTCGGCGACAGTATTAGAATTTGAAAACCTGGTAGGGTAATTGAATTGAGGACGTCTAGTCTACGAGTTATCTTCATTAAACTTTATTACTTAAAGTTATTATCCATTCAATTCGGAGACTACACGTCGGAGTGGCCATAACTGGCTAATAAATTCTTATACAACGTCCTCATCCACTCAAGTCAACCACTATCTATCCGACGGAAGAAATCAATTTATACGCTTATTAAATCACGTAAAAACTCCATGTGTTACTGTAAAGCTATCGTAAAACGTATACTTCTGTATTCATGTTAGATTACAATATTTTCGACGCGTGGCTATATCGTATAAGTCAACTCATAACATCAATGCGGGAGTTTCGATAAAATCCCTCACGGTCCCCTTTCCCCCAACTCACTCGGATATTCGTTCCAAGTCGTTCGCGGTCGTACTCACAGCACTTTTGATCTTTCTTTTGATATAATATAAATATTTTTTGCCTCTGGAGCGGAATTCATTTTGAGTGAAATGAAATACGCAGGTTAGGTGCCTTTATGTTACGCGCGGCAGCTGAACTTGAATATGTAAATTCATCCTAATCTCTATTTATATGAGTGGGTCTTTATGGCTATAATTTTTACGACGATATACCCAACACATTCGGTCCCGCGATTTTCATGTCTGAAAGACTTTTATGCTAGCAGGGAAATGGCGTAGCGAAATAAATTGTTATTTTATACGGAAGCGGTACGTACAATAGGTGTTTTAGTGAAACTCGACTCAATATTTACGCGAACATATGAGTTTTCTAAGTATATTTTAACTATGAGCAATAAGTAGCAGCTCAGTTTGATATTGAACTATATATATATATAAAACATTATTTAAATATTGTATAAGGCATTTATTCACGCACACAAGTGTGAGTAAAGTAGATGAGATGATAAGCTAATATTATAAATGCGAAAGTCTGTCGGTACGCATGTTTATTACTCCTTCACGCCGCAACGGCTTATCGGATTTGGATGAAATCTGTAATGAAGGTAGGTACCCTGGATTAACATATACTTTTTATCCCGAAAAAGTGAAGTAAATTTTTGTCATTAATTAAGACAAAAAACATTTTAAAAAAAAACCATCTCACTGGACTCCCGGTAGACATGGAACGTGACGGCAAGAGATACCGTTTGTCGTCACGCTAACAGATGTTTAACATCAAACATGTTACGGATATTAATATTTCAATGTTTTCACGCCTTATTTCTCGCTAGGTACAAATGTTTTTACAAGGAACCAACAATATCGGCACACAAAGTTCGAAGAAAAAAGTCACAGGAAAAGAAAATACGCACTTTCGTTTACTTGGATGATATATTTATCCCAGTTATTTTGACTTAACCAAACTACTGAACAGGTTTTGATTAAATTTTACTTTCAAATATAAATTTTCAAAACGGTTGATAAATGACGGAGTTTGAGGTAACAAACATGAAAAAATACGAATAGATAACCTCATCCTTTGGAAGTTGATACTGGAATGGTTTAGAGGAAATTGAGTCTCCAGAGTCGGCCACTCACACGAAAGAAGATATAGAAACTTGTCTAATAAGCAGGTAAGTAACACACTAATGTACTACCCACCTTATCGTTTTTATCTAATTGTATATCTATATTTGTTTTGTAAGTAAAAATATACCGGCCAAAACACGACAAAGAACTTAGATAACTTATATTTAGGTACCTATTTATTTTCCGAGATAATGAACCAGCTTACTCGGATTCGTAACCTTATTTCTTTTTCTATTTCAATAAAGATAAGATACGAGACTTAACATCACAAAGGATAAATCTTATCTGAGATTTTCTGTAATAAAGCAGTCCATAAAGTAGGATGATAATAGAATTGATTTATCAACAATTCAATATCACTATCATTATGATAATGAATATATCCCATTAGCCGGTTGTCCTATTCATGGCATAAACAAGACTGTCTTATACAATAGTCGTTACTATAGTTTGTTTGTCTAAAGTTCGTATGGGAGGACACTAACCTTGCTCGGGCTATTAGACACGGTAAAAGTTGAGTAATTACTGCGGCTCATTGTAAGTCCATCAGTGGATTCCCAGCGGGTATATGATAGCACGTTCGGATCCGAACAAAAGCAATTTGTGTCCGCACGGAGCGAGCGAACGTGCGTAGCCTCTTAGGTGTTTATTAGCGCCCTCTGCTGGCATTCTACATCATAGCTACAGTATTTGTCTGTATTTATATGTTAACCAGGATCAAAACATCTGTTTGTATTATGTTATCCATCGGTGTTTTAGTGTTTGCAAACACTACGCCATGAAATCTTTTTCGAAACCAAGACTTACTTACTTATCACTTATAACACTTATATTATTAAAAACGCGAAAGTTTTTATCATACATACATATTCGTGATGTGTGATGTGTGTATGTTCAAATGCCTCACACTTAAATTTGGTACCGGGATAGCATATATCCTGGATTAACACATAGGCTACTTTTGATCCCCGAAAACCGCGAGCAACATTACTAGGATTCCATGTGTCACACATGGCATGGACAAGAACACAAGACAAAACCCCAAGACCCGAGAACAACCTTAAGTTCATCACACAAAGTCTGCTCCGGCCAGGAATCGAACCCGGAACTTCACTTCGGCAGGCCACAAGCCGAAGCCTACTAAGCTACGGAGCCGACATGGTGTCCTTTTATATTGTAGAAAGGGTTGAATCATTCATAATTATATCATTCATTGAAATATCTCATAATAGGAAAAGCTTTTCAATTCGGATGCATGGGTATAGTTATAGGTTCTATTTGCAGTACAAGTGTTGCCATAACACTTCAAATAAAACTTACCTATAAAAATTGGCGCAGTTTATCGTAAGTATTACAGTCGTTATTTCGACTTTTACGTCATTTTAATAAATGAAATAACACTATTCAATGAGCATGCTCTACGATTTCCAATAGCAAATACGCGTAACGCAGTACCACTGGTTTGTGTTAATTTATTCTCATGATTATGCCCGATGCCGAAGAGCCGAACCGCGTTCATAATCGTTCTTATAATCATGGTCTTGCCCCATTCGTCGGAGGTCACTATCATAACCACGAATCCCCAGTATCACGTACGTTTGATTTCGATCACGATATTTAACTGTTAACTTTCCAACCATTCGCTTTCTATCAATGGTACAATAAACTCGATTAAGTGTTTCGAAGCTTATCAGTGACTAGCTTTTCCACGTGGAATTTGTATTTTTTTTGTGCGTAACCCTAAATAATTTTAAAGACCCTTCAAAATGCTCCAGTTGTTTCGGAGATTAGCCGGAACAAACAGTTTTTTTTATAAGTACCATGTATACTTTCATATACATATAGTTAAAGGCTTTAGCGCTAAACTTTATTAAAAGTTTAACGCTTCGATGTGTGTGTTATTGAATAAGAACTTGTAGGTACATATTAATTTAAAAAAGCGATGTTTCCAAGTATTTTTTAAGAATCCAACGGCACTTAAGTGTTTTGTCCTTTAACCTTGACTTAACTGATAGAATACTTATGACGTACAAAAATAGAACCGACATCTATGTTCGTCACGCAAATGCTTGCAATGCTTTAGAAGGCAGATCTGCTACCAAATGACCTGTAAGACCAGTCAGATGGATATTCAATTTCATTAGAAATCAATGTTGGCATTGAAATATTCCTGACATTTTCTTCTCTGTGAAGCTGATGCATTATATTATACGATAAGTGCGTTAAGATATTATAACGGAACTAATCTTTTGGGATACATATTTTATGTTAAATTTACCCCGTTATCCCATAAGGTCAATCCGAGGAGAACGATAGTGAACATTATCACGAATACGAGAAATGCGGTCGAGTTTAATTCCGATTACGATCACTAAAGCGTTAAAACTTTCCAATCCGTTTTGGTTGGGTTGGATCGATTATCTCGATTATTACAAATACATAATCAAATAGTTACTACAAAATATGACAGTTAATTACTACTTGCTAACTGGTCAGATGAATTTGCCAGTTCAAATAATTTTCTTACGTACAGTAGACCGGGGCGAATTGCTAGTGATTAAAAAAACTTACCTAGCTTCGATCAACTTCATTCAATTTGTAAAGTTGTCAGCAGATAAGTGGATATTGTGCAAACACAAGCACAGCGAACGAATGCGATTTTCTTAAATGCTGCAATGACTGGGATTGGGACGTAGGTAAATACAATGTACAGAATGATCAAATATTTATCCTATAATTATAGACGTTTAATTTAGATTAAATAATAAAAAAAGTCTTGAATAATATAATGACAATTGTAGAACTTCATTTTAGTATTGTATGTCACAGTTATGTTTCTTTTTTTGAATTTGTGATTTTATTTGGTTTTTCAGCATTTATGATCATCACATCATAGTCTTCACACATCTTTGTAATGTCACTCGAATCACAAATCAATTTATTTATTCAATTAAACGTTTACACACTTATATCCCCGCAATACGATTCCTTGTGTCGCAGATGTCAAACAAACACCCAAGACCTAAGAGACACAAACTGTCCCGGCCGGTAATCGAACCCGGGGTCCCTCGCGTCGAAGGCAGGGCTACTACCAAATAAGCCACGGAACCGAATTGTATTAGTGCCTAATTGGTGATCAATTAAATCAATTAACGACTGTAAATTTATCACAAACGAACATTGGCAGAATTGTGACCCTAAAATAGTCACAGAAGCCAAGATCACTCATTGTAAGAAGTCAAGTCAGGTTAGCACACGCATGTGTCACAATATTAAGAAATAGTACGCAATAGTAATCGATTGGTATAGCTAAGTCGTTTATTTTACCAGACATCACCTATTCGCCATACCGAACAGCCATAACCAATTTGTGGTACTGAAAACTAACAAGGCCGTATGTAAAAATCAAGTAGACCTACAGCGTTGATGTTTTCCCGTAGCTAAGTTAGTAGTATGAAGTTTATTCGTTTTTTTATGTGCATGATTAGTCACACAAACTAACCGCCCACCTGATGGTAAGTTGGTACCATCGCCTATAGACGAGGTGTTGCCAACGCGGTGCCTATCAAATAAAAACTCTTTAACACTCATCTTAAATTTATGCATGTTGTACCCCATTAGAAATACCTCCAATGGAAGCCCATTCCACATCCTGCAGGTTTTGGATAAAACCAAAAAAAATTAAATAAGTTAAATTAAAGTTTTAAACCTTATATACTTTCATTCGGTATATTTCGCCCTTAATGGCCAAAATTGTTTCATGAAGTTTATATGGGACAACCACATACCGAGGCCTGTAAAAAAAAGTAATAAAGATTATCCGACTCCGCAACATGCCAAGATATAACGAAAGAAACATAATAACAAGATTTAAGATACAAACTTACTGATTTAAAAATCAAATAAAAATCGACTTCAATACTTTAAAAATAGCAATTATTTTACTTGGATGACATTACTTTTTTCAGTTATTTTGATTTAAAAACCGAACTATTGAACCAATTTTGATAAAAATTCTGACCAATCTGAAAGCATATCCGTTAAAAAGAAAAAAAAATCGATTGATAAATGGCGGAAAATCGGTGAACATACATATAAAAATATAAACATCCGAATAATAAGATCGAAAAAAATTGAGACTTTTCTGTAGTCTGTTAATAAAAGCCATGATTTCTAATGGCTTTTTTTACTACAACATTAACAGTAACTCAAAAGCAGTAACAAAGTAACATTGGCGGAAATCCAATGCCATTTAGAATTCCGATTCAGTGTACTGCATGAGCAATTTAAAACGTTATTTGAATCCTCAAGACCACGCGTTTATATTTGACTAGCTACGCCCCGCAGTAAAAACCCGTGGTTATTATTTCAGGAAAAAAGATTGCATATGTGTTAATCCAGGGTCTGAGCCGTCTTGGCGTGAAGGAGTAACAAACATACATACAGACAGACCTTCGCATTGGTATTTAGTATGACTTAGTTTGTAACCTTGACGACGGGATAAGAGATAAATACCATTTTGATCAGGTATCATTTCATAATAATCTGACACCTAGGAAGAGATGCTAGGCTTGTTTGAAATGTAACAAAAACACTGATTTATTGAATACAGGTTTTCAATACACTAATGGGCGTTATTTATCGTCAATTCCGCGTATAGTTTTATATTTTACAAGAGTGAAATAACGAAATGAGACTTGCGGGCTCAAACAATGATCGATTAATACACGATTTAATAGCGATTTGCATTTAAATCGATTAAAGTATCAAATAGGTATAGGTAATGCAATTGGTAATTTGGAGAATATTCTACATAAGCGGGGTTCCTATACACTGCACCCTTTCAAAATAATACAATAGAATTAAAAAAACATTTATTTTGATATGACAGAATTATATATTATTTTTATATTTAAACGTGACAAAATAAAAAATACACAACAAACACAAGGTTAATAAATACGAGACAATTATAATATGTATAATATATCCTTCCTACGTTAATCCGAATTTCGTATCTGCCCATCTCGGATATAGAAGACCGCCGAAACTCCAGGCGATTTGCAGGTATTTTTGTAGCTTTTACTAATCTCATTTACAACTTGTGCCTTTAATCATTAATTCCAAATGAAACGATTCGATCGTTTCACTTTTTACGCGAGCGACAAACCGAAATTACTTTATGGGCTCAAACAATGATCGATTAATACAAACGATTTTAATAGCGATCCGCATTAAAATCGATTAACGTATCAAATAGCCTGCGGCCGGCGTTCCCACCGCGCCGCACTCAGGGAATGCGGTTGACATATTTGGAGAATACTCTATGAACGCGATGTTACCATAGTAGGTACACGTTAAATTTTCGAAAATAATCGAACGCCTGGTAGACATTGGCTAAATATTTGATGTGTTTAAGGTTACGTAACTCAAAAAAAGGAACCAGTACATTACGCGTACATCTGTATGTCAAGACCCTTTTTCTCAGGAACCAGTTGTTGTTGTCTACTGTAATATACATGTATTATACAGGTAAACCTTCGGGAAAAAAATATTTAAATGATAGTGAAAACCGTATCAAAATCCGTTGCGTGGAAGAAGAAGTTAGCGGAGAAACAGACACGACAACAGCGTCTTTGCTTTATAATGCTACATTTAGAAATAGACATATGCGAGTAGTGACGATGGTCATAAGCATAAAGCAATTGCAATTCATTTCGAGGACAGTTCAATGATGGCGTGACGCGAAGTAGCATTAGTCTTCCCCGAATAAAGAAAAACCTGAAAGGATATTTATCAAAACCGACGAATCTTCCCGCTCGCTTTTATTTGCCACGATCCCATCAATCGTGGAAGACTAAACGATCCATACGTCCCCAGCAAATGAAAAGCTTTTTCAACAATATTGAGATAAGGATGAAAATCAACTGTTGTGTTAAATCTAGCTTAGCTTTGAGTGCTTTCGCTAGACATTGGATGAATAATTAAAGTTGAAAGATATTTGATAAGAACCACAATTATGAGATGAATACATAAATATTAAGAAACTAAGTATATAAATATGTTAAAATTTTATTCAATGAACCTAAAACTAAATATAATATAAGAACTAAAATATAATATAAGAACTAAAATATATTATTAAAAGGAGTCCCTTTAGGCAAGGTTCCGATACTGATACTGGCAGCGTTCCCCCTTTTAATGGCTAGACTTATTCTTTGTCCAAGGTAGACCGATTTGGATTTTTCTTTTTTTAATATGATGGTTTAATAAGAGACGAAAGTATTAAAGTCGGTTTTTTCGATTTGTAATATCAGTCAATTATTTATTTATTACTGTGATAGAGATAAAACTTTTAATACGAGTAAATGGATCGAGCTTAGTAATAATAGGTAATACTTCAAACGTATCTGAATATTATTGTATTGTAACTATAATAATAGCTTTGCTAAAACCAATGAATTACGAATCTTTGGACTCTGAGCTGTATAAATTTTAAAACTATCATGGTTATGAACATTATTATTCGTGTTACCGAGATATTTACCAGTTTGCCCGGGACCATGACGCATGTAACTGCGTCGAAATATCGGGAGTCAACAAAACTCTGCGCTGTAGTCCGTGTGTTCGATTCCCACCCAGGACAAATATTTGTGTGACAAACATAAGGTTTATTGTGCCTGGGTGTTATAGATGCATCGTTTTACTTACTTATTATTTACTTTGATTATCACTAACAGTTTGTATGTATGTATTTACAAAAAAACATACAAACTATCAGTAATCTAGTTCTCATAGTATACAAACTATCTATTATGAGAACGACATTACTTCTCTTATTTTGAATTTGTATGTTAATATCTAGGTGTATCATAATACTGTTCTCTTTTATAAACACCAACATCCCATATAATTCATGTTTTGTCCAGTTCATCCAAAGGTTGTCTGAAAGACTTCGCATTAAGCAGTAATTGTGCCGCCCATTAAGCCATTGTGCTTTTAATTTTTGTTGCAAATGTTCCTTCTTTATCTATGTATGCTTAATTTAGAGGACTAGACGGCGCTGCGTGAAATAATAAATTAGCTTGTGCATGCAGCTTCACTCGCGCATGACTTACCTTGAATATTCTAAAGTCCTTGTCGGCTAAGGTTTCCTTATGGCTCTTTAGTCAGCTGATCCCGCTCTAAACTCGGAACGAGTTGACTAAATAATGAATTTTATTATTTTTGCTTTGTCAACTGATTCCACTTAAAAAAAAAAGATACATTGTATTGGATTATTTGAAATATATGTACACACGTGAACAAAAATGTTCGGGGTTAAGATTCATGTCTGTGATTGGCTGAATGCAGGTAATCGTATTCGCACAATCTGACATTTGCGCGTTTGTGGTTTCGTTATTGTTTTCGTAAATCTAAAGGAAACACTTTTATTCGTATCTATACAAGTCATCAAATGAATTAATGGATCAGTTGCCCGATTCATACATTCATTAGGTCAACTCATCCCGCGGGATAAGTTTGAGCGGCCTCAGTTGACTAAAGAGCCTTCCTTATCATGTATATAAAAAATCATTTGTGAGCCTGACACAGTGAATTATAATTTGTCTCTAAATGATGTTTGCGTTGTGATCTGATCATGACAAGCATGTTTGGATGGATGCCAGCTGCCGCCTGTCGAGTGTTCAACCAAGAAACGTTTTTATTGTGATTTACTTATGTTTCATTTAGATCGTATGGTCGTACAACCACTTCCTAAGTAGATTTCTAGCTCCATTTGAAAGAATAAGACGAAACCACTATTGAAGGATTTCCTATGAATTCGTATCATAGATGTCGTATATTTTTAGGATGGGAAAAAACCGAAAGATGTTGTGCTTTTAGCAAGTTACGAAAAAAAAACTTATTTTTTTTGGGATAAAAAGTAGCCTATGCAATCATCCAAAAAAGTAGCCAATTTTCATCCAAATCCATTGAGACGTGACGAAGTATAAAGTTTACACACTCATACCCCTGCACTAGGATTTCCTGTGTTTCAGGTAGCATGCAAACACAGAAACACAATGCAAACACCCAGGACCTGAGAACAAACTTCATGCTCACCACAGTGTCTCGGCCACAAATCGAACCCGTGAATTTGCGCGTGTGTAATATTAGTATGATTTTTATTTAATTAATTCATCACAAATATGGATCCTCAATAATCCCTTCAGCCATCAAACCTTTATTAGTTAACATAACAATGTATCTTCAACCTGTAATTATTATTCTGTGACAAAGGGTGTTCGCGTCGGTAATGTCCCGGGGCCGATGAAAGTGATCACGTGTGGATACCAATTTGCAAACAAGCTATTTGGGGGACCGCTTGAAAGCGCGCCAATGGAATTAAAATACTATTACGGCGCGGGCGATACAAAGTTGATTGAGTCAGAGGGCGAGCTAGGGACGCATAGGGCTGCCAACACTGTCTTTATTCAACACCAGCTGATAAAGACCGAATAACAAAAACTCAAATTAAAAAATGGGTTTAAAAAATTGTTAGTACGGAAAAATATGCAGGTATACTAATACTAACGTCAGTCTGAAAACATCGTAACCAATTTATAACTCAATAAATAACTTGTTATCATGTTCCCCGCGCTTAGTTAAACGCTAAAAGCCGCTTCAGTTTTTAAAGCGGTGGCTGAATAGGTCGCGAAAAGCGCTATGTTGGTAGCGCCGCCACAGAATAGACAAGTGTCAGTATGAGAGCGCGCCGCGCGCCTGTAATTTGATTTGGAGAGGGGCGGGGGGGTGCGGGCGGCGCGGGATCGATACGCTGCGGGGAGAATGCTCCCACAGGCGGGGGGTGGGGGGACGGGTACAACCGGCGTGTTGTTATGGAAACCGGGTCCGCTGTACTTCCAGATTTTGTCGGTTGTCCCAGTAAATTAAACAAAGGAGATCGCTGATATCATTTTTCAGGTGCAATGGCTTTTTAATGAAGCCGAATTCCGTTGGATGAATAAGCGATTATTGTTGAGCTGTTTTAGATAAACAGGGTATTTGCGATTGCTGAAATATCTTTGACATGTCTTAGATGGTATTTGATGATCAACTACCGAAATAGTAGATGAAAAGGGATTTGAAACAGCAAGGTGAACTTTAACAATGCAATCACCATACAATGAGCGGACAGAGACATATTGCTAAAACATAATATACATATTTGTTGGACACAATGCTTTGCATAAATTAGATGCTAGTAATTAATGTTGACGTTAATGCGTTGCGTATCTAGACATCCACCTCTCGTTAGTGACGCCAGCCAATGCGATTCAATTAGAATCGTAATCCGAAACCGACCGTACAGAACACTTACACAAGGCGTCTCAAACAAACACGAAATAACAACTAGGTCATGCAAATAGACTTCAGTAATTTACAACAAACAATACATCACGCTTCTCGACAATAATGATGGGACAGAAAAGGCGAGCGAAGCAAGCGACGCTCGAGGCTAGAACCAATTCAATGGGCCCATTTAAATTGCCTAGACTAGGAGATAAGCAGACATGAAAGGGCGGGCGATGATGGTAATACAGTGCACTTAACCCAGCCGCCGGCACCTTGCGACCAGCGAAACTGGTTCCGGCGACCTTCGCCGTCTCACTCCAAGCGGTCATGCTCCTCTGGTCGCTCAGATCGCTATGCACGATTGATTTTATAGTTACAACCATCGGAAATCCATCAACAGCTACAGTCATGGATCAGGCTTAGCAAAAACGAATTGGATAATTAGAAAAGGACTTTTCAATATTGAATCAAATGCTTACAAAGAAAGCAATCAAGTAACAAAATAGCTGCCAACTATAATCCAAGAGCGTTCTTTAATCATCCAAAGAGATTACAACTGGAATTAAATTGGATTCACGATTAGGAATCCGCAAAGAAACATACCTACTTAATACGAATGCCGAGACAAATCCCCGAAACACTTTTATCTTACTTATATAATAAATTACAAGACTTGGAATGGAACTTTCTTATTTCTGAAATGCAAATAAAGTTGGGAACAACATAAAACCCGGTGTAATATTTGTATCTTTATTGTTCTCGTTGCGGGCGAACAAGTGCTGGATGAGGAATTCTTTGAAACAGAAATAAACCTACAGTTTCACACATAAAACAAAATTATTGGAAGTTGAGCCACGTTCAACGACAATCAATTTGTATTCCCGATAAGTGTCGTGTTATCGTATCGCTGTGATCAGAACCGACCGAGCCCTTGTTCAGACTTATGTAACACCGTTATTAGTTTCCAATCGATCTACTTACCTATAGCTTTGTTGTGGAATCAGAGTTAATTAGTGGCATAATTTGGCAGGACGATTGGTAAAAGGTCAGCGCAATAACCATTGATAAAATTGTATTTTACCTGGGAACACGTCGACCGTGCGTTTGCCTATTAATTTACCGGCGGTCATTATGCTTCGAACATGGAAATGGCACGGCAATTCATGGCATGTAATGAAAGAGGCGTATCTCTTTAAATGGTGGGGTTATCCGTAAATCGCGACAGTATAATCGCGTGAAGACTATAATTGGCCTTAATCAAGCGAGATGGCGTGCTTGAGCTGAGAAATGTTGGTTCAATGTTCAGCCATTTGCAATCGTAATTGTGGATTATTTTATTCAATTTGTTTGAACGATTTTACGGATTGTCCGTGCTCCTGGAG
The DNA here is from genome assembly GCA_921293045.1 of Aplocera efformata. Taxonomy (NCBI): domain Eukaryota; kingdom Metazoa; phylum Arthropoda; class Insecta; order Lepidoptera; family Geometridae; genus Aplocera; species Aplocera efformata. The sequence continues at coordinate 5,138,393 of OV121055.1, forward strand.
TTCGCGGAAGTTAACGAGTCGCGGAGGTCTCAAGTTTGTGTCAAATTTGCAAACAAATCGTTTTTTGTTGAGCGGAAAAGTCTACGCGTATTTCATCTCCTAAAATGCATTTGAAATGCACATTGTCCGCAAAAGCACAATAAAGCATAATATCTAGGTATGCAAATGCAGAATGCCGCTATGCCGCGGTAATTGCTCGTTACGTCACGTGGTAATGTCGCCAAGAAATTTCTCTTGGGAAATGGGAAAACAAATGAGAGAGCTGTTATCTACGCATTACCGCGCAGTGATTTATGAGCCGGCTACTAGCTCCACACATGTCTAAGGTGCGTGCACACGAGGCCAGTTGATGGAGGAAGTGGAATAAGGTGTGGACTACATAACAAGATGCGTGCGTGTGAAGGTGTATTATTTTAGCTCAGAGTCAGACACGCCGCGCGGCCTGTTCACCACGTTTCGTATAAACTATCTAGATGTAATATGGGATTAAATAGATTCCTAAGTTCCTTTATATACATATCACGCTTATATTTTAAGATCACAGATATTACGCGTATATAAATGTGATATTTTATGTGGACTGAGATATGACTATATCTCGGAGTCATATTTCAGTCTCACACTAACATAAAATATTTTTTTACAATAGTCGAGTCAGTCGAATATGTACTCTGCCAGCTCAATTCGTAGCTCTGTCTTCTGCGGTGTAAATAGCGGATTCAATTCGCACCACACAAAAAGCTTGTCCTGGCATTTTGTGATTTCATATATTCACGAAATTAAAGTACTGTATCGGTAAGCATTCAATCAGTACCATCTTCCATCCAATCTAGTTCCCATAGTACAAAGTATGCTTAGTTTGGGGCTAGAAGGAAAAGTTTGTCTTCATAAGAAGAATCTTTCGCGATTATTTCAATAATCAATAATAGATTTTACAGATAATTGCTGTAATCCATCAAGAAATTGAAACTATTGGTCCTTCGATCCGGATTGCAAAACGCAGGTACCCTGCTACTTGCAATGTGCATACGTACTTACCTCACATTATACCGGTTTTGCCGAGCGAAAAGACTCGAGAGGTTAAGAAACAGACGTGAATTGAGTGTTAACATGCGGGCTAAGACGTTGCATAAATCGACACCCGTATACAACATTATTATGATTAGCTCGCGCGAAACAGAATAATCACGATGCTATCAAACTGCTAGATGATAAACCGAGATAAGTGCTAATGAGAAAAACTCACTGATCAATAATGTCGATGGCGATGAGCGTTTAAAAACGCCCATACCCGATTTGAAATGGATATTCACTAAAAAGATTTACCTTCCTGGTTTTTGAAATGTGCTCTGTGGTGGATAATGAAATGACTGTGTGATTCTAATGAGCGGCATAAGAGATTGCTACTTGAATTTGAAGCTCACTAATTGTTTTATTTTAACGGTAATACTGATAATCTAGCACACATTCTGTTAAAGGAAGTTTATATAAATATGCTTAATAAGTTCACTGACGCGAGGGAGGATTAGTTAGAGTTCCGACTGAAAAGTATTTAGGTAAATACATATTACACACAGAGGGCACATTATAATAATCGAATGTGACTTAGAATAAAATGTTCCAAGGGTACGTCAAACCATCAATTACTTAAAATGGTTGCGATAAAAAGGATCGTCGTTCTGGGAAGTGCCATTGTGGTTCAGGTAGAATTATTGAAAGGAAAAAATACATACAATCGCTATTGAGTCATTAGGCAGCATGGCAGGAATGTAGGTGTTAGGTATACAATTAAGGAAACTAAAACATTTCTACTCATATAATCCTATAGTTCTACGAATGAGTGTAAGATATAATATTATATAATCTTCAACTATAACTAAGAGACAAAGTTACACTTAAGTAGTACGCAAGTTAAGTTCAGAACACGATTATAATTTTAATTTTAACCAAGCTCAATGAATTGAATCCTATTAGATACTTAATTTTAATATCGAATACTAAAGTACAGCTATTTAATGCTTTTATGATGATGATGATGATGACGGTGGTGATTCTTATAATTACGAACGATCAACATCAACATTAAACGAGCTAATAACCTTTATCTGCATCGAGCGTGTTATCGTTATCATTTTATATGTGGAAACTGCGATTTTATTAAGAACTCTGCATATATGTTTACAATTTTTTACAAAAGCTTTTATAAGCTGGATGTCGGGACCTATTTACAACCGTCAAAGCGTAAAAATGCCGGGTTTGGAAATTTTTTAAGCACGATCTCATTACTATCACAGCTGTGAAGTATTCGAGACCGCTTTTAATAAGTGATCATCTAATAAAGATGCTGGCACAGACGTCTCATTGAAAATTTTAAATTAGCCGTGGGCTGCGGGCCGCTATCAAATGGGCCCATTACATTAGCATAGCGTTTAGTTTGAGAATGTCTTAGCCGAGGTAGGCACTGAATGCGGCACGCCGCAGGACACAGGCTCGTAAACTAACAGCTCGATGAGTCTGCTCAGGATTTGCAGGCAAAATCGTTACGGCTTTACAATAACTCAAGCTAAGCTAGTAAGGAAATATGCAGTGAAGGAAGCAATTACGAGGAAAAAGCGCTGGAGTGGGACCTATTCGAAAAACCATAAAGTACGTGACAACAATAAATCAGCTAATGGATGTTTGCTTAATCAGTAATCTGAAATATTACCATGAATCATTAATGTTTCTTATTCAATGCAAAATGGAATGGAGTCTTCCAGCTGTTCTATTATCAAACCGTAGTCGGACAGCAAATTGGCTGTGGGCGGCGCGCCGTGATCCCACGACCCCTCCGATAAATATTACATTCAAGCAAGATCGCACTCGTGTTCCTTCGCACTTTTAATGCTCCATTCTTCGCCCACCAACTACAAAAAACAACATCATAGACATCGCGATGAGATAAGCAATCAACATAAATAAGAGTATTCTAAATTTTGGTACTTAAATAAATTATTCACCCGGAAAACAGAAGGATATGAGGAATCCAACAAAAGGAACAAAAGAGTCTGAAATCTGAGTCTGCGGGGAATAAAATGCTCTCGCTCTCCCAAAGTGTCCCGAGTACCAGGCGCGCATACTGCTACTGGAGATTCAAACCGCAATTGATCTAAACAAGTGAGATTTTCTTCTATCACAGAGTTTGCCGCCCAGACTACTTATACACGTTACTCCCCACACATTGCAAATGCGAGGATAACGTGCCACTATAACGGTTCGTTTAACTATTTATTTAATTATTGCCCGCCATTATCCACCTCCGATATCATTATCCAATCTCAAAAACCGTTAGGTACAAGTCGGTATCTGATATAAGCGATAACATGCCGCAAAAAATGTGAATAGCCCGCGACGACCAGAGATAGAATCATTTACAAACAACTCGTTATAAACCTATCGAACATGTTGGAAAACGCTTCAGGCGATCGGAGCTGTATTCTAAACATTCAAGCCACAAAGAGTAAAGCTGTGTACAATAACCGTCGTCGCCATGAAAGGGAAGGCTCGAGGTTCGTGCACAAAGCGAGTGGTTTCGCGGACCGCCCGCCGCGGCTCCCGTGGCGCTGCAATCGCCGAAAAAACAAATTGAACTTTAAGAGTGTTCTTGAAAACGCACCACTAACAAGCTGTTTTACATTTACTCGTGTTCGACTTAGATCATATTTTAGTTTCTTTGCAATAAAACCTAATATCTACTATGAATATTAACGACCAATATAACAAGAATATGCTAGTGCAGTTTATTGCCATCGTGCAACTTCTCAAAACTGAATCAGTTACCTACTTGGTTTAACCTCTTAACTTGTTTAAATTTAGATTTCACTATCAGCCCAGTAATTGCATTTATTGATCACTGACGCTAGAGATATTAAGTAAGCACCTCCTATCCTAATTGATTTTGTCTGCCATATTTTTTAAGTACGACATGATGATAGCGGCAAGGCAATGTCAAACTAACCGGTTTTCTGTCGCCTTGCACGCTACTTACGTTCGTAAAACCATGTGTAAACTAAAAAAACCCATATTATTCTCTCGTGTAAAACTAACCAAATGACATTCAAAACGTAATTTCATTTTTGTCCGGTTGTTTTTGTAATTTAACAGGCAAATTAGCACATTCCTCAGCCAAGTGAGGAGTATAATCGTCGTCAATTACAGAGGAACTCTCCAGAAAGCCGAAGATGAGATGTTTAACGAGCACCTAAATAAATTGACGATGTTTTATGCGATGTGAAATGCCACTTCATAAAAGGAAATGTGAAAACGTTGCTTCTACAGTCGCGCACTCATCCGGCCGTCAACGGACTGACGCCCTTTTAAGTTCTTAACCGTTTTACCCCGCGTACGGCACACCCCATCGAGTGGGGCAAACGTAAAAGCTTTGTTTACATGAGTTTTGTTATATCTTCCGAGATAGGTGAGTGTTTACTTATCATTCGTAAGTGCTATTGAGCTGGAAAGCGTAGTTTAGGGCCCTTGAGGCTCTTCAATTTTCCTTTGTGAAGCGTCGATATTACGTAAAGACTTGCGGAGCTCGTAAATAGGATTCTAGCGGCGCCTCAGGCTCAGTTTATTGCTAAATCCTTCTTGTGTCATGAGATGTTCCTTATTCATGAGTGTAACGACGTGTCGTATTAGTTTTATGCCAGTATTTTCTTTGTTCGACGTTTGATCATATAGTTAAAATCTAAAACACTAAATTGGAACCATATACTTACCTATGTAGTAGATGTTGGATCCTTAAATATCAGGATTTTGAAATTGATATTGAAATAGCATCCTCGCATAAACTACAGGTTAGTTAGATGTATAACTTTTTATTACAATATTGGGAGTGAAAGTAATTACTACTGTATTAGAAAATAATTTCAAATATATGTTTTTTGTGAAAAGTTTTTGAGCGTGTAAGAGTATTTTATTTGTTTCGTTTCTCGATACCACCCGTTATAAAAACATTAGACAAGTCGACACGTTCCATACGCTTCTGTTTCAACTGTTCAAACAACAGCTCAAATAGAGAATTGTATGTGGGAACATTGTGCCAGTGTTATTTAGGATTCTGGCTGGGTTCTTCTGGTCGTCGTATCTCTGCTTTAGATATCCTGCTATATATTCCACCGATGTCACTATCATTCTCAAACAAAATCGTATAAATCTTGATGTTACTACCTTTTTCGAAGCCACCGAGAACCTCTTAAAAATTTAAACTATCGCGTGTGTAACTTATTTTATATGCCCTCTCCTGAACACCATCCCAAAATAGTATACCTATACCCCGGAAAACTACATTGTAATAGTAAAAAGGACACTTTATCGTGGCACAAAGGACGCCATAGAAGTGGCAAGCTACTGAAACATCGACAGAATAGAAGATCGCGGTGAAGTTGCAGGCTATTTAAAGTTCCCATTAGTACGAGCGGATCTTTCCGTCTCCGTCCCAGCCTTCACTAAAAACACTGGACATTTAAGGAAGACTAAAAAGCTCGGTAGAGTAGCCTTACTTATCGGCTCCCTTGTCGGCAGGCACCTAAATGGGAAGGCAAACATTCAGTTGTTGACACGGCGCGATTCGACCGCTTTATAAATATTTCGAGCGGCGTGCCATTATCCCATTAGGGCAGGGCATTACTCACAGAGAATGTGAAGCTATTAATGCTATAGATGCGGCGACACGAGCATGGAGCGAGCCGTAATGATAGTAGCTGGAGCCAGAGATGTTACAAACATTTTCTAATAGCTCGAACACTGGAACACTTTATTTGTGATGTACACTGAGTGAGGCCATTTTTTGGAGGTCCCTATTATTAGGAATACAAAGTCTGCCAGTCTGTCTGTTTATCTCTAAATGGCTGTATATATGTACCATACGAGTCAGCGATCTGAAGATTTCACAGAATGTATCATGTCATGTAGGATACTTGAACAAATATTGAAAACACAATTGGTAGAACGGAATCCTCGGCAAATTTGAACTTCACTTAGCCCGAAGACTAATAAGTATAATATTAATAGAGGGTCGGATAGAATTTGAACAAACGCCAAACTTCGGTAATAATAAAAAAAATAATGTTTTCAAGTAACTATCTTTGAGAATGCAAAGGAAAAAAAGAGCTTTGTTTTTATTTTGAATGTAAACTAAAGTGATCAGTTTTTTTTTTGTTATAATAAAAATAATAAAAGTTTACACACTCATACCTCTGAACTAGGATTCCCTGTGTCGCAGATGGCATGGACAAACACATAAAGACGAGACAAACACCCAAGACCCGAGAACAAACTTCATGCTCACCACACAAAGTGTGCCCCGGCCGGGAATCGAACCCAGGACCCCTCGCTTCGAAGGCAGGGCTACTACCAACTAAGCCACGGAGCCGATAGCGATTATCTTTATATTTTTCTACTTTTTACTTGTCTTGTCTGGAAGTCCAATGTTCGCCTTCCCTCGCGCCACTGCACCACTCACAAATGTAATTTTCCAACATGCTTGAGCTTAGGCACTTTGATGCTCTAGTATTCATTTGGGTACTATAGGTTTATTAACACATCAATGAGAGGGATATAATTGAAACAAATAATTTTCTGATTTAATAATCAAAGTCCAAGTCAAACTCATTCCTTTAGATCTCAAATATCGTTTCGATACGTTAAATTTTACACATGCATGTACATATATTCGTGAGCATATAACGTGTCACAGGAATAGACTAAATTCAATACTTTCATCGCTTATTCGGCCTTAGAGGTGGAATTACTGTAAGTTTATTTTAAATAAGTGACGTTTTCGATATAATAAAAAATAATATAATATTATAATATAAATTATTTAAAAATTAACTGGTCAACCCGTCAATTAATTAAGCCAAAGTAATTTATAAAGTAAGACTTTAAGTATGCGACCACCTTGGAATAATTAACAAACACAAACAAATTAAAAGAAAAATATCAAATCCGTCCACAGTTGGCAGTAACAAACATAAAAAAGATAATTGTTTAAAAATAAAAATGATTACTTCTACCTGCTTCCATAACTTTTGTTTTACGTGTAGGGTTAAAGTAAAAATAGTTAATATATTTATTTATCATACTTATATTATAAAGGCGAAAGTTTGTAGTATGTATTACGAGGAATAACGCTTTGTATCGCGAGTCTTGACTAAAATTCAACATAAATACTGTGAACTACGGTAAATTAATTTATAATTATGCATACAATAAGAAACCTGTGTCTCGCATTTGTTTACTGAAAACTGTTGTTTGTTTTACTCTCTAGTCATATTAACAGCTTGACTCAAAATATTGGCTTTTGAGTACTTAGGAGACAATAAATCATTGGTTCCTAAAACTCTCGTAAAAATATACAACAGCTCAGTTCACGTAACAAGACTTGCGTGGGTAAAAAAGAAGTAAAAAGCAGTAAAAAAGATTTCATCTTAGAATAAGATTCCATGATAGTTACATTGTCGGTATCTTAGTGAGAAGAAGCGGATAAGTTTAGTTTCTTACATTATTTAATGCAGCACTTTCGCTCATGTAACTTTAATCACTTCGTCTGCCATAGTTTACATACAAAGTAACTTTAACAACCCCGTGACTGAAAATGACGTTGGGTGGGCATTCGTTTCACAGCTGCGTTTCACGTCTAGTCAGTTTCTTTGCAAGCATCACAGATAATCTCCAAATGCTCCAAAATAAAGGGATGCTTTTGTACTACTACTATTTGTATCTACGGGAGATTATAAGTCATAAGTCATAAGTATTTATTGGTAAAGAATGTTTACAAGTCAATTTATACATATTGTATACAAAAAAATAAAAATCTGGTAAATAGTCCATAAAATCAAAAATAAATGTCAATGTACAATATAAAGTAACATAATAATATCGGTGGAGCAGTTTCTGATAATGATTATTTATACAGCATAGCAACCAACATAACCTACCTTAGCGCAAACTTATAATCTTAACTACAATTAAGCAGTTCGTTCGCAATGATGGGCAGTTTAATGATGGACAGATATATTCTCCGGCGGCTCCGTGGCTTAATAAGAGCACTGCCATCAAAGCGAAGGGTCCCGGGTTCGATTTCCGGCCGGGACATTCTGTGTGGTGAGCATGAAGTTATTAAGTTAAGTGCTTGTCTTGTGTTTGTCCATGCTATCTGCGACACAGGAAATCTAAGTGCAGGAATTAGTGTGTAAACGTATTTTTAATGTCTGTGCTACGCTGCGTTCTTAATCACGCACGGTTCGTTTTTATTTTTGCATTATTAAAGCACAATACTAATATGACTTAACAAAACATAGGCCAATGTGATATTGGTTGTGTATAAATTAGCCTATCCAGCTCGATTAGAGTCTTGGTCATGCCCACCGAACCCACAATATCCTATATCCGTTTAGGAAAATAAGTAACGATTACAATATAAGTTAAATTACAACATTTCGTGGAAAAAATCTCAGCACGTATTTTAAATAGCTATAAAGTGGAATCAGCAGACAATACCTACACAGCTTCGCCTGAGATCATCTTAGGGTCGGTTAAAACGTACCTACCTAATTACTTAGACCCAAATAATGGTAACATTGTTTCCCAACGCAGGTAGGTAATTAACTTTTTAATTAAAAAACAGGATGGTCGGCGTTCCGTTGTTTTAGGTAACTGTGGCAAACCGCTAAGCTTTTAATCTTTGTTATGGAAAGTACAAGCATTAATATGAAAGTGTAAAGGAGGTTGCTAGGGGGTACTATCTACTATGTGGGGGCAAGATTATTACGGGCCCGAATGAAGGTCAAACGGCAACTGCATTTTTTTGCCTCATTCAATCTAGGCATTAGGTATATTTTCAATTTTAAATACGCTTTCTTGACTTTTAATCTGCTTTCCACAAGGTTAAGTAATGTTTCATAGTAATTATATCAGTATTTCATTTTACTTAGAAGCCTTTACTTGTGATACCCGATATCTGAAATCCCACATTTTATAAGGTAAGATTGGTTCTATTTTTTTTTTCTGAACTCGTCTGGCTTTTATATTTGACTTAAAAATGAGATACTGAGTTGTTGAACGCTAAGTTCAATAACTCGAACGGCATCGCGTAGCAAATTAAAGGCAGATTTTAGTATGAATTTTCTGTATTTTGTTGCCTCGGCGAAGCAACAGATGTTACAAAACCCATCAAAACAATATTCCACATTTGTCCCCTGATATATTGTAATTAAACAAAAGATGAAGGATGATTCTGTAGAATTCGTACATAAACGTAACTTTGGGTTTGTATTTCTATATTCGTAAACGACCTGAATATGAATATTCTTGTAGAAAATTAGAAAAAAAAAATTGCACTTTCTTGATGTCTCCACGGCATGATCTCGTAATTGCGGTCTATGCTCTTAGTGGTCTGAATAATAAGATTTGAGTACAGGTATACAATTTGGTACAGGCATACTACTAGTGGCTATTATGCGGCAAAACATACTTCGATCTTTAAAACTTCGCGATCTTTAAAAAAAGTGGTTGTATATTGACATAAAATTTAATTAATATTCAAGAAATCGCGTTTCTGGGAAACTAGGTACAAAGCAATTCTGCTAAACAATATTATGTAATTAGAGACTTGGAAAATTCAGGAATATAAAATTTTTATACCTTTGCGCAAGTCAGTAACGTCAAGGGGATTTCCTATTAGACACTATTACTTATATTATAGATACTGGTGTTATGATTGTTCTTCCAAGGAATTCCTCATTACTAAGTTAGCGATTGTTCTAACCCTATCGTCGGATGATAAGAGCGGGTGATATTGTAAATCCAAATATTTTTTTAAGAATGCAATGGAGATAAATATTTTTGATTTTGACTTTGAGTATGGTCATATGGACATATGGTTGAATATGTCCATATAACCATAATCAAAGTTAAATATTACGTTAATTCATGATTTCAGCCGACTCAGAAGAGGACATATATTACGATAATATTGCGACCTAAGAAGATGCAAGTAACAAATTAAAAGGGTACCTTTTATACCTACAGGGTCCAATTTGGTTTGGTTGGCACGGCTGTAAACTGCCGCGGTATGCTCGCTCATTTGACTTTTGTTGATAGGTAGTTACCATACAACGCTTTGCTAGCTACCTAACCTATATGTAACCTATTCCAAGAGCTATTTTCCCTACCTAGCTCCGAGCTGAGTAAAAGACCCCTCGGCCCATCGCCTTTTGAAAATAGGTAAGTATATGTATATATTATGCCTAGTAGGTATAATAAGTTATAAATGCGCATCGTTTCGTAAAGCAGCTCCAACGCCAAGGATGCCGGTGAAATTGCCTAGCTGTCAAGGTGACGGGCGCAATGTGAGGAAACTTGGGTCTTCTCATACCTACCTACTTCATTAATGGAGGACCGAAATTGTATGTCAAACTTTTGCGTTTTCAGAAGTAGTTCCACTCTGTCCCACCAGCTCCAACTAGTAGTCTTGGTGGGGCAGAGTGGAAACACTCGGGGAATGTAATAACTTCTACCACCTAATATACCTATCATAAAACTTACTAAAAATAAAAGAAGAGCACGTGTTACCAGAAAGTTAAAACAAGTAGGTAAGTTCTTAGTAAACATATCATAGGTACGTAGGTACGTACTTTATCAGTTATGTACCTACACATTCAATAAGTAGATATATAACTAGATGTAAATATATCAGTATTAGGTAGGTATAATGATGCATGCTGCATGCAGTGTACGTGTTCGTTCTGTACGCTAGTCACAGTCATTGCACTGCACTGCGAGACGGGTCCGCGCACCGCAGCCGCTACCGACCGGCCGATGTCCGTTTACATCTACTTGCATTGCATTCTATCTACCACAGCCATCTGCCACCAAGCCAACCAACAATAAAACCAACTCACCTCTGCACACCGGTCTCGAAATCCACCGCTTTAGTCTCTCAAAACGATCGATAACCCTCACCGTAAAAGTAATTTACTTTTAATCACCATTCAACACAAACCAACACGTTCACAATCTTCGCACCTCACAGACAGTACACACAACATCCTCATCTCAATTTCAGTTGTCACGGCTTCCAAAATCCATTGGCGACATTTCAGTAAACAAAACACTGGGAGATTTCTACAAGGATCTCTATTTGTCGTGGAACAATGCACGTCAGCGCCGCGTCGAGTCGGCGGGCGACCGCGGAACTCGGCTCGTTCGGAGCGAAGGCACGCTACGTGTCGTGTCCGTACGAGAGGTGTAAGTGGAAACGAGATAGAACTATACAGCTGCGCTCGAGGATGAAAAGGAACGAGTATTTTTATGGGGCAACATAGGCATCAAATTGTAAGGGCGCGTACAGAGTACACTACAAAACCGAGATACTCACCAGACCGCAATCTGGGATTGATCCGTAGACAGAATGAAGTTTGTGGCGCGAACAGCACTGCCGCCCATTCATTACAATAATTATCCGACAATTAAACATCTGAGGTCGTTGGTTTCAGCGCGCTTTATAGCCGTTCTGTTCCTTAGTGACCCATCATTCATTTATTAATTTTATACACTGGCTCTCATTATCTCTACATTATAAGACGGTGCCACGTACGTACATATTTTCAACTCGTCTGGCCTTTTATGTATATAACCAATTATGTTAGGACCTTGATTTAACCCTTTGTAATAACAATAATAAATAATTATTGTTAGTATTTCAGACTTTAACAAGCAATTGTTGAATAGTTATATATATCTATAACTTTATTTATTTATTTACCGTACCTATCTCAGAAATGGCTCATACGATTTGGATGAAAACTTGTGTTTCGATAAGGTTTAAGTTTGCCTGTATAGTTATAGTTTTTATAAAAACGCATTTTTTTCTACGTAATAATTCAAAGAAAAAAGAAACGAGCGAAGCCCAGGTACATAATTTTATAGAAAGGAAGTTGAATTATTCGCGGGTAATCAATGGCAACGATGACCTCATCCTTGTTAAACTACTGTATACTATAACTAGCTGTTCCCGCGACTTTGTCCGAGTGGAATTTAACTTCCTTTTGTGCGGAACCCTATTTCTTTTTCTAAAGGAAAAATGTAGCAAGTTACTCCTTAAAACATCAGCTATCTGCCAGTGAAAGTGCCGTCAAAATCGGTCAAAACCATTTCGGAGATTAACCCGAAAAAACAGAGACAAAAATATGTCCTTATATACTTTCAAACGCTTTTAGTAAAAACACTGTTAGTTTGAACATAACAAACACACTGTAAATGTATTTATTTGTATACAACAAAGTGAAACGTAGTCCATTGCGGCTATCTTACCCTACGAGAAAAAGGAGTGACTTTATATATGTATTTTCAACTTAGTGCGACTGGGTGGTACATAGGTACCCTGTTACTAAGTAACAATAAGACAATAAGCCTTGTATCGTACTTATAACTTGTGCAAAGTTCGTCCGCACAAGTACTGCCTCCACATCTGGCAATCTGCCACCAAGCAGTACCTACTCGCATTGCTGTGTTCCGGTGGAAGGGTGTGGGTGCCGGTAAAATCACATGCGCATGAGACGTAACATCCCCGTTTCGGCTGACGGGCGCAACTGGATGCGTTGTATACCTAAAACTAGCGCCTGATTTAAAAGCCAATGAACTAATTTCAAGCTTTATTTGTAATTTTATGAGTAGAATTTCTTCAAGAAATTTGTATGAGATGAATATCTTTTAGATCTTCGAACTGTATTATCTAAATCAGACCACAACTTCATTGGCGAGAAATCGCGTAGCAATGAAACACAACCGAAAAAAAAACGTCCAAGACCCGAGGGAAGCCTTGATGTTCACCAAACATTGTGTCCCGGCCGGGAATCGAACCCGGGACCTTAATTTGGAAAGCAGGGCAACTACCAACTGAGCCTCGGAGCCGTTTTATACGTCCGTTTTATATGTTTATTTCATAATCAGTTCGTGGATAATTTTTATCCCTAATGGTAAGAAATAGGGGATGAAAGTAGCTATATTTGGCTTGAAAGTCTCTTGTTTAGTAAATAACACATTCAGTCCCACTGAAATTCTGGAATTTTTACGTCCAATTTGCTTTTTAATTTTACGGACTTTGAGGCATATAACTATTACGGGCTTCAAAGGCTCAGGTCGGTTGTTTCCCAACCAGTAACACCTCATCGAGTCACTGTTACTGGTTGTGAATATTCATCCCATTGAATCACACTATTTATTGGTGTGACTCGTTGGGAAATTATCTGCAAAAAAAGAGTTGCAATCAGTAACAGTGTGACTCGATGAGGTGTTACTGGTTGGGAAACTACCCCTAGTGGTGGCTAGGTCGTGGGTATGCTTGTTTGGGGAGGAAACGCTTTTATTTAACTATATTATAAAGCCACATTCAATATTTTAATACCATAATGGCTGAAAATATAGCAAAGCAACTGGTCAAACAAATTGAACGTTTTGTTGATAAAGCAGTTACTTCTTGATTAAAGAATTGATGATGTGCCGATTCAGTTGCAACTTAACTAAAATTGATTTTGACAGATCAAGATGCTGTTTGGCCACCGCTCGGGGTACGATGGTTACGTTCGTACTAAGAACGGATAGGAAGAACATTTCAGACGTTCCTGCTGGGAACAGAAAACCGGCCTAGTGCGAGTTGGACTCGCCGATGGTTCCGTATTTTTTTTGTTAAGTATATACTTAACCACAAATTTAGTTTCAGATTCATTCATTTAATTTTTAAATGTAAAGTAACGGAACGATCTTGGTAATGGTCGCCTCCTCCAAGACAACAGCAATACAACTTAGGCCATCACAGAGCAAAGCATGGGAAGACTCAAGTAGCATCCCGTTACGCCCGTCACCCAAGACAGGGATCTTACCTCATTCACAGGCACCCACAGCCCACCACTGGAACACATCAATGCGAATGCACCGCTACTTCTATCTCCGAGCAAACCTTGCACAAGTTATACTGCTACTTTCTGTTGCTCCTTTGGGATTCATAGGGTACTCACATACATAGGACCTTACGCAGAATTCATATTAATTTCAACGTCAAACTTCCTCGCGTCAGAGGGACATCGAAGTGATCCTTCAGGGTCCCTTTTTACCTTTGAGTTACGGAATCCTAAAAAACCAAGCCACTCGTTAGCTTTGTTTCTATAAGAAATAAATACCATTTTTATGATACAGCGACAGACGAGCTGGGAGCCTTGGGAAGTGGTCACCACTTAACTAATTAGTCTTAAAGTAATCCTTAATTGAGGTCTGTTTTTTTAAAACATGTTCAATAACTTTGTCTCGCATGTTTCGAAGAATTATAATATCTAACGTAAGTAATGAGGGGCGAGGGAAGAGTGAGCGTAGGGTGCCGGATTATTGGATGTATTGGACTAATGAAGTGCCGGATTAATGAGACTCTACTATATTTAGTTTTGTTTGCAAGTCACGATCGACGGCAATAATTAATTACGGACAGACTACAGAGCAGGACTTTTCTGTTTTAGGACATTTATAAAAATGATTATCTTGTTAAACTTCTTATTCTTCTTCTTACACGGGTGACTGGATTCGGAGGGTATGCAATAACAAAATGACAGTATTTACATTTATTTTATACCTTAAATAGCCGCAGCCGTGACTAAATTATAAAATAATCTAACATTAACACCTTGTCGGAAGTGACCGCAACACTCATCAACTTCATTTCTTAGTGAATTTAAATAAATCAATCACACAAAATAATCCTACATTCTTACGAATAAATAAATTATAAGCTATTATAACTATTCAAGTGAGAAACTAATGATGTTTTTTGACAGTATTCTAATATTTTATTCATTATTTTCACCAGGTTTAAACAAGCATAACACATCGAACTGAAATGTTATATCAATCAACTAAGGTACCTACTTGTCTGTAGTATCTTGGTAGGTGTAGGTACTTTGGTTTTATTTATTCAAATAACAAGAATATTTTGAAAACCACAGACTCAAACAGTAAAATGAAGTATCTAATGAAGTGATAATGGAACTTATTTTTGCAATCCTTCAATGTTTGTGCAATGGTATTCACAAAGTTCAAGTTGAGATGATGCATTCATAAGGGGTGTGCATTCATGCACAGAATTATAATATAATAATGTCTATATAGGTAATAAATTTGTGAATTAGCTAAGGTTATAATTAGTCGAAGTTATTTTTAATTAAATTACATCTTACAATGTAATAAGGAAAGAAAGATTTTACAATTTACGAAACATACCCTATGGTTGGTTATTAAAAAAAAGTGATTTCTTCCATCCATTTTTTAGTTAGTAAAA
Source organism: Aplocera efformata (assembly GCA_921293045.1). Lineage (NCBI taxonomy): Eukaryota > Metazoa > Arthropoda > Insecta > Lepidoptera > Geometridae > Aplocera > Aplocera efformata. The sequence continues at coordinate 5,153,757 of OV121055.1, forward strand.
ATGCATTTATAGAGGTTTGATACAAAGGCGGGAAGTAGAAAAATCTCAACGGGGGCGTTTATACAGACTAGTGTTTTTTTTATCTGCGGGGTTCTTTTCTACCAGCACCCTCAACGTTTCAATAATGTTTATACTAATCTCATTTATGGAAAGCAGCATATAAAAAAAAGAATATCAATTTATTTAGTAAACCTTCTTCGGTTATAGAGCATCCATTTCTATCAGCTTGCATTGACAGCATAATGCAGTGCGTGACCATATTTTCGGACATGTATGGAGGGCCTTATATTTTGAAGTAAGCAATTTCGTTGATGGATACATTTCGTGAGGAAATACTTAATGGGGGTATGTGAAAAGATACAGGCAGTATAAAAAGTTCAGGTTAATTATCATAATTATAAGGAATGTTTTACCAAAATAGTTGACAAATAGATAAATTTTTGATGTACATAACAACAAAAATTCTTCAATGTAAGCAACCATTTAAGTCCTAAAATATTGCCACACACCCTGTACACTTCATGAAAATTAACGCTCATTAAATATCTTATCCTTCCGCGCATTCAAACATTCGTTTACAATATACTATATAACCTAAATCTGAGATGAAGCTAACTCATAAAATATTACAAACTAACATACGAGTTAAGACCGGTTTATACCGATAACTTTTCTTTGGACTAACTTGCCCTCGTATATAGTGTTTAGACATTCACCAACACGTTTTCAAGGACCTAATTATTAATAAACCTGATGTAACACCTTACATTAAATACAGCTTTTGACAAATTAAAACGTACACACGTACATACATAGTTTCACGATTTTATCCCCAAAGGCGTACGCAGAGCCTCATAGGGCTACGTTTCACCTTGTGGATAACATCGCCTTAGAAAGTTTTACGCAGCAATAGGAATACAAACTTAATGGGCCTAAGGAGTTCCAGTGACACGTCAAATGCGCACAAATATGACAACTTAGTAAGCTAAGAAAAGCTTCCCTTAGACCATTTAACCATTGTTTTCTTTATGCGGTAATTATGTTCATTTACGTTTAGACTTCGGTATAAATTTCTTAATATAACGTGTTACATTGGGCGTAGGATACGGCCCCAGGGGCGTAGCCGGCTGTTTTGCCTAAGCGAATCGTTCTGACATTCTCTAATTAGATATATGTCAACGGATAGACCGATTGATAACGTGTTACTGACAAGTCCTAACATCCTTAGCCAACTTACGCTCTAAAATTTTCATAATATTCGTCACTTTACAAACACGACATTTCAGTTTATAAACATTGATGTTAATTCTGTTAGCGTGAGACAAAAGTAAAACTAAACTAAACGCTATTCATCTGTCTTATGAAGTGTAAAGACAGCAGTGGTTTTAGAACTGCCAAGTCCATTTTAGTTTAGATGCCAACAGAATCGACATCATTATGTATTTATAAGCTAAACCACAGCAAATTTTTCGCTATTTTATACGTAAAGCGTCCAAACTTGTCAATCAAATCAACAGTCGATCTCATAATCGTAAAGTAGTCTTTTTCAAATTCATTCAAAATTAAACATATTCTATATTTGAAAAAGACCGATAATGATACTGTGCCACAGATTATATCTATCAAGACAGGCGTTAGTTGTTCATTAATATTTATCATCTGGGATGCACAAAATGCACACATTTTAAGATGAACTTGATTCCTTCGGATTCGAAAAGGAGCGCTTAAATCTTTCCATAAGTTTTTATTCCGATCTGTCAAAAAGGTTGAAGCATTTTTTTATTGCTATTTCGCCAATGTTATATCTCCAGTAATCTGTTGAAATTATAAGATATATATTGGTGAAAATACTTTAATGAATGTGATTATGCTGGAAATGCGGACACCATTCAATATCTATAAAACTGGGTCATGGTCATATTGAGATCTCTTAGGCGCATAAATATGTAGTTTAAAATCTACATGTGTAATTTAGACTTATGCAAATGATAACTGAAGAACGGGTCTAATTCTTTGGGTGGGCGTAACTAAGCCCTCTTCACAAGAACAGATCATATTGAGATATATCTGTTGGCCAGTATTCAATGCTTATGAGATGACTGCAATGTTGTGGGCATTGCCTAGATGCTCTGCAGCACCGGCACTTCTGGGTATTCCTCCTCGCCTGAAGAATGGCCGCTGCTGTACGCGGGGCGGCCACTCTTCGGCCGCAGTCAGTATCTGCAAATAACAGAATATCAATTAGGTATAACTTACACCTACATAGGGTACCATATCTCATAAATTGTCCTAAGATCTCAAGTTTTTACGACACTTTTTAGGATTATGGCCGGATTTTGATAATCTCAGGATTCTTAGAATTTTCATTAAAATAGAATACATTTTGTAGAGCTTATTATTAAAAAGTTACAAATACAAAAATGGCGCATATCGAACTGAGTGAGCGAAAGAGTGCGGCCGCACGCAGGGAGGGGTGGAGTGCATGTGTTCACCGCTGCCACCCGCACCGTGCGACGCGTTAGCATGACCTCTGAGATAAAGAACAGTCATCATATATTATAAATTTTGTGCACTAGAGCACAAAATTCATAATATATGATGAACCTTACTTACTAGCTGTAGGTCTAACAGTCGAAAAATTTGGGTGGATTTCAATCTTTTTTCAGCTTATTTGATCATATTGCCAGTAAAAAGAAAACCCTATCTCAATTCAACTAAACTGAACTCTGGAATTACCAATTCATATTAACATGAGATATGACAAAGCAACCATCATTTAAAGTATATCTATTTCACTTACTTTCTATATCCGTCATCTCTGTCACTCTCGGCGTAGGGCTGCCATGCGGCTAAGTGTGCAGGCGTCGGGTCATTGTCATCGCGCTCTGAGTTGTTACTAGTGCCTGAACAAAGAAAAAAAATACTTTTACTTTGGCTGAAACACAATATTGGATTGTTCTTATGGGAAAAATATTTGGTTAGACAGTGCAAAGTGTCTTGGCCTAGAGAGATGTTACTAGTTCCTGAGATAAACTTACAAGGTAGATTTTAAACATCATTTTAACATGATGATAATCGATATATCGATAGAAACGATTCGTCGCATCGCTAATGCTGCACTAGCAATGGCAGCCATTTTGAGCGAAATTATGATTTGTACATTCCAGTCCCTATATTTGGTCCATGATCTTTATGTTAGTCATCAGAGATCACTGAGGCACTCAGAGGGATGTCAGTCAATGCAGTGTATATACTGACACGAGTCTTGAGTCGCTGCGGGCGGCAGCGGGTCGGCGGCGGGTGCGGGCGACGCGGGCGCGGGAGGTGAGGGGCTGTCTAGAGATATGACACCGCCGCCGGCGCTCGGAGAACGGTAACCACTCGATGACACCGCTTCCACACCTGATGGTCCAAGATTTGTGTGAGTTGGACAATTTAAAAACCTCGATAATGGCTTATAGTTTAACTGTTTCACTATCAGTGTGAGCACAAAAATCTTTATATTGAATGACCTCACAGCTCAGTTGGTAGCTCTGCCATCTGCGCTGTAGGTCGTGGGTTCGATTCCCACTCAGGACAAGCATTTATGTTAAGAATACAGATGTTGTTTCAATGTTTGGGTGTTATTAAGTATTATATGTATGTATATATTTACAAAACAAAGTCCTATATACTAAAATTCAGTTAATTTAATAATATGTGTCTTCCTTCTTGAGACGACTCCTACCTAGGAAGATATAATAACGTTTTTATATCAAAAATGTTCATAATAATTGTTGTACTTATACATTATCCCACTAATATTATATTAGAGTTAAATATAAGAGTTTGTATGTGTGTGTGTTTATTACTCCTTCACGCTCAAACATCCGTTTAGGATTTGTGAAAATTTGGTACCAGGATAGTTTATATCCTGGAACAGGCTACTTTTGATACGCAGGTAACTATGCAGCAAGTGGAAATATAAATTCATATCCATTAGCTACCACCATTAATACTCTTCTTAAACAAGTTCATATAAAGGCAAAATACCACTGGATGAGGAATAGTTGTCATCACTCTTGATATTGATCTCTGCTGGGCTTCCTTTGGGAACTGGCGCCTTCCGCTTAAGAGGCAATTCGTCTTCAGAGTCAGAGGTGAGGTCGACCAGTGCTTCTGCTGGTTTTGGGGTTCGAGCTTCGCCAACCGCTGCACGCTTGGCGTCCGGCCCACTGTTGCCATCCACTGGTATCACTTCTGTTAAAAGAAATTAAGTTTTATAATTTACAGTTTACATTTGACATTCACTCAGGAACTTAATTTTTTTCTTCCAATCGGTTTCTTTTATTCTATAGAAGCGATGGAACTTTCTTGAGGGCCACCTGGTGTTAAATGATCACCGCAGCCCATAAACAACAAGAATCCAATTCAATCCCCCTATAGAAATACGAGAAGACCGAAGTCGTATCGCGGTACGCCCATTAGTCACTCTGAAATGGAGATGTGACACCTCCTGCGCTTGTAATTTTACAGGCACCTACACCTTTCCACGGAAACAGCAATGTGAGCACTACTGCTTGAATGGTTAACCAGGTGTGGTGGCAGTCCTGCTCGGGATGAACTTAGTAGTTCTATTGCTATTTTTGTTTCTTGTGTAAGGAACTAGTAATTCACCCGCGGACGCGAGTAACGTGGACCCCAATGGAACTTTCCATAAATCCGTTTTTGGTAGAAAAACAAAAGGCTACTGGGAAGTGACGTAGCCTAGTGTCCATATTGGAGAGCAAGATTGCTTTCTTGGACCATTGCCTCACCTAGATCGTCAGAAATAAGCGTGACAGAGGCCTCGGGCTGCGGCTGTTGCTGCTGAGGGCGAGGCGCGGGCGCGTTGGCGGCCCAACTGCCGTCCTTCAGTAGTTGGATCTCGTTGCAGTCGCTCGGTAACCGCGGGGAGGCCAGGACTTCTTGGAAGTATCTGTAAGAGAGAATTTAGTAATGACAAAAATGACTAACAATTAGTTAGTAAACGTTGTTTTGTATGAATCTTTTCATAGTGGCCAGCTCTGGTTCCGTAATTTTTGAATCGCCACAAAGCCTGAATGCGATATGGCGTATCGTTTAATCTAGCCGGAATCGACATCTTAATGGGGCCTCTATAGCATATATCTAAATAGATACCTATGTAAATCTATACAAGCGTTTCACTCCTTGATGTTCACGCAATGTCTGAACAAGCTGGTGGTCCACCTGAAGTAATTTCCTCCACCAATTAACAACAGCATTGAGGATCATCGCAGGTCGATTCGCCTATCATTCAGAAACAGGTAAGTAACCGCTTAAGAACTTAACGTTAGAGATTACAATGTTATGCTCAGCATACTATCCCTACAACCTCGTCCTCGTCTCTACTCACCCGTCTACTACGAGAGTGTCGTAAGGCGCTGGTCTATCGCACACGGGGCACAGCCAGGTCGGTTTGCGTTCGTTCATCTGCAGGAACAGCGATGCGTCGAAGCATTGTAAGTGAGGGCAGGCGGCCGGCCGGCAAGGGCACGACATGCGCATCTTGCCGAGCGGACACATAAGAGAAACTCGGAGGGATGTGGTGGCGATCTCGCTGTCGTAGTCTTCAGAGAGTTTTTCTTTGACTGATGACAAAGTTTTAAATTAATTTTATACGCTGATGGATTAATGCGTTAGTTTATTTGTCAATATTTTATTGGCTACAGTGGGATAGATAAGATGTTAAGCTTATAAAAACTTACTCAATGACCGTGTGTAGTCTGGGTTCTTCGTGCCCTTATTCTTCAGTCGTGACAGCAGCTCTGCGGAAGTTAGTTTCCGGACCATAAATACACTGAGCACATAGGCCCGCGTGAAGTCTGCGGCCCATGTCACGTGGATTTGATTGGCAACTGTGGGTGATAGCTTCACTAGTGACGAGATGTTGACCGGTCGAGGTGGCCGTTTTGGTTCTGGTGTTGGCTTGTTTGTCGGGATTGGGTTCTGAGGAAGACATTGAAAATTTTAATCACACTAATCTTGTTCTTGTTGGAGATGCACTGACGTCCTTATGAATACATGTCACACAAATGTCTAACCCCTACCCGATCCAGACCATTTCCTTAGACACTGGAGAAGGACTGTGGGTTGGAGAACCGTAATGCTCGTAAAACGCCAGTGGGCTTTATTGTTATGTTTCGGGCTATAACAGCGTCCGCTGTGGAGACCCAGAAACTATTGACTTGAAGGACTGTCTTAGTTTTCGATTCCTTCTGCAAGCTGTGGCTGTGCAGTGGATGACATGTTTCACTGTTTCCTCCTCCAGCATTCATCCTCGGTACAGTCCACTATGAGTTCCCCTATTTTAAATAGATGGTTCTCAGTGACCTGTGATGATACACATTTTCAACAGTTTTTTGTTTATGCTTGGGAACATAGTTTTTGTATGTATGCAGTCTGGTCTGGACTCCCATATCTTTGCGTACTCCATTTCGGAATGTTTTAAACAGTTTTTCATCTCCTTGGTAACTCTATGTTAGAACGAGAAAGAAAAAGTTTAGAGGGAAATGACAAAGTTCACAGCGTGGCAAAGGAAGAATGTCAGCCTTGTCATTTCCTGGACATTGGCTGGGGCCTTTTATCCATGTAACTCTGAAAGGAAATCCCTCACCAATATATTGGCATACTTACTGGCAGTGGACACATTTTGTTGTTCACTTTGACATTTACGCTAGGTGGGAAATGATCTTCTTGTTCGCATGACGATTCCAGTAGGCAGAACCTGAGTTGTGCCTGTGAACATACGCAAAACTCTTAAAATACTTATCTTAGACTACGTAGAAGAAGTAGAATGTACAATGTCCTAGAGCAGGTGCTCTCATTGTATATTCCAGTTATCTATAACTACCGCCGACAAAAAACGGTGTCGATCATACTTTTTCGTGCAAGTCTGCGTTACCTCTGTATTAGAGCGCGTCCAATTTCGCCAGACTGCTGTTGGGATGACTGTTCTAATGCAGATGCAGGTTTTCTATGTAGTGCTATTCTTATTGCATCTACAGCAGTACAGCAACCAACATTTTTGCTGACAAACTGTGTGCTGTGTCCCAGTTTGAAGAGTGTGTACCGATGATATTACAGTTAAAATTAGATGATTTTTTCCACCTTTAAGGCAGGTCGATGAGAGTACATGAGTCAACCCAAAACGTATTGCTGTTCTTATGCGCAGGATTTCGCTTCATCAAATGGGTCGAATAGGGTTTGAACAAGCGTCAAACTTTATAATATAGAACGCGTGATTAAGTATTGTAACAATAATAAAAAAAAATACGTTATAGGAAGAACTCCTAAGTTCAATTTGAGCTAAACCTTTTGAATAGTTCATCAGGCTTGTCAAGACATTAAACATTTTTTCACATACCTGTACAACATAATCTAGTTTGTTGGTGTTTCCGATGATATCCTTGCCGGATGCAATCTCCGTAGCTTGCTGAGGAGTCAAATGGAACACGTAGGTGCCTTCCTGCATTCGGCCCGCTTGCATCGGCATCATTGTGGAGGGTTTCATCAGTTCAGCTAGCACGTCATAGAATGGTAACCTGTCGAAACCGATCTTATTAATCTTATGGTTGATACAAATATTCTTCCAAATACCCATTAACTAGTAAACTAAATAGTATTTAAGCCTTAAATGATCAGTAGCCGCACTCTGGTCAACCCTTTGTCCGGAGTCGAATGCGGCAGCCTGCGAGTGCAAGCTCCCTCCCAACAAACCCCGTTACACTAAGACTTGAAGATGGAATTGCAACGCGTATCAATTTGTAACAATAGTTTAGTATTATTATGACTGTAAACTAAGGATATTACTTAACAATAAATGAGTCACATTCTCGTCCTATCTCTTACTCATTCGAGAAAAAGACACCACATATACTGTTGGTCTCTGTGGCAAGAGACAGTGCTGCCAACCACCCAGAGTAACTATTTTTGCCAGAATTGTGCTTCGCTTCATGAATATGATAAAAGGCAACTTCAAGTTATGCTGGCTGCTATGGAGACGTAGTAAATGCATAAAACCAATCAATGCGGGAGATCTGTGAAGGTATTTTCACCCACACCGTAAAAAAGAGCTATTCTAACCTCTACAATTAATGACTACCACTCACTTCTTGAACTTGACGTCTGGATGTACCGGGTATGGAGGCAGTGTCGCCGTGGGGGACGGAGATGGCATGGGGGCGAGTGTAGCGCCTCCCGCACCCCCGTACCCGTGGTACATACTGCTCGCGTACATCTGATTTTGACGCGCCTGTAAATGTGATTCTGTTCAACTTGAAGGCTGCAACTAGCTACCAGGCAAACATGCACATTCGGCTAAAATACACGCGAGCTGGTTCTAATGCGCCGTAAATGTGATCCAATTCTGACCCGATTGCAACTAACAACCACGAAAACACCACACTACCTTTAGCTACTCAGCTATTGTAAACATTACTTTTAGTTCTAACGGACTTATAAATTTAATTGACTTCAAAAAGAAACGCAAACATCATGCATATTCGGCTAAACTATTGCTATGGGTATTGTTTCTAATGCGCCGGAAATGTGATTGTCCAATTCTGACTAGGTCGAAACTAACTGCCACGAAAGTACCATGCAAATGTGCGTCCTTTTTTACACGGTTATTGCTCTTGTAAATGTGATTCTGTCATCACTCATAATCATCGCTGTCACATTAATTAATTTTAGACCACATAGACATAATAAGTATTCTTCCATTTCTTATAACTTTCAAATAGTCTAGTTGCCGCAAAGAAACTAAATATTATAACATTACAAAAAATGTTTATATAAAAATGTTTGGATGGATGGATGGATAGATATTTGTTACTCAATCACGCAAAAACGGCTGAACGGATATGTATGAAATTTGGCATAGAGATAAATGTACGAGTCTCATAGGATGGCCAACCGCGAGGCGCAGGTAGTATTATGCCACATCCAGTACTCAGTTATTGCAAGTATAGTTTAAACGCCAGCAAATAATGTAATTCCATCCAATTCTAACTAGGTTGCAACTAGCTATCACGAAAATACCATGCAACCTTCAGCCACTCAGCTAATGCAAAGATTACTGTCTATATATGGTTCTAACACAACTATAAATGTGATTCTGTTCAACGTGAAGGCTGCAACTAGCTTCCACGCATACACCACGCATTTACTAAGTTGCACGAAATACCAAGAAAACACCACGAATGCAACGTTCTGTTACTCAGCGATTGCAACGCGTATCAATTTGGAATACCCACTCAGTCCCCGCAAACGCCTAGAAATCGCATATATAGAATAGCATCTATATGCGGTTGCTAGCTCAAAACATGCGCGATTTTCATAAATTTAAAAATATTGTAATATTTCGACTTTGGTTACATAGAAAAAAAGTATGAAAAAGTATATATGGATGCATCCAATGAAACAGTTCGGTACAAAACTTATGTTGAACTCAGAGTTAATCCAATATTTTTTCTAAAATGTAACACATGCTATAGCAGGTCGCTAACCCCCCCGCGGGTTACCGCCTTGTCGGGGTGGGGGGTTAGTACCTGTGGCTTGGTCACCCACGGTGAAGCTAAGAGGGACCCGGGAGGGGCTGATCCTTTAGGCTTTGCCTGCAAGCCAACTAGGAGCGGCACAGTAGGTGGCGGTGCCTTATGGAGGGCTCCGCAACTGAGGCGGGCTGCGGTGTTGTACTGGCAGCATCGCAGCTGAAGGTTAGGGGCCGCGGCGGGAGAGGAGTGCCGGTATTGCGGTGCGCCGCTCTCCCTACCTTCCGCGGCAACGGCGGGGTCGCCAACGTTAGATGGCGGACGCGGTGGGGCCGCAGAGGAAGAGGAGTGTCAGTATTGCGAGGAGCCGCTCGCCCTATACTTTGCGGCCGTAGTGGCAGGTGACGGGGCCACAGATGTGACCCGTCACATAGGGATCAAGGGAAGTTAGATACGGGGTTATCTAAGGCCATTTCGCTAGCCAGCCCCCGAGGTGGTTGCGACGCGCCATGTGTTCTGGCGTGTCGCTAACAGAGGAGTGGCACTCGATGCCAAAACGAGAGGGGTCCGGAAACGGACAGCGGGTTCGCGGAAGTATGTGCAATCTGCAATCGTTCCCGCCACTAAGCGGCGGAGGAGGTGGGGTTTTAGTGGGTCTAGTGACTAGACCAGAGCGCCAAAACGCGCGAGTCTCCAGCAGGGCCGCAAGCGAGTGTTTTTCCCCACGAAAAAAAAAAAGAAAGAAAAGGACAGGTCACTAAATGAAAAATACGAATCGCGATAAAGGTAAAATTGTATAACAATAGTTCACTATGCATATGCCTTGATATAACTAATACCATAACAACCTAGACCTTAGTCCAAAATAAAATGAGCATAGCCATTCTTATGCTTTTAATTTCAAATTAAATGACGTCTGTAGCTGCTTCCCTGCAATCATGACCTTCGATTGCAGGGAAGACTCTAACAAGATGAACTTGATTATACTAAAAAGCTGGATAATGTCCCTTTAACATACCCATCTCTTATATTGCCTTAACTGAACCTTTACATCTAATAGCTAACTACTATAAAACCATCATTCCAATACTGCCGCAATATCGTCATACCGAGACGGGCATGGATTGCTGCCGTGAGTCCTGTGAGTTGTAACCGGTGACAGCGGGATGTTGGTACATTCCTGCATTGCGAGATCCCGGCAGCGCCGGCGCCAGCGGGTCTTTGCCCTGCGACCCGCCCTGGCCCACGTTACCCGACGACAGCGAGGGCCCATTCCTGCCAATTCAATAACACACTTAAAACTCCAAACAAAACAATCCAATGTTGAATAGACAAGCGTTAATAAGAGATCAGAAGTGTTGCTGCAACTTGTTTTGCTGGAACAATGGAGACCGACACCAGAGGCGTTATCATGCTTCACTCGGTTTACGGTCGGGAACAGCATTAGCAAACAACATTGAAGTGATGGTGTTGAAGACATGCTGAACTAACAGGTTACGCGGGACACTTGCCTAGAGTGGTTAGTGGCCCTTTGAGAGCGGTGGCCATTTGTCTCTGTGGTTCTGAGTCGCGTCCTAAGTTCGGAGGAGGTTCCATTCTCAGCGGGCGCACCGGCAGCCCCGCTTCCTACTCGAGCTGAAGACCGTGTTTTAACCATTGTTGACGCACGACCATCTCATGTCAACTGAAATTCAGGAGTCCAAAAATGGACAAACTAACGTAAATGAAGTGCGACAACCATAAGGTTTTCTGGAAAATTTCTTTGACGTCGCGAAAGAAATGCAGCGAGACTCCTTATTTCTCTTAGGCCACATACATAATTGGGAAAGGGGTAATACAAGACGTACATCTGCAATTGAATAATTATCCATTTTAGTCGTCAATGGTTAAAACAAGTCTTACAGCTTTTAGATTTTAGTGTCTAGGTAAACCATATGTCCATTACGCATATATGCAACTTATGTTGGAGATCCTTTAGAAAAATTTGACAAAATTATTCCACTGCAGCTGTGAACTTTCATTGCTAAGGAGAGAAAGTTTAGTAACAGTTTTCATTCTTCATTGATAAACTGGAAACAATCGCCAGACAGAATCTAATGGCAAGAGAAATAAGGGGGTGTCCTGTCAATGAAATTTTCCAGATCATAATTTTAATAAATTATGTGAGACAAACAGGACTATTTATGAATATAGACAATTAGAATACAGAGGAATGCACAAAATGCTTGCCAACAATACTTGGCGATGTCAACATTAACTGTAGGCAGTTTCAAAGCTATGTGGAGCCGAGCTTATCAAACTATTTAATACAGTTAGTAAGAAGAAAATGCCTAGTAATTAGTAATAAAAATATTTGTGATACCCATTTATAAAAATGCAGGATTTAATTTATTAGCACCTCATTTTTAGTAATAATAATGTACCTATTATATTTAAAATACTCTATTATGATTTCGACAAGACAATGATTTATCACAAAATATCTCTTAGGAAATGAACTGTTACAAAACCATTATAAACTACCTCATTGTATCATTATATGGCCAAATATTGTGAACTTTTGATTGATTTTGTTTTTGCTCTTCCTTGTGCTGTGAGCTTGAGTTTGTGGGTTCGACTCCCACTCAGTTCAAGTTAATAAGTTCCATTCAACCTATGCTTAGCTTGAGGCTAGATGAGTGATAAGTGTCCACATGTCTATTTATTTAAATTTGCTCAACCAAATAATCCAATCAAACGAAATACTAGATAGAGAAATAATGTATCTGATTTGATGCAAGTAATGTTTAGCGTTTAGTTAGTTTTTCTGTATTGGACATACAGTTTCAAACTTCCTTGAGCACCAAGCTCAAATGTTATTATGGACTAGCTGTTCCTCACAACTTCGTCCATGTGGAATTAAACATTTCTTTTGCAAGGAACCATATTTCTTTTTTCTTATTCCAAATTTACTCCTTATAACATTACCTATGTGCTAGTGAAAATCAGTCCAGCCATTGTATAGTATGTCATAGGTGGGTAAAGGGGGTGAATTTTGAAACTCTCCCCCTTACTCTTACCCTTTATAGGATAATTTATTACTAAGGATATCCTTAATTCCATTTGAACTTTTTTTTGAAACTAATTGTACTTTTCTCTATCAGGAGTTAAAAGTGTGAACACAGAGTAGATTATCAATAGAATATTTTAGTAAAAGGTAGCCACAACCACGTTACAACTCTGATGGTTCTAGGTCCTAGGGTCCTAGGTTGTAAACGAAGTTCATTCAAAAAGCCCGGTGAAATGTGTTTATCAAGTGCCATAAGATCTCATTATACAGAAACATAATAAGTATAATATGTCCATAACATAGAATTGACAACAATCTCAAAGAGAAAGATGTTTTTTCTCAGAAAACGTACACAAATCGTAAGCAATATGGTTGTCAGGTGTTGGTAGCGCATCATACTCACCAAGATATCGAGCTACCGTAATCGTAATATCTACTCATAGTTAATTTCACTTACAAAACTACACTTTGTACGAATTTAATTTTAACACTATTTAGTAAAGTCTTTTGTAAAACGCCATAGCTTCACTCGTTTAGTTCTAGGCCATTTGGCCGCCACATTTTACCATAGTCAATATTTTTTTTTTTCAACTCAATGTATACGCACCTTTAGAAAAATACTTGAATTGAATATAAGATTTACAACACTATGTTTGTCCTTTAAAATATTATTTGCATGGTGGAGCAGAAATATTTAAGCAGTTTGTTATGAGTCTTTGGAAGGTTTCAAAAATATGTAACATTATTGTAAGGTCCTGTCCACAACGATGAAAATCATGGACAAGTCTTGACGTCATATATCCGTTTCCTATTTATTAGGGATGGGACAAGATGCACGTTATTATGTCTTCAGGGTCGCGTTCAGTTGTTTGCAAACGAGGAGACATTGGTCCGATGAATGAAAAGCAACCGGTTGATGTTGGAGGTCATTGGCGACTTTTGAATGCACGGTGTGATGATTGTGAATTGGTAGTCAAATTACTTAATAATAATCAAGTTAGGCATGACCTAGTCAGAGAAAACAATAGACAAATGGTGAGCGTACCGCGTGTTAAATAGAGCGATAGCCGGAGCTGTGTTGTCATATGAAAACTAATAATGTGCCCAGATCCCAGATTTCATACAATAATCCTATTTGGTATACATTGATTTATAGAAGAGTATTTCTACGTAAAGTAGTCTAATTTCAGTATAGTGGTTCAGATATAAAGGCTTTATCGTACCATGCCACCGATCAGTACATAACTATAGGCTGTACAATGGCAGTGTACAGCCAGTGCGCAATATATGAATTTACAACTTATTTGCTTGCCATTTTCCCACTAGACCCATTAGACTCCATCTTAGCTTTTTCGTCACGTTAGCCTGAGTTCCACCTCAGTTAATATATCTTTGCCCAGTTATTTAATTTAGGTTTACGCTTATGCTAGTATGAAAACTTTTCCACTATGGGTGATTTAATGCGGGCTACCAGAGACGCCACTGACGAAGCGAACTTTTGGGCGAAGTATAAATAAAGGTTAATTTTATCGACACGAAAGAAGAAGTATGAATACTCCCATAATTTGGTTGAATGATAAGATAGTTCATTGAATTCTAGTTGAAATTAAAATATTGTCGCGGCTGTCAGTTTTTAATTAATTTTCCACTAGGTACCTAGAATACCGGGAATTGTTTATGGTACAGTCAATGATACGCGTTGGGGCTTAAACGGAACTTGAGGTGTTGATTTCCGTTTCCTAACCTAATAATGTTGGCAATTCAAATGTATCGATATCGATAAAGCATTAGTCGAGCAATTCAGGAAATTAACTTCTTATTATTTATTAATGATATAGAATAGTAATAGTTTAATTGAATCTAATAAATGCTGACATTTGCAGCGATGTTTTGAATGGTATCACTATATGTAAGCCAATTTATACACGTTGCGGTCGAAAAATTATACAACAGCGTTACTTTACTGTAAATGTAAGTTTTATTTATAAAAACTTATAAATTAACTCACTAATAGAGCAATTTTCAACTTTATTACCAATTCTAATCTCCCATAAAACTCTTCTTCTTCTTTTTCGTTTTGGTCTTCTGTGTCGCCCATAAGGCGACAATCACACAAATTATTTCTGTGATTTAATATTCTCATTGAACTGATTATTTGAAATAATTTAACGAAATATTAAAAATAGTTTAAATCACTGTGTTACCAAAGTCTTTCTAAAAAGTTTTTAAGTTAACTTTTCTTATACAGATGTAACAAGTTAAGATATCAATCAATAAATAATCAAAGGCCTAAATATTACCTATTGTAAAGATGGCTTTGACACTCGCAGAAAAGCACATAATGTATTAATATAAATAAATAAAGCATCTTTCAGAAACAAAAATCAAAAAGAAATGTATGGTTATAACAATGTACTTATTAATAACCTAAAAATATAACTAAAACAACTGCGTTACCAATACAACAACTGGGTTACCTTACTTATTAACGTAGTGTAGTATTATGGCAGTAGATTTTTTTTTATAATATCGTAAATGTGCACTAAATGAAAAATGAAAAGGCAAACACTTTGTCGTTGTCAAAACAGATAACTATCTATATAACTGTGTTTATGAATATTAATAATGTAATATCTTTCGAAGCCGGCAACTCAGCGGCTACGCAATAGACATAAACACCTTTCCCGATGATTGTGAAGCGACTAATTTGTTGGAGACACAATGTAAAATTTTTAATTTTATTCAACACTAGCTGCGCCTCGCGGTGGTTACTTAACATATTTATAATTTATGTAAGATTTGTGTAAAAAGTATCCATTAGGCTTTTCATTTACGATTTAAACCGCAAAAAAAAGTTTCCAGCTCTCTTCGTCGTTATGCCTTTGTGTCTTTAGCTACACAAATTCTGCCAGTGTTCGTACAAGGGAGTGTCAATAACTATCTGATCAGTGTGTGAAATAATTTGGGCGGTAAAAGAAATGATAAATATTAATGTACAAAATGATTAGATCGGAATGACACTTATAAAATACATGAAATAGACCCAACACGAGCAGTTAAACATTAATATAAAACATAAACATGCAATTAATTATACAAAAGCGTAAACGATTGTACAAATTACAATTTAATATTATCACTAATTAATTTACACAATATATTGTACAATTGATGATACGGTCCAAAGAAAAAAGGAGGCATTTTAATGCAGTGGGTTGGGAACCGATTTTGATAAAATTTCGATGGGACTAATTAGAATCATTATCCTTTCTAATAAAAAAGCCTCTATCTCGAAAATGGTCAAAGATATAAAAAAAAATCTTTAAACAAAAGTTTTAGAGAATTGAATCTTCTACAACATTTAAAAAAATATAAATAGCATAAAACCCATAGAAAAAGAGATACTTACAAGAAATATGTTTAAAAAAATGATTTTTTTTTAACTTGGAATATCTGTAGTCGCCGGACACCCTACGATAAGTAGGTTTTGAGACAAGTTTTTGGGTGCCAAAATAAAGGTTTATACAAGTTTATAGTGGACTATCTCTCGTTCCGAGATACTTGCCCTAATTTGAGTAATATTCCTGGACTACTACTATGCCTCAGGTAAAGTACCTGTCGGCGTAAGACTGTCATTTTTGTCTTTTTTGGCAAACTTACGGGCCGGTAGCATGGCAATCACTTGATAATAATTAACTGAGATGTTTCTTCGTACTTGGACAAACACTGGATGCCACCACGTCTGGAATCTGCTGCCAAGCAGTAGTAGTCGCATTACTGTGTTAGGGTGTGGCTGCCGGTAAAATCACATGCGCATGAGACGTATCATCCCCGTCTCGGGTGATGGACACAGCTGGATGAGTGCGACTCAGTATAAGATTTGGATGTCATTCTGAATCGCACGCATTACTGTTGTTATTAGCACTTACTATCAGGTGGGCCCTCAGCTCGTTCCGTCACAAAAAAATACATAAAATTCCAAAAATTATTGCACTGCGGCTTTACCGACGAAATACAAATAACTATCTAAGTATCATAATATAATAGATATCAATAAAAAACAACATGATTGATCATGTTAATATAATTAAATACAGGTATAAATATTTTGAGTACACCAATTCGACCATAAAGGTGCGGCTTGCACACCTTGGTTGATCAAACGAGTACGGTGAACATCGAGCCTCGCTTGTACGAATCGCGTAACCCCTTCTGGTCGGTCCGACCACAGCCGCTCGGCTAGCGCCGCAGCGCGGGGCCATATATGAGATTCTAGTTCATCTACGCCAATTCTTTCTGACCAAACAGTAGCTTCACCCCCTTCAATATTATCGATACCGTCGCGAGCCCACGGCCGATGCTCGTATACTCTCTGCCAAGAATTGTAAGGCGCACCACCGTTCGCCTCAAACCAATCCCCAAACCCAGTATTTAAATCCCAAGAGTCTTCATCCGATATGACCGTGCGTAATCCAATTAAATACTTATTAGCTCGTGCAAAGTTACGTGTTTGCAATCCCATAGCATGCACGTACTCTATAAAATCAGTTTTTAAACGTTCACTAAGACGAGACGCCCAAAGAAGTGTTAGGTTAGGCAAATTGCCGCCTGCTGATTGTAGACTCAGTAGCGCCGATTTCGTATAATCTATCCAGAGATCTGTAGCATCACTCCCAATGAACATTTCTGTCCAACACCTCTCGGAGATATCGCTTCCGCCGAGGTGAAACAAATCATCGACTCCAGTCAGCTGGATGATCTCCGAGTACAAGTCCTGCAATATTCTGAATACGTGCAAATTGGTAGGATTGAGCTGCCCGCATGGTGGGTTTGAGCAATAGGCGGGCCACGGCTCTGAATCAATACAGTGTACTAAATTATCTATATCTACAGAGAGATTCCAATCCCAAGCTCGACCCACGTGTGCTGGAGTATTCACTTCAATTAAAACGCGAATACCACGAAGCCTTGCTCTCCGGACAATAGCTCTCACTTGATCTGTAGTGTACACATCTCTTTGGCCAGGGTGTTCTCCATATTTTGCTAGCTCTGGAACACTTCTCAATTGCAATGAAAATGCTTGCGAATCACTTACATGCCAGTGAAATGTATTCAATTTTGAAGCAGCCATTGCATCGATAGTGCGCATCAATACACTAACTGGAAAAAACATGTTGGCTGTGTCAATCATAAGTCCACGATAGCGGAATTTTGGCGAGTCCATGATATTTGCTTCTTGCAGTATCTGTAATGAACCTGCAATGTTATCAACCCATACGAGCTGTAATAGAGTTTCGAGTGCGTGTCTTGCACCGCAATAAGATAATGCTGTAATGTTCGCTAATAATGATCCTGATGAACTTTTCATCGGATGAAGTAAAAAGTTGTAGCTTTCATCAGTGTGTATCTGCATACGTGGATCTTCATTTTTGCTAACGGTAATATGAATTATTACTTTGCAACACTGTTCACAAACTTGAATACTATGGTCCCTTTTGCGGAGATCGTGGCGAAATAACTCAAAGGCGTCTCTCAAATATTGGCGAACGTTTTCTGTCGGGGCAGCTACTGTTCCAAGGTGGAAAAAATCACTTCTTGTTGGCACTCCTACCCTGGTCAAACTCACATGTCCTGTTGGCATCGGCCAGAGTTTGATAGAGGAGCAAAGCATGTTGCATGTATCTAATGACTGCAGTTTCCCTGCTTGCGTAACTACGGTGGAGACACACTTGTCGTTTACGCAATCCCAAGTCCATAGCGGCAAGTTATAACTAAAAAAGAAAACTACAATTAGCTAAAACACGTTCCATATTTTTCCTTACTTTCATATATATAAGTTCTTAGTTAATTAATAGGTGTGTGAATATGACTCCGCCCCTTTTTGTCAAAATAAAACACA
This sequence comes from Aplocera efformata, assembly GCA_921293045.1. Lineage (NCBI taxonomy): Eukaryota > Metazoa > Arthropoda > Insecta > Lepidoptera > Geometridae > Aplocera > Aplocera efformata. The sequence continues at coordinate 5,172,238 of OV121055.1, forward strand.
TTTGTTCGCTTACAAAATTAAAAAAAAAAATTATTGAAAGTATGCTCCATCTGCAGCTACAACCTTCGCCCATCGTTCAGGTAGTTTTCGTATTCCTTGCTGGAAGAAGTCCTGGTCTTTTGAGCTTATCCAGTTGTCAATCCAAATTTTGATACTTTCACATGAAGTAAACTTTTCTCCAGTAAGGTCTGTCTGCATCGTCCGGAATAGGTGGTAATCCGAAGGAGCTATGTCTGGTGAATATGGCGGGTGGGGTAACACTTCCCAGTCCTGTCCCTCTAAATATCTTTTTACGACTTCTGCGGTATGCGGTTTGGCATTGTCATGCTGAAGAACTAATTTGTTATGTCTATTCACCCATTCTGGTCGTTTTTCTTCTATGGCTCGCTTCAAACGCATTAGTTGTCGTCGGTAAACTTCTCCATTAATAGTTTCAGAGGGTTTGAGCAACTCATAATATACAATACCTTTCTGATCCCACCAAATACAGAGCATGACCTTGGCACAGTGAATATTTATTTTTGGCTGTGATGGGCCTGGTTCGCCTGGTTTCACCCAAGCTTTTTTGCGTTTAGGATTTTCGTAGTGTATCCATTTTTCGTCTCCTGTGACTATCCGATGCAAAAATCCTTTTCTTTGCTGTCTTTGAAGCAGCATTTCACAAATGGTTTTCCGACGTTCCATGTCTCTTTCTTTTAAATCATGTGGAACTCAGTCACCGGCTTTTTGAATCATTCCCATCATTTGTAAACGCTTTGCAACAGTTGAACGATCAACATTTAATGCTGCAGCTAATTCTGATTGAGTTTGGCAAGAATCTTCCGCCAATAATGCTTCCAATTCAGCATCTTCAAATTTTTTTGGTGGTTTTCCATGTTCTTTATCCTCAGTACTAAAATCGTTATTTTGAAATCGTCGAAACCATTCCTTGCAAGTTGTATTAGACGGAGCATGCTCACCATAAATCTCCACAAGCAAACGATAAGTTTCCGCTGCAGTTTTCTTCGCAATAAAATAATGTAATAACACTTCCCGCAAATGACGTTTATTTGGAATAAAAACCGACATTTTCGAAAAGGTGAAAACAATTGTTGCTTACACTTCAACCAAATATCATAAAATGCGTTAGATAGCTGACATTCAGTACTATCGAATACAAGTATGGTCATTTATTAGTACACGTAAACAATACTAAAAACGACATCTTTTGAGAAAGGGCGGAGTCATATTCACACACCCAATATTTACAGAGTGTATCTAATAAAGTTTCCTCCAATTAAATAATATGCATAAAGGAAACATTTACTTTAATTACACATGTTATGTACCTATTAAAATTTGTGTACATGATATACAATGTCTACAATCCTGAGAAAGTAAAACTGATACTTAGCCTACCTATCTAGAGCGACAACTAAGAATAGAGTATGAAAAAGTACAATAGATACCTAATCATAAATTAAGAAGCTATGAAAACTTACGGTATAGCAAATTTTGTACAGATACAAGGAATATTTAAGCTGAAAACAATCAGAATGTTTCTGAATAAGTGTTTGGTCCTTCGGGCTTCATGATACACGTTTTTGTTCATTTATTATCTCTCTCGTACTTGCAAATAAAAAGAGGATTGAAGGGAATTTATATGAAGAGATGGATTTTTTTAAATTTTTGTTCAGGTGCTTCTGGATTTGTTTACAAACTTTCTGACATCTTATTATTTGACTTGTCTTCATTGTTATGGCTTTTGTAGCATATAATTGACATTATAAATCTTTGCTTTTTGAAGCTTTTTTCTTCTTCTTTCATTTTCCCCTATTTTACGAATGACGGATTTTGTCTTGGATACCATTGATTAATAGGTAAGTAGTATCATTTTCAAACTCTATGCTCACTTCTTGCAGGCTAGTAAAGAAGTATGGGATCTGTACTTCAGAATTAGTTCAGAACTAGTAGACTATGGACTCGCATACCGAGGACTATAGTGTTTATTAGTGTGTTATATATGTATTATTGATATGTATTTGAAGCGAGCCATAGAAGAAAAACGACCAGAATGGGTGAATAGACATAACAAATTAGTTCTTCAGCATGACAATGCCAAACCGCATACCGCAGAAGTCGTAAAAAGATATTTAGAGGGACAGGACTGGGAAGTGTTACCCCACCCGCCATATTCACCAGACATAGCTCCTTCGGATTACCACCTATTCCGGACGATGCAGACAGACCTTACTGGAGAAAAGTTTACTTCATGTGAAAGTATCAAAATTTGGATTGACAACTGGATAAGCTCAAAAGACCAAGACTTCTTCCAGCAAGGAATACGAAAACTACCTGAACGATGGGCGAAGGTTGTAGCTGCAGATGGAGCATACTTTCAATAATTTTTTTTTTTAATTTTGTAAGCGAACAAATGTGTTTTATTTTGACAAAAAGGGGCGGAGTCATATTCACACAACCAATAATACCTATAGGATCACCCGTTCTCATTACTTAGTTTAGTGCTTGTTCAACTCCTATTTATTATCTAAACTATTAGTATTGTTATCATCTCATATTATTTTATTTCTATCCTTGAGATTAAATAATAAATAAATATTCATGGGCATTTCACATAACGTCATCGAGCCTTTGTACTGTACTATGGGAAACAGATAACCGATAGATACTTAATGAATAAATAGTACTTTATTTTTTGTAAAAACATACAAATTGTACGTATTAACACTCTGACACAGAACAAACATTTATGTTTGGCACACAAATGCTTGTCCTGAGTGGGAATCGAACCCATGACCTGCAGCGCAGAAGACAGAGCTATCAAATGAGCCAGTCAAATGAGATTTTTTTTTTTTTAATGTTGTCTAATACTTTTAATTATTAGTTAGGTTATGAAACCTCTTTTAACTTCTCGGAATAAACTGCCATATAATTTGAAATATAATTTATTTAGTGGTTTAATACCATTTTCGCATTGCCTTTCTAATGAAATCGGTTTGGGCCATGCCTGATTGCTTGAAATTATTAGAAAGTTATATAAGGGCGATAGTAGGCATCGTGCTACAAAATCACAAAATGTATTTCTTTATTTTAGCGTAGTAGCACATGCCAAGTATCCGCTAGAATCTAATAGTAATTAACAGAAAAGCGCCTGGAGCTTTCTTAGCCAAGACTAAGAAAAGATGTATTTTTGATGTGAAATTTCTAAGTCCTACTGACAGTGCGGCAGTAAGGCGTTGGCAGTAAAACCGTCTCGAAAAAGCGGCAAACGGCAAATATTAGGTACATCCATGAGAGAAAATAGAACAATGATAAAATTACAACTACAAACAAAACTACGAATGGTATTTTAATTATATATTATTATAAATAATCAACATCCTTGGATGAAAACAACGACAAAACTCGAACATAGATCAAATTGCCACACAAAATAACACCAAAAAACCAAGATAAAAATCCTATAATTATAATCATGATATTTTTGACAAGATACACGTTATGTTTCCCATAAGGGCCAGGGTACATCATACTGATCTCCATCATAGCTGGGAAGACTAGGGCTAGCATTGTAGTGCACATATTTCCAATGAATGCTACGAAAGGGCCTTGAAAGGGAACGAAGTAGCTTATGGTAACTGAAATAAAAATATAGCCTTACATTCACAACGATTAGAGAAGCAATTAGTAACTTCATTATTCATTATTTTTTTACTAAAAGTACTCAAACTACTTACACGATGCTAGCACAAACAAAGGTCTCGCCATGTACTGTAATATATTCATCGTATGCGCAGATATCTCGTCATAAGGGTTATAAGTCTTAATAACCTCCATCAATATTTGTATCGCGGGGTAGCACTGAATAGGATACGCGAATGCTATAGCTATCAGGTATAGCCCGGCAGATGCCATTGTACCGCTGGAAAATCATTATTGAGATACCTACATTTAATAAAGGGCAAGGTATTTACAATACGATAAACATTAAATTCACTTTTCAAATTTAAATACGTAATGAATTGAGGTGAATACTAAACTTCTCGTCATAAGGCAGTGATCTTAGTATGTTATCTTCTAATGTTCCGTAAGAACAGTAGCCCATAGTCCCGAAGATTACGGCAATAATGGTAGGAACTAAAATGCCTATATTGATCGCCCCGTAAGGCCCGGCCATCACTAATGGGTTTGCAAGAGATTTATCCAAAGACAGAATCTGGAATAATAAATAAATAAATAAATAATAACCGTTTACACACTCATACCTCTGCACTAGGATTCCCTGTGTCGCATGGACAAACACAGAAACACAAGACAAACACCCAAGACCCGAGAACAAACTTCATGCTCACCACACAAAGTATGCCCCGGGAATCGAACCCGGGACCCCTCGCTTCGAAGACAGGGCTACTATCAACTAAGCCACGGAGCCGTCAATACAACACTTTTACGCGTACCTAGCATTAAATTTAGATTTCTAGCGGGTCGCCAACTTAGCAAGTCTTATTTCTTGAATTTTGTTTAATTCTCTCAAGTGGTACTATGTTATATCTCACCTTCTTCTAAATAACATGCGTCTATTTTCAAAATCAGAACTTTGGATGTTTCCACTTTATCGCAATTAAAGAAACTACGAACCACACCAACTGCACTCCAATTGAAAAGAAAAGTCCCAAAGGCAACTAGCAAGGGCAGAGCATCTGTAGTGAAATAAATAGTCTCACCATTTACATCTTGAACAATGTAGTAGGTTACCAACATCATTCCTATCACATTCAAGAAATTTCCTGTAAGTAAATATATTTTAATGCTATATTAAAATATCTATAATGCAATATAAAACTCTCAGTTATCTTGCCATTTACCAAGCATGGAAATATAGCTGATAATTTTAAGATTCTTCATTGCAAACTCCAAAATTAAATATGGAATCAGGAGACATAATAGAGCTGGTTTTGAATCTGGAAAATCCATTATCTGCAATAAAAAAGTCGCTAATTATATTCTAATTCTTGGTTATGTTACATACAAAAGAATACCAAGAATAACTAAACATTTAATCGCTCTTGCTTTTGTTTGGTAGACTTGCTAAAAATCTCGTAAACTAGTGTACGAAATATTGCCAGAAATTAAAAAGCTGGGTACAAAGTGTAATTTTAAAATTAGACAATCAGCATTATGCTAATTTTGAATATCATTAGTAGGTAGGTATCAATAACGCAGCCCGGCAACAATCTATGAGAAAAATAGTTTCTCTGAACATGAGATTTTGGCATAACGTTAGATATGGATCGCAAATTTTTGCAATTAGAAAATGAATTATGGTTGCGCCATAATTCATTATCTTTTTCTTAATTAAAATTAGAATTAGTTACTCCAAACATTCAGATATCAGCCGGTGAAAGTCCTGTCAAAATTGGTCAAGCCGTTTCGGAGATTAGCTAGAACAACCAGAGAGACACAAAAAAAAAATATATTTTTCTGTTATCAAAACCGAAGTATAAACTTTAAAATGCATTAAGCAAAAAGCTGTTATTTGACATTAAAAAACACACTTCAATTTTATTTATTTGTATACATGTAAATGGCTATGTTAATATCTAGATACCCAGTCTATCCCTACTACTCGTACCTACAACTTTACGAATAAGTAATAGTAGAGGAATACCCTCCGGATTAAAAGTATCGTACTTGAAATGTAGGCACGTAACGAAATCAAGTATGCCAAGATGTGTTAAGTAATGTTTTAATTTAATTTCTTACTCATTCATTAAGATAACAACTAAAACATTGAGTTATTTAGTGTCGCGCCCCCTAAAATGTACGGTAACAACATTTTTACTTATTACAGATATTAAGACTAAGAACTAGGATATTCCCGTTTTAAAGTTTCACTGGCCATGTATGTCTCGAGAGGATTCATCATAATTTCATCCATAATAACTTGTTGTAACTTTGCCCTTATTATTAACTTGCGTTCCTTCGGTACATCCCTTAAAAATGGCGCCAGACTCATTAAAAACTGAAGGTCTGATTCTACTAAAGGATCATCATCAGTTTCACATTTGAAATTCTTTTTCACACGTGATTTACTTGTTTCAGATGTTTTTCTTTTCAGAGAGTACTGATTAGATGACGCAGATTGGGCTTCGGTACTCGAATCTGTATCACTTGAATTCGCATCATTATCATCGTCACCTAAATATTGGCTTTCATCATCAACGAATTGATTTTCGTCATCATCAACTTCTTGACCATCTTTATGCATTTTTTTATTTTTATTCTTAATTATAAGTTGTCTCAAAAATAATAGTTGTTCAAAATGTTCCCAATTTGAGGTTTTACCGCCAGACTTCTTAAGCTCTTTAGTAAATGTATCTCTGAGCCCTTTCCATTTCTTCTTGATAGCTTCTGCTGAAATAAGAGAATAAAAATTATAGGTATCGTACCAGCCCAGATTCTAATGGTGATATGTAAGTACTATTACTGTATTATTACAGTAAGGAGGGACGCAGGATGTTTTTAAGTGTTTTGTGACTAAGACATTTTTACGCATAAAATCTTATTTGCGTGCTTGAATTTTAACCAGCGATCTTACATTGTAAAATCAAGGTCCATCTTGAAGAAATACAGACAATTCAGGGGTCTAGTTAATTATAAAACATCAATACTAATTAGACGGAAAAATTAGAAACCAATCATTAAAATTTAATGATTTACTTACGAGTTGTATCCATTTCTTGCGAGACTTCCAACCATGTTATACGTTGAAGTTCCCGCGAATGATATCCCTTGTGGCCCGGGTCCCACAAACATTTGTTCTCGCGCACAAAATTGATTAGTTTCCTTGCGTCCACCGGTTTCATTGCAAATAATATTCAAAACTGTACATATACGCACCAAAAAATTTCGCCTTTTAACACAAAATACTAAATAAAACACATTCCTCGTATATTTTTGGCGTCGTCTGACTGAATTTCTTTCTATTCTATTGCACTATCTGAGTTCAATTTCGTAGACTCGCGCAGCATGAGCGTCCATGTCGCGTCTGCAATATTGCTCGTCTCCTTCTATTTCGTGCGTTCTGCGAGAACCGCGAGCGTGATAGACATAGAAGTGATGTTTTCGCCGCGAATCCGCTACGACTTCGGGTTTCAAGCAGCTGTCCCATTCATTGGCGCAGTGAAGGAATGAGACGTAGAGTATGACGTGTGGTTTCACGCGACCGTTCGCCCCTGACACAGAATAGATACAAACTGTACACAGGGAGTCCCTATTTTTTTCGGAAAGTTGTGTTTATATTGTATACGTACAGGTACAGACGCGGGGTGGGGTGCGACCCAATTTACTAGTATTATGCAGTGTAAGGGTGGGCCGTGCGGGCGGTGGGATAAAATGTTTGAAATCTCTAAATAATATGAAGCAAAACCACTGTTCTCGTTTGTTTCTCCGCTTCTAAACCGCTCAACGGGGGATCATCTAGAGATTTTTTCCAGAAGGTTAAAAATGTATTTACATGCATCTTATTTATAGCAGAGAAAATCTGACAATTTGAATGATTTGCAATGATGTTGTAAAAACTTATTTATGGGCATATTACATACTTACATTAAACATAGGTATTTACAAAAATGATTTGTGATAGTTTTGAAGTATATTTCAGCATGAAATGAGGTGCCATACGTTTGGATATCGTACATTATAATATACATTTTGCAGTGCTTACATCTCGAAGACTATCGGAGGTGAAAATTACGAACACGGTGCATATTCCTAGCTGGCTCATCAACATACATGCAGTAATGATTATGCTGAAACGGAACACCAAAAATGTATTGCAAAATATTTTAGAAATTCATTATGTCATTAAGTTTTACCGGACTCAAAATATGAAATGATGTGATCATGCTTGTTAGGAAATTAACAAAGATTTAAACTCTTACCCCTATTACCAACTGAGCTAAGAGGCCACTCAATTTTATTACAAAATTGTTGACCGGCGATCGAACCCAAGAACCCTTTGGAGTCAGGGATACTAACTATCAATTATTCTATGTAACAAGTGTCGAAACGAGCTAAGCACCCATAAAAACTGCAATACGACTTAGGTCCTCCCTAACCGAAGATTAAGAACACCCAAGGTGAACGCCCGCCAACCTAGACTAAGATGTTACGTCTGATGTACATGTGATTTCACCGGCATCCACATCCTTCCACCGGTATATAGCAACGCGAGTAGACCACTGCTTGGCGGTAGATTACCAGGTGTTATTATTGATATATCCGTCATGTCCACAGGTAATAAACAATGTACCAGTACCAACTTACGGTCCTCGATTTCCTATGCAATTGAAAATGGCTGGACCATGGAGCAACGCTATGCGGAATCCATATCTGTACGAAATGTACGGAATTCTCAAGTGTGTACTGACCTCATTGAGGCAATTTAGCTGAAAAAATAAACAGAAATATCAAAATGATCATAAAATGATCGATTAAATTGACAAGCTACGGATTCAAAAATCGAATTAATCGACTTCATTATGCAATTAATCTCTTAAATTTTTAACTCCGCTAAGTAAAATTGTACTATGAGATTTGCTACGAGTACCTAGGAGAAATAAAGACAAATAAGTATTCAATTTGAAATATAAGCAATCTATGTATAAATTAATAATAGCAATAATTCAACAGCTGTCTTAAGAATTTGGCACAAAAATAAATAGTCATGGACATTTCACACAGCCCCATCTATCTCCAAAATAACATAGTACAAGCAATGCTTAGTTTGGGGTTAGATGGCGCTCCAAACTAAGCTTATGAAGTTTTTATAGGAAGAAATGTACTCATTTTGAAATTTAGACAAGCTACATTAATTTATAATTACTTACAATAGTTCACCAGATATCTTGGGCCAGCCCCAAAATTTCATAGTCTAGCTTCAAATAATATAGTTTTTTATTCGTTGTAAGTGACGGACAGGCTTGAAGCCCACCTGATGTTAAGTGGCCACCTCTGCCCTAACCTAAGACCTAACTCGTATTGCAACAGCAATACGACTTAGGTTTTACCTGAGCGAAGTATGAAAAGACCCAACTCGCACCCCGTTGCGCCTGTCACCCGAGTCGGGGTCTCATGCTCCTGTGATTTTAAAGGCACCCACACCCTTCCCCTAAGGCACCCACACCCTTCCCCTGGAACATAATAATGCGAGTGCACAGCAGCATGGCGGTAGATTGCCAGGTGTGGAGGCAGTACTACTCGGCAGACGAACTTGGCATTGGCATCCTTCAGCACTATCCAAGGACTAAAAGGATAGGTACTCACCTAAGGGCGCGAGCAACGAGACCCCCAAAAAACTAGCATCACTAAATAAGGCTATATGGCGCTCCAAACTAAGCATAGTACAAACTATGCTATTTTAAAGCTAGATGGCGTTGCGTGAAATATCCACGAATATTATTCGTTTGATTTTATTTTAGTAAACTTTTATTTCCCTCGTCCCCTGCACTAAGGTTCTCTTCGTCGTAGATGTAAATAATAGTACAAGTGCTGATGACACGTCATCATCAATCACATATTAAAACCACCCAAGACCCATGAACAAAGTTGATAATTTTAAATAGATTGATTGCGGCAGTTTAGCAATCGACTTCTGGACGTTCTTTTTTTGTGTTTACATTTTCAATTCTGCGTTATTTATCAACCAAAAATTGTCCCATAAGTATATTTTATTTTTTTTATTTTCTCAAAATCGGTTCAATAGTATGGTTCAAAAAAGTGGAAAAAAAAATTCTTGGCCCGTTGTATAGCAATTTCGATGTATCTTTTTATAAATTGGTAGGGTGTATCCCCGAGGTCGCGGAGGTCATGCTCTAGCGTTCCCGTGTCCCTTGCAGAAAGGCACCCGGAAGGAACACCGCGGAGTTTTAGTGCGTAGGCCTCCAGCGTTGCATGTATTAATCAACGCTGGAGGAGAGTCGCACATAACCCCACGCCTCCCCAAGGCGTGGGGTATACGGAACGTATTTCTCCGCGTTAAAAAAAAAAAAAAAAAAAAAGGGTGTATCCCCGAGGGCGAGAATTAAGGGATGAAAGTAATGAAGTCGGTATTTCCGATTTTTTTAAATCAGTCACTTTAATTTTAGTTACATTATGTACTTTCGTATGAACTAAAATATAAATGTACACCTTTTTCACTGAAACTATCACTTATTATTTTACACAACGATGAAGGGGCGACTCTCAATAAGGTAATTATAAGGTAATAAAACGCGATAAATATAGTTAGATACAATAATAAATGACGTTTCCTGTAATTCATACCAAATTTTAATCAAACAATCACAAAATATATTATACCAACAAGACCTATTTGGTTCCTGTTTCCCCCGGGTTAGTCTGTTGGGTTGGAACAGACATAGGGGAGACTGAGGCTTCAATTAGCAGAGTAAAGTATTAACAAGCAAATTTACAAGTAGCTATAAACAGCAAACAACTAGTTATTGAATTTGCCCATTATTTATTCATTGCAAATTATTTTGGCGGGGTAATGAAATTTTTTTCATATTACAAATTTTTAAACTTATGTTTTGTATATTTATGTTGCTGTTATATACCTATTTATTAATAAACTAATGTAAACTATTTCGTAAGTATACTTTTTTATTGAACTAATATCAGTAAGCTAACATTTAAAAAAACTTTATTAACATTAGATACCTACCCGCATATTGAGTATTTGTGTGTATCTATACCTGGTACTCAACAGGGGCAGTGGACTACTTTTTATGGTGTTAGGACAAGCTGTAAACTAGTAATAAAAATGCATGATGTAGGTAGATTCATATTTATTTTAAAGAGTGAATTTTTAAAAACCTCATTTGAAGTATTTTGAGTGTGACTTAGAGCATAACTTACAAGCTACTACTTGAAGCATGACTTCACTGGTGGTCTACGAGTCAGCTGCTTCAGAAATAATAGAGAAGAAAATAATCTAAAGGGTAGTAACCACAGAATTCCAATTCTGTCATGTTACGCTGGTAGGTTGTGAAGGGCATCCGTGATTCAAAATATTTGCATGCTATATTTGAAAAATACAAATCAGTTAGAAATAGATATACAAACATAGTCCATCCTGGATTCAGACCTTGGATGAGACTGGTGTTACTATTCATGTTATTTGTTTCACTAAGTTAAAACATATTTTATAATTATTAAAAAAACACATTTCCAAAATAAATTTATGAATCAGCTGATTATTTGATACATTTTGTGTACCAAGTGTCATCTCAAATTTCCATTCAACCAAGCACTTTACATTATAAAAGCATTACTGCATAACCCCACATTTTGTTATCATGGACAACAAGTGCAGGAGATGATTGTTGAGTTAACTGACTGCATGGAACAGTTTAACGATGATCTCCAGAAGATATCTAATCAGCCACACACCATCACACCATTGGCTGCAGTATTTGTCAGTTTCAAGGTATTTACTATGAAAACACTTAGAATGCTTCAGGACCAAATTGAACTGATTGCTTGGTCTTAGATCAATTTGAGATGCAGGGCAGCGGATGATTCTGCTCCTCAAGTGTTCCTGAGGAGCATGAGGACACAGCTGCTGTGGTCACCGAGGTAGTCTGTAGTTTTTGTCAATTTCCAAGGATGACATCAGTGAGAGTCATCAAGTGGGCCACTCTTCTTACAATAAGGCACGACCCATTCTATTCAAGCTGCGGGATGTGGGTCTGCGCGACCAGCTGTGGTTCGCCAAGACAAACCTCGAGCATTCTGGCACAACCTTCTCCGAATTCCTCACTAAGGTTCACGATTCACGTCAGAAGGTTACCCGCGAGGGGAATGTACACGTCGTCAGCTCTGATGGTGAGAAACTTCGGGTAAACTACCTGGGTGACCCAAACGGGATTGCAGGGCAGCCGCAGTCGGATCCGAAGGCGGCGGCAGTAGCATCTTGCCCGAAGCTGCTGGCGGTCACCAAGGAAATGACAGCGGCGACGAAAGCGAAGCGGATGGCTGCATCCAAAAAGTGAAGAGAAGTAACTATAGAAGTGACCTTTCTAATTAACCCGTTTGAACTTAACCCTTCTTTCATTCATTCATTTCATCTTTGTGTTTTTTTGTGCCACTTTCAATTAAAATGTTCTTTTTCATAACTTTTTAGGTTTTTAGCTACTAGTACCTAAATTGTTTTGTTTCAATTCCTTCTTAGGGCAATTATTCTAATTTGTTTTGTAAATATTTGTATTGAATATTTTTTTTAAATGACGTTGGCTCGAACTAATTCTGTCATTGTCATTGTCATATCGATAACAATGTATTTTCTTTTCTCTGTCACATAATTTTTGTTACAATTTATAAAGCACTATACAAAAATTATGGCAATTCTTCTTCTTCTATATGGATATGGCAGCTTTCATAAAAACGTGCCAAAAACAACCATATGTTGTATCATGGAAAAAAAAAAACTTTTTTTTTATGGAAATAAAAATGTAAAAATGTATATTTCTCCTATCCTTTATCAATGATTTATTAATGTTTTTAATTTTGCAGTGTTAATAAAAACTGAAAAATAAAAAAGGAATATCTTTTTTCAGCGGGGATCTATTCTGAAGTCATTAAACAATAGCTTGAAGTAAGGAAAAAAATCTCATATTTATTGTTTAACAATTATCAACAATTCATGTTCAAGCAGAAAAAAAATATGAATTACCTATTGCATTACTAATGGCGATAAAAATTCTAATTGTGCACGGATTAATTCACATATCTAAAGTGCTTAAACTTATTTATTTTTTAAATTTCTTACATAATATGGCAAATTAAATATAATATAATATGGTTTGGTTACTGAATAGTTTAAACATTAACATAAAAATATCGAAATGTTTAGGCGTTTTGATCTGATCAAATCTGATGAAAAAAGACTAACTAAAATACCAATGAAAACTGTCTTAAAACGTTATACGCGCACAAATATGATTTCTTATGCATATAAATTTTGCCGTGTCCAAACGATACTCGAGATCTAAAGGAATAAATATCTTTGAAATTGGTAGGCGCAAAGGATCATACCAACATGAGGTGCGTGTGAATTATCAGAAATCCAGTGAATATCCCGAGCAGAGGTCCCAATATGGTGCCGACTTGACTAATGGCCATGGGGACACCCACGACACCAGCACCCAATCCTATCCTTAGGATATTTAAATATGCCATCCATACTCTGGGAAGAGACTGCATTTTAAATCTTCGACTAAAATAATGTTTAATAATATAATAATAATGTAAATGTTTGACAAGTGCATTTCATGCAGCGCCAAACTAGGAATAGCTTGTACTATGGGAACCAGATTACTGTAACAATACTTTTTTTTAATACATACAGCCAGACACAGGACAAACATCTATGTTCGTCATACAAATGCTTGTCCTAGAGAATCGAACTCACGATCTCTAGGCCCGACGGCTGTTCTGGTCCCAACTGAGGCCAGTTCGTTCAGTTTCCTTAATAAAATGGTCTGTGACTATGCTGGTTCTTCACAAGTCTGTTTCCAGGGTCAGAGTACTTTTTTGAGGAATTCCGATAATTGTTGCAATAAATTTTTGTATGGAATGAAGCTACAAAACGCTTAAGTCTCATTCTCATAAATGATTAAATATAGCCTAGTTTTTTTATCAGATTGACGTAGGTGCATAACTATCAAAAAAATGTTGTTTCTTTGAGTTTTGCTCTTCAATAGGTGTTACACCTACGATAGTTTGGTCTGGTCTGGTCACTGAATGCCGTAGGCGTATTATACCACAATGGGGAGGTATAATGCGACTACGGCAAACAGTGTTAACTCCAAATACGTGGGGAAGGACTCACTGAACTCAAGCCACGCTAGGCAGGTTTACCTAAGTCTAATGATACGTAGGAACCTTTGTTTGATTATTTAGTGGAGGTAATCTTACTGAATAGGTTTTGTGGGCCTACGGTGCTCGCGAGGATTGTAGTCAACATCGGTCGAAAGCACGGAATCAAGTCTCGTGGTACGCATATCGATGAATGTTTGACGATTATGAGGCTGCAAGACTATTTTGCTCACATTTTCGAAGGCTGCCCTGCAAAAACCCGAGAGAGAGATTTATGAGTGAGAATTGAAGACCCTGATTTTTTCACATTGTACTTAGCTATAACAATAATATTAATTATCTATTTACATTTTAATTTCTTTTTTTTAAATGTTGTGGATATAATGGCAGATTTTGTCAAATGTCAAATCAGGGTTTGCTGCGCAGAAGAAGGTTATGGATTAATTCTTCGCTACGGTTCGCTAGGATGCAACATACAAGCAAACAGTGTGTCCAACGTGAACAAAATACCAATATTTTATATGCTTTTTTGTCATGGAAATACTTTGTTATTGATTTTGCATCAGTGGTGGAAGTGTGAAAGTTTTAACAAAATAACCCTATAACAACAAAAAACAACAAACACTTCAAGTACAGTTGACTTTCTCAATACAGTAAGGTTAAAATGTTACAAATAATTCACAAAACTTATGCAGTAATTTATTTGTAATTAAATGTTGTCAATTTCGAAGAACGAATGAGCTTTCTCTGAACTGATAATGGCAGATTTTGCCGAGTACATGCCATGTGTGACTGATCTGTGTTCTATACAGTCAAATCAGTTTGCGGACCTACATAACTACGGTGGAGAATTGAGGTAAGAAGGACCACCTTAAGTGGGGGATGAGTTGAAAGAGTGTTTAGCCGTAAGCAGCAAATTATTGTATAAAAAAATAATTTGAATGATTATTTATTCAATTAACAATTTTTTTAATTGGACGCATTTTGACAGGCACTTTTTCATACACAAAGGTGGTAGAAGTAAGAAGGACCATCCTTACCTCTACCCTCCATGATAACTACTCTTTGACAGATGCATCACTTCATTATGGCATCTTTGGTATATTCATTGGTGGCTTATTGACCCATTTCTTACACGATAACTATATTAGCACATTAAAAGACTGTGACATAGATATTTGTACACTAATGGGGGCTTTTTATGTTCGATTTTAAGAAAAAAGTAGTTCCATTTGGCTCGATACGTGACTGTTTTGTCGTAGGTCATAGATATAATGTATGTCGTTGGCTGACACAGTTGGTAGTAAAGTCAAACGGAACGGAATTTCAAGATAAACATATTATATCATTCTGGATGTAAATATTCTTGTAACTTTTAAATAAACTGGCCATATTTTGTTACAATTAACCCTAATGCAGACAAAACTTGCGAACGTACATTAACTCGGACACTGGCAGAATTTGTGTGGCATAAATTACACAAAAGGCCAAAAATAAGAAGAAGAAGAAGATGAACATGAAAATGTCAAGAGTCAGAAAGACGGACGGAAATACTTTGTAGACTCAGAAATAAAGTACCTTTGATTACGGAACCCGAAAAACATCGAACATCGAATCGAAGACGTGAAATTTTATTGAAAACCCGTAGATTAAAGCACATTCACTCTGAATGGTCAACAGAGGCTTGTCCGCGCACTGGGTACATTAGTTTAGCAATAAAAAATCAGTAGAAAAGAAATGAAAAAAGTTATTTAATTTCTGTACATCAGTAATTTTAAATTACTGTACATCACGTCACAGATTCTATTCGTCGCAACTTAACGTCCCCAGCCGTGTCCGCCGTTACCGCGGCCGTAACCGCCATGGCCGTGATGGCCGTAGCCGCCGTAGCCGCCACCGTAGCCGCCACCGTAGCCACCGCCGTAGCCACCACCGTGGCCGCCACCGTAGCTGCCCCTGTAGCCGTTTCCCCCGTAGCCATGACGTCTGTATCCCCAGCCGGTCTCCTGAGGCTGCAGACTCTCGTATTTGTCATCTACAGCAGCTTTGGAGCCCTCAGGGATGACCAAACCGTACACCATACAGACGCACATTAAAAGTCCTGCGCATAGTATCTGCAAAATACGTAATGACAATCGAAAATTAGTTTTTATAGTAGGTATTTCGTATTGATTTTTTCAATTTATTAATTCGTTTTTAAACACGTAAAATGCATATAGAGTCGCTTAATTTAATGTGATTGCCATGATTTCAGTTAATCTCAATACACTACTTGGGCTTAGAGCCTAGTTAACATAACATAGTTAACATGAACGTTCTTTAAATGTTTTTATAACTATTTCTAAAGGAAGGTTTTCATTCGGTTGTATTTTTTAATTTTTTTATTATGGTATCCGTAATCTAAAACGATTTGAATAAATTTTATGTCCCACTGCTTAATTTTTAAATCAAAATTACTGGAAAAAATATGACATTCAAGATTGCTTATTTTGTTTCCCTGTGATTTTTTTTCTTCGCCTATACAGATTCGAATAGGTATATCTTTTTAATATTTAAAATGGGCCTTGAGCGCGAGAAATATGGGATGTAAGTTGTTGTTTATTGTTTGATAAATAATTTGTTTATATGATGTTGATGTTGACTTGTTTTATTTATTGTTATTGAAATAAATTTAATATAATAATCAAATTTGTTTCAGACATTCAGCACACTAATAAATCTAAATAAATATTTATGTACATTCAGCATGTTGCCCGAAACCAATGTAAGCAGCTTATATTATGGGAATCAGATTACTGATAGAATAATGATATGGTACTTTTTAACCTAAATTCCTTTATATTTAAACCCGAAATCAAAACATGTGTACTGGGTGGGAATCAAACCCACGACCTACAACGCAGAAGCAGAGTTACTACCAAATGAGCTGTGATGACAGTCTCCCATATATGTATAGTACCTAACAGTAGAACTTGTGCAAAGTTTATCCGGAGAAGTACTGCCGCTAAAACTGGCAATCTGCCCCCAAGCAGTGGTGCATTCGCATAGCGGACCTAAGTAGTTTTGCTGTTTTTATGGGCTGAGGTAACCTAACATCAGGTGGACCTTCAGATAGTCTTATCGCTTTTACATAAATAAATTAAGAAAAATATGTACGTTATTTATAAAGAAAGTAATTTCACACATTGCCATCTAACCCCAAAATAAGCGTAGGTATGAGAACTAGATAACATATATTTATAAAACCTTAAGTACATCCATATAATATTAGCATAGAGCAAAGATTTTTGTTGGTTTTGTTGATTGAAGATTGATGCTTGTCCTGGGTGCGAATCGAACTCACTACCTACGGCGCAGATGGCAAAGCTATGAACCACAAACTGAGCTATTAGGCTAGTCCACAAATATCATATGTTTTAAATATAAATATCAATTAGAGAGAAATAATTATTAAAAAAGGACCAAAAAAGGTCTTTGTACTCACCGTATTCATTGCGACAAATTCCGTTGAACAATGCCTAGAGCGGTCAGTTGAGGAGACCTATTTATACAAAATTATTATACTCCCAGTACCTATATGGCTGAGCGTATAAGCTATTATAAGGAGGGGATAACCTCGTTAACAAGCAATTTAATCGTCCCCTAATATATATCAATTAGTTACTAAACAAAAAATCAATTAAAATAATTCGGGAAGTTCCCTCAAACACTTTTTAATAAATCGACGGATGCTTCGTTTTGTCTTCTAATCGGGTTATATTGTACATTGTGATTATGCACGAAGTAGCTTTGTCCTCTAACCATAGGGCTAAGCTAAGCATTGCCGGCTTTATCGTGTTTTTTTTACTCCGATGTATATGAATTTCTAACCAAACTTACCGAAATCTCTCACTGTTTTTATCAATCTCGTCTCCGTAACAACCTCTAATGTTCCCACTGCAGGGACACCGGCCTACTCTCGATAATTGAGAGTGATTGGGCTTTGATCTACCACGGGAGCCCGATCCGGATTTGTAGATATCACATGTCTTCGAATTTATGATTCTAAGACATGCCGATTTCCTCACGATGTTTTAATTCAACGTTTCTCGTCTCAAAGAACACTAATACGTTTACATATTCACTCCTGCACTAGGATTTCCTTTATCACAGTTAGCATGGAAAAGCTCAGGCTCACAAGAAAAACACCCAAGACCCGAGAACTAAATTCATTGTAACAAAGTGTGTCTCGGCTGGTGATTGAACCCGGGTCGTCTTGCTACGAAGGCAGGGCTACTACCAACTATGCTAAGGATCCGTTATTAAAGAGTACCTACTAAGTAGGTAAATTTATTGCAAGCTTTTATTTCATTTGCATTATATGTATGTTTGTCCGGGTGGAATCCACATCCACTCCAATCCACTTTCGACGTTGGATGGTAATGCTAATTCATTGTGTAAAATACAAGTCAATTTTTAATTGTAGGTATTCAGAGACGTTGTTGTTTGACATAACCGCTTTGTTATCATAGTAGGTAGCTAAAGAGCTGCATACAATCCACTGCGATCTATCTGAATAAGTGTTATTATATTTATAAGATATTTGATCAGCTCGACTCAGTAGAGTGGAGGGTTGACTGACACGCAAGGCCCTAAGCCAACTGCAACCGTTTGAAAGTGGAGCTATTTTCGTCAGTCACACTTGATATTAGGTGATCTATCGAGTCGTTTCATTGTAAAAACTTCCAAAGAATCCTGCTTTATAAACTATTATTCAACAGTTACAATTCTTTTTTTTCTTTTTTTTTTATGTCTCGTCATCTCTTTCTTGGTCTTCAGCGTCACCGTATCTGTCTACTTATTCTAAATGCTGTAAACTTCAGTTTGTCCGTGGAAGAAGTACCTCTAATACGAATTTCTGCTGTCAGCAGAAACGCATAAGGATTTCCTATGTGTGATGCCCTCACATCCCAATAGACACATCACACATAGTAAAAATAATAGACGTCTTCATGTCATAAAGTGCGAGAATAACAAGGTCTTCTTCTACATAATAAAGAGAGAACCGATTATTGCAACTCTATTCGGTCCAAACCCAGCAGATGCTAGTGGCTCTTAGTCGTCTTATGTCTTTGTTATTATGGACAGAGAATACTTAAGAATAGGGAACTTCTAATCGTTCGAGCACTAATCACATAAAAAACCATTTTGATTTAACGACGAAACGTCAGAAGAAAATACCGTTTGGACCGTTTGTAATTAGATACCTAATTAACGCTAGGTTAATAAAATATATTAATGCTTGGTAATTACTAATTACTTTTAAATTACTGTGACTTTTGGGATTTTACGTAGCTTGGTATTGGATAATGTAGATTCATAATTTTCTTTTTTCCTAAACCATTTCAGATGTAGGAAAAAAGAAAGAATTTAGGTGGAACGAAGTTTCGTCATGAAACCTCGGACTTAAAATTGACGAATTATCTATTTGGGGTGTGTGAACCACAAATAGATAATTAATTAATTACAATATCATCAATTAATCAATTAATAATATATCAATTAATTATCATTAATTTATTTACATGTTTTATTATTGGTATTTTATGCATAAAAGTGATAATTAGAGAGTGGTGGGAAACCTCTAAAGGGGGAAATATGTGGAAGGATTTGGGGGAGCCTTTGCCCAGCAATGAGACACAACAGGTTAAGAAAAAAACGTATTAGTTATACACTATAACCGAGTAACCTAGAAGTTGCACAAAAAGTTACCTACAGCTTACATACGAGTAAGTGGTTGTAATCATAATATATATTATTATATTATTACGTGTCACGATGTTTGTCCGCGATGGACTTCCAAACTACTTGACCGATTTTAATCAAATTTGTACACCGTGTGCAGTTTGATCCAACTTGAAAGATAGGATAGCTCACATCTCAATTTATGATTGCAATATTATTTTGTTGCAAATTATTTGTCTATTATTTGACAGTCACAATTACAAAAACGTTAGCCACAGCAACGCGTGGCCGGGTCAGCTAGTATAGTATATGAACGTGACAGCTTCACGGCTGTGGGATATCAGTTAACATGGGAGTTTTTTACTTTGGTCGTAACAATTGTTAGACCTCGGATCTTAGGTGTTTGTATTGTGCAGTTTTACTGCTGGGACATTACTCTCGATAATCGAGAGTGAATGGGATTTACTCCATAATGGGAGCCCAATCCAAATGCGTTGGACATGCCGGTTTCCTCGCGATGTTTCCTGCACTTTTATGAAAAATTTTGCTTACATAAATTATTCAATCCAAAATCTTATTTATCCATGGACTTATGATTTATTACAAGTAAATTAAAAAATAAGAAAAAATATATAAAATGTACAAAAAAAAAATTATATAAAAGAATGGTTTTATACCACTAAAACAATTTACTAGGCACAAAATGTATTTAATTTGTTAGCAGCACACGCCGGGTATCCGCTAGTAACAGATAAATTAATTGGAGTTAATTTTTACCGTGTGACAGACGAACGTTGTTTCTTAATTGGTTGCTCAAACCCAGACAAAGACAAACTTATTTTCGTCGACGACGCTGTTAATAATATATCACGGAACGTAAAGTGGAAAAATCCTTTGTTATTTACCTATGCCTGATGCATGAATGTACCAAACAAGATTGTCCCTGCTAAGTAGGCAGTTTTTATTCAAAACATGTCTTCATGAACGCGTTTGAAAATATCCGTTATCTTAAACAGGATATAACTATAGCGAGTTTAATTCGGCGGAGATGATGATCCTATTTTTTTTTTCTTGGGGTAATGCACTCGCATACCGCCCTGCCACGGGGAGACAGAGCGGTTATGTGGGACTAGACCCACTGAAGCCCCACAGTGTCCTTCTCTGCCGCTTAGTGGCGGGAACACGGGAACGTTATCACACACATCCGCGAACCCGCCGAGAGATAATGATCCTAGAGGAACTTAATACTCGCGTTCGTTTTTAAATACCGTCAGGTGGTGCGTAAGGAGGAACCCAAAGTAGCAGTAGAACTTGTGCCAAGTTCACCCGGAGCAGTACTGCCACGAGATCTGGAATAGTATAACAATTATTACAATATAACAATTTACTGTGTAAAGAAGATGAAGTCAGGAACTAATTGATTTTACACAGTTATGCGTACTTAGATAACATTGACATCATCTCATAAATGTAAATTGCGAATCAGCTTAATTAATTTTCGTACCGTACGCAAAAAGAGAGAAAATAAATTGTTTATATTACGGTACGGATAGAGAATGGCATTTAACTCATCAGGAACTAGCGGACCGATTTGGAGTTATAGAACTTGTGCCAAGTTCGTTCGTAGTAGTACTGCCTTACAAATGGTAATTTGCCGCTAAGCAGTGGTGTACTTGCATTGCTTTTCTGGAAGTCGACGAAATTACAGGCACTTGAGGCATAACATCCCCGTCTCATCCGTTAGTGACGTGATTCCCCGTGAGTGACGTACGCAATGCAATGCCTCATACTTAAGTAAGGGTCTGAGTCGTAATTTTGTTGTTGATGCTGTGTTTGTGCAGCGGTAACCACTTAATATCAGGTGGGCCGTAAGACCGTGAAAAAAAATTATATTAATTAAAAGCATAATTGAAGTATACAATAGTGGTTGTCCGACTAAAATTATATTTGGCTCTTATGTAGATTCGAATATTTGTATGGAATTATAAATCCTGATGATTTAGTTCACTGACAGGCTCATGTGGAAGTCATATCCAAATCGGTTGAAAACGTATCGTTTCAATGTATCTAGTTTCGATGACAAAGGCATTTTGGTCATTTGGTATTGAATTGACAGAAATTTACCTAACCAGATATTGTGGGATTTTTTTTTATCCCTTGTAAGCCATCGTTTCACCGCTATCTCACCTGATGGTAAGTGATGATGCGATCGAAGAGCACGCTGGCCTATACCTATTCACTCTTTTCTTGAACATACCCAAATTGTACCGCTCGGGAAAAAGACTTGCAGGCAACGAATACCACTCCTTTGCAGTCAAATCTTTTTTACCATCAACAACGTGGGCCACTATGATATCCATCTGGGTATCATGGTGGCCGATGATGTATACATCAATGCCCATGGGTTTATAATACTCAGCAAGTGATTGATTAAAAAAAAAAAAACAAAAAGCTGACTACAATGCTTTCATCCATTATTTCTAAACTTACAGCCAACCATTATTTTGTTAACAGACCCTAAATCTGTCTACTAACAAAATACTCAATTCCGTTTACGTAATCTCACATATCGTGTACATAGACAATCATTCCTATTATGACAGTGTTTTTTATTATTGTGGCGAATTATGGCGTTGGAGTTATTAACCCGCGCTTCTGCATAATAACACTCACAGGTGGCACGAGTAAAAGGACTGACAGTAAAGTTTAAATAGCGTTATCTTTAGACGTAGCGTACAGCGTGCAAACATATCAACATGTTACAACAGACATCCAGCGACCTGCGCTCCCTGTCTACATCTATGTCGTCCTTCAGGTCTTCGGTGACCCAGAGCCTCAAATATTTGAGGTGCGATACTTCAGACAGCGGAGTTACGCCCAGACTGATTGTAGGCAAACTATATGTTTTATTTTACGCCCTTTATAACATGAGCTTAATTTTATTTATTTTAATTACAACGCTATCTAGCTGCTCAATCGGAACTATTTGTAATTTTTAAAAGCTTTCCTTGCAATAAATAAATTGACGGCTCCGTGGCTTAGTTGGTAGTAGCCCTGCCTTCGAAGCGAGGGGTCCCGGGTTCGATTCCCGGCCGGGGCACACTTTGTGTGGTGAGCATGAAAGTTTGTTCTCGGGTCTTGGGTGTTTGTCTTGTGTTTCTGTGTTTGTCCATGCCGTCAAACACAGAAACACAAGACGACACAGGGAATCCTAGTGCAGACGTATGAGTGTGTAAACATTTATTATTATTATTATTAAATAGTTTTTTTCTATTTCACATAACCCCTGGATAGATAAAGGAGTTTTAAGTGGAAATTGTGTTAAAACTATTCTTTGTTCAAACAATTTTGCATTTGTGATGAGAAAAGTTTCATCACAAAACGATATTGGGGAGAGCGTCCTGCAGTACCTATGCAGCGGAAAGAACCCGCGGCCGAATCAGGAGGCGCCGGGAAAGGTGGATCTTGGTTACATCTTTTTTTATCTTCTCTTGTCTTCACAAGATTTGTGTATTGTCATTTTTCAAATTATTTTGCCTTAAATATTATTGGACTACAATATAAAAAAGATATATAGAAAACTTCATACGCGAAAAAATATTATGAGGACAAGGATTGGGTTAGAAAAAGGGTAGAGAAGTAATATTTCCAAAGAAAAAAATGGATCTATGTTCTTCTTCTTTTTAATTTTTGGCTTCTGATTTTTGGCGGCTTGGCTGCCCGAAATCTATCTTGATTTTTATTTTAGTTTGACATGAATGTGACAATTTGATAGCTTAGACGGATTCACAAATTTAGCAGCATGGTATGAAGGAACTACGTGAACCACATGTAATTAGTCTGTGCACTTAGGATTTTATGTTATGAAGTAAACATTCCGTTTGTGATTATTATCACTGATCTTTTTAAAGAGCCAAAAATGTTGGTAATATTGTTAGCCCATATGTAACTGAAGACTCATTAATCAAAACTCACAATTTGCAGCATGAGTAACCATGTGCATTCGTCGTAGTTCAAGTATGTCTTATTTACCTCCTATTTTCAATACAATTTTTACTTTTATTCAATAGAATTTGTCTTTTTAACATTATAAAACGAGAGCTAATAATTTCATTTAAGGACACCCAAAAAAGAAACGTAAAAAAGATGGACAGTCTCAAACTGGGCAAAAAAAACTAACTTGCTGCCAAAGATGCATGCGAAAGATACGAAGATGCATATGCAAAAGATTTCGAAACTGCATCAAGACTAGGGTATTTGGCACTCCAAATCCAGAATTACAGCACTACGAAATAGCAGGATACAACTTGGGTAGCATCAAGAGCAAATTCAAATTTAACAAAAAAAGTCCCTCGATAAATAGTAATTCAGTAGTTAAACTTTATGACAAAAAAATGAGGCCTTCAAAATTAACGGTTAAAGATATAGACTTAATTGAGGGACTCTCTGTAAAAGACCTGAAAAAGAAATTTTCAATAAAATCATCTAAGCAACACCTTTTGGAAAACATGGTTGAAGATTATAAAAAAGGAAATTTGTCGGTATTGCATCTTCCAAACAATTCTAAGTTAGATGCTCGAAAGCTCGATAAAGAGCAGATCAATAATATGTTACAACGCTACGAGAAGGTACAAAATAGAATCAAAAATAATGCGGATTTGAATGCAGAAGATTTGAAAAAGAAGTTTTCACTCACTGGGTCGAAAGCGGTAGTATTAGAAAAACTAGTTGAGGACTATAAGAAAGGAAAAACTTCTGCAACTGGGCTATCACGTAAAAGTAAATTTGATCCTACAGATATGAATAAAGAGCAGTTGAATAGAGTGCTAAGAAAGTATGAAGCTGCTCAAACGGGTAAAAAGCGGGTTTCATTCATTATGCCGTCGAAAAATAAATTCCAAAAATTATATGATGATGTTAAAAATACAAACATTTCCATCCCTAAATTATCCAAGAATTGGTTTAAATGATAATTTAGATAAGGTACGGTTCCTTTCCCAGAGGTAAGCAAATAAAGATATATGTATAAACGGATATCTTTATTTGCTTAGTTTACACATTTCGCAGAGAAGCAATGATTACTTGGAAAAGTCAATCTATCTATTTAAATAAAACTGTAATAGGTGCGATACTATATATTGAAGATATACCTCAACTATATTATGTATGAAATTATATTTCTATATTTATTTATTTTTTACCTTTTTTTTTAAAATCACAACTAAACTAAAAAATTGTCCCGTAAATATTTCAAGGTACCTTGAAATATTTAAAAGTGAAATATTTTTGAAATATTACAATTTTTAACGTATCAGGATAAAAAGTATCCTATGTGTTACCTCGGAATATGTACCTCAAATCATGCCAAGTTTCATTTGAATCCGTCCAGTAGTTTCGGCGTGATGCGCGGCCAAGATACAGACAGACAGACATGAATGAAAAAAATTACAGTTTTGGCTTCAGTATCGATCATAGAGTGCCCCCCAAAAAAAATTTCTAAATATCTTCAATGTACAGAATTGGATCCGTTACAGTTTTATTACAAGTATAGATAGATATTCGCCCGGACTAGTTGGTGGTACTATCGTTGGTGGATTAGTTCTGAAGTGTTTACTGATTTATTCCTGGGAAAATACTGCAATGATAGTACACAAGGTTAAATCAAAATTAACGTAGTATGTCATTCCATATCCTGTCGGTTCTTTTTACACCCACTATCCATGACTTTATGGCAAACCTCGTGTTTGGATTTTTGAGACTCGTTTCATGACCACGTTTGTGTACCATGGGTTAGGCTTTGGTCCAAGTAGATGTAACAGCACGACAGCTAAATACATAGTAAATAAATCCATAGTTATTTATTATTTTGCAAAAATGCTGATATGGGTAATTTTTATTTCTTAATAAATACTATAGAATCTAAAAGACCTACCTACAAAGTTAATTTTTAATATAAACCTACAATAACCTCTTAGAAACATACCCTCCAAATATGAAGTATTCGTATCCAAATGACCAGAGTTTCACATGTGAGTCATTCATCATATCTCAAGATTTTGATACTTATTTAAATTGATTAATATCATAGGTACAAATTTATTAATTTTTAATGAATCACACTTTGATTTGCAGACTTTACATTCTAATATAACTCGTATAAAAGTTAATTGCAACATGACATTTTTAAAGAGATGCAAATCTACAGCCTCACAATCGTCGTGGTTAGTGCGTCTTTCTTTATGTTCGATATATTTAATTTAATTCAATAACCCCCATATTAAAACAAGTAACTGATTTAAAAATGAAAAAAAGTAGCAAAATACGCAATTTCGTTTCGACATATTTTTTACAGTTATTCTGATTTAACAATCAAACTATTAAACCGATTTTGATACAAATTCTATGGGACCAATCTGAAAGCATATCCCTTCAAATAAAAAATAATTTTGCACATCTGTCTAATATATATGACGGAGTTACGCCCGAATATACAATACATAAAGAAAAATATAAACATCCGAGTTGATAACCTCCTCCTTTTTGAAGTTGGTTAATAAGAGATAAACAAAAATAAAGAAATTGAATAAAAGTCATGCTGTTATCCAGTAGATAACATATTATAATAATATTGTTAAGTCTATTTTATTTCTAGATACAGGTGTACTTTCTTGCACCCTTTACTCATGCAATTGTTTGTAATGCTACAAATGCAAATGTAAAACGAACAGATGCGAATGCGAATAATAAACAATATCATTCGGCAACAGGCGACACCGATCATATCTCTGGTCAGGACCAACCGCTGGATCCCTGTGGTGCGTATGAATTTGATAGCAAATTATGCCGAGTCGTAAACGACAGGGTGCTATGTGGATATAATAAAAATATCGGAAAGCCTGCTAACAACGATGGTATTATAAAATTAAAAGATGGATGTAGATTACGCGGAAAAAGAATAGAGTGTGGCTATGAACATCCTTTTCTACATAATAGTTCACCGCCAGGCGGGGATAAACCTCACAAAGCACAGGAAACTCCAAACGGGAAAACCCTTAGATTAAAAGGAAATGAATGTGAGAAAGAACGAGTTGTACAATCCGAAGGAAAATTGGTTTCAAGTGCAAGTATTGAAGTACAAGCAACAAGAAAATGTGTTGAAGTAGGTGATCGAATTGTATGTTTAAATAAGTGACACTATAAAAAATCTAATTATTTATACATAAATGTGTTTTAAACATTATTTGGTATTTATATCAATTTGAGTAATATAAAGAAAAACGGTATTGAAAAGATATCGGGCGATGGACGCAGCTGGTGACTCAGTGTAAGATGCAAATCTGTTACTGAGTCGCATTACTGTTGTCATGAATACTGTTGTCACTGACCAATCAAGAAGTTATGAACGATGCACGTCACGTTCCCGTCTCGTCCCACCGAGTCCTTAATTAGGGTAGGAAGTCAGCAACGACATTTAAAAAAATCTAAGATACCAATTTATTCTCGTCCGAAGCGGGTAAACCCTACTACCATTTTAAAAAAGAAACATCCAAGGAAAGAAACCGGACTGAACCGATTTCGGTTAAGTTTCTATAGAACTAATTTATAAGAAAACCCGGTTGTCATCAAAGTCAGTTTATAAATGACGGAGTTCCGAGGTAACAAAAAATACACACGAATTGATAACCTACTCCGTTGGAAGTCGGCTGTCAAAACAAAAAACGTTTACGTTACATACGCTCAGATTCCGATCATATGCACGCGTAACCCTAAATTTATTTTATTTGGTACCGTGATAGATCGATGTTACGCAGATAATGCAAAAACTGTTTAGGCTAAACTGCAAATTCAACCGTGCATTTTATTGTGATTTTGGTGCCACCATCACAACACAGCAACGCACCATTGCAGATTGGCGGCACTTTTTTTTTAAGTGAATGAGTTTCGGAACGAGCTGATGGCCCACCTACTGGTAAGTGGTGACCCTCGCCCATGACAACAGTAATGCGCGCGACTCAGTATGAGATCCAAATCTTTACTGAGTCGCATTCATCCTGCTGCGTCCATTACCCGAGACGGGGATGATACGTCTCATGCGCATGTGATTTCACCGGCAGCTACAATCTTCCACCGGAACACAGTAATGCAACCACTACTGCTTGGCGGCAGATTCCAGATGTGGTGGCAGTATCTCTCCAGACAAACTTGGCACAAGTTCTACTACTACTTTTGATTGCTCCTTTAGCACGACCCAGAGGGGACGTGTAGGGAATCAAAGGGTACCCACCTACGGACGCGAGCAACTGGATCCCCCAAAAGGTAAAGCAAAGGTAAGACTACAAGGTAAAGCAGTATTTCTACATAAGAACTTGGTACAAGTTCTAGTTCTTTTAGTTCTCTAGTTCTCTAGTTCTCACAACTATCTTATTAACCACAATAAAAAAAATGGACATTTCAAACAACACAATCTTGACCCAAACTAAGTATGGGATGTACTTGGGAACCAGATTTCTGAAATAACACTTTTGTCGTACTTTTTTTTTATTAATACAATTTTTTTATGTAACTAAATGACGGGACGAGCTGTATACCCACCTAATGATAAGTAGTTACCTCCGCCAATAACAACTGCAATACGACATAGGTCCTCCCCGGAATACAATAATGCGAGTGCACCACTGCTTGGCGGCGGATTACCAGTTGTAGAGGCAGTACTTCTCCACAAGTTGTACTGCTAGTTTTTTTGCTCATTTAGCACCATGCAGGGGGTACGTGTAGGGATTCTGATAGTATGCACCTACGGACGCGAGCAATTGGACCCCCCAAACATATAATATATCACGTTAGAAACGCAATAGATAATAACAATAAAGTTTTCGTATCTACTCTCATAAAATGTTTCTTAGTCATAAAAGGTCGAAAGCCTTTTGAATCTTTCTGAACAACATATACCTAGTACATTAATAAAAAGATCCGTGCAGTAAGAGCGACTGAATATTATTATTATAATATATTAGCGACCCATCCCGGCTTTGCTCGGGTGCAACGTAGATACTAATGTCAGGTAGTTTCTCTACTATAATATGCATTTATACTATTATACATATAAACCTTCCTCTTGAATCACTGTATCTATTACTGAAAACTGCATTAAAATACGTTGTGTAGTCTAAAAGATCTAAGCGTACAAACAGCGGGAGCTACTTTGTTTTATACTATGTAAGGATGAAAGTTTGATGAAATCACAGATTATGCGGTTTTACTTTGAAGTAATTAAAGAGTAGGTATCATAAATTTTATGATAAGATATTAATGCATTTTTACATGTATTAAGCTGGTTGCTATTATACAAGCTATTCTTAGTTTGGTTTTAAATGGCGCTGAGTGAAATGTCATGAATATTAATTTAATAGTATAAACCGGAACATAACCTAACGACAACTTTAGATAAAGAGAATTTGAGATGCATTTATATTTTCAACCATTTCACATGGGTTGGTTGTTAAATTTACGTCGTTAAACCTAAAATTGATTCATAGAGATTAATGTTAAATAATAATAAGGAATAATAGGTTAGCGTGCTATGGACATATTATGCGGAGGGATGAATGGCATATAACAAAACAAGTCTTAAATATGGATGTGGAAGGATATAAGACACGAGGTAGGCCAAAGAAAAGATGGATGGATTGTGTGAAAGATGATATGCGTAAGAAAGGAGTGAGTACTGAGATGACGTCTGACAGAGGGAAATGGAAGAAAAATACATGTTGTGCCGACCCCACTAGTGTGGGATAAGGGCAGGAAGATGATGATGATGATGAGAGATTAATGTTAAAATGTCAAAGAAATGGTGGCAGGTGAAATAAAAAAGTGATTCTAGAGCTAAATAACATATTTTCAATATTATATAGGACTCCCTTCTGACCGCGGCTTCGTCCGCGTATATGATACAAAGTTTACTATTTACTGGGATAATATATGCTATCTACGTACCATACTTCTACCGAATTGGTTTTGTAGTATTGGTGTAATTGAATAAAAAACATTAAAAATTTTCTTATGTATATATTTTAGATATGTAGTCGAATGGGTACGTATGAACTCGCAAACTAATTCATTTTGAATGAATCATACACTCTGCAGACTTTACATTCTTATTTAGCTCGTACAAAAGTTAATTGAAAATGTGACTCTTGATAAGAGAGATGGATAGCTACAGCCTCACAATAATCGTGGTTAGTGCGTTGTACGATTCAATTCATAAAATAAAAAACTTTAATATTTATATATAATCGGCCAAACACAACATAACAAACAAACAAAAAAAGGGTTTATAAAACAAAATCCTGTAAAAACTAAATATATATTTCATTATAGTCATTTAAGTTTAGCATTGCTATTGATGATTTGTACATATTACGTGTTAAAAATTTCTTTCACTTCTAGATACAGGCAGCTACTTTTACCTATGCAAATTGTAAGTTTGCGAAAGATAATGTGATGGGAACAGATAATGAACACACTCATCTTTCGGGACCAGCCAACCTGAACATCATCCCTGATCAGAGTAGACCACGAAATCGTTGTTGTCCCTACGACTTTGACAGTAAATTGTGCCGATACGTGAACGACAGGTTGCTATGTGGATTTAATCGAAATGTCGGTAGTCCTGCTAGCAACGACAATGCTATTCCCTTCAAAGAAGGATGTAGGTTACGTGGAGGCAGACTGGAGTGTGGCTATGAAGAAGCGCCTTTTGATGGTATACGCAGACCGCCGGGCTTGGATGACCACGAAACCATTGATGAAATAACGAGTGCAATGGATGACAGTCCGACAAGTGAAGAGAAATATAAAGATATAATTTTTAGACGAAAATGGAGCCGCGCGGGGAAAACTACAGCAAAATACAAACAAAAACGAAGATGTGTTGAGATACGTAAGCGTATTATATGTTCGAAATGATATAAATACACGTTTAGATCGCCTATTGTTTTAACCCCCAAATAAATAAGCGGTGTTAATTTTGATGGTTGAGTTTGATTGTCTTTATTTGGATATAATGTTGGTCAATTGTTTTCAGGTCTCATAATTTCTAGGAATGCTCCGATTTAAAACCGGCTACTTCGTATCAAATCTGTATCGTTCATGGTTCGGTGGCAAACGGTAGAGTCATTTCCACAGAGTCAGAGAGAGATTATGGTGACTCTGCAACAGTCACCATAATAATACTTTAGTTTTACTTAAACGTACAAACGTTTCTATCAACACCTGACAGAACATTACTGCTTGAATAAGCACATGTTCAATCTTGGGCTGTGTGAGACGCGTTCCTGCAGGAGGTGCGATGAGGTCGTTGAAACGCCACTTCGCCCGGATGAAAATAAAAGATCTCACCGCAAAACAAATACTGCAGTTTATAGCAGCTGTGGGGGTTGCTGGTGAGATTTGGCATCACAATGGACCGAATACAGTAGCAGTGACATAAAAGCCGCAAAATAAATGAATTCCAAGCATCTTCTCTGAATTTTAAAGAAGATGTAGTACTACGCTGTTACTGATTAAATCAATGAAAAAGCGCCATGGCCTCTTGTGTAAAATTTCAAAGATTACAACGTATGGGACTACCACAATTTTATGTAAGTGGACGGTGATGTGAGAGATCCATGTTGCTTGCATGCGTAGATATGGTTTTTATTGTTTGACTTTTGGGTCCCTATAGGTACCCTGGGTGGTGTGAAATGAGCAACAAATTTAGTACTAAGTACAAATTCAACAACAAAACTAGCAACAAAATTTAGTACAGTAAAAGTACTATATTGCGGATTTAGTTCCTGATTCATATAGTTTCTAAAAGGTAATTTATAGATACTTTATCTTTAGTAATCTGTTACTGTTAGTTCTAGCTGTAAGTATCACAGTCAGAACTAACAGGAACAGAATACTGTTGTCTGTAAGAGATCGCTTTAAAGCGATAAGACCGCCCATTGTTTTACATTACTTGTGTAGTATTATTTTTTTGTTCTGTTATTTTGTTAATGTGAGCAATAAAGTGTTATTTTTCTATCTATCTATCACTTAGATTTGCCTTGCCAGTAATTTCACTTCTCCAACTAGGAGGTAGTTCATGCGAGCAACGCTTACATCAGATTGCAATGTAGGATGTTCAGGCATCACCAGAAATAAAAACCAGTTAAAAAATTTATTTAATTGCTAGTATATTATTAAAAAAGAAGTAAGCGGTATAATTTAAGTAATAAATAATTAAATTTACGAAAATCCAGTTAAGCTTCTAGAACATACTCTAATCCTGAAATATGGTCTTCGAAATTTGGCATTCCCTCATTGGTGAACATCATGAATATTTGTTTCATTATGCTGGACTCCTCGTCGTCTTTCGGGTACATATAATCTAGTACATTTGTAATGACATCAGATAGACTTCTCTTTTCATTCACGTTATGCTTCTCACCAAATAGATTTAGTATCCAATTCCCTACGAGTGTAGCCTCGCAAGTTAATATAAAAGCGGCTAAGACGATTACTGTTTGTATTAATCTGTTATCAGCCATTGCCTTAATATATCTGAAAAAAAAAAAAGAAAAATGATGTTTAATATAGGTAATTTAAGTATACTATCACACTACTAATATAAAGACGAATGTTTGTGTGTATGCGTGTGTGTTTGTTTGCTAATTCTTCACGCTCAAACGGCTTAACGGAATTGGATGAAATTTTAGTACCCGGATAGCATATGTCCAGGATTAACTTATAGGATCCAGGAAAACCGCGGGGCGCAGCTAGTCACTATTATATTTAACATTATGATTACTTAGGTTATATATTATAATAATCATGGAATAATATTATCCTACCTAATAATACCTATATGTATATACAAACATATAATTAGAGTTATAATATTATTAGGATTATATAATATTATTGACAGCTTCTTAGCTTAGTTGGTAGTAGCGTTGCCTTCAAAGCGAGGGGCTTCGGGTTCGATTCCCGGCCGGAACAGACTTTATGTGATGACAATGAGCGTAAAGTATGTTCACGGGTCATTGGTGATTGTCTTGTAATTCTGTGTTTGTCCATGCCACCTACGAATCTTAGGGTAGGGTATGAGTGTATGGTATGATTGTGCTTAATTATATTTAAACATATTATAAGATGTGTATGCTTTTGTAAGACATTTATTAAACCCTGTATTTCAATATCACAAACAATTGCTTTGATGAAAAAATTTTTTGAAGATATATTATGGCGCAAAAATTCGGCCGTATTCATTCATCAAACCGTTTAAGCTATAAAACGTGCCAAAGAAATATACATACATACAAACACTCAAAATATATGACCCTCCTTCTGGCGCAGTCGGTTAAAAAAGCAGTTTGCGTGTTGCCACAGATTAATACGATGAACCGAAAAAGTGAAACTTCAATCCGATTATGAATTCTGTTATGGCGTGATACAATTTGCGTCCGAATTCAATCAAGTATGGGCATAATTCATCACGGTGACTAATAATAGTTATATTTAAATCTGTCTAGTTTTTTAAATAAATTCAGTAAACCGGCTGATGACATAGTAACTATTTAGTATTCCGTGATGCGGGTCAGAACGCAAGAGAAATTATAAGATTTGACTCGCTGTCGAATTAATTTTACTGCAGGAAAGTGTTATATAAGTGGCGTTATTATTTATAAATATATAAAATTGAAATGTCTGTTTGTATATCATTTAGTATATTTAACTTAGTATATACTATTCCCGGCGGCTTCACCCGTGTGGAATTTAGGTAATATATTTTTTGGCGAACCCATTTTTTTTTTCCTTTCCTGAAATAAAAGTAGTCTTAGTTGCTCCGTTATAACATCAGTTAAATGCCAGTGAAGGTCCCATCAAAATCGATCCAGCCGTTTCGGAAAGTTGTCGAAACAGACAGACAGCCAGATAGTTTTTTTAAAATTATAACTGTGTATACTTTCAAACGCAATAGTGAAAAGCTGTTATTTTGATATTAAAAATATGTACACACTTCAATTTTATTTATTTGTTTAGGTTTTTTTACAAATTGGCGTAGATGATCTAATCTGTAGATTTTTAAAGGTTTATCAAAAATGGTCCCTACTGCTCCTAGAACCTAAATCTAGAAAATCAATGAATCAACCTATCTTTTGATAGGAAACGCTATCGTAGACTAATATTTATTAAAGTACTAGACTTTCAATTTAGTACTGAGAGTTTACCACCAAGTTGCAGCTCCTGAGCAAACAATCACTTAGGTTTTGTCTGGGGACGTCATGTAGGTTACGGTTATCACGATAGTACATGTAGTACCTATCTGAGTATTCATAGTAAATGTATAGAAACCACATGTATGACCT
This sequence comes from Aplocera efformata, assembly GCA_921293045.1. Lineage (NCBI taxonomy): Eukaryota > Metazoa > Arthropoda > Insecta > Lepidoptera > Geometridae > Aplocera > Aplocera efformata. Next base: position 5,206,236 of record OV121055.1, read on the forward strand.
CACAGATTTTTTGGTTGTGTTCGTAAATGCCAGGTCAAGGTAAGAATGAAAGCTTTTTTCTGTAAAATCGAGCAGAAAAGTCGGAAGTTTGAATGGTATATTTGTATGGAACGCACGATGTTGGGGTCGGAGCTAGTAGTAACTAAATATTCGTGGATATTTCACACAGCGCCATCTATTCGTGGCCAGCGACATCTGCTATAGCAACCAATTTATTGAAAGAATACCTAAATAGTCCTTTGTAAAACCATATTAACACCTAGACTCAGAACAAACATTTCTGCTCATCACACAAATTTTGGTCCTGCATGGGATTTGAACCCCCGAGCCACAGCGGAGAAGGTAGAGCTACCAAATAAAAGTCAAATTTGCGTCATCTGAATTTAAATGACAGCTAACTATTACCTAGTTCGATGATTCACAGCTGACCGAGAAACTGCAGCTAGGTCCGTAAATTCTTAGTACTGAATTGCGCGTCTAGTATAAGTAAAAGATAAGTCTACGTTCGCAGTAATCAATATGCGATGCACTGAGTAATTAGATATTCTATGTGGTGTACTGAAAGTAAACTTCGGTATTCTTTCAAATTGCACACTCCGCTTTCGGATTTTCCATTGCTTGCAAATTGACGCGACACGTAATGAGTCAGTAACTACACGTTTCATCACCACTCATTACGAAAGGTAATGGCGGTATATTTACAAAGAAAGAAGTCGCACAAGTTAATTACAAATAAAGACTACGCTCCAAGCGATAGGGACTGGCCTCTACATCTCAGTTGGTCTGCCTTCTCGTGGGTTCGATTTCCATACAGGCCAAGCGTTTGGGTTACGGGCATAGAGGTTTGTTCTGTCTGTATGTAATTACAAAAAAAACTATACAGTACCTACCTATTCTATAAGTTATCTTGTTTCCATAGTAATGATTAGTTTGCTTGAAATGTCCAAGAATATTTGTTTATTACTTGGTCAGATTTCCCTGATTACTAATTCGTGATGACAACACGCAGCACTAAAGTTTTTTTTTAAGTTTAAAACCGTGTTTGAATCTCTTAGTGACAACTTTTCATACAAATAATATCCACAGATTTGGTAATTATTTTCTGTGATTATAAATATAATTGAAGAGGTACAACGCCCGAATATCAAAACGCCACTCAATGGGCTAAATTACTTTATAAAAATAATAGTTTCTTAAAAATCTATAATAATGGTTATAAATAAATAAACATTAGCATTTTAGCTATGATTCCGTAATTGTAAAAAACCATTAGTGAAAAAAAAGTATGGTCCTTAAAGACCAAGTACGGTAGTATGGTAAAGACAATGGTTTGGATGTCGGAGACCCTGCAGAATCCAAAGATGATTTTTTTTTCTATTTGATTTGAATTTATTACGTTGTGGCTTTTATTTTGAGGTTTCTCAATGTGTTCCGCTTTCGCGACCCTGGATAATTGGATGCTGAACGCACTCTTAAGATGGTTTCAAATACACAAATCAAAGCCCACTTATTTTTTTATTATCTATTCAAAATGGTAATTAAGCTTTGCTTAGCATTAAAACAACCATTGATGACGGATAAATGTTTTTACAAGCATTAAATTCACGGTCGGATACAAAAGTATGCAACCAGATTCAAATAGTTGAGCATCCGTTGAGCTAATTAATAGTAATTCCTACCGCACATAAACTAAATTTTGCTATGATAATAGTTTCTCATATCAAAATATATACTCTTCCCTTTTTTCGATGACAAAACACGAGTAGGCGTTTTTGTGTCCATTTTATGGAAATTTTATGGATACTTCCCGTTTGGTACCTTTCCCATTTGGGTACCCGCTTATTATACCTAGCAAAAAGTTTCGTTTAGAGACTTTTTATATTTTTCAGAGGTTTATTATAAATTTACCACAAATCTAATAAATCCGACTTCAGTACGTTCATGAATTAGTTTATGTCCTATATAATTTATTGGTTTCACCTTGTAGGTATATAGCTATGAATTTAAAAAAAGTTATCCTAATCGTGTGGATCAACTTGGATTTCTTTTTAAAAAATTGACGGAAATAATAACATGAGATACATGCAAAAAAATATATAGAACTGAATTGAGAACATCTTCCTATTTTTAAGTTGGTTAAAATCATGACAAGGTTACATGTTATAAAATTTATTTACTATAAACAATTTTGTGTAAATAGAGACATTTTTTTTTATTTACCTCTATGCTCTTCCAAATCTTAAAGAAATGGTGATTCCATCCAACACAATCCGATCACCTGATTGATTTCAGAATCAGTTACACATTTCTCCCACAATTGCACACAACTTTATCACAGTCAACGTAAACATTTAATAAGAAAGCTAATATAATCTTTGGGGACTAGAATTTGTTATCAGAGTGTAACATATATGTATTCGTGTTAGTGTCACCAGCGTCTTTGAAAACTGACCCATTCCTTCGTTTAGTTCCACCACCTCCACCACAATAAGCCTACTTTCATTTATAAATTCTAGCCGATGATAGTGAGGAAAACCTTGGTGCCGAAGATCAATTAGCATAAAAGTTACGTAAAACTCGTAACCACTTTCGTCAAAATCAACGAGGATGTTGCGGTGAATACACGTTTTTGTGAAAACGTCTCGAAGCGGATTCCGCAAACTAGACTGCATAATTTTGTGGATTGAAACGAGCGATATTTTATTCACGATTAAAGTAGGCTGTAAGTAGGTTGTCGATTAGGCTGTTTTTATATCTGTTAGTTTACGCATAACTTCACAATTAAGATTAGTTAAAACATAAAATATGACTGTAGTTTGACATATCTCTATGCATGTAAAGAGCCTAAGGAGCTGAATATGTTTAGTTGATACTTGAGTCCAAATGATACTTGAGATCTAAAGGATTTTTTGTTAAGAATAAAATGTAATTAAAATTAAGAAATTGATTTCTTTTTCAGTTTGAGATAACTTCTTTTGTAACTTGTGTTGTAGGTATTTGCGGATTTAGATAATTATTTTTAGTGTTGTTGTTCTTATTTAAATTGCATTGCAAAATTGTATCTGAAAAACATGGGACAAAAGTATTGAAATCATTTTATTAGATTTTCAACCGGTTTCTGGAGAAGATTATCAATAAAAAAATTTTTTTCTTACTTTGTTACGGCAATACTCAGTCATTTATCAAACGATTTGGGGAAAATTCGTTTTATATTTGAAAGGATATGATTTCAGATTGGTCTCATAGAAATGTTATCAAAATCGGTAATAAGCGGGTCCTTGTCCGTCCTTAGTCCGGGTTCGATTCGTTTCGTACTCCGGTCTTTGGTGTTTGTGCTGTGAACTGAGACACAGGGAATCCTAGCGCACGGGTGTTAATTATCGGACCTACTTGTCCCCCAGATCTAGGTAAAGTAAGCGGATTGCGTGCAAAAGTAGTTTAATTTTAATCTTGATCAGATTCCTTGCCATAGCCTTGTTCCCCATACTATGAGCACTATGATTCAATAAAACAATAGTGTTCGTTTTCATTGAGTTTTTATTGCTATAATTGACGATTGTTTTCATAAAATTGTTCGCAAAGTAGCGGAATATAAAGTAGTGGCATCTTTACTTCTAAGATTTTTCTTATCTCTGCCGATGCAGAATGTCGTGTTTGAAGGTATATAAGTTCTAAAACTGATTGATTGCCTTGCTTTATTGATATAACTATTTATTAAATATTACTTTTATATAAAAGTTTGGTGTTGTTTATAGATATTGGTGATACTCATCTTTGCTCAGTGTCGCGGTCGCCACATATACACTGAAAGAAATGGCTTTCAAATCAAGCAAAATGGAATGTATTCTCTTCATCCTCTTACACCTGGTCAGGATGAATCTGTTTTTTATGCTAAAACTGTGATACAAAAACGGGAATCCGTAAGTGATGAACCGCTAAAAGTAGAACTCTCTCCCGCTCCGGTAGTGGAAAATGTTGAGGAAAAAGAGGAAATAGAAGCAGCGTCTTCTATATTTGGATTCAGACGTCCTGAAGTAAGTTTTGCAAGAGAACCATTGACCAGAACGATCAGCCCAGGGCTGAATACTAACATCCAAGACAGTCTCCAGAAAGCCGAGGTGAAAGAAGAAGTACTGCCTGCTCCTGTAGTAAAAACTGAATTATTTGAAGGACTACCTCCTAGAGTGGAAGAACCCGCTCAAGGTCCTATTGTTGAGAAGGAGTCGGTGCCTATTCTAGTATTGAGACCAAATAACCCACCACCTCAAGAAGTTCCGCCACCCCAAGAAGCTCCACAGCCAGGCCTGGGATTTAACAGATTAACGATAAGACGCTATGCGGTATACGCAGGTGATGTCATATTAAAGTATTTGTCTCAGTTCTTCAACCGTGCTCGCGTCACATTTAACCGTATTACAAGTCCTCCGCCACCGACACCGGTGTATGAAAATTGAAACTATGTATGGTGGCTTCACAATTTAGTTGATAAAGAAATAAGATATAAGGTACTCTCTTTAATAATTTATTTATAAGATAAAGTTTACGTTACTATTCAAGTTGCAATAAAAACCATGAAAATGACATATTTACGAGTACGTATTTTTGCAGACCTTGACCATATTAGTCAAAAGTAAATTGCAATTTCTTTATTATACGACTCACAATCATCATACCATTAATAGTAAAATGTATTTATGCATTTCTATTTAAAACACATTCATAGCAAAAACGTCTTGTATATTCACATTAAAAAAAGTCGTACAACGTTTAAACACTCATACCCCCGCACTAGGATTCCCTGTTTCGCAGATGACATGGACAAACACGGAAACAAAAGACAAACACCCAAGACCCGAGAACAAACTGCATGCTCACCACACAAAGTGTGCACCGGCCAGGAATCGAACCCGAGACCGCTCGCTTCGATGGCAGGGCTACTACTAACCAAGCCACGGTGCCGTATGTATGATAAGGTCAAAGTCAAAGTCAAACTCATTTATTCCTTTAGATCTCAAGCATCATTTGGACACGTCAAATTTTACACATGCATGTACATATATTCGTGAGCATATAATAGATTAGCCCTCAAATTAAAATTTCTAATATGATACAAGCATATGATAAGTTTAATATAGGTATAAAAATGCAGAGATTATAACAACTTAACAATTTATTTTTCGTCTCATGTTGTGTTATAAATGTTATTACTATTAAACTCAAAGTATTTGTTGCCTTCTAATTGACTACTGCAATTATCTATAGTATAAAATCACTGGACATCGTTATATGAAATTCATCGTCTTCCATATCCGCCTTGACCAAAACCGCCTTGGCCAAAACCACCTTCGCCAAAACCGCCTTGGCCAAATCCGCGTTGGCCAAATGCACCTTGACCATATCCTCGTCCTTGTTGGCCATATCCACCTTGTCCGAAGCCGCCTTGTTGTCCATAGCCGCCTTGTTGTCCATAGCCGCCTTGTTGTCCGTAGCCTCCTTGTCCACCCTGCTGTCCAAAACCGCCACCGTATTGGGCAAAGGCGATACTTACGATCGCTAAGAAGACCAATAACAGAGTAACCTGGAAAAAGATAAAATATTGTATATCCTAGCGGATACCCGGCGTGTGCTACTACGCTAAAAAAAGAAATACATTTTGTGCGCAATACTTTGTTTTAGTGATCTAAAACCACCATTGTATTATTGCGTTTCTAATGAAACCAGTTTGGGGCACATCGGCTGGATGGTTTCGAAGTCTATAACGGACATAGGTAGAATTTTTTTTTGTGTTTATTACTTTCGTATATTAGATTAGATTTGGAAGTTGAAGAAAGACAATCAATCTAGACCTATTGTAGAACATTACCAACATAACTCAAATTTGTTTTATTGTTGTATTACTGACTTAACATAAGCAAAATTTATTAACACTTTTCATTAGCTCTCGTTTCAGTTTTGGTATTAATATACTTTAGTAAACGACAAAAGATTTTAGTAGTTATTGTCTGAGGAAATCGGTAATAATAAAACTGTACTAGAATTGTTACATAATCGATATGTAAACGGTTCTTACTTTAGATACTGCCATTTTGAATCTGATGTTTCACTGTAACATTGATACACTGAACCAACACATCAATATCACTCCGTATAAATAGGCACAGCGATGAAGTGATGACTACTGGGTATTCACAAATTTAGTTCTCGGAAATCTATACACATTGCGTATCTCAAACTTATTAAATTTTATAAATTTTAAAACTATCATCATGGTTATCAACATTATTATTCGTGTTACCGAGATATTTACCATGATTTAGTTTTGTTGACTCCCGATATTTCTTGTTGTTAAATTTTTGATTACATTTAAAATTATATAAAAAATATTACATATACTAGCTCGTTATTTCTAAACGATTTTTGAAAGTAGATGTTAAAGTGATATATTTCCAGTTTGACCCTTGTTTATTTCTTTTTCGTGTGAGTGACCAATGAGTAAGTACTAATCTAACGACACAGGTCTACCCCGACAAACGAAAGTGAATATAGGACACAATCTGGATTGGGGCATGGTACATTATGTTTTTCGAACTTTCGTTACTTAGACATTCCGGTTTTCTCACGTTTTAACTAACCATCTTGGGAAATTGCGCAAATACATTTTTCAAGCCAAAATCTCATTGAATCATTTGTACCAACGCACTCGAAAATTGACAAATATTTGAGAACCAGCGATTTCCTAAAATGTGTACAAATTTAGAACTTGTTAGAATTAGCGTCTCTCTGCTATTATCCTCGAATTTATGTAACGTCAGCACATAAGCGTAAACAACGTAAAAAAGTGGTAATTACTTATGGGTTTCATTTGTATTCAAGTAAAATTCATAAATAGTGTTGTTTTTCATTTGTATTATCAAGTTTCTGTGATAATGCTTTTTATTTTATATTTGTGATTTAACTAGTAATAAGAGCAATAGTCTCCTGTTAGATGTATTAAGAATGAAACAAATACAATAAATAGGAAGAAAATTCACCCCCAACGAAATATTATATAACAGATGTAATATTATTTAATCTGTGATATAACTGGCTCAAGAAGTATGTTACTTTTCACCATGTGTTATAAACTAAAGTGTAATATGTAAGTGTAGATGTAAAAAGTGGTGAGCTCATAGCCGTTATTATTATACCATAAAAGTATTATAAGTTAATGAAAGTATTTAATCCAGTTTATTAGATTTTAATTCAGTCAATTACTTTAGGTACATTGAATTACTTAAAAATAAATATAGAAGGTTTAATAAGTTTTAATTTAGACACAGTATAAAATCATGTTGAAAATCTTCTCCTATCATGTATGTCAGCTTTTCAAAGATTGGTTCAGAATTGTCATCATATCCAGCCACCCTGCCGGCCGAACCCACCAACACCTCCTCGGTTACCGCCGCGGCCTCCTTAAAAACAATCATTGCCGTTACAACATATGTTCAGGCAGGAAAAATGGGATGTATGAGAAGTCTCGCCATATCGCGTTAGTGATTGGACATCTGCTGACTCCGGTCGGGATGGAATTGAAATATGGATTGGAACGAGTTTTTTTTAATGTGAATAAGTGACAGAACGAGCTGAGGGCCCACCTGGTGGTAAGTGGCGACCCCCGCCCATGACAACAGTAATGCGACTCAGTATAAGATTTGAATCTTACACTGAGTTGCATTCATCCTGCTGCGTCCATCACCCGAGACGGGGATGATACGTCCCATGCGCATGTGATTTCACCGGCAGCCACACTCTTCCACCGGAATTCAGTAACGCGAGCACTACTGCTTGGCAGCAGATTCCAGGTGGCAGTACCTCTCCGGACGAACTTTGCAAAAGATCTACTTCTACTTTCTCTTGCTCCTTTAGCATCACCCAGGGGGTACGAGTGGGGAATCAAAGGGTACACACCTACGGATGCGAGCAACTGTTTTTACATACATGACATATATTCAAGACCTGAGAACATACTTTATGCTCATCATAACAAGTTTGCGCAGCCCTCACCCTGTCGCTTCTTAAACAAAGTAAACTAACTAGACTACAGAGCTATAATATGCTCTTTTAATGCAGTTATCGCTCATAGTCAATACTATGGCCGGTCAGTTATTATGGGATTATAATATTGGTAGGTCTTCAATACCAACACACCTTCAGGCAATGGATCTAAAGAATTTGTTAATAGTAGTAAATAAAGTTGAATTACCCATGCTACCACCTCGGTTGCCACCCCTACCACCTCCAAAATTCCCCTGAGGACTGCCTCCGAAGCCTCTACCACCCTGGTTACCGCCTCCGAAACCTCTACCACCCTGGTTACCACCTCTTCTGCCAAAGTCTTGAGCAGTGCTCATGAAGATGAGAGACAGAATCATTCCGAGGATGAACAAAGTCTGAAAATACATCAGGCATAATCGAAGCATTCTCCTTTTCTTTCTTTTTAATATGGCTACAATCTAATTATTTTATAAACTACCATGGGATCAGCTGGAGGCTCACCCGACGTTAAGCTGTTACTTCCGCCCATGATAGCTATGAATTAGGTCCTCCCAGACCCAAGTATGAGTAGACTCAAGTCGTATTCCGTTGCACCCGTCACCCGAGTCGGGAATGTAACGTCTGTAGGTAACGTATGTGACGCACCTGAGATTTCACCGGCGCCCCCATTCTTCGAACGGAACTCAGCAGGGCGACCAGGTCTGGTTGTACTTCTCCAGACGAATTTTGCATAATTTCTACTGCTACTTTTAGTTGCTCTTTTCGCACATTACACATATTTTCGTGTAGGGAATCTATAGGATTTTCATCTATGGACGGATTGCTGATGTTTGCGACCTCATCCGACAATATATTTTGGTGATGTAAAACATAAAAATATAGGTATGGTAATAAATTTAAAGAAGAAAGAATAGGCGACGTGTTCTCTTGATACATCCTATAAATTAAATTCCGAAACCTATGTACTTAGTTAAAAATATAGCTACGTGCCATTTTGAATTATTTGAGTGTCCTGCCAGAACACCTGTATTGTTTTTAAAAATGTCAGATCACTTACCTTGATAGAAGCCATGGTGGACGAGTATTATAGCGTTATCTGCGTGTAGACTATCGTAACCTAAGCTTATATACTGCTATAAATATAGATTCAAAATTTATTCGCTTATTTTCCACATCTATATTTATTAACTAGCAGATTATTATGTGCATTGGATCTCAACATTAGACACAGTTATTAATGCATGCTTGAAACGTATCATGTTTTTTTAATCTGGACCAAACTCTGCACTATTGTTGCTGTAGCCAGTTTGACAATACCTGATTATTTTGTCTTAACGCATTGTGAGATGTAATTAATGCGCACAGTGTAATAAAGTATAATAGCATAGTGTTGGGATAAAACCATACGATATAATGTAATCCTAAAAAACGTCTTGTTAGACATACGAGTAGCTTGTTAAAATAAAAATGGTTTCGCGTCTTTTTTATCCGCTGACTCTTCCTAAACCACGCAACGGGTTTTGATGCGCTTTTCACGAAAGGTTCATATGTCAATACATGCATAACATAGTAGATAAAAGTTGAGAATTCCAATGATTAGTAATGATGTTGTAATAACATTTTTGGGCGTCTTAAGATATATGCACATTTAGAACATATCCCAAATCATAATAGATCAAGTTTTTTTTTTTTATTGAATATCCCACTTGTAGGCAATTAGGATTGAGGTATATGTGTAGGGCTGATAAATAAAATAATTAAGGTTTTTTTTAGAAAAACGTGTTCACTGTTATTTAATTTGTGAATCTACCAAAGATACAATCAAAAGTCAATTAAAATTATACTGTTATGTAAAGGTTACCTGTGGATAATCATCGGAATATAACACATATTATTTAATCTGTGATATAACTGTGTTATGAAGCATGTTACTTTTCACCATGTATCATAAACTAACGTGGAATGTAGATGTAAAAAGTGGTGAGCTCATAGCCGTCATTGTTATAACATAAATGGTACGTAATTATGGGACCAATCTGAAAGCATGCTAAGTATTTCAAATTAAATACATCCATATTGTTAACCTCCACTGAAAGTTAGTAGAAAAGTATCTTCTTTCCTGTGAGTGTTTAACTCTGGTTTAGGAGGTTTTAAACCGTCCAAGGATCTCCGACTGATCGACTTAAAGTGCTCTCTGAAGCATGGAAGCACTCAGTTCAAATGGTCACCCATCCAAATACCGGGCGGAAAGTTGCTAACTAAGATGAGATGTAAAAAACTGTTATTTTGACATTACAAAATTGAAGTGTCTGCAATTTTATTTATTTGCATAAATTCATATCCTTTATTAACCATAGGGACAGTTTGGAACACTTGTTATTTTTATAGGCCTTGCTAAATAGAAATAGACGAAATCAACAAATCTATAATATTTATAGCCGACAAATCTAAAAACAATTACTCAGTGTGTGTTTTTTATTTTTACTATTATTGCCTCAAACGCTAAGAAAGTCCGTTTGATTGTTGTTAAGTTTTACAACTAAATTTATTTTATATTGATCGTGGAACTAATATTAATTATCGTTTGACGTTTGGCCTTCTGAATTGAATGGGAAAGTTTATATTTTCCATTTAAGTGAGCATGCAGCATTAATCCACGGTTATGTATTTCAATATTCTATAGGACTGCGAATTTATCCGGACTTAAACTCATTCATTTATTCCTTTAGATCTCCTACTCTGTAGAGAAACAAAATCAGAATTCACAATGAAGTTTTTATTTAAATACATAAGTTCATTATAAAATATTATACATAGTTATATAAGCCATGTTAAAAATATTAGAAATTCAATTTTTGTACACCGGAACGTACTCCTCTTTGCTATCCTTTCTAAAGTAATCAAGTGAAGTCCCAGGATACACAGGAGGGCGGTAGATTGGAGCAATATCATATCCGTAAGGACTCGTGTACAATCCTGATATATACGGATATGGTAGATAAGGTTTCGTGTATAACCCACTTTGATACTGATAGTAGAACTTATCTGGCTTCGTGTCTTTCTTCACTGGCTTCAGGCGATCCCCATACGGCCCTGCTACTGGATTCCAGTGATTAAGAGTATCATCTTTAATTTTATCTTTCACATAATCTCCTTCAATTGCCGCAAACATTATACAGATTATAAATAGACAATACATATCTGTGAAAAGTGTGAGACTACTAGAATTTTTGCACAAAAGTCGTTTAAATATGTCTGCTTTTTGCTTTGTAATTATGGTTATCGGTGCAAGCGTTACTGAAGTGAAAAATAGTTTAATTGCCGCCCTTGTCCTTGTTTCAGCCGCATCACAGTGTAGGTAAACGCTTGGTCATTATATAACTATATAGAATAGTTTTATTCAGTAAGTTTATTATAGATTCTGTTACCTATGGTGGGGGCACCTTTTTCCTAACACATCATCTTCTGTTTTTTCCTCCAACGATATATTTTTTTACAATAATGACTTACAATTTGGAGATAAGGTACCTGATGGCAAGAAATTGATCTTCAAATGGAGAACAGTTTGACTGGCCTCACAGCTCAGTTGGTAGATAGTTGGTAGTAGCTTTGCCTTCTGCGCTGTAGGCCGTGGGTTTGATTTTCACACAGGACAAGCGAATGTGTGACAAACATAGATGGTTACCTTATGTTTAAGTGTAGGTAATATGTATTTTATTCTTATATATTTATTATAAAAAAACTATTTCATACTCAGGTATCTAGTTCCCACAGTACAAGCTATGAAATGTCCATGTACATTTATTATTCTATTATTATTTACTAGCGACCCGCCCCGGCTTCGCACGGTTAGTAAAGCATCAGTGTCGTATCAGAAACTACCCGTGCGAAGCCGGGGTGACATGCTAGTGTATAATATTATACATATAAACCTTCCTCTTGAATCACTCTATCTATTAAAAAAAACTACATCAAAATTCGTTGCGTAGTTTTAAAGATTTAAGCATACATAGGGATATAGGGACAGAGAAAGCGACTTTGTTTTATACTATGTAGTGAAGATGTCTTTCCTTAGTTATCGTAACAACACACAAATATGTTGCACATTATAAATGTATCTACACATTTGACAAGAATTTTGTACAAAAAATTCATGATTCTGACGACAATTAGTTTCAAAGTAGTTAGAGACGAGTTGCGATCGTTTCTTTTAAGTAGTAATTACACTACAATCACATGCAATGCTTGGGAAATTCCACAATTTCTTGAGCTGGTAATCCCAATTGGGTTCGTGTGCAAATAATCAGAAAGATGCTACTTTTTCACGAATCAATTGATATTTGATGGTAGAGATGATTTCATAAAAAATATGTCTTATAAGGGTTTTTTCAAGCAAAGGATAAGGTTCCTGGAAAATAAAGTCATTTTTAAATTAGCATAGGCGTCAAACAACAACAATATTGAAACTAAGCTAGGTAGTTCAATTCGCTTCATTTATCTTGCATCTGTTCTAAATCGTGATTTAGTACATTTTAGGATACTTTATATTTATATTTTGAATACATCAGTTAGTTAAATCTAAATAAGTTCACCAATATAAAGCAAGAAAAAATTGCTGCGCCTTATAAAAAAGTAAGGCAAAGAGACACACACGATTTTGCTAGTGATATTAATTTATTCGAGGTAAATTACCGGATTATATTAATATTTTTTGGGATTGCTTCCAACTGTCACTAACGAAGTCAAAATGACTTCTTTGTTTGCAATATAAATCCTAATACTTATCTTATCGGCTACTTCCCATTTGGTAAGCTTCCCATTTGGTAAACCTCAAACTGTACCTACTAAAAAGTTGCGTTTGGTAAACATTTTATATGTCATACATTCAGTCCCATTTCGTAAACATTTAAGTAATGACATGTATTGTTTCCCATTTGGTAAACTTTCAATTGAAATGGGTACAGTCAAGTAAAAAATCAAACACGAAACTGATGATAATATTGTCACATATATTTCAATAAAAAAAATTATAGAGTAATACAAGCAACTCGTGATAATTGGTTCAAACAAATTTCCAATGATATTTTTTCACTTTTGTAATCGCCGAGTAGATTGTTAATTCGTATATCATTTTGGATAGACTTTTTTCTTCTTTTTGATATAGTTTCTTCATTGTTATAAAATCTGAAAAAGAAAATTGTGTGAATTAAAGAATATTGTACGTATTTGACGACCCTGTTGGCGTAATGGTCACCATGCCGGACTGCCACGCAGATCCCGGGTTCAATTCCCGGTACGGTCAACATCTATGTGATGAGCAAAGTTGTTAGATGTGGTCTGGGTGTTGGATGTATGTATTTATATGAAGTATTTAAGTATGTATATGTAGTACATCAGTCTTGTTGGTATTAGTAGGTATCCATATCACAATCTAATAAATAACTTACCATGGTACTAACCGGCCGAGTGTGAAATATTATATTATATATTATTATATTATGTATTTATTACACGTATCGCCTAAAAATACAGTTTATTGTAAGAAAAAACAAAAGTACCTTTTCAGAAGATTTTCATAATGTACAATATTTCCTGCTATTGTTTCGAAAAATAAAAGAGTTGATGGCTTTTTTCCAATTTTGCAATTGAAACTCCGATTCCAAGATTCCATAAGGTTTGTCGTACGGTGTCTTTGTGCGTAGCAGCACCAAATATTCACCATATCTTCATTTTCCAACCACTGATTCACAAAGTAATCATTGAATTCCGTTAAAGCTTTTTCTTCAAAACTGTAACAAAATGAATTCGTTGAAGATTAGTAAAAATACTTAAAATAATACCTACATTATGATTTCTGACGCATAAAATAAAGTATGTAGCGCCTTTCCAAAGCGGTGGTAGAAGAAAAATCCAGATCTAAACGCGTTCATTTAGATATTTACTGCAAAATTAATTTACCTTTGACTCATAACGTATAGCCAGCCATCGTTTATGTCCTCCCGTGGTAAATGTGCAAGAGCCATACATAGTTTGACGTGATTGTGAGATTCTTCATGTTGCAATAAGCCAAGAGATTTTGCCTTTCTTAATAGTGCTCTGCCAAAATGAACAAAACACCCTTTGACAATAATGTTTGGAAACGTCTTTTTTATTGCATTTATTGGACCTTTTTCGAAATCCAAGGTCATAATTTCTGCTGTCCACTCTGGTAAATGAGATTTTAGTTTGGAAAACAGCCTTTCATATGTAGTTTCTTCTTTATTTGTTAACACTGCGTAAAAAAATGGTACAATATTTGTTCCAGTTTCTGTACTTCCTATGTCTCCGTGTATAACGTAAAGTTGAAGAAACGGCTTTGCACAACATTTGAACGTTCCGTCTGCAAAGTAGTGACGGACTTCATTTAAATGTCCAATTGCGCTCTTTGAAGCAAACACAATAATTCTGTTTTCACCGTCGATCTCATCAAACAATAAATTGTCTTTAAAACGGTCAGGTACGACAATTTCTGTAGAGTTAGTGTGTTGAGATTTCTTGATGCCCAGTTGTCTATTTCTGTATCTATAAAAGCTGCTTTTAACTTTGTCAAAATTTGGTAATGCTTGTATAATTTCGTAACCATCATCTTTCAGCTTTTTAGTACAACTCCTGTATGTAGCTGGAATTGGCTTCAGATCGTCACACATGATTTTTTTACATTTTTCGATAGCTACTTTCACTTCATTTTTTTCAAAATTCGGAATGCAAGAATTGCAATGAGCAGTTTCTCTTAAAACATGGTTCCTATTCGAATTTAAAGTTACACTTGCCGAACACTCAGCTTTTCTATTTACACAGCGCCACCAACTTGAGTCCTTATTATTTTTCTGTTTATAATATTGATATCCACCACGTAATAAAATTTCACCGCCTCGTGCACTATTAACAATTTTTAATTTCACTGTACCACTAGAAGATCCCGCATCAGACATTGCAACGACCTTGCACTATGCATAACACGAGTAAACTGATAAGGAGAATCCTGTTTACAAATTGTAATGAAATTACGTGAACACCATTTATCTAGGCTTTATTCGACAAAGAAATGCAGTAGATAAATAAGTTTTGACATAATCGTTGACAAGGTTATCTAGGCAACTAACTACCTAATCTATGGTAGAAATGCACTATGATCTTATCCCAAAGAGTTCTCAAGTCATACCACCATGAACCCGCTCGGTGCTTCTTTTGCGGCACTTGGTATTTTGACAGACTTTTTAACGTTTTTTTTACATGCTTCTTGATTAGCCGTTCTTTTTGACGATCGAGATTCTAACTCAAGACTTTGAAGCATTTCAAAACCAATATCTCATTTCAATAAGCATTTGACTCTGACTGTACCGCACTAAAATAATAATACAATCATGGTTTACCAAATGGGAATAAATGTATGAAGTAACAAATTGTTTACCAAACGCAACTTTTTAGTAGGTACAGTTTGAGGTTTACCAAATGGGAAGCTTACCAAATGGGAAGTAGCCATCTTATCGTCTTATCTAATTACTTTAAACGAGTAATCCTATTTAAGTATATTTATTTATTTATTTCGCATATCTCGGAAACGGCTCTAACGCTTAGAATGAAATTTGTATTTAGATAGGGTTATGCTGTCATCATTATCATCATCATCATTGTTTCAGCCGACAGACATCTACTGTTGGACATAGGTCTCCCCCATAGCTTTCCAGGTTAGACGATCCTGAGCCACCTCCATCCACCGTCATTTTAAACAGTGCCAGTCGTAAATTGTTGTGGTACTTGATCGGTAATTTACTGTTAGGTACATCAAAAAACTGTAAGATGACGCTATAATATAGCGCTATCTATGATCTATCATCTTATATTATGACATTAATTTCGCTTACATTCAATTATTGTGTTAATCAATCGAGTAACATTACCAAATTGGTGAAATTACCTGGTGGTAATACCTAATTTGATCTAATAAATTAGGTACATTTTGTATCAATTAAGGTACATTTACATAGGTTTAGGCATATTTTGTATTGTCTCTCTTCATATTGTATCTAATCAATATAATTGCAGCATTAACACGATTAAAAAGTAACCGAACGCCGCTTGTTTGCCCATGTACTACTCTCTCTCAACGCATACTGATAGATAAAACAGGGGTGGGTGAACATTGCTCAGGAATTTCATCCTTAGGGATTACCTAGGGTTTATAGAAGCATTTTTTTAATGTTTTTTTTTCGTTCTCTGTGCCTGTGGCTTTTATTTTTGAAGAAAGGGATGAAAGTTTAAATGGAAGTCGTGAACTGAACATCACACCAACCGTTTTAAGAATTTTAAGAAGTTAGGATGTTAGTGTTTAAATTACGACCAAAATGTGTACCCTATAATATTGTGGAATAGCTTATAGGACTTTGTATTTATTTGGTAGGTGAGATGTTATATTAGGTTGTCATGAACTATAAACTATTGTGGGTTATTCCGTCACAAACCTACTCAAAAAAGAGACACTTGCGGTTAAAAAATACTTTAATATAATTTCAATCCATAATTGAACAAAACGTTTATGTTATTCAGTAGGCCGAGGAAATAACGAACCTGGGTATTTGCTGAAGAGACTGTTAGCTTCTTTGATCAAGTCTGTAGATGTATTAAAGGAAAATCGCTCTCTAAACTTCACAAACCACGCACTCAAGTCCGGGATGGGGGACCCCTCTTGGGGCTCAGGAGCTGTTGTCACCGGGGCGGTGTCATTGTCACTTTGACATTCGGTGGATACTATCAGGCCGAGAATTAGAATGAAATAGGTAAGATGCATCTGAAAGAAAATAATTTTTACCAAATAGTTTGCTCGAAATCATCTCAATCATCATCATCATCTTCCTGCCCTTATCCCACTTTTGATTGACCTCACAGTTGGTAGTATTTCTGCCATCGGCGCTGTAGGTCATGGGTTCGATTCTCACCCATTACGACGAAAATAGAGGTTTGATATGTGTCTGGGTGTTTATAGTATTATTAAAATGACATCCATATATTTTTTTTATTTTTTTTTTACTTTTAAATAATATATATTTTGTACTTTATTAAATGTAACAAATCTGAAACTAAAATCTTAAAAATATACTATAAGAACTAACATATATTATTAAAAGGAGTCCCTTTAGGCAAGGTTCCGAAGATACTGGCAGCGTTCCCCCTTTGAATAGCTAAACTATATTATTTAAATGACATCCATATATTATTTGTATGGATATAATACACAATTAAAAAAAAATTGTATAACAATTTTATTTGTAATCCCATTGTACATGTTATGCTTTATGTTCAAATGTAACAACATGAGTTTATAAAAAATATAATTATTAGGGTACGAAAGTATACCGGTAAGCTATCTCGTTGGAAATACATTTAAAGAAATATTAAAAATAATTTGATTGTACTTGCTCATCTTACCTTTCTTCTTTTGCGCGCTCTTCGAATATCAATAAAAGTTTTGAACATGTGCATTTATACAATATTGGTAACGGTCTACTTTCGTTAGTGTAATAATTTTCAGCTCTTAATTGCATTGCTGATAATCCAAAATTACTTTTGGAATGTATTTACGTGCAGTGCGAGGTAATTAGGAGTTATCTGCCCTTGCAATTTCCTGTGTGAACGAGTTGTGTTGCAAAACTCACGAAAACAATTTCAGTGATAATATCCAACTAATACCTTTATTTAGATAATGTTCTTTTTTTTTTCTCCCAATTCACAATCAATTGGGGACTCCACTGCAGATGCATCTGCAAGCTCACATAGAGAAGTCATTCATTTCCAGGTCATAGCAGTTGTCCGCTTTAATCCGCTTTAATGCGACATATAATGCGGTTTGTTGATTTCCTCTTCCAGACTTGTCGAGCCATATCGTTTTGGTAAAGGAAGCCGACGTCTGCTGCTCCCCTACAGTCTTCAACTTTTCGTAGCTCATGCTTCATTTTCATTATATTATTATCTCTAAACCTACCTGATAAGAGATTTGGTTTTTGTGAAAAGTCTAGCACAGTATGCCACTCCAAGTGCTGCACCCTTTTTATGGCCGGAGATTTTGCAGCTAAAATCATACAAACTTGTCTGAAAATTAGTAACATCCAAAATTCATTCTATACTTACATTTATTTTCTTATCCAGGTTTAAGTAAGAACACAATCATTACGGAATTTATGAGTTATCATAAAATTAGCCAATTTTACTGTCATGAAATTTGTTTTGTATTATATGTGAATATGGTTTGATTTGAATTGTTATGTTATTCGTCATTTTGTCTGATACGATATCATTTTCTATGAAAATCATGCCGTTATTTAGATTTATCTAAACGCTGATGTTTTCCATTTCAGTATCACCATAATCATTCGGTTAGATAGAACACGTTGCGATATGATTATCATCTAATCTATGAATGGAAACTGCATAAAGGCACAATAATTTATGATTTAAGCATTTTTACACTGTCTTTGTATATTTCGGCCGAGTTATGAATAAGTTGGTGACGACAATATTTTTGGTAAAGCATTATTCATAATTTCCATAAATTAACTAATTTTATATTATATTATTATTGTTTTGCTCATTTAGTAAGCTTTAATGTATCGTTTTATAATAAGCACAATCAATTATTACTATTCATTAGTTATTATTACATTAATGAGCACAAAACCAAGATATGTAAATTACTAACTTAGTTAAAAAAAATACCGCTGACTTGAATTTGCGCTTGGAATATTGTAAACTTAAACCTTATTACAAATACATAGAGCTGTAGCTGTAATACCTGATTATGAACCTTGTATAAAGCGTGAGGAGTAGGTATCCATCTTAATGTATTGGCCTCGTTTTTCAATTTTTGATGTCTACAGTCATACTTTCAAGTCGGCAAGAGCACGACACGGGCAGGAGGAATTAAGGAGATACCTATTAAATATTTTCCCCAAATATATTTGGTTAATTAATTTTGATTTCTTGGTTATGTCTTGGCAGTTCGATTTAAACGGATTTATTTTATTGTAGAAAAGTTTTAGCTGACTCATTCGTGAGAAAACGATGGCGGCAAAGCTCACCAATTTCAACCTCTACGTTCCCCTTATAGTGTTTATAGTGTAATCCGTCTGGTGAAAAGTGGCCCAATGTGGTTTTTCCGAGCTTTTAGGAGAAAAAGGCGTGAGTATATGGTAATTAATTTTGACAATTAATTACAGGTGATCTTCATACATTCTCTGGTACCGACGGAAGCAGCGAGAGAGCGATGGAAAAGAGACACAATGAAGAACTTCGTAGACACAATGAAAGATTTGGGAAACAAAGTCGTTGTGACCGTTCAGAACGCTGGCTCCACCATGAAGTCCTTCATGAGTAAAGCTGGGAGGTGGATCCAGCAAAATTTTGCTTAATAATGTTACAAAATGAGGTAATACAAAGAAAATATTGCAGAGTGGCTCATATCAACATTGTCTTCTCAGATGCATAATCTATTAGGCACTGTGTTCTGTGTAATGGCTAATATGTTATAGGATCAGTTTCAGGTTAGTATAACGTAGGTAGCATTATATTGTCTGTGACATGTCATAGGATATTTTTAAATTTTACGTAATACCTATCTTCGAATTGCTTAACAAACTTAGTAGATATACCGTACCGTACCAGCCTCTAATGTTCCCACTGCAGGGACGCCGGCCTACTCTCGATTATTTGGGAGTGAATGGGCTCTAATCTACGGGAGCCCAATTCGGATTGGTAGATGTCACATGTCGTCGAATTTTTGGTTCGAAGACATGCCGGTTTCCTCACGATGTTTTTCGTCACCTTTTTGAGAACGTGGTATTGCGCAAATGAATTTTTCAAGTGAAAAAACTCATTGGTGCACGTGTGGGTTTGAACCAGCGACCTGGTGCCCCTGGGCCACCACGCTCAGTAGATATATTAAAGATATTTCGTGTGGAGATGTCACCGACAAATTATCTACAAACGACCAATAGGAAATTGTTAATTGTTGTTAATTTTATTAGGATTATTAGAAAGTGTTGGTGTTAGTTTTCCAGCGACATAAATAGATTCACTGACCCGTGACACGCGACTTCACTGTGACTGCAGATTAAATAATACGGTTTATTAACCTCTAAAATATTTTTTGCCAGTATTTTATACATATACTCATTTATGGCGTTAGGAACATTAAAGTACACTTGGTTAAATTTATAGAAGAAGAAGAAAGAAAGAAAGAAAACTAACTATAATATTGTAAATAAGAACTGTAACATAATCAAAGATAAAACAAGAGGAGTAAAATTGTGGTGTGTTTGTTCATGAGAATATTTTTTGTGTAAGTTTATTGTAAGATAGAGTAATAATAAAAATTACTAGATGGATTATGTGTAGTCGTTGTTTTATTAAACTGTATCCGAAGCTAATGGGTTCATTGCATATTTTTTAATTATTGTTAAATACGGTACATTTATCTTTATTTTTGTCTGTCTGTCCCTTTGAAATCAATCCTGGTGATCCCATTGGGCAAGATTTCTCTCTTCCAAGCGTAGTTGTTGGAAGATGAAGCGGCGTGGAGGGCGGTGGGGGGTTTCTTTCTGCAAGACCGTTTTGGTCAAGAAAGAGACTGTGTAGTACTCTGTACTAAGTATGATTTGAGTATTATTTGTATGCTGTTAATAAATTAAAAATGCATTTTGATATCAATTCAATCTCTCCATAGTCACTGGTAAGCCAAAGTCCCAGATTTAGCTCATATTTTCAACCAACTCCCAAATTGGTGGTTATCAATTCGCTTCTATTTATTTTTGTTACCTTAGAACTCATTTATCAATCGATTTGGATTTTTTATTTGAAACTAGGATTGAGTTCATAGAAAGTTCATCAAAATCGTTTAAATTGGATAAAAATAACAGAAAAAATTATGTCATCCAAAACGAAATAAACGAAATTGTGTATTTTACTTTCGTGTGTCTTTTTTCTTCGCCCCTTGCAGATTTAGATGTTTCTTTTTAAACAGTAAGGTACTAGTAAATAATAGTACCTTACTATTTAAAAGGAAATACGCGATGAAAGAAGAGAAACCTGTTTTTTCGTTTTTTGAAATAAGATGATTATTATTTTATAAGTACTATCCGAAGAAGGTAAATGTTGTTTATTTAAAGCTGACCAGCATCTCAAGGACAATTCAAATACAAAAATACATCTCAGAGAACTGCGCACTTAATGTTAAATTGTTGGCCATTATTCAATTCAGTGATTTATTGAGTACAGCCAAATCGACGGATGCAGACATATTTTGGGAACGAACTAAAGAGGATTTATCTCATCATTTGAAATGAATTGAATTTTTATTTATTTGACAAGATGCACTTCACTGTATAAACGATATGCGAATAAAATAAATATTCAAGGACTTTTCACACAGCGCCATCTAGCCCCAAAGATAGCTTGTACTATGGGAATTAGATAACTGATAGAATACTTATTTTCTATTTTTTTTTCTAAATATATATCTACTTATAACTCATATTACCACCCAGGCGCAGAACAAACATCTATGATAGCCACACATGCAGGTCCTGGGTATGAATCGACTAACGACCTACTTATTTCGTATTGCTTCATTAATTCATTTAATTAATTATTAATTAATTCGATCACGTTGCGCCTGTAATTTCACCCGCGCCCTTAAGTTTCCACCCGAATACAGCAACGCAATTGCACCACTGGCGGTGGCATTATTTGATACAATACCTATTGTTGATTTAGTTTGCTCCTTTCACACCACCCTGTCACCCCGGGTGGTAGGTAGGTGGTAGGGTTGGGTAGGGATTTTAGGAACAGTAAACTTCTAAAATCCCTTTATGGTCTTCCCTGGATGTGATCAAAATTAACCTCTCTTAGGCTATCGAAACAAAAGTTGTGTAGTCAACCTATATGCTTCGTATTTCATATCCCTAAAATGATGCTAGACCAATTCAAAAGTTCTCGAAAGGATGTTTCTATAAATGATTAATTTGTTATGTACAAATCCGAAGACCCGTTTGAATCACACACAGATTTATTCAGGATAAAAGGGGTGAAGGTTTCTGGCCATCTCGTGTGTCATCAGTGCAAGTCTTTAACTTATAGCTTATATTAAATGAAAAATTGTATATTTTATTGCACTCTTGAAAAATAGCAATGTACAATTACAATTTTCAAAATAAACATTTTGAAGTTTACAACTTGTACGTTAGTATCAGGTAATTACTCAATTATGGACATCAGGTATACAATTATGTAAAATTAAATAAAGCCCCATAATAATGTAAACATGCTATGAAAATCACTCTTGCAATGTTTTCGTATAACACCATCATCTAACTCGTATCTCAATGTAATTTGACTTCTTGTTAGAACATAAGTTACTATCTACTTACTACTATTACTATCTATAAGTAATGTCATTGGCCATGCAGTTTTGTCCAAACTCAAATAAGACCTATTAGGAGTCTCTCCCACAAAAAACCTAATTTTATAGACTCTTCGACGTTTCTCAGTCAGTGGTGATATCACGTCATACCAACAACCTACACACAGAAGGAGCTCAATAGAGGACCAATAGAGCCATAGAAATGGCTGAGTAATGGTCCAAAGTAATCTGAATAAAACAGACGATTACTTTTTGACTCGAGAAGATGAAGAAACTGATATAACATGTACGTTGAACCGCCGTTCATTCAGTCAGCGGTTGTTACCAGATGTGGAGGCAGTACTTCTCCGGGCGCACTTTTGCACAAGTTGTACTGCAACAGATTGCGTGAGGCCCTTTGGGTAGGGAACCTTAACCAAACAATAAAAGTAAAAATGACAGGCGTGAATCAACTAAACGCTACTCACTCTGCCCTTGTACGTCACCTATTGTCCTGTAATTTTGTCTGCTTGATTACAAGCGTGCATGGAGCCAATCACTCCTTCCTGTCGGTTCTTCGAGTCCATTAGGACTCACCAGCCCATACTGATCACACCTAAGCTAACCAATAGCTTTAGTCTCTGCTGCGGAGAACAATAAAATAATATAAATAAAGGAATTGAATTTCTGAAGTTATGGATTGCCGGCTGTCATTTTTCTTCTTCATCGTGAGTATTTGACTCATTTTTTTAATTTCACGTACCCAAATGGGACCCTTTTAGGTGCTGAATATATAACGTATGTCTGGTCAGTCTTCTTTTGAGGTGAAACGGCTTCTAGTTTTTGGGCATATGGTCGGTATAGATGATTTTATTTTCATTTTAAATGCTAGGAAGTAGCCAGCTTACATGTTTTTTCTTACTTTGATTTTGGGTGGTACATTTGTTATTTGTAGGAGCTAGATAATTTAAACCCACAAAATCGCAGATTGTACTTTTAAGATTCTCGTAACACGATATGCATTATGTTTGTTTTAAATTTATAAACAAACTGGACAAGCGGTTATGAACTACAACAGTGATTATAAATAATCCAACTATAAAAAACTAATTCATACCATAGACCACCACAAAATTTATGAATTAAATTGACAGGCTAGCGGGTCGTACTAGCTGACCCGCTAGTTATCCTGTCTTGATTCGCCATTTCGCAATTTAACTTCTTTATACAATTCTTGTCGTGACAATTCCGTACACAACAAAACGAAAATTAGTGGTATGGAACCATCGGTGTGCGAGTCTAATTGCACTTGGCCTGGAGTGTAATACGTAAATTCATTCTATGGGTCAGCAGGATTCATGGACGCCAAATGAGCGTAATTTCATTTCTGACTCAAGCTTTTTTTTACGCTGCATTCGGCTTTAATATCAAAGCCAGGTTTGCACCACACGGCAACGCAAAGTAAACAACCATTTTAATCAGAAAACTGCTTAGGTATGTAACCTTCGAAAATAAATTCATTCAAATTAAATTTTACATTAGACTTGCCATAGTAAAGAGGCAGATAACTTACATATAAAACTTTATCAGTAATTCTTCATTTCTAACTTTTATAAATATAATAAAACCAAGTGAGTTGTGAGTTTGTTTCCTTCGCTTTTACCCCTTCACTACTCCGCTGGTTATCATGAAGTTTAAAAACCCGTTTTCAGGAATACAGAATACATAGGGTAGCATTGATCCAGAAATAAATTATATTTAAAGAAATCTACAATGACGCAAGCGACGCTGACGGCAAAAGCTAGTATAAAATAAAAACAACGCACCAAATCAGAACAAAACAGACACTTTAACTAAACCTCATACCTATCTGTAACTATGTATACGCTGGCTATGGAAGAGCGTGACCTTCTGACACAAGTATTTTTATGCCTTAAAGAAGGTCCCAACCTCTATGTAATTTTACAACTGTTACAGAAATAAAGAAATTATTATTATATTATATTATTATTATAAGGGAATCGCACCCAGTAGGATATATTACTACTTTACTGAAATAATTATTGTAATGATACCTAATGAACTGTATACATTATTTTAATTAATTACTTACACTTGAGGGAAATATCTTAAATACGCCGTGTGACACCAATTATAATAATCATTACGAAACTGTGTTAATAAGTTAATATAATATAAAAATAGATTCTCAGTCAATTACTTCCGTGACACAGCGATGATTTCTATCTCCTAATGGGACTAACCCTTAATTTCTCATTAACAGTGCATTGTCTCTGCGTTGGCGTTACCTTCACAGCCGAGTCTCCGAGAGAGACGAGATGTAATGGACACGATGAAGAACGCTTGGGGAGAGATGGTGAAAACCCTCACCGACGCCGGGGACGCTGTCGTGCATGTGTTTAAGCCGACGGAGAAAAGCACGATCGATAAAGTTGCAGACACAGTTGTTCATGTGTTCGTACCCACGGAAAAGAGTACGCTTAATAAGTGGGCTGATGAGGTGAAGAGTCTAGTGCAATAAAATGTCCATTCACGTGTCACGAACCGCGCTTAACCCGTTCCTTGCAGCTAATTCCGTGAATTGGGTATACCTTGTTTTGAAAGTCAGCACTGTATATTATTTCTTGTGAAATTTTGTAAATGCTACATTTGTTTAATTTAAAATAAGAAAACTGTGAGAATCTGTACCTTAAAAAATAATTAGTCGTACCATAAAACGGTTGTAACTCTAAACAGTTGTCGTCTCATGTCAAAGGAAAATAATAAAATAATCATTTTAAGGGTACAGTTAGATGTAATGATGGTTCTGTGGTACGACTGCATTAATGATAAAAAAAAACAATGTTAAAATATATTTTATTAAAAAAAAATAAACAGTTGGTTTTGTACGGACATCATTTAATTTATCTGTGCAAGATCTGTTGCAAAACGTTATGTAAGTGGGTCGCTTAGACATCGGAATGGCGGTACGATACACTGCTGTCGACCTCATAAATTCCATCCTTATAATACGCCTCAACTCCGTCATTGAACATATCCAACAGTTTCTCAGTACTAGGATTGTTTGGAGCGGGACTCTCAGGATAATCAGGCCTGCATCCATACTCGTCATCTTTCTCTCTATGTCGGGACGGCAGGATCAAAACCCCAGCCTTAATTTCCTTTTCCACATCTGCTTGGTCCAAAGAGAGTACATTGTTCTTATGCTGAAGATCAGCTATATTGTACTGGTAGTATTCCGACTTGTGACGTTCTCTGATGAACATGCAGTATGCTATCCAAGCGACCACTAATCCTGCCTGCAAGAAATCTGCTCATAACCACAAGGACCCTGAACAAAATTATTCTAATGAAATATATTAACTTACCAATAGCAGTGCACAAATAAAGCCGATGATGTAGACACCCATTTTATCGATAATATTAATTTATGTAGAGACGAGCGTTGCAAACGAGTTTTATTGGAGTAGTCGTTCGAGGCTGAGCCACATGTCGCGGCCAATTAGTCCAAGTAGGTACTTGAGGATCTTTTAGTGAGTGATGTCACAGGGTATCAGAGGAGACGAATGGATACAATGGGATCTATTTTTATGCGGAGTCTGGTAATACAGATTCGCAAGTGTCAAGGCTTAGATCGCGTGCACTCGTGATACCTACTCTGTTGATTATTACGCGATCAAAGTTACCAGACCTATGCTGGGTGTGGTTTCACTGCGATGCAATCGGAGTGAATGTAGCTCCAATCAGCCGTGATGTGTTTGCATCCTTTCAATTGAAGTGAGCAGATAGGTAAATCGTTTATCTGGTATATATAAATGATGATTTTACTCTGCAGTGTTGCATTTATTAATTGAGCTCTGTACTTGCTACAATTTGTATCATTAAGTGCAATGATGATGTACGCCTGGAAATGCTCAGATGCGTTGGCGGAAGCAGTGTGACCTAAATAACTTATATATCTTGTGATTAATGCATTTTTTTTACTTATTTCTAACCCTTGTTGTTGCTTATTATACAACAAAGTAGACTTTATTGATAAATGATCAACGAATTTATTTTAACTAGGTATAATCAAAAATATAAAAGAAAAAATCACAAACAAGCCTTGAATGCTTCATGCACATCTCACAAATGTTTGCACCAGTTGGGGATTGAACCCGGGAAAACTAGTTTCGAAGGTTACTACCAATTATATTACGGAGCCTATAACGGATTCGGTTGATTCGCTATAAATTTAAGGCTTTCCCAGCCACTTATGCTGCATCACACCACAGCCAAAGATGATCCCACTGCATAGAAATAAGGCTACTCTCGAGATTAACAAATGGGCTACAATCTACCACGAGAGCCCGATCTGCCACATGCTTTTGAATGGTTTGTCCGTAGGTACAGTAAATCCTCAGAATCCCTACTCGTATCCCCCGGCTAGCGCAAGACTAAGCAACCCAAACTAGCAGTAGAAATTGCGCCAAGTTCGCGCTGCTGTGTTCCAGTGGGAGGGTGTGTGTATTGGTGAAACTACAGGTGCAAGAGATGTTAAATCCCCGTCTCATCCTTACGGTCGCAATGCGATGCTTTGCAAGTGTGCAAGTGGATTCTTCTCATACTTCGGTAGAGGAAAAATGTATCGTACTCCTTTGAATTTGAAGCAACAACCTCCGATTGAAATTTGGCGTCCGTTCATTTCATAAATAACTCATAAATATATAATGGCCAGCACGCATTGTCGAATTTAAAGAAGGTCAAATCTATCTCGCTCTTGACCTGGTTCGATACTTATACTGAACAGGTCAGTCAGCTCCTATTGTGATTTGATTTGATCTACACTACATCCTTTTTTTTAGGTTTTCGAACCTCAATAGTAAATTAGGAACCCTTGTAGGATGACTTCATTGTCCACCGGTCTGAAGAAAAACGGTCTTGGCAGATCAATACCCTTTTTCTCAAATACAAGTGGACTTATTAAGTTGAAATGAATATGAAATAGCTTGGAGCTGTGAAAAATTAAACGATCGATCGGTCTAACTTACGCCGATCGATTGATAAAATTATCGTCTGTAAATCGACTTTATAGATAACCAATTTTTTATATTTGTTACCTCAGTTCTCCGACATTTATGAATCGATTTAAAAAAAAGTATATGCTTTTAGATTCGTTCATTAAATGTTTTATCAAAATCGATTACATAGTTAAGTTGGTAAATCAAAATATTGCAATAATTGCAAAAATATGTAACTCCTATGTCTTTCTGCGAGCAAAGCCTTCGCCACATCAATATATTACAATCTTACAAGGAGATATCTTTTTTTGTATGCATTGCCACTTGTAAACACTTCGAGGTTGAAACATTGTCCACAACCCATTTCCATATTCTTGTTAATAAAAAAAACAATATACGTGTAAAAAGTCACGGGTGGTTTGGGGGGATCCTTTTGCTTGCGTCCGTAGGTGGGGATCAAAGGGTATACCTTTGATTCCCTGCACATACCCCTTGGGTGGTGCTAAAGGAGCAACCAAAAGTAGCACTTGGCACAAGTTCTGCCAAGTTTATCCGGAGAGGAACTGCCACCACACCTGGAATTTGCCGCCAAGCAGTAGTGCTCGCGTTACTGTTGCCGATGAAAGGGGCATCCATACTTTTTGTTGCTCCTTTACCACCACCCAGGGGGTACATGTAGGGACTCTGAGGGTATTCACCTACGAACGCGAGCAAATGGATCCTCCAAAGAAATCTGTTCTGAAAGTATATATAGTAAAAGTGTCCGTAAACGTTGCTGGTTTAAGAAGAATAAGAATAATATTTTAAGGACAATTCATATAGAAAAATACGTCCTAGAGAATGGCGCACTTGATGTTGAATTGAAGACCATTATTCAATTCAGTGTTTTATTGGGTAGAGCCAAATCGGCGGATGCAGAAATATTTTGGGTATGAACTACAGGCGATTCATCACCTCTTTCTCATCATTTGAATTGAATTTGAATTTTTTTTATTTGCCACAACTTGTCAGAGGTCTTAAATTAGACAAGATTCACTGAATTATCGATATATTTTTCTCACAGAGCTATCTAATCAAACTAAGTATAGCTTGTACTATAGGAACCAGTAACTGATAGAATAGTTATTTAGTACTTTTTTATAAATCATGTCATTCATATTATTACTACACAGGCAAAGAACAAACATCTATAGTCACATATATGCTGTCCTAGGTGTGAATCGTACCCACGACCTTCATCGCTCAAGGTAGAGCTACTTCCAACTGAGCTGTGAATTATTTATATATGGAATTTAAATTATAAACAATTGTATTGTAGTATTTAATTATTATATTAAGTTACGCAAAAGACTAATAATAAATTTCGTTCACATTGTATTAAGTAGTGTTCATAGAGATTAAAGACTTATTTTAAAATCTTAAAACCGTTTAAAAAATGTTTATTGACACAATACAAAATCATTACAAACAGATTATGTATTTCCTATGGAGTCTTGTGTCAGTAATGTGTCATTTCTACGTCTTTCGAAATTATACTAGCAAAAGCTTTTATCGTCTTGCATACCAGATTATTTATAAAGCTTAGACAACCAATAATAACACAAACTGCAGCTTGCAGCGCCGGCTCAGCGATATGATATTATTGCAAACAATTGTATTACTTGTGTTACGAAGAAATACATTTTTAAATAATATTGCCACTGATATTTGAAACTGGCGGTCAGAAGTAAAATGCTGACTCGCAGGTTTGTTTGAGGTAGTAAGCAAGTCAAAAGTAACCCTTTTTAAAGCGTACTGTCGATGGCTAGTTATACGTATAGTATTATTATATCTGTGGTTATACTAAAAGATTCATAAAACAGGTATTATACTGGACTTATTCCTTATAAGCCTTTATTCATGCACTAAGTGTGATCGGCAGAACTTGTATTTTTCTTCCATTTCCCTCCGTCCGACGTCATCTCAGTACTCAATGCTTTGTATGGATAGGTGTGGAGGCAGTACTTCTCCGGGCGAACTACGAATTCTGCAGCTAATTTTTGTTGCACATTCAGCACCACTCAGGGGGTGCGTGTAGGGACCTATGGACGCGAACAACTCGTAATTTTGCAATATGTTCAAAAAGCATTGTTAACGGTCGAAATTTAAATTAAAATAGTTCTGTAAAGTATATGATGTATTGTTTTGATAACAGTAACAGTTGCGGCAGTCGAGATTTATTCAGGAAAAATGCATTCGTACAATTAAACTGGTAAACTTAAACAGCAAAATCCAATAATACATTTCTTTTCTAAATTTTTAAAATGTTTCCGAGATACGCGAAATAAACAAAATTGCTCGTTTAAGGTGATAAGATAAAAGGGGTGAAGGTTTATGGCCGTCTCGTGTGTCTCGTGTGTCATCAGTGCAAGTCTTTAACTTAAAGGTAATTAAAAAAATATATTTATTTATTTTATGTACGTCGTTAATGTATTGAAGGCTTTATTGCATTTTTGATAAATAGAAATTTACAATAGGCGGACTTTCAGAGCTAAACGCATTCTTTCTACCAGTCTACCAACCTGTTGTAAGAAAAGTAAAATAAACCATTAAATAATTAAGGCAATAAATAAATTTGAAGTTTACTCAATTTGAAGTTTACTCAATTATGGACATCAGGTTTATAAAGCCCCATAACAATACAAATATACTATGAAAATCACTCTTGCAATATTTTAGCACGAGGCAATGCTTCCTGCTGTACCTTATGTATTGACAGACTTCCATTATAAAGCAAATTTTACATACTTTTCGATATTTCTTAGCGCCAGTGGTGATATCAGTGAATGATACAATTGCTAATGCTCTCCTGCGCGTCATGTCAATGCGGGAGGAGCTACGGCTAGGAATAGGGTCCGCGGAAGAGTAAAAACACCGTTCCCGTAGCCCCTGCATAAAGGAGCTGATCAGGAACACTAGGGTGGTTTTAGTTGGATCACGCCCGACATAACCGCCCCGTCCTCCCCCGGACGGAGCGGTATATGTAGGCACCCTGGAAATAAAAAAAGGGCTAGGAATAGGGCGACCAATACAGCCTAGAAGTGGCCAAGTAATGGTCCAAAGTGAAATAAAACAGACGATTAGTTATTGACTCGAGAAGATGAAGAGATTGATAGAACAAAACATAAAGTATAACATGTGCATTGAATGCACATGTTATACTATGTGCATTGAAGCGGCGTTACGTCAGTCAGCATCTGTCAACTATTTGTGACCGATTTAAATGAGTTGTCTGCGTCCCTTTGGGTAGGAAACCTTGATAAACAATAAAAGTTAAAACTGAAAACTTGAGACCACTAAACGCTACTCACTCTGGGCTTGTACGTCAGTTATTTTCCAGTAATTTTGTCTGCTTGATTACAAGCGTGCATAGACCCAATCATTTCTTCCTGTTGGTTTTGCGAGTCCAGTAGGAGTCACCAGCCCAGACCGATCACACCTAAGCTAACAAGTTCCTAGCTTTAGTCTCAGCTGTGAAGAGCAATAAAAGAATATTCATAAAATAATCGAGTTTCTGGATCTAAATTAATATGGATTGCCGTCTATCAGTTTTCCTCATCATCGTGAGTATTTGATATTTTTTTGTGTCGCGTACGCTTTGGTACTGGGTATATAAGTTATGTCTGGCCAGTTTTCCTTTGATGTGAAACGGCCTGTAATTTATTGTCATTTTTATCAGATAAATGGTCGATTAAGGTGTTATAATTTTAATTTTAAAAGCTAGGATATATCCATTTCGGAAAATTTTCCTCACCTCATATTTTGGTTGATAGGTACATATATTATAGTAATCGGGTAGATACTAGAAATAAATAAACAATATAGTCACAATTGCTAATTGTCAATTTTAAGCATATTTATTTTTTTATAGAATACTACCTGCGCCCCGCGGTGTTACCCGCGGTTGGCCATCCTACAGGAATACTTCACTTTTTTGAGAAAAAAAAATTCAAATTATAAAATACCTCTGTGCCAAATTTCATCCAGATCCGTTCAGCTATTCTGGCGTGATTGAGAAACAAACAACCATCGATTTAAATTTTCGCATTTATAATAGAAGTGAGACTAGCTGACCCGACTAATATGTTTTTTTTTAATGATATGTTAATATTCGGGAATCAAACCCGAAAAAAAAAAATCTAATTAACTGTGTACGTTATGTAAATAAATAATTACTTGCGTGGTCTTACCTCACTTGAGGGACCGATCTCAACAAAGACGTCGTGTGACGCTTGGCTAATAAATCACTAAGCAACGCTGTTAGTAATAAAAAAAATATACCTTATGATTAATTAATGCCGTGACACAGCGATGAATCCATTTTCCAGTAGGATTAACACATAATTTCTCATTAACAGTGCATAGTCTCTTCGTTGGCGTTGCCTTCACACTCAAGTCTCCGTGAAAAACGAGACATAATGGACTCGAAGTCCCTCTCCGAAGCCGGAGACGCCATCGTGGACGCCTTAAAGCCGACGGAGAAAAGCACAATCGATAAAGTTGCAGACAAGGTGGCTGACGGAGTGAAGAATCTGAAATAAAATTTTCATTCACGTGTCACGAACCGCGCTTAACCCATTTCTTGCTGCTTTTTGAATTGGGTTGCTATTTTGTCAGTCAGCACGGTATCATGTTATTTCTTGTGAAATTTTGTAATGGCTATTTTTGTGTAAAGTAAAATATGTAATCATTTTGAAAATATCTACCTTAACAAATAATGAGTCGTACCATACCTGTTGTTACTCTAAAGAGTTGTCGTCTCATGTCAACGGGCAACATAACAATAATACAATTATTATTTTAAGGGTACAGTTGGATGTAATTATAGTTTATTGGTACGACGGCATTTATGATAAAAAAGAACGTAAATATATGTTTTATTAAAAAAGAAATAGTTTTTTTTTTTGTACGGACATCATTTAGCTTTTCTGCGAAAGATCGGTTTCAAAACTTTGTGTAAGTGGGTCGCTTAGACGTCGGAATGGCGGTACGACACTCTGCTATTGACCTCATAAATTCCATCCTTATACCTACGCCTCAACATTGAACATGTCCAACAGTTCTAGGATCGTTTGGAACGGGACTCTCAGGTTAATCTCTCAGGTCATACTCGTCACCTTTGCCTCTATTTCAAAATCCCAGCACTGATTTATTCTTCCACATCTGCTTGGTCCAAAAAATATTGTGCTGGTGTTACTCCCTTGTGACTTTCTCTGATGAACATGTAGTATGCTATCAAAGCGACCACTGCTTACAAGAAATCTGCTCATACAAATCTACTTATTCAAAGGTTTCTGCACATTTTGGGTTTCAAGTTATTTAGACCTAGAGGTTGTGACGTCTGTAATTTCTGTACTACAAAAAATCCGATGAATCAATATCTGTCGGTCTGTCCTACCGTTGCCGAGTTTGCTTTAACTCTTCAATGGAAACATGTGTGATTAGTTGGCGCATATGCTATATATTAAATAACACAATTTGTGGAATTCATACCCTGCAGGATTCCCTGTATCATGTGCATCGTACCTGAACCGTCACAATTTGTACCTGTGACACACGACAACAAAATTAGTAAAGTTATTTGGTGACCGTAGATTAAATAACACGATGTTTATTAAACCTGTTATTATTTTTGATATATTTTTTTTGTCTTTTTCTCTTCCTTTGAAATGAATACTGAAACTATGAACTGGAATTTGATGAAACTTCAAAAGTGTTAAAGTCCAAGTTTCTGGGTTAAGGAATATTTCTGGCCAATAAACACCCAGAAATATTGATTCCCTAAATAAAACAAAAGTTTTTTTTTTCTCCGTCAAGCAATCAAACCCAACGTCAAACCACCTTATTAACCAAAGTCAGCCAACGTCCCAGATCCAGTTTTAGATAGTATTTTTTCAACCGACTCCCAAAGGAGGTTCTATTTCATTGTGTTTGTTACCTCAGAACGAGCGGTTTGGAAAATTATTATATTTTATTTGAAACGACAATTGAATTAACAAAAACTTTCAGATTGGTCCCGCAGAAATTTCATTAAAATCGTTTGGTTTTTAAAGTTTACACAAGTTAAAGAAATTGCGTATTTTATTTACCTGTGACTATTTTCTTCGACCTTTGTAGACAGATTTAGATGTTTCTTCTAAGTTTGTAAGAAATAAGAGATGAAAGTAAAGTCATTTATTATAAAGTAAAGGTAAAGGTAAAAGGTTGTAAAGGTTTCCAAAGTAAACATTGTTTATTTCAAGAAGACCAATATTTTAAGGACTATTCATATACAAAAATACATCCTAGAGAATGGCGCACTTGATTTTAAATTGTAGGTCATTATTCAATTCAGTGGTTTATTGGGTAGAGCCAAATCGGCGGATGCAAACATATTTTGAGTATGAACTACAGGCGATTCATCACATCTGTCTCATCATTTGAATTGAAATGAAATTTATTTATTTGCCACAAGTTGGCAAAGGTCTTAAAAGTAAACAAGATGATTATACTATGATCACTAAATTAAAGATATGCGACAAAAAAGTTAAAAATATATTCCTGGAAATTTAACACAAATCTAACCCCAAAGTTAAGTTAAGTAAGTTAGTTGTATTATGGGAACCAGATAACTGAAAGAATACCTATATATTACTTTTTATAAATACATATATATCATTCACATTATTCCCACTCAGGCGCAGAATAATCATCTATGACAGTCACACAAAGGCTGGTCCTGCGTGTGAATCAAACCCACGACCTACAGCGCCGAAGACAGAGCCACTACCATCTGAGCTTTGTTTTTATGTTTTTCGGCCCGATACAGAATGTTTACAAACAGATTATGTCCCGTGTACAATATGTCCCGTGTCAGTAATATCACGAAACAAACTCATGGTCCACCTGATGCAGTGTTGTAAGACCGCGATAAGTTTCACCGCAGCCCATAAACAAAAACAGTATGACGCAAGACCTCCCTGCAGTAAGGGAGGTCTTGCGTCATACTGTTTTTGTATCATACTGGTATGAGAAAATTCGATCTTCTATGCGGTAGCATCTAGAATAGAGCATCTAACACATGGTAGAAATATTATATTTTAATTCGATATTAAAGTTTAGATTTTAAAGAAAATAATGAGCATATCGTAAAGTAAAAATATCGAATATTTACTAATCAAATTTTACGATTGAAAATTAGGTAATTTTTTTGAAAAAAACAGGAGCTTGTTTTTAACACAAAAAAACATTATCAAGGATTTTCATGAAATTTTTGCGATATTTATTAATTACAAATCAAAAAACGGTTTCGATTCTGGATAATTTTGAGGTTATGGTCAATAATGTCTAATAAGAAAGTTTTAGACTTGTTCATTATCTATAACTTTTGCATCTAATTTTTTCGAGGAGATTCTAATTTTTTATGAGGCATAATTTCGCAATAGATGCAATTCGCAAAAAACTAATATCCACTTCTAAATACGTATAAACTGCAACCCCCACCCCCTTCCAAGACTTTTACTACATGTGAAGTCTACCAATCCGGATTGGGCTCCCGTGGTAGATCAGAGCCCATTCACTCTCAATTATCGAGAGTAGGTCGGTATCTGCTGCAGTGGGAACATTAGAGGCTGGTGCGTAGAAGTGTAATAAAATTAATCCCTATTTCCCTTGGTCATCACGCGTGAACGGCTAGATCCAATTTTGCTAATTCCTTTTTTGTTGTGTTTGTTATTGTCAGGAGAAGGTCATACACTTTCATCCAGATTCAGACGTTTATACGCGAAATAAATATACAAAAATTGCTCATTTCAAGTGATAAGATAAAAGGGGTGAAGGTTTATGGCCGTCTCGTCTGTCATCAACATCAGTGCAAGTCTTTAACTTAAGGGGTAATTTTAAAAAAACATTTGATTTTTGTAAACAGGTAATGCATTGAAACCTTTATTGCACTTATGAAAAATAGAAATGTACAATATGTGGACTTCAAAAGCTAAACCCACTTTTCTACCAGTCAACTTACCTGGTGGAAGGATAGTAAAATATACCATTAAATAACAACAATTAAGGATAATAACATTTCGAAGTTTACACATAGGCACGTGATTGGTTACTCAATTATGGACATCAGGTATACAATTATGTAACATAATAATGTATTTATGCTCCGAAAATCACTCTTGCAATGTTTTCATAGAACATCATCATGGAACTCTTATTATTGTTAAACAGTAATCCCAATGTAATGTTTCCAGCAGTACCTTATATGTTTGGAGACTCGCACAGAAAAGCTCATTTGCAGACTCTTCGATATTTCTCAGCGCCAGTGTTGACTTCAGTGAATGATACAATTTACTTTTGCTCTCCTGCGCGTCATGTCCGTTCGGGAGGAGCTAGGGTTAGGAATAGGGCGACCAATAGAGCCCAGAAGTGGCCAAGTAATGGTCCAAAGTCCAAAATGATATGAACAAAACAGACAATTAGTTATTGGTTTGAATGTCTTGTCTATGACCCTTTGGGAAGGGAACCCTAATAAAGAATAATAGATAAAACAGAAAATTAGTTGACTCGAGAAGATGAAGAGATTGATAGAACATACGTCAACTCTTTTACATTGCTGCTAAAGTATAACATGTGCATTGAAGCGGCGTTACGTCAGCGGCTCTCAACTATTTGTGACCGATTTGAATGTCTTGTCTGCGTCCCTTTGGGTAGGAAACCCTGATAAACAATAAAAGTTAAAACTGAAAACTTGTGACCACTAAACGCTACTCACTCTGGCCTTGTACGTCGGTTATTTTCCTATAATTTTGTCAGCTTGACTACAAGCGTGCATAGACCCAATCACTTCTTCCTGTCGATTTTTCGAGTTCAGTAGGAGTCACCAGCCCAGACTGATCACACCTAACCTGTGAAGAGCAATAAAAGAATATTAGTTAAATAATAGAGTTTCTGGGCCTTGATTAATATGCATTGCCGTCTATCAGTTTTCTTCATTATCGTGAGTATTTGATTTATTTTTGGTCTCGCGTATCCTTTCATCCTTTTAGGTGAAACTGTATATTATTTTGGTGTTTTCACTAGATAAATGTAGGTGATTAAGGAGTGATATTTTAATTTTAAAGCTAGAAAATTTTCCTCATCTTAGTTTTGTTGAGTTCTGTCTTGAAATTTTTTTGACTTTGAAGATCCTTTTATCAAAATATCCATGTAGACCAAATAGACCTCAACAAAATAAATAATACAGTCACAAAAATTTTGCTAATTTTGTCAATTTTAAACTTATTTCATTTTTGTAGAATATAAGCTGCGCCCGCGGTGTTACTCGCGTTTACGATCCTACGGAAATACTTACCTTTTTTGGGATAAAACGTTTTTTAAACAATACGGACCTGTGCCAAATTTTATCCAGATTCAATCAGCCGTTCTGGCGTGATTGAGTAATAAACATTCATCCATTGAAACTTTCGCATTTATAATAGTAGTAAGACTAGTTGACCCGACAGATGTGTTTTTTAATACTCATATGTTAGTTTAACTACACCTTTTACAGGAATCGAACCCAATAGTTTAATTACTGCTTCACTAAAATAATCATTGTAAATATACCTTATTAACTGTTTACATTGTTTAAATTAATTACGTGTGTTTACCTCTCTTGAGGGACACATCCCAATAAAAACGTCGTGTGACGCTTATATTGGCTAATTATCACTAAGCAAGTGATAAAAAAGTTTGTAATAAAAAAAAATATACCTTTTGTAAATTTCTTCTGGGAAACAGCGATGAATTCATCTCCCATTGGGACTAACACTTTGATTTCTCATTAACAGTGCATAGTCTCTGCGTTAGCGATGCCGTCACACCCAAGTCTCCGTGAAAAACGAGACATAATGGACTCGAAATCCCTCTCCGAAGCTGGAGACGCTATAGTGGACGCCTTAAAGCCGACGGAGAAAAGCACAATCGATAAAATTGCAGACTCAGTCGTTGATGTGTTCGTACCCACGGAAAAGAGTACACTAGAAAAGTTGGCTGACGGGGTGAAGAATTTGAAATAAAATGTTTATTCCCGTGTCACGAACCGCGCTTTACCCGTTCCTTGCAGTTCCGTGAATTGGGGACAGCTTATTTTGAAAGTCAGCACGGTATCATGTTATTTCTTGTGAAATTTTATTATAGCTATTTTTGTGTAACGTAAAATATGTAATCATTTTGAAAATCTCTACCTTAACAAATAATGAGTCGTACCATACGACTGTTGTTACTCTAAAGAGTTGTCGTCTCATGTCAACGGGCAACGGAAAAATAATACAATTATTATTTTAAGGGTACAATTGTATGTACTTATGGTTTACTGGTACGACGACATTAATGATAAAAAAACAAGTGAATAAAATATGATTTATTAGAAAAAAAAAAAGTTTTTTTTCTACATAATTTTGCTTATCTCATACCTTGCAGGATTAGGTGGCATGGACACATACAAGCATCTCACAAAAGTTTACCCCGACTGGAGATTGAACCCTAAGCCACAAGATTCAAAGGTTCTATTGCGAATACTACGGAGCCGATATATCATACGGATTTGGTTAATTCGATATAAATTTTTACGTATTTTTAAAATCAGACATATAATTTGCGCACAAAGCATCTTATTTTAATAATTTTTTACGAGTAACTTAATCCAATGTGATATAATTTGTATGAGACTTTAGAAACGCTGACAACTCAGATGGTAGTATTTTTGCCTTCTGTACCTTAGACCGTGGGTTCAATTCCCACCCAGGATAACTATTTGTGTGACGATGTTTTTTGTCTCTTGGTGTATTTTTTTTAAATGTGTTCACACCAAATGTACTATGTAAGTTTTCTATCAAATCGTTTCAAAATTCAAATTCAGATCGTTTATTACTAAAGACATGATGATACAATAAATTTGTGACACTGATTCCTGCGTTAGGTAATCTGATTAGTATTGTGATTTCAATAGCACATGCTAAGCTTATCCTGGGGCTAGGTGGCGCTGCGTGAAATGAATTTTATTTTAGTGTCAATTGTATACTAGCTTAATATTGTAGGATTAATATTGCAATGAATAAGATACAAATTGATGTTATGCTTTGTCTTAGCCTCCAGACTTGAGGTTGATGATCTGCATAAATCTAAATACAAAACACAAATCGGCGATCGAATTACTTAAGACTGGTTGTATTGAAATTTTCCTTAGAAATTTTAGTGTCCACTGCGTCATTAATATTTAGTTATCTTCCAATTTCCTGAATTTGAATTAGTCTCGTTTTCTCAGGTAGAAAACGAAATTAAAAAAAAATTATATTATATATAGGAGTACAAATAAGTTTCCGCCGTTTTTTAACACAAATTAAATATTTATTGTAGAAGAACGGTAATATAAATTTAATCAAAATATTGCCCATCACTTGCAACCACTTTTTCCCATCTCTCAGGCAGCATTCGAATCCCACGTCTGAAGAACTCCTTGTCTTTTGAGGTTATCCACGAATCAACCCAATTTTTGGTATCCTCATAAGATGTGAACCGCTGCGCCGTCAGAGCATGTGCTACGGACCGGAACGGCGGGTGGGGTAACACTTCCCAATCAAGTGTTTCCAAGTACTTTTTCACGGGAGCCGCAACATGTGGACGAGCATTGTCATGCAGAAGAATCATTTTTTCGTGTCTAGAATAGTATTGAGGGCGTTTTTCCTTCAGAGCTCGGCTCAATCTCATCAATTGTGTTCTATAGAGGGCTCCAGTAATTGTTTCGCTCGGATTAAGCAACTCATAATACACTACACCTAGCTGATCCCACCAAATACACAGCATAAGTTTTTTTCCGTGAATATTCGGTTTTGCTGTTGATGTTGACGCGTGGCCAGGTAATCCCCATGATTTTCTTCTTTTTGGATTGTCATAATGTATCCACTTCTCATCACCAGTTATGATACGATGTAAAAAACCCTTTTTTTATGTCTAGCTAGCAGCATTTCACTTAAGCATAATCGGCGTTCAATATCTCTCGGCTTTAATTCGTACGGAACCCAATTTCCTTGTTTATGAATCATTCCTAATGATTTTAAACGATGTGAGACTGCTTGCTGAGTGACTTCTAATGTTAGAGCAAGTTCTTTTTGTGTTTGAGATGAATCTTCCTCCAATAATTCCTCCAATTCTGCATCCTCGTAAATTTTTGGCCTTCCACTGCGATCTTTGTCTTCTACGTCGAAATCACCATTTTTAAACTTTTGAAACCACTCTCGACACGTTCTCTCACTCAAAGCAACCTCACCATATGCTTCTACGAGCAATCGATGCGCCTCAGCAGCAGATTTCTTTAAATTAAAGAAGTAAACTAATATTTCCCGCAAATGACGCTAACTTGGCTCAAATTTTGACATTTTCAACTTATAAAAATTATATTTTACCAATATAAAATCAATGATATTAATAGGTTATGTTGTTCTTGAATGTCCAAACTATTTTTTAAGCCGGTTATCATCTGCGAAAGCTAACCGAAACTCCGTGCCGCGCCATCTACAATAAAACGGCGGAATCTTATTTGTACTCCAATATTATATAAAATTATATTATAAATACAATATTTGAATTAAAATATAATATCTATTATAGTTCGATTGTAAATAGTTATATGACAGGTGCTGTTTGACTTTAAGTTCGTTTAAATTGCACAAAACAAAGAAACATAACTTTATAATAAGTTTGTAACGGCGAAATAATTGGCAAGAATCATGAAATTAATAAAAACACCAATCAATATGAAATATTACCGAGTACATCTTTTTATTCGCTTAAAGACTTTTTTAGGATTTTACGGTTAAGGAGATTCTTTTTTACATAGCAAATAGATCACACGCATGCTAATGTTAAAATATAAATGATTTTTTATGCAGTAAAAATATTGAATTATAGTTTTATTAATCAAAAATTAAATAAAGTCTTCATATCAGTTATTATTTAGATCCATCCCGAGGTTGCGGACCTGAAACAAAAGGTAATTTTTGTGTTAATTTCATTTTACATTGTTATCAAAATGTTCATCACATTTATTATATAAAAAAACCTAACGTTTAGGGTAAACAGGGGTAATTCAGGCAAAGCAATTTGGGGAGTCGTTATCGCTTGCATTCATAGATGAATACACCCTTTGAGTACCTACAGTACTTGAGTGCTTGAGGATCAACCTTAATTAACCTTGATTAGCAGTAACACTCACGCCCAGTTCTTTAGGAGAAGTAGGTACTGTCACCACACCTGGTGATCTGCCGCCAAGCAGTGATGTAATCGCATTGCTGTGTTCCAGTGGAAGGTAGATGCCACAGTCACAGACGCTGAGACGTTACAATCCCCTTTCGTGATGGGCGCAACAGGATAAAATTTGGGGTTTCTCATAGTTCTAAGACTGTTGTTGTGAGCGGAAGTAACTACTTAACATCAGATGGAACCTTAACTCGTTCCGTCAGTTACAGAGGTAAGGAAGATCAGAAAAAAAGTTAATACTGAGTCACATACCTTGTGGTCCATCGGTGAAGTGAACTGCAACAAAGATGAGTCAATCAAACATAAGACAAAGACTTAGAACACTAATAAGTTGCTACCGGGATGTCGGTATATTTTGAGATTCCATTTTAGCGTATTATCTGTTAAACAAAATTGTTTATTATCATGAAGCTGGTGTTCTTAGACGCTCAGAATCTCCACACGTATCCCTGAATGGTGCGAAAAGAGCAACCCAAAGTACCAAGAACTTGTGCCTAGTTCGTGTGGAGTAGTACTGCTACCACATAGTGTAATCCCCCGCCGAGCAGAGACGCACTCGTGTGTGTGTTCCGGTGAAAGGGCGTGGGTACCAGCGTAATTTCAGGCTGCAACTGTTGTACATTGTATCAGCGATTGTGGTATCTTTAGGGTAGTTACATTTTTAATTAAATTAATGGTCTGCAGTCATTGTCGTTTCACTACAGCAACTAATGTTCGATAGTTTGATCATTGAAGATGGCTCCTTAGCTTAGTTGATAGTAACCTGACCTGCGAAGCGAGGGGTTGTGAGTTCGATTCCCAGTTGGTATAAACTGTGTTCTGAGCAGGAAGTTTATTCTCGGATTTTGGGTGTTTGTGTGTCCATGCCCCCTGCCATACAGGGAATCCTTGTGCAGGAACATTAGCGTGTAAGCGTTATGTCTATAAAAATTGAAAGCGTTGTATTTTATGCTTGTATGATTATGTATTCTTACCTTGTCCTTCTGCGTCAACAAATTGCACTGCAAGACAAATAAAAACAAGTTGTTTATTCAATAAGTACATGACAACATGACAGCAGGTTGCTAATATAATTAGCATCATC
This sequence comes from Aplocera efformata, assembly GCA_921293045.1. Lineage (NCBI taxonomy): Eukaryota > Metazoa > Arthropoda > Insecta > Lepidoptera > Geometridae > Aplocera > Aplocera efformata. The sequence goes on from OV121055.1 coordinate 5,248,120, forward strand.
ATTTATTTGATTAAGTAATTGCTATTACAATACCTTGACTACTGCCATCCACAATGTGCACTGTAAAAAACATAAATGAATCATTATGTAGGTTTTGTTGACTCCAAAAATATTTTGATACGATAGTGTGAGTGTTACAGTCATTTGTAGCGGTAGACCTTGTGCTAAGGTCGTCCGGAGAAGTACTGCTTCCATCTAGTCATCTGACGCCTAGCAGTCGTGTCGTGTGTTCTGGTATAGATGCCAGTGAAATCACAGGCACATTTGTTTCATGCATACGACTTCGGTTTCTCATACTTTTTCTATATTATTATTACGCATTATTAATTGTTTTACTCATTAAGTATTCATATTTACTACAAAATAATATATCATGTATTTACAAAGAAAACAGTATAATAACATTGTCGTAAAAATATATAATAATGGAAGACCACCGTCCAAGGCGTAAAACTCAAGAACCTCCAGCGATGCGAACAGTGTCCAGGTGCCTTCTATATCTGGCCCACTATCCAGAGACTCTTTAGATGTTGGTCGAGGCTCTTCACTATAAGTCCCTTCTTTGAAGTGACCATCGGGACGATAGTCGTTTAATCCACACACTACATGGAGGTTCTTCTCGGCCTTCACAAGATTAGCGTCATGTGGGAAAGTGATGTCATCGAGTATTACCCGGCGCTCTGACCGGTCTATTATCACGATATCCCGCTTATTGGCTATAATAGTCATGTCCGTGATAATACATAATAGGTAGAGCGTAGCACGGCCACTTTCAAGAACTGGCATTTATAGTACGGCACTTCGGATCCGACAAGAAAATAAACTGGCTACAAGTTTATGTCTCTGCATTACTATTGTTCTTATACTGTTTTATCTTATAAATAAAACCGATGACCTAATAAAAAACAATGATATTGATATTCTACGTTTCCAAAGGTAAATGCAATCGAAAATATATTATCTACTACCTGATCCGACAGATTTTTTCCTGTTTAAATTTACAATTTGAAAATCATCTGTCAAACAACGTAGTGGTAAAAATTCCATACAAAAATGCACTTTCAGCTTTACCCAATTCTCGAATCAGTCACTAGAGATATTACGACTTCATGGAGACGAGCTAAGCAGATCCAGCAGAAAAATAATTATAATGTTCACGCACATTTCACGCAGCGTCATCACTCACAAACCACGCCACGCATACGAGTAGCTTGTACTATGGGACCTACAGATAGAATATTTACCATTGCCACCTGAGGGGTTTGGAGAGTCTGCAACGTTTACTGAAATAAACAAATATTACAGGTAAATAGATATGTAATTTACAGAGATATTCCAGACTTATAATATTTTGACTCATCTTATTGTATTATATTGAAAACCGGTTCAAAATCTGTTGCGTTGTTTAGAAGGAGTTCGCAGGTAAACAGACAGAGGTGCGGAAAGCGACTTTGTTTCATACTATGTAGAGATTATTTGAAAGTAAAGTTATGTTTAATTTTTAAGATCATGCCCATTACTCACCTCGGGGTTTTGCTGAGACAACAGCAATCACAGCAACGAGTGCCAGGAGAAACTGGAATTCATAAAATAATTGTATCTTCATACATTTTGAATAAACACGAATACTCGTAGTACTTTATACTATAATATATTCATTTCTGTTTAAAAAAATAAATAAAAAAGTTTTCGAAAACAGTTATTTTTGAACAGTCGTCATAGTGAAAATAACATCGATAGTAATAAATAAGGGGAATACAATAAGTTTAACTACCTAGACTTTTCTTTGTTGTATTACATTTTTAATAAATAATAGAATGCCTCTTTATATTCGATACATCCTACTAATATTATAAACGCGAAAGTTTGTAAGTATCGATGGATGTTTGTTACTCCATCACGGACCTGGATGAAATATGGCACAGAGATGTACGGTTCCCGTAGGAAGTTCAACCGCGGGGCACAGCTAGTATTACATATTAAGATGATACTTAATATGATGATAGTTACACTCGTATCATCGTAAATGCAATGCATAATTATACGTAATATGAAATAATGACTCCATCGGATTGTTGTAATTACATTAAGTACATTGGGCTTCTAGAGTTCAAGGTTAATTAAGATGAACGTAAATATATCTGCATGTTATATTAGCCTATAATTACAAAAACTAATTAACATAAAGTGCCGGTATCTTAATAAAATACTGTTTCTTAGGATTTTCAGCGATCCGTCTTATGCTGGCCGGTGTAACGCGGCGCTTAAAATTCAAAATTCAACAAAAATGTGTGTATCCTGGATGGAAAATATATTACTGAACATTGTAAGAAACTACTTTAGAATCTGCTATGTATATTTCCAGAACAATGCATTGTGCTCAAAAATTTGATACAGCAACAACATCAGCTTAGCAGAATCCTTTGGCTTTTATCGTGTTTACTAACATTGATAATGACGCAAGCGTTTGCCATAGTAGAAACAAATGAAAGAAGATTTCACATAAACCTTCATGCAAAATGTTAGAAATACAATAACAGCCTCCACACAAAAACATTCGTATAAATATCTGGATGAGTCAAACTTGATTTACTTACCGTGAATTTGGTCATGTTTGAAAACGGTTTACTTCGAATTTGCTGATATATTAACTGAGCACGATTGAGGAAACTATCTTATATACTGAGCTACTTCAAATATTGATAAAGACGACATACTAGATAACCCCGGACAGTTCACGGGCATATCTATAGCTTCATTGAAAATGAATAGATGGTAGTTTAATCCATAGACTATGGTTTGTAACAATAGACACGCAGTTTAGAAAATAAAACTCTATTTTATATACGGCAATCACGTAGTTTAAACAGAAAACTGTATAATGATGAGACGGGAACCGTTTTGACCACACGGCCTCTGTATCTACCTATTTATCCGTAGCTTAGTTGGTAGTAACTGCCTCCAAAGCGAGGGGTCTCGAGTTCGATTCTTGAGAAGGGTGTTTGTCTTGTATTTCTGTGTTTGTCCATACCATCTGCGACACAGGGAATCCTAGTGCAGAGATATGAGTGTGTAATCGTTTATTTATTTATTATTATTTATTTATGTAATGTGTTTTTTGTTATCTTAATATAACATTGTGTATATTTGCCTATTCATTTATTGTGCGTTGTTTGAGTCAAATAAACAGTATTCTATTCTATTCCACACTGGTACCAATTATTATCAATATTAATAATTAAAATGTAAACTCTAAATTATTAACAATTAACAATCAGTAAACTATTACCTTACTCGTCAATGGTATACGGCTTAGCAAGTTATAGCTCGTGAGCTGCAACTGCGTAATTACCTACTCAGTACTAAATTGTATAATGAATGTCTACTCCATGATTTAAGACTGTGTGTGTTTTTAGATTTCTTAGAACAGTTGGATGATGCTCAAAGTCAATTATGTTTGTTTATATTACGTTGAAAGAGATTTAATTATTAAAAATATTTAATTAAGTAATTATTAGAAATAAAATTATTTCTGCTTTTATGCGTTGCCTAGTATCTACAAACATTTAAATATACCTTAAAAATAATACAAAATGTTCAGTGATTAGCTAACCCATGATAATTAGGGTATACATTATGATCAAAACTGAGTTATTGTGGCAAATAAACTCAATTAAAGTAATAAAACAGCGTTTGAAATTAAAATGGCCGCAAATGACAAAAGATCCTTTTTTATGGTTAAGTTCGCCTTTGTACATGCATTTTTTAACCTAATATTAATGTATGTTTTATGTGTGAAAAAAGTGAAAGTTATATCAAAAGATGGCCCATTTAGGTAAGATTCCACAAATGGTACAACACTAGCTACTTTTCTATCTATAGCAATTATTGCCAACATATTTTGCAAGACATCCTTAATTTCAAAATCAAATATTGGATCATCAATTCTTGTTTGCGCTCAAAGATTCAGAGAAATTGGTAAATGAATAAACGTACGGTGGCCGCCAAAATATACACACACAAATTAAGCAGTAAATATAAAATAATATTCTGTGATTTAACTCGACCTACATCTTCTTAAAAACGATGTTTCGAATAACGATTTTGCGTAACTATGCAGCTAGTTATTTGTACGGACGGCTCCGTGGCTTAGTTGGTAGTAGCCCTGCCTTCGAAGCGAGGGGTCCCTGGTTCGATTCCCGGCCGGGAGCAAACGTTGTAATAATAATAATACGATTTATTTTTCTCTCACAAGGTCAAACTTAATACTAATGTTCACTTATTTGTATTACATTAAATTTTATAACCACATTTGTGAGAGACTGGTGCCAGTTGTGTGGTGAGCATGAAGTTTGTTCTCGGGTATTGGGTGTTTATCTTCGGTTTCTGTGTTTGTCCATGCCATCTGCGACACAGGGAATCCTAGTGCAGAGGTATGAGGGTGTAAACGTTTTATGTTTTTTATTTCTTCCTCTCTTGAGTCTTTCTTGCTCAATCCTTAGCTTTAGACTAGCATATATAATATATGTCTCTATTTATACCCGCAATATCTTAAATGTTGTGTTACAACGATAGCTTTAATTCGACAATACTGAGTAAGTATGTAATTTCACCCAAAAATAGGAATATATTTTGAAATATAGTTACAATTACAAAGAAAAGGTATTTAAACAAAATCCATACGCATATTTCATATCTGGATTAAAGATTAGTAAGTACCTATTAATACCAGTTCTATGTATGTAATTCCAGGTATGATTTCTTAATTTGATCGATTTTCTAAACCTGCTCTAATTAGTAATGGCTATTAAAATTGTATTATATTATATGGTACAACTGGCTAGGCCACATATTTTATAAGTTATTTTTAAGTACCTACTCCATTTGAAATATTGGATTGGCAGAAGGAATTCCAGACATTTTTATTTACAATATGTTGGATGTATTTTTATAGTGACGTAACGTGCATACTACCTACTTGACGTTAAGTGATATAGCCGTCCCTATACAGCAACACGAAATCTTCCCCTACTGAAGCACATGAAGACCCAAATCGCATCGTGTTGCGTCTCTCACTCTGAGACGGGGATTTAACTCATGTTGCGTCTCTCACTCTGAGACGGGGATTTAACTCATGTTGCGTCTTTCACTCTGAGACGGGGATTTAAGTCATGCGCCTGTAATTTCAACGGCACCACTGTTTCACAACTTTTGGTGGCAATTAACCTATTAACCTTTTTTGTTCTTATAAAATATAACCAAAGAATTAATTATTAAAATAATGGTTACTTAATTGTTAAAATAATGGTTGTACTGCAATAATAACGTTTGCCACTTGAACGTTAATCTTTCGCGGCGGCTTACTTCATTATTTGGATTATTCATTTAGTATTGTTCACTCTGCGGTTATCTCATTTAGCAAATCTACAGGCTGTGTGATGTTCTTACTCATCGATAAGGTTGGTTTAGAATATCAGTAGATAGATATGATAGCTCTGAAAGATTTATCAAGTAAAATGGATAACATATCCTGGATGAAAATCAATTTGAAAACTATATTAGGTAGGTACTACAAGTAATGTACGAAGATTTTATAACTCTCGATTATCATTGCCAATTTTAGTTTTATCTTACCGAAATTTACGTTTACAGTATAAAGGCTATAGTTTTCAGTATATAAACAGATGACCTTGGAAATGGCTTCATCAACTTTCTCAAAAAAAAATGTCCTATCGATTCGAAATTTGGTACTGTGTTACTTGAATGATATTGAAAGTATATGGTAAGGTAACCATGACTTTAAATATGACATGTTAGGGTAGGTTTAGATTTCGAAGGCTTTAGTATATTATATATATTATATAATTCTAATGACGATAATGCACGCGCGTCGAAGCGCGTCTAACCACTTCCAATGTACGAAATGATGCGTCGCATCGCTTCGATTATGCCGCAGAGTATGTTTATGTAGGCAGATCTTCTCCGAACTAACTCCGACGGCGGACCCTACTGCTATAAAATTCAAGATAATAGGTGATAAATCAAGATCGTAACTTAAACTCGTTTACTATTGTAAATTACTTAATGTTTCTACGACAATTTCATGGCAATCTAATAACCATGGTACATCAAATCACTAGTAATTATCGTCCTTTGTATGCAAAAGCTAAATATAGTTATATTTTACGTCAGATTTCATACTTACTTATGAAATTTCACGTTGATTGCGTTTGTAGGCGAGTAATTAATGGTTAACCTGAAGTGGTACTTACTACTTAGGTGGGGAAGGCAGTGTTGGTGCTTGAGGGCGACGGTGACCCTTTAAACGAGATGGGCTGTCAGCTGAACAAAAAACTTGATCCGTATCAGGCTCTACGAAGCAGGCCTACTGCTAGTAAGTCAAAATGAATGGGCTTTAATCTACTACGGAAGCCCGAACCAGAAAAGCATTTCTTCGAATTGTCCGATGAACAACTTTAGATTCCTCAAATTATGTCTTATAATAATGACATGATGTATTTAGAACGTGGAAGTGACATAGGATTTTCAACAGATATAAATAAGATATGCTAAACATGATCTCTTAAATGTTATCGTAAAATTCATAGATCTGCGGTAATTGCGTATGCTCTACTACCGGTTGCCAATTGTGGATATTTACACGTATCATTATTACCGTGTCAGCACTTTGCCCCTCGTTTATTCACGTACAGTGAAGGCATTTTTTTCCTCGTACAATTCTATATATAAGAATCTCGTGTGTCGCATGACACAGTGTTATATCTACTGAGAACTGGACACCTGAAATGTGAGTCAGATTTTTTTTCATGTGATGGTTAAATCTACATCGTAGTGGTCCATTTTTTAAGACACGCACTTTCGACCTGTCCCTTGTTCAAATCCGAAAGTGCACCAATAAGTATTTATCTTAAAAATAAATATATGTGCGCAATACCACTTTCTCAAATCAGCAAAAAAACACTGTGATCAAATAAATCGTGGAAAAAATTATTCATGAAAAAAAAAAACATTGTGACATTTAACCATCTGGAATTGGCTTCCGTGGTGGATCAGAGCCCATTCACTCTCGAATTTTGTGAGTAGGTCTGTGTTCCTGCAGTGGGACATTAGAGTCTGTTTGAGGAAGAAACGAAACAAGCAAAAAGTACACGAGGTGGCAAGTAGTAATCTCAAAATATAATATAACATTCAAATCGTATCGGGTTAGTCCTGATGGTAACGATTCTTACTAGCTACTCGTGTTGTAGCGCCCGGTTTTTTGAGAACCCGATAATTCTCTCACAAACTAACACTAATTCACTCAAGTAAGTACCCACCCCCCATTGATACCAAGTTGAATCATAATTGAGTTGCAAATGTTATGTTTATGTGTGTAATCTACTTTTCTTTGTATTCTTCGATATAATTATGTATATTTTCTTTCGTTTAGTGTAAAACAAGCTAACTCCTGTTAGCTCCTTCTGCTCCTGCTCCTGCGCAGCAAGTGGTGAGTTCGATTCCCACCCAGGACAAACATTTGTGCAACGAATATTGATGATGTTTGTTTTGTGTGATAGTATTTTAGTTGGGTTAGTATTTCTTATAAGATATCCCCTGATGTTGGTACCAGAGGATATCTGAGGCCAGTATAATTACAATATATTTTACATATTTAATTAAATAATTGTACCTAGCTCCACCTCCACTAAGACGGCGTACGAAATAAGACAAACCCTCTTCGTAGTTAAAACTCCGCCTCTTCATAGCTACGGTGTTCTGAAATCACGTACGTTTACAGATAATCATGAAGACCATTATCATTCTCTGTGCTCTGGTGGCGGTGGTGATCTGTCGTCCCGAAGACACGACCTACAGCTCACAGTACGACAATTTCGATGCAGATGAGCTAGCGAATAACGTCAGATTGTTGAAGAACTATGCCAAATGCTTCTTGGGTCAGGGCCCCTGCACGGCGGAAGGCACCGATTTCAAAAGTAAGTCATTGTTCGAATCTTCAACCCTCAGAACTCTAACAACGTGGATGTTTTCTGTATTTGGGAGATGGTTTTTTTTTTATTGAAATGATGGGACATGCTGAAGGCCCACCTGATGTTAAGTGGTTACCTCAGCAGTACGACTTAGGTCTGTTACGTCTCTTGTACCTGTGAATTCACCGGTACTTGTACCCTTCCACCGGAACACAGTGATACAAGTGCAGCACTGCTTGGCGGTAGATTACCAGGTGTGGAGGCATTACTTCTCCAGACGAACTTGGAGGAGGACTCGAGGAACATTACTCGTAGATTTTATTAGTCAATATGCTGACGACCGTTTCTCTGAAGTGATGTTAATTAATTGTTGGACCTTGTCCTCATGTATTTAAAAGTAACTTTTGCATGAGACAACGTAAACAAATTTAATGAAATTCAAGATTATTTTGGGCTTTTTTTGATTTTTAAATTCCTGATATCTTTTTACCTAAATCGTTATTTCGAGGTCTCAGAGGGTTACCCTACGACTTTACAAACGAAATGTTCAAGTTAGCAAAGGAAAGCAAAATACGCAATTTCGTTTACTTGGATGACATTTTTTTATTTTGATTTAACAACGAAACTAAACCGATTTTGATAAAATTTGTATGGAACCAATCTCAAAGCATATCGTTTCAAATAAAAAATATTTTTCTAAATCGGTAGTTAAATGACGGAGGAAACAAAGATAAAAAGAAAAAAAAAACACTGACCGAATTGATGACCTATCCTAAAGTCGGTTAAATCGTCTAGAACTTTGTGGAAAACATATTCTAAAAAATAAAAAAATAAAACGTTTGCGAAAAAAAAAACTCATACCTCTGCTCTAGGATTCCCTGTGTCACAGAAACACAAGACAAACACCCAAGACCCGTGAACAAACTTCAGTCTCACCACATTAAGTGTGCCCCGGCCGGGAATCGAACCCGGGACCCCTCGCTTTGAAGCTGTTGAAATTGAGTCCTTTCATTTTTTTGTTGCATTTACTGGGGTTTAATGTAATGAGTAATAATTTTAACAACTGTAACAACGTCATAACAAGTGGTTAAATCATAATTACTAGATAACTATATTTTTTTGAACGGTGAAGGAAAACATCGTCAGGAAACCGGCGCGCCTTAGAACCAAAAATTCGAAGCTCCCGTGGTAGACCAAAGCCCATTCGACTTTCTATTATCGAGAGTAGGTCGGTGTCCGGTGAGAAAATTGGAGGCTGGTACTACTACGTAATTTTTTTTTTATCAGACTTTTCAGTTCCTTGTCATATCTAGTTTACCAGAAATATACAATAAACCCCAGTAAAATATACAACAAGAGCCCTATCTATGTAGTGTAATAAAATTGTGTGGTGTTTCAGAGGTGATTCCCGACGCGCTTAAGACCAAGTGTGTTAAGTGTTCCTCTAAGCAGAAGGAGTTGATTCGTACCGTTGTCAAGGCCATGCGGGAGAAGCAGCCTGAGCTTTGGAAGCAGCTGGTTAAGAAGGAAGACCCTGATTCGAAGTACACGAAAGAATTCGAAGAGTTTATTAACGCCTCTGATTAAAGTATTACAGATCTATTTACATTGTTGCGTAGTTTATAGGACCTCGTTGCAATAGGAGTGACTTTTTGTAGAATCGTTGGATTATGCCTCAAATATGATGAAGTACATACATAAAAATCGTACAAGTAAAATGCTCGTTAAACTATATTGGAGTTAAAAATCGTAAAATTTTCCACAGTCACATAATTAACTTGCGTTTATAATAGTCACGCCTGCATTTTGTCACACACCTAGCAAAGTTATGTATGTTTCAACAAGGTCACGAAACTCGTTTCATAGATTCAAAGCATCAAAATTGGATTTTTATTTTGGCATCTTTGAACTGATAACAACATGTAAAAGTAACGGTTCATTCACACGTTAAAGTAACTCTATTTTTATGTCCGTACTTATCTGGGCAGCGTATTCACAGACAATAAATTTCAGAACGATACAATAAAAATAATCTTGATATGGCGGATGTCATAGTGGTATGTTCTTTGATGAGTGAATGAGCCGCACTGGGACACAATAGGTATGCTTTGTAGTATATATTTAATTTAGTAATTGGTTTGCAATGACTTGCACTCATGGTTTAGCCGCATTGTGCTGTCACAATTAAATTTGAATTACGTTAAAATTAACATTATTATGCGAGGCTTAATAGCTATGGCAATGCATCTTCGCGTAATGTTTTTGTCACTCTTACATAAAAAAACATCACATTAGGTTTTTATTATTGGTATGTAGCTTTTATACCTAAGTTATTGATTTATACAATATATACATATTAAATTAATTAAATTATGTTGATTTGATATTACTTGGCCTAATTTATTTATCCAATAAATTACCCCGACGGTGCAGATTTTGGCAAATCCAAAAATCTCGTCTCTAAAAAATACACTTAAATTTTACCTACCCTCAAATTTTTATGTGTAAACTGGCATCCTTAATGACATGACATGGTTTAACATGATTCATATATAAGGAGCTGTGTGTGACGGATAGACGGAAAGGATGAAAAAGGGTCAAAAATCCCTTTTTAACCCTTCGTGTTATAAGTTTGACCGGTATTGTGTCTTATATAGATGAACTAAGTTGAGTGCGGTTATATTATTTAAAAGCAGATTATTTACCGGTGGATTTAGACACGTTTTATCAAAATCGGTTCTGCCGGTTCAAGGTTATCAGCTGTTTTGTTAGCTGCGGTAGGGTTCTTAGACGCACAACGTGTATTTACTCTCCTTTCAAACATACGTGTTAACATTTTGAAAACACATATAACTATGCAAAATAATGCAATTCTTGGCCTGGATATACACTCTTGAAAAAATAATAGCAGATATATAGATTTTGGATTCGTTTCGATCAGTATAAAAACATTATGCACCCAAACACTAGTGGCTGCTCCCCTGCTTTACCGGGTAGGCCAATAAACCGTGTCAAACAATTAAGTACAATAACATAAGCCCGAAGGTATATTATTCATCTAAATGGGCGTCTAAATAATTTAGCATCACTTACATCTTTCCTATCATTTTGGTTTAAAAGCAAACAACCAATCATTTTAATTATTGTTTTATGGACCAATCTGATACTGTATCCTTTAAGATATAACTGTACTTATCATAACTTCTCCTGTAAGTTTAAAAATAAAATTTATACATAAAAAAAAAACCCCAACCCAGAAAAGCGAACATTAAAAAATTCAAATATATACCTATAAATTCGATTAAGTAACATCTATATATATATTTTAATTAATGGAAATTGATGGATGGTACCTTATGATGTGCTGGTTGTATTGGCGCTTAATGTCGCGTCGGTTTCCGCTAAGTTTAAAGCAATAACTAAATAGCTAAAATAGAGAGACAGCAAACATACAATTTATCACCCAATGCAACTAGATTTGCAACAAAAAATTTATCATAAGGAATCAACTTGGTCGAAAATGCTAAAAAATGTATAGATAGTCAATTAAATTAAGGGTCTGACTTACTTAAGTGGTTACCCCCACGGTTACTAGTTGAAATGGCGAAAGTAAATTCAAATTTAATATCGCGCATTATACTCGTAGCACCATTTCAATGAACAAACCAATATACATGGCTATATATTGGCATATGCCAATAAACAGCCATCCATCAATTTGTATGATAAAAAAATGTAAACAGGTGCTAATCTAGGCGTAACGAAAGGTATTATTTTTTACTTTTTAAATGTTCCCTTAAAATAGTCGGGCGTTTTTAAATTTTACATGAATTTTTTTATGAGATTACTGCAATTTTTCAATTTCCGTAGTTGTGTGTAAAATTAAATTGTAGGTCTGGTGTCACAATAAAATATGTTTCTTTCAATTATCAACATTTGGCTACGGCACCCTAAAAATCAGTTATGGATAAAGCTGCCAAGAAGAGGTTGGCAGAAACGTAATCAAAGGTAGTTATATAATACTCGCCAGGTAATCGCGGCTATGCGAACATACTTTTTTAGGCCATAAGGCAGAACCTTTTTTGTCTGTTGATAATTATCTATGATAAAGTAGTCAAGTGCGAGTATATAAAAAAAAATATATTAATAACTAATAATAGGACTATAATTTTACATAACAATACTATACTAAGTTTTACATACGTTGTCATAGGTTGACACTTGTATAAACTCTGTCCGACCCTCCATGAAAATGAGGCACATACATATCGACTTGTTTAATAAAAATAAAATTGGTGGTACAGAACCCTCAGAGTGTAGGTATAATATGCATGTGTCCAGTTTTTGGATTCATCATCGAGATGAACTTTAGCCTAAGCAGAAAACTGGCCCAATGATGCAGAACAGAAGCATTTCGATACTTTTGTTCTGCATCATCTTATGCATGCAGTCAATAATGGGCAACTTCGGTTACTTCTTCTCTATGACGCTTGACGCGTTCTCTATTCTATGACGTAACAGATATAGCATACCGGGATTTATTTAATAAGTTAGAATGGGATGAAAGTTTTTTTTTTTTGTTAGTGCGAGTGGTTGCTTACTTATCTTTTATGGGTAAAGGAAAAGTTTTCCTTTATCCATAATTTTAATTACCATTTCTAAGCAAATAATATTTGACTTTCTGTCTGATAGTTTATTTTACATTTGAAGAGCTTTATCTTTTACACCATAGATAGATAGATTTTTAATTTTTCGTAAAACTAGACAAATATATGACGTAGTGGTCACATGATAATAATGTCAGGAGTTTCTAGTTTCTATCTTAAAGGATTATAAACATTAGATATCAACAAAGTAAGCGGTAAAATTAATAAAATTAACTTGTGAAATTTACAAACGAGGCAATTGAACATTCTGACAAATAACAGAATTCGGTATACCAATATTTAAGAAATATCAATCAATATAATAATATATAATTATATCACTTTGATCAGATAGTCCTGCCCTGTAAAAATATAGCCGTTACGGACTAAAATTATTAGAATACCTATGTGTAAAAAACGGATATGTCCTGGCTGTCACATTTATTATGGGTGAATTTAATTACCGTACCAGCCTCTAATGTTCCCACTGCAGGGACACCGGCCTACTCTCGATAATTGAGAGTGAATGGGCTCTGATCTACCACGGGAGCCCAATCCGGATTGGTAGATGTCACATGTCGTCGAATTTTTGGTTCTAAGACATGCCGGTTTCCTCACGATGTTTTCCGTCACCGTTTTGAAAACGTGGTATTGCGCACATAAATTTTTCAAGTGAAAAATCTCATTGGTGCACGTGTGGGTTTGAACCAGCAACCTTCAGATTAGAAGTCGGCGTCTATGCCCCTGGGCCACCACGCTCTCACGAATTTAATTAACTGGAGCAAAGTGGAAAACAATGGCACTGTTTTCACGTCCCATTCATGTTCCCATGTAAGTCTGTCTAACACTTGGGGTAAATCCGTCCCGGTTTCGCAGGGTTGTAGAGTGTGTATGACATAATTCCGTAATGCATCATGTTGATCTATCTTGAAAGGTTCAACAGATGACACTTGATTTGTGCCATCGACCCCGTTAAACGTCGGGGTCGGCACTACCGGGTCGATGAAACAATTTTTCCCAACTGGCCCGTTAACGGTGCAGGACCACCGGGCTCGTTGGAACCGACTACCAGCATTGGTAATGTAAGCACCCAAAATTATGTTTTTACGACATCATCACAAATCATAAAAATTCTAGGCTTTTCTCTACCATAATATGCACGAATACATAATTTCAAAAAAAACCCTAATTAATAGTAAAAACCGTAACAAAATTTGTTACGGTTGTATGGTTTAATTAGCGGGGAAACAGACAGAGAAAACAGCGACTTTGCTTTATACTATTTAGAGATTAATTAAAGAGAGAGAAAAGAAGAGATGTTATTAAATAAACTATCCGTACCATACTTGATTTTATAATTATACAAACAATTAAAATTGAAGTGTCTGTTTGTTATGTCAAAATAACAGCTTTTTACTAAATGCATTTGAAAGTACGATACTTAATACAAAAAAACAATTAATATATTATAATATTTCTGTCTGTCTGCTGCTTTTTCTGGTTAATCTCCGAAACGGCTGGATCGATTTTGACGGGACTTAGTATACTCACTGGCAGAATAGTTGATGTAATAAGGTGTAACGTAGGTTTCGTTTAATAAAATAAAAGAACACGGAAAAATTTTTAAATTCCACGCGAATGAAGTTGCGGGAAACAGCTACTTACTACTACTATTATGCCCTTGAGTGTTCTTCAAATGATTTGCAATAAGAATATGGTAGTTTTTTTACTGCACCAAAATATTTAAGATAAATCATTGATGATAAATATACTTCAATGGCTAGACATTCGAGGTCATCTTGATATGGTAAGGTTTTTTTAAGTCCGTGTTCCTTTTAGCAACTGTAAGAGAAAAAACTATTAGGTAGTACACCGCTTCCAATACTAAATAACTTATCATCAATATATACAAAAAAGAGAATTTGATTAACTGTATGTTCGACATATTATGAAGCGATTGCGCAGTCAGTATTTGTTTTGTTCGTTCGAATCCTACTGCCTGGGTAGCTGATTACCGTCATGTTTGAAATCTGTCGTTGATCATGTAACGGTGGTTTCGGCAGCCTCACCTGAGAGTTAGTTCTCAGGTAGTTTCAGGCAGAGCATTGCGCTCCATCATCAGGCAGTAATATGTGGTCAAACAACCCTTTCCGTAAAAAAGTGAGTATTTAATAAACTGACTACAATATCTCCATCTATCTTCTATTATTCACACGAGGAGAACCTCACAACTACCCTTTCATATTAAAAAGAATTTTATCGATCCACAATTAAGCAAAGATATTGCGTAACAAACAAAAAAACACTTTCAACTGAGTTGAATACCTCTTTTTAATTATTTCCGTTTCAAATATGGCAGCATAATTGATTAGCCTCACTTATTTATATGTTGTAGATTTACAAAAACAAACATGCATTCTATCAGTAATCTATTTCTCCTAGCAAGGACTATGCTTATTTTGGCGCTAGGTGCCGCTGTTTATTATTTTTAATTTATATTTGCGAAAATTTAAACTTAGCGAAGAATAAATTTAAATCACATTGAGTTTACCACACGGATGAAGTCGCGGGCGAGTGTCTATGCTAGTTACACTAAGTATAAATATGAAGCCGAGAATCTAAAGCAGCATCATTCAGCATCTAATTTGTTCTGGAGTTATACCTAGGTAAGGAACATTTGTATAAACTGTTTTATTTTTATGTAACTAATATGTCGGGACGATATGACATCTCAAGTGATATTAAGTGGTTACTGCCGCCTATAAGGAACAGCAAGTCGCATCACGTTGCGCCCGCTGAGACAGGGATGTGCCTATGTGCCTGAGATATCACCGGCACCCACATCCTTCCACCGGGACACCTTAACGCGAGTGCTCTAAGGTTAATGTGGACGCGAGTAATTTGGATCCCTAAAACTAAACTATTAAACTACTCTTTATCTTATATTCTTGATAAAAATATGTAAGTGCATTTTCAAAAATATATAGATATATTTTTCATATAATACATTATTTGGCAACCCATAACTTTGTGTATGACAATATAGAAAATAACAGAAATACTGACGGGCAAGAATTAGATTAAACCATACGATGGCTTCGTAGCTAAGTTAGCAGTAACTCTACCTTCGAAGCGAGTGGTCCCGGATTCGAACCCCGGTTGAGGTAAATATTTGTGTAACGAGCATGAAGTTTTTTCTCGGGTCGCGGGTGTTTGTGCTGTGTAATTGTGTCTATGATACATGAAGAACAGAGTATCTCTGTAGGAATATAAATCTGAAAGGTATATAGGTACTGTAGGATTAGACCCAAATCGCAAAGGTACGTAATATTTATTTTGGAAGTCAAACCGGTAACGTAGTATTATACTTATTTGAATGTGTCAAAACCAATGATTTATTACTATATATGATTATTTTATGATTTAAGAAGTATATAACAGTAATAAATCATTATAATTATATCGTCTAATGAACGTTTAATTAAATACTCATGGACATTCTACACATTGGCCCAAACTAGCTTGACCCAAACTTAGCTTGGCCTATGGGAGCCAGATCACTGATAAAGACTTATGTAAATACATACATACATTCATACAATACATATTATTACCCAGACTTAAAAAAGATCGTTACAAAAATGCTTGTCTTGAAATCGGACCTACAACCTACAGCGCAAAAGCCAGAGCTGCAACCAACTGACCTGTGAGGCCAGTCACACTCAAATTGGGCAGACTAACAATAATAGAATAAATTTTACTGCACAGAAACAACCACCATGAAATCTATCTTTGTGCTCGCTTTGGCCATCGTCGCTGTCGTCACCGCGACAGACCAACCTGCTGAGATCCAGATCGAGACCGTCACCAACGATCCACAACAACTGACTGCTTTCATATCTTGCTTCAACGGCAAAATCGAGTGCCCTGAGCAGCTTGCTGCTTACAAAAGTAAGTACTTATGTCAACTGGACGCATTTTATAAATTTGTATTCTACTACCGCATTTCACGATATTATTCGCGGTTAAAAAGTCTCATGAAGTATTTAAATGTTTGTATGCTCAAATGGCAGAGCCTAGTGATCTAATTATATTAAGTTTTCCATCTCAATTATGTACCTAGGTTCACAAACGACAATAAATGAAATGAAATGAAATGAGACGATGGGGAAAAGACTGACCAAAGTTGTGTTTTTTGCAGTCACTAAAATTACTTCAGTTTTTCGGGATAAAAAGTACTCACATATGCTAATTTTTATCCCGATAAACTTCCTTCATAACGAATTTCATGCAAATCCTTTCAGCCGCTGAGGCGTGAAGGAGTAACAAACATACATTCACAACTTTCACATATATAATATTAGAATGATATAAGTAAACATTAATTGCCGAATGATAAATGCGATCACTTGAGCGACCGATATGGATGTTTTTTTTCTTATTAATAAAATGATCTTTATAGATCCAGTATCCATCCAGTAAATATCATTTTTGGCATTTTGTAAAGATGGCTTCCATGCTTCGAAGGGCAAGTTAAGATGCCAGTTCCGACTATATAGTATAGCGATGTCGGAAGCTTTTAGGCGGCTAAAAAATTCGACACTAGAGTTGGCCACACACAAAAAAGAAGACCAGTGTGTATCATTAAATCAAATTCTGACATAATTTTGATTTTATAAGTTAATTCAAAATGGTCCCCTTTTTATTTAAATTCGTGTCATATCAAAAGTTATTTTTTTTTTTATTTTAAATTTATTCTTAAAAAGTACTTTAAAAAGTTTCAAAAGTTTTTCAAAAAATGATCAAATCCTATCTGACCCTCCATGGAGAAAAACTATCAAGAAACCCCTAAGGGATTCCATTCTTTTCGGTATCTCAATGGGTCCAATTTGTCGTGACTGTCACTCCCGAAACTTTTTCAGCAACAACAAAAAGTGCCTACAAAATTTCTCATAGCAACGCCGCAATAAATAATCTTTTTTATACTAAGTGATTTTAAGTGATGGGATGAGCTGGACCTCCCGATTAAGTGATGTTAAGTGGTTACCTCCGTCCATAACAGTAATACGACTTAGGTCTTCCCGACCGAAGTATTAGAAGATGTAAGTCGCAACCCGTTGCGTGCGCAACCCGAGACGGGGATGTTACGTCTCCTGCACCTGTGATTTCACTTGCACCCACACCCTTCCACCGGAACACAGCAATACAATTGCATGACTGCTTGGCAGTAACCAGATGTGGAGGCAGTACTTCTCCGGACCAACTTTGCACAAGTTCTACTGCTAATTGTAGTTGCTCCTTTGGCACCAACCAGAGCGTAGGTGTAGGAACTCAAAGGGTTCTCACCAATGGACGCGAGCAACTGCAACCCCCGTCATCGTTTGTAGATGTAAAGGCAAATTATGATGATGATCTGCAGAGTATAGATCGTTCTTTTCCCGAGCTCACAAATTTACTCAATCATTATTTAATTATTTTAGAGCAACTGAAAGAGGCTGTTGAGGATGCCTGCGGGCATTGTACTCCAAAACAAAAGACCGACCTCAAGAAATTCCTTGACGCGGTGAAAGAGAAGATGCCCGCTGAATACAATGAATTCAAGAAGATTTTTGACCCTGAATCCAAATTCTTTGGCCCTCTAGAAGCTGCTATTTCTGCTTAATGTCAGTGAGGAATTAAACCCGTTTCGCCAGATTCGATAGAACTGATACTTTGACTTTACACCACGTTTTTGAATAAAACTTTTCTTTGAACTATTTTCTGTTTTATTTAGAATTATTTTGACAAATATTTACAAGAATAAATGTTCATGGACATTTCATACATCACAACCTAACCTCAAACTTAACATTATATACTGATAGAAAACTTATATAGTACTTTTTCTTACATTATCACCAAGTCACAACAAATATTTACAAGTATATGTTCGTCCAAAAATGTATGGGTAGGAATAGGCCCATACAAGTATTGAGGTATATCAATCAATATAATAATACATAGTTGTATCAAACTATGATCAGATAGTCCTGGCCTAATAAAATATAGTCGTTACGGACTAAAATTATAAGAATATGAATAAAAAACGGATTTCTTGGTAATGTGTCACATTTATAATGGGAGAATTTAATGTACGGCGGAAAATGTTAAATGATTAGTTCGTGAAAAAAATTAGCAGCGTTTTCACATCCCATTCACGTTCTCATGTAACTCTGCCTAACTTTTAGGTTAAGGGGGCGACTCGTCCTGGCTTCACACGGTTGTGTGTGTGACACACTTCCGTAGTGCAACGTCAGTCGCAAGTAGCAAGTCACGGAGCTACTTACGAATAATATATGAATTTTCAAATTATCGGAAATTTGTTATAATTGCAATGATATATAATGTGTATGTAGGTGCAACTTTCCTACACACACGTTAACAAGTTACGATGGAAATGTATGTACCTGAAAATAGTTTATGATGCCCTTGAGTATTCTTCATTGCAATAAGAATATTGCAGTTTTTTACTGCACCAAAATGTGTAAGATAAAACACTTATGATAAATATACTTCAATGGCTAGACATTCGAGGTCATCTTAATATGGTAATGTTTTTTTAAGTCCGTATTCCTTTTAGCAACTGTAAGAGAAAAAACTATTAGGTAGTACACCGCTTCCAATGCTAAATAACTTATCATCAAATATATACACAAAAGAGGAGTTAATTAACTGTATGTTTGACATATTTTTAAGCGATGGCTCTTTCGGTATTATTGTGGCCATTTGACCTGTTGAGTTTGAACCCTACTGTCCAGTTGGCTAATTACCCTAAAATCTGCCACTGAGCATCTAACGGTAATTTCAAAAAACCCTTTCCGTAAAACAACAAGAGAGAAAACCGACTTCAATACTTTTATCCCCTATTTTTCACACTTAGCGCCAGAATTTTCCCTTTTTTTTTAAGGGTATTATTAACATTTATGTCCGTCAATAAATACTCGTAAATATTATATTGAAGTAGGTATTTACAAAAACAAACATGTATTCTATCAGTAATAGAGTTCCTATAGTAAGGCCTATGCTTTATTTGGGGCTAATGGAGCTGTTTATATTGAATTCCTAATTAATAAGTACAATTTGCAAAAACTAAAGATAAAACAGAGACCTGATTATAAATGATAAATATTCGTTATTGATATTATCTATGTAAATACTTGTACTAAAAGTAAGTAGTAAGCGTAAAGTCCACGAGGATGAAGTCGCGGGCGAGTGCCCAAGCTAGTAACAGTAAGTATAAATATCAAGCCGAGAATCTGAAGCAGTATCATTCAGCATCTAATTTGTTCTGGAGTTATACCTAGGTAAGGAACATTTGTATAAACTGTTTAATTTTTATATAACTAATGTGTCGGGACTATATGACATCTCAACTGATATTAAGTGGTTACTGCCGCCCATAAGCAACAGCAAAACGACTCCGGTCGTCTACCGAAGCTTAAAATACCCAAGTCGCAAATACGCGAGTGGGCCGCTGCTTGGCGGCGGATAACCAACTGGTTGCAGTACCTCTTTGGACAAACTAGGCAGAAATTCTACTGCTACTTTGGGTTGCTCGTTTCGGACCACCCGGGAGACAACAGTAGGTAAGAGTCATTTTGGACCCAAGTAATGTAAAACTAAACTAAACTATTAAAGTACTCTATATCTTATATTTTTGATGAAAATATAAATAAGTGAGCGCATAATCAGAAATACACTAAAAGTAATTTGTATTCCGTGCGAACTAACATTTGGATATTTTTTTTCATACATTATTTGTCAACTTTGTGTATGTATAGAAAACAACAGAGATACTGGTGGGCAAGAGTTAGATTAAACCATACGATGGCTTCATAGCTAAATTGGCAGTACACCTACCTTCGAAACGAGGGGTCCCGGATTCGATCCCCGATTAAATATTTGTGTGACGAGCGTGAAGTTTTTTCTCGGGCCTCAGGTGTTTGTGCTGTAATTGTGTGTCGACGCTGCATGCAGCAGAGTGTAGAAATATAAAATGTGAAAGGGTATATAAGTACAGTAGGGTCAGACACAAATGTACGTAATAATTTAGTTTGGTAAGTCAAGTAGGTAACACAGTATATTATTACTTTAAACGAGCATTTTTTGTAGGTATAATATATTTATTTATATTTTGTATCTCGGAAACGGCTCTCACAAGGATGAAGATTTGTGTTTTGTTTTTTGTTTATTTAGTTTCTGTTCATTTGTATTTCTTGAAAAACAAAAAAAGCTTTATATCCAAAAAAGGTACTTCTACTTATTTGAATGTGTCGTGTTTGGTTTGGTGTCCAATTGTAAAATATCCAAAACTAATGATTTATTACAATTATGATTACTTGTTGGTTCAAGAAAACTTAGTTTGTCCTATAGGAGCCAGATCACTGATAATATACTTTTATGTAAATACATACAATACATTATTACCTAGAATTAGAAAAAACGTCAAAAAGACTGTCACAAAAATGCTTGTCATGTGTGGAAATCGCACCACTGCTGCAACCAACTGACCCGTGAGGTCAGTCACACTCAAATTGGTCAGACTAACAATAGTTGAATTAATTTTACTGCACAGAAACAACCACCATGAGATCTATCGTTGTGCTCGCTTTGGCCATCGTCGCTGCCGTCACCGCGGAAGACCCGCCTCCGGAGTTAGAGATTGAGACCGTCACCAACGATCCACAACAGCTGACTGCTTTCATTTCTTGCTTCAACGGCAAAATTGAGTGCCCTAAGGAGCTTGCTGCTTACAAAAGTAAGTACTTGTGTCAACTGGACGCATTTTATATATTTATTTCCTACTAGGTGCGCCCGCGATAATATTTGCGGTTAAAGTCTCATGATACGATGGAAAAACCTGACTCAAGTTGTGTTTCTGCAAGTTATAACACAAAAAAAAAATATTTCGGTTCATCATTATTAACTTAAGGTATAAGCTGAAGGTAGCTCATACTTGTAATAAATCATAACAACATTCAAATTCATCTTATTAGTTCAACAATTGAGGCGTGAAGGAGTAACAAACATAGGTACATACATATAAACTTTCCCATTTATAATTTTACTGTTATTATTAATTTTTTTATATTCTTTAAACCTCCGGATTTAAGTACAATGTCGGCGTGTTGCCTTGTATCTAATTATAGCCATATGGTTCATAAAGCGTAGCATCAGCATGGCTACTGTCTGTGTAGCCGTACCTTACGTAATACCTAATTACTCACGAAATTATTTGATGTTACATAGCTATAAAAACATCTAAAGTGTTTGTACTGTATGTTGATTCTTCTGTCGGCCATGTCTTGAAGTTTTTTTATTAGATGTTTTATATTGTGGTATTATTAAATTCTATTATACAGACCGACCTACTGAACTTTCAAAAGTTCTCATGAATTATTTATTATTAGTAAATACTGACAAATATTAGTTGTGTTAACGGGCTATTGACGTAATAATGTTATGAGTATTTTGGTCATAACACTGCGTTCATTTTTGCCAATAACAAATATTAAATAAGTAATCGATCTTTAAATAAATTCTGACGTAGTCTTGATTTTATAAGTTTACTAAAAGCGATCCTCTTTTTATTTGAATTGGGGTCGAATCAGACGTAAAAATTCTATATTTTCAATGAACTCTTAAAAAATAGGTAGGTACTTTAAAGTGATTTTTTCAAGAGTTTTTCAAAAAAAGATGTACCTTCCTAAAAGACGCGTTCTTATTACTAAGTGGCGAATAATCAAACCATATCTGACACTCCATGGGGAACCCGTAATGGAATGATTCCATTCTTTTCGTTCTCAATAACTCTCAACGGGCACAATTTGTCGTGAATGTTGCTCCCGAAAAATTTTTAACAACGACCAAAATGCCTACAAAATTTCTCATAGCAACGCCGCTTAAATCATCATTTGTTTATCAATAGTATAAACAAATGATAAAACAAGTTACGGGATGAGCTTAAGATCCAACAGATGTTAAGTGGCTAACAACACCAATACGACTTCGCTCCTCCCCGACCAAAGTATGAGAAGCCTAAGGCGCTTTCTGCTGCGCCCATCACCCGAGACGGGTATGTTACGTCTCTTACACCCTTTCACCGGAACATAGCAATAAAAGTGACCTTGGCACTAGTTCTACTGCTACTATTAGTGGCTCTTTTAGTACCACCCAGGAGGTACGTGTAGGGACTCAAAGGGTTCTCACCTACGGACACGAGCAACTGCACCCCCATCACCATTTGTAGATGTAAAGGCCAACGATGATGATGATGTTCTGCAGCGTAAAGATCGTTCTGTATTAACGCTCTCAAATGTAGTCAATTATTATATATTTGTTTTAGAGCAACTGAAAGAGGCTGTTGAGGATGCCTGCGTGGATTGTACTCCAAAACAAAAGTCCGACATTAGGAAGTTCCTTGATGCGGTGAAAGAGAAGATGCCCGCTGAATACATGGAATTCAAGAAGATTTTTGACCCGGAATCCAAATTCTTTGGCCCTCTAGAAGCTGCTATTTCTGCTTAATCAGACTGAGGAATTAATCCTAGATCCGATAGAACTAATTTGACTTTTCACCACGTTTCTGAATAAAACTTTACTTTGAACTTTTTTGTCTTTGAATTAGTTTAACAAATATTTTCAAGAATTAAATGTTTATGGTCATTTCAAACACCACCACCTAAACTTAATAAAATGTTGAAATTCCGTTGCATTCTTATATCCTAATTTTTCGGTCACGCCCGCTCACATCTTAGGTATAATTAAATTACTTAGCATTAATTACCAAAAATCGTTTTTGTTCAAACGCTTCCACAAAAAAACTGCAAACTACAGTCAACAAACTATACGTAATAAGTATAGTATAAAAATAAGTATATCTGTGATATTAGAATCTATTGGAAACTATACCTTATATATACGACAGTGCATTCTGATTTTCCATTACTCCGCGCGGCGATAATCCATATGGCCATAGAGGAAAATTTCATTAAACTCATTACTACTTTTATGTACATGCGACTCCAAGGTAATAATTTCCAGCGCGAATCAGTCCGATTGGATAAGTTTTATTCTATAACACCGGGAAAACCAGAGCTATGTTATGTTTATTAATAACTATCTCACTTGCTTCAAGTTGAATGAATTACAACAATTTCGTCTAACCAAAGATGATTCCAGATGTTTGAACAAAGCACTTAGTTTTTTGTGATGCTCCTTCCTCATAAATATTGCCTTTAATTGAAGGTCAGATAGACAAACTTAAATAGAACCATCTTTGATATTTACATCATTTGTGGTCAATTCTTTGTATTGCATCTTTGCAAAATGATTGTGATTTTTATATTTAGTTTATTATTATTTACTACTTTGGCTGAGGAGAAGTACGATCGAACGTATGATTACTTCGAAATCGATTATTTTGTTAATAATCCTAGGTTATTAAAGAAATATTTGGACTGTTTTCTGGGGCAAGGACCATGCACGCCTATTGGAAGGGTTTTCAAAGGTAAGTGCCCACGATTAGTACTTGACAATATTTATAATTAAGTAATAACTATTTCAAAAAGTGAGCGTCGTTCCTTAAATCACCAAATTGATAAATTACTTGAAATTAAGTTAAGTAAATTTTTTATGCAGTTATCGTGACGATTTAAATTTGGAATGAACTCTTGTTCGTTCCAATTATTAACTGACTAAATTATAGTTTGATAATAACGGTATTAGCCAGAAATTACTGTGTCGCAGCTATTCACGCCCATCTCAGGTATACAGGGTTCCAGAATACAAAATTGAATACTACTAAATTTTAATAAAAGCACAGAAGAAACAAAGACAACGTAATACGTCTATTTAAAAAAAGATTTTCATAAATTCATAAGAAGCCATCGATGTAAGGTACTGCGTATTATGGGGAATTGAAATACATAAAGTTAATTGACTGATTAAAAAATCGAAATTGGTATCAATTCTTTGATCCCCTATTTTTCATCTGAAGGGGTTACAACCCTACCATTAAAAAAATAAATATCCAGGTCACAGTTACAGGAAAGCAAAATACGTAATATCTTTTACTTGGATGACATATTTTTTAACTGATATCTTGTATCACCAAGTAAAACCAAACGTTTGAATGTTTTCTGTTTTCTGTCTATCCTTTCAAATAAGAATTTTCGAATTCGGTTTTTTAAGTGACATAATTCTAAGGAAACAAACATTTAACCAATTCAACCAATTTAAAAACAACCAATTTGATAACCCTCCTGAAGCCTGTTGATAATTGGCTAAAATGTTCGCGGTTGAGATATTGAATCTAAAGTCAAAATTAAAAAAAAAATACGACGCTACGATACAAAATATCTAGGCACACACGTTTTTATTGTCCTTATGATAGTGTCAGACCATGGTTGTGAAATTAGTCCCCCCCGTCGGTTCCCGCCTTGTCGGGGCGGGGGGGCTTAGTAACCGTGGCCTGGTCACCCACGGTGAAGCTAAGAGGAACCCGGGAGGGCCGCTCCTTTAGGCTTTGCCTCCAAGCCGACTAGGAGCGGCATTGTAGGTGGCGGTACTTTATGGGGGGCACCGCAACTGAGGCGGGCTGCGGTGTCGAATGGGAGGCATCGCAGCTGAGGGATAGGGGCCGCGGTGGGAGAGGAGTGCCGGTATAACGGTGCGCCGCTCTCCCTACCTTCCGCGGCCACGACGGGGTCGCCACCGTTCGATGGCGGACGCGGTGGGGCCGCAGGGGAAGAGGAGTGTCGATATTGCGAGGGGCCGCTCTCCCTATCCTCTGCGGCCGTAGTGGCAGGCGACGGGGCCACATATCTGACCCGTCGCATGGGGACCTAGGGCGTCTAGACACGGGGTCGTCTGACGCCCTTTCGCTGACCTGGTCCCCGAGGTGGTTGCGACACGCCATATGTCCTGGCGTGTCGCAAACAGAGGAGTGGCACCCGATGCCAACGCAGGGGGGTCCGGAAACGGACAGCCGCGGCGGGTTCGCGGATGTGTGTTTTAACGTTCCCGTGTTCCCGCCACGAAGCCGCAGAGGAGGACATCGTGGGGTTTTAGTGGGTCTAGTCCCACATAACCGCTCTGTCTCCCCGTGGCAGGGCGGTATGCGAGTGCATTTCCCCACGGAAAAAAAAAAAAAATGGTTGTGAAATTAGTAAAAAATACTTTAAAAAAAAACAGTTTTTTTGTTGAAATTTACTAGTACCGAATATGCTATGTAAGAAATAATAAACAAAGAGTTTACGTATAAGTGGCCAACTCTGTGTCAGAGTTTTCAAGTCGCCAGAAGGCCTCGAACATGGTTTATCAAAGCAAATCGCAGCACAGTGTCCTTCGAAGCACGGAAGTGCTCCGTTCAAATGCCACTGAACTGTCACCCATCCAAATACTGACCTTGCGGAGAGCACGAGCGCTTCATTTTTTCGAGTATATAAAACATTATAAAATTATGCTGCTATTATAATGACACAACGTCATTAATAAAATTGATAAAGAAATATTGTGATGTAATAGAAAATATGTTTTTTTGGGTGGAGAAGAGTGTTTTGTTATTGTGTTTGGATATGTAGAATAAATGATGAATGACTAACAGCCAAACCCTATAATCAACTAATAGATTACTGATACATTTCCATGGTAACATTGTTATCCGGCAAATAATGTCTGATTTTACAGATAACAATGTTGCCGTGGAAATATATCGGTAATCTTTTTGTTGATTATAGGGTTTGGCTGTTACGAGGGGTTCCAACTTTGACCAGATTGGATGTATTTAAGTAAAGTTAGATCTATTTAACGTTTTCCAGACGGCCGTAAGAGAATGATTGATGGAAGCCTCAGCTTAGTTGGTAGTAGATCTGTCTTCTGCACTGTAGGTTGTGGGTTCGATTCCCACCCAGAACAAGCATTTATGGCACGAACATAGATATTTTTTTTTTGTTTGGGTGCTGATATGTATTACATGTATATATTTGTAAAAGCTACGCTTAGTTTAGGGCTCAATGACACTCCCCCCCATGGGTTCCCGCCTTGTCGGGGCGGGGGGGCTTAGTAACCGTGGGCTTGATCCACCCACGGTGAAGCTAAGAGGAACCCGCTCGAGGGGCCGCTCCTTTAAGCTTTGTCTCCAAGCCGAATAGGAGCGGCACTGTAGGTGGCGGTGCCTTATGGGGGGCACCGCAACTGAGGTGGGCTGCGGTGTCGTATGGGAGGCACCGCAGCTGAGGGTTAGGGGCCGCGGCGGGAGAGGAGTGCCGGTATTGCGGTGCGCCGCTCTCCCTACCTTCCGCGGTCACGGCGGGGCCGCCACCGTTGGATGGCGGATGCGGTGGGGCCGCAGAGGAAGAGGAGTGACGGTATTGAGAGGCGCCGCTCTCCCTATCCTCTGCGGCCGTAGTGGTTGGTGACGGGGCCACAGATCCGACCCGTCACATTTACCGAGGTCTAGACTACAGTCACGGGGGTGGCTGTCGTCGTAAGGGACCTCGAGAGGGCGCGCGCGGTATTTCCGTGCGCCTTTTAAAGAGGGAATAGCTTGGAGCAGCTCCAACTCCAGCAACATTGGGCGGGACCTTGAAAAAGGTCAACGCTGCCGGGGCCGCGGAAGAATGTTTCACGTGCCCGTAGCCTCGGCAAAAGGCGAGATGGTGGATCTCCGTTGGGGTTTAGCCGGTAGGAGTCCGGCATAACCCTGCCAATTGCCCCCGCAAGAGGTAGGGTATCATCCGATGATTCCCCAACGTAAAAAAAAAAAAAAAAAAAAAAGGGCTCAATGACACTTCGTGAGAACCCTTAATTTATTAATTTATTTATTTGTTTAACAAAATCCACAGCCCTTAATATACTATATAATAATTATATAAATAATGAAGAGAAAACTGTATGCCAACATAATACCAAATGGGCATGATTATTAATATATGCATTGTATGTATAAATCAGGCAACTACAGTATTTAAATTTCAAAACAAACGTTACTAATTCCATTCAAGAACAAAGAACTATTGAATTTCACCATCTATTCAAGTGGTAACAGACTGTGTACCTCCGAAAAACAAAACTGTCCATCAACCGATTCGAACGCGAGATTTTTTTGCACGTGGCAACTAATAGTTTTTTTTGTGATTACTACTCAAGATTCTATATGAGACCTCAGGTATAAATATACATTGTATGTTATAGATGATTATAAGCTTTGCAAAAAATTTATGCAAGTTTAAATAAACATAAACATAAAATAAATAATTGTTTACACACTCATACCTCTGCACTAGGATTCCCTGTGTCGCAGATGGCATGGAAAAACACAGAAACACAAGACAAACACCCAAGACCCGAGAACAAACTTCATGCTCACCACACAAAGTGTGCCCCGGTCGGGAATCGAACCCGGGACCCCAGGCTTCGATTGCATTTGCATTGCTGTGTTCCAGTAGAGCGCATGAGACGTTGCATCCGTCTCGGGTGACGGGCACAACGGGATGTGACTCGAGTCTTCTCATACTTAGGTTGGGGAGGATCTAAGTTGTATCACAGTTGTTATAGGCGGAGGTCACTTAAGTTACGCAAAAGTGGAACATATCAACTTACTAATTATAACTAATTATACTTACGGTACGCTAAAAATGGACACCCATCATAAGTTTTCGTAACATTATGGCAATGTCATTTGAATAATTATAATAAATATCAACTACTCTATATACATAATATATAGGTATATAAATCAATTGCCGTGCGTTAGTAACGCAAAATCTTGAAAATGTCTCAACATAATAGATTTTTATTTAATTAATAAAAAATAAAAATGTACTTTATAACTGGGTGTACTACCAATAGTTTCAACGTATTAAAACCACAAATAAAGTATGGTTCAAATATATGAAAATAAAAGAAAAAATGACTCACTTTAAGAACAAAACCGGCCAAGTGCGAGTCGGACTCGCGAAGGGTTCCGTACCATAATCTATATTAAAAACGGTAAAATACAAATGGCGATATCTAGTTTCTTCATATGGAACTATATATTAAAAATCACGTTTTTGTATGAGAGTCCCCTCAAATATTTATTTATTCTGTTTTTTAATATTTGTTGTTATAGAGGCAAAATCTACATCATATTGAAAAAAATCAGGTTTTAATAACTGTGCTTAATTTCAGAGGTCCTGCCCGAAGTGATAACGACGGCATGTGAGAAGTGTACACCACACCACAAGAGGTTCACAAAGAAGGCTCTCGACGCATTCAAAACATCCCTCCCTGAGAGCTACAACGCCCTGAGGAAGAAATACGACCCTAAGAATAAATATTTTGATGCATTCGAAAGAGCAGTTTCCGATAATTAGTTGGATGCATTTCCTGGTATTTCCTTTGTACATAGAAGGTAAACAATGGAACATCGTTGACCCTTGTTATTTGCATTCAATTATAATACCAATATTCTGAATCATCCTTATGACAAATGATTGATCCAACTATTTTCTACCAATATACGAGTACATTAGGGTGATTTTTAAGTAATTAGAATGTTTGAAAGGAAAAGTCTCATAATTACTTCTAACTTTAATTTTAAAATGGTTATTTGTAAGGTAGTCAAAATTACCAATTAGCTTCTATCATATTATAAAGTAGGTTATCATAATTTTTCCAGATAGATGCATCAAGTGTGAATCAGATGGCTATCATTGTATGGCAAACATATACAGCACTGTACTTACATAAACAGACTAACAGTCTTGGTTACAGCAGTAATGATGGCTTCTTAAGCTAATACCAAATAATTTTCCTGCTTCATCTACTTGCATGGAACCGAATTCTTAGAATAATATGTGATATGTATTGGATTATGACCAGCAACCGATACATTTCGGTAATAACGCACAAGGGGTTCTGTTTCGTTTGGACTTGGTTGACTTATGTTCCTAAATATTCAAGTAAAAGGTTCAAAATTGTTTGTGTGACCACCGAGACTGGGCCCATTTGCCAACGATGGTAGTGGTATACAGTATCGTGCATAAAAGCCGCAGTCACTCTCCAGCATTGCTAGTTCTTTGGGTCTAATATAGAAAGTAAAAGGTGGGTCAGCAAACTGCTTCTGAACCGAATAATATTATGTGTCATTCAATTACGTTATTTAATACAGTTCTGGTGATTTCGTGTTTACGTGTTTTGCAAAAGTTACTTCATTAGCCTAACGAGTTATCGTTTTTATAATGGACAAGTCCCAATAAATTTGCCTATAGTTTCAATATATAAGTCAAATTTTGAGCTCTATACTTAGTAATCTTTATTCAGCTCACATCGGATGTTCATTCGATGTCCATGGACAATACTTGTTTAACAATATTCATTGTTTGATATTCGGGACAAAACTCGATACACTTCAAAGGAAGTAGACGTGATATATCGAATAAATTTAATTCCAGATTATAGTATCAATATGAGGGCCCTTTTGGTTCTCGCTTGCCTGGTCGCCACGGTTTTCGCTGCAGAAAAATACAATGCGAAATATGACAATTTTGATGTTGAAACGCTGATCGCAAATGATAGACTCCTGAGAGCTTACGTCAACTGCTTTCTGGACAAAGGAAGATGCACACCCGAAGGATCTGACTTCAAAAGTAAGTTACCTGGATTGATATATTTTGTGAGCTATTTTGATATGAAATTAAACATTAGCATCGAGACAGTTGGTACCCGGTTCTCATTGTCCGTTTAATATTTTTTGATGATAACAGTTTCATCAAAAAATCTGTACTTTTTTATCACAGCCAATTTTTTCTGAATTTCATACAAGTAAAAAGTGATGATTGCCCCAAATACGATCGTATTTAACGTAAATAAACGAATACTTCTTTCCTGACTCAATACTTATTGACTATGGGAAGCAATTTTAAAACTAATAAGTCAATTTAGAAATAAAAGGTTTCATAGAAATATGAATATATTTATTTAACCACTATAAAATGTAAAAATATTTAAAATTATGATGTTCAGGGAATTTTTGGCACGAGCCAATGCTCTAACAGATTTTGATCAAAAATACATTACATACACTCGTTGTGGAGTTTGAATTGGAGTTCAAAAGATTGTTATGTTTTATAGTATAACAATCGTTTGAACTCCAATTATGAACATGATCGAGATAATTTTAAATAATAGAATTAAATAACCAATTGCAAAAAACAGTTCAAGGCTAAGCCAAAATGAGCATTTACATAATGAATTTTTTACTCATTATATACCAGTTTATATTTAATTGTGTAAATTACCCTCAAAGAGCAACTTTCGCAAGGTCTCATTAATTATCCTTAATCATCGAAAAAGGTCAATGTGTTTACTAAAATAACAATAAAATACAGCAGTTATGGCATAGCTATGTAGGTCAAAAGCTGAAAAATGTCATTGTTATTTATTATTATTATTAGTCTATACTGTCGAACTGCAAGATAAAGGCTTCTCTCTTTCTTCCCTGAAAATGTTATCCTTTTCTTAATAATTCCGTTCATAATGAATGTTTAAATAACAAAGCTCAGATGCCTTAGTTTTTGATAAAATTCTTGTTCAACGGTTTGCGTTCATGCGATATTTCCTTAAGACCCTTTTTCACAATTATATCATTTCTCCCTTTGTACCACAGATCTTATCTAATGTTTTGTAGTGTTGACATTGTGGTTGTGTGGCTGACAATTTAGTTGACTACCTGGTAGTAATCCTGCCTGCGAAGCGACGGGATTGACCCGCCGGGGCAAAATTTTGTGTGTTATGCGTGATTTTTGTTCGTTGAGGGCTGGGTTTTTTTCTGGTTGTAGGTTCATGCCTCATATGACGCAGGGAATCATTGTGTTTTTCGTTTGATTGCGGTCAGTTTTGTGCAGGTGGCACTCCTGTTACAAAGAATTTGGCAAATTCAAAAGCAATGAAATTCGATTTTTAGTGTAAACGACACTTTAGAAAAATTATAATGAAATGAATTTCGATTTTGTCTTATTTTACTGTAACACAATGAAGTAGAGAAGGAACAAAACAGGGTAAGGTAAATAAAAGAATCTCAACGCGTATGCACTAATACTGACTTGTGGATCGATGGGAACCCAAAGGAGAAATAACAGACACAAACAGTAATTTAAGGAAGTATTCTACCTGAGTCTCCGTTAAATTACATTTTAATGGTTATAATATTGTAATACATACCACCAAATGATAATATTACTTCTACTATGCATTATTATGGGCCGCAGAATGATACCTCATAACATCTGGTAGGCATTTCTGTCATATTCAGGTCATATATAAATAACCTCTTGATTTTTGCAGAAGCGCTGCCCGAGGCAGTAGAGTCAAACTGCGGGAAGTGCACCGAAAAACAGCAGTCTAACATCAAAAAGGTCATCAAAGCCATCCAAAAGAAACACCCGAAGCAGTGGGATGAACTTGTTAAGAAGAACGATCCGACCGGGCAGCACCGCGAATCCTTCGACAAATTCATCCAAGGAAGCTAAATTATTTTAATATACAATACTTAATACTAGACTATGATATTTCAGTTTTGTTATCTCTGAACGAAAACTATCTCTCAAATGACATGAAAAAAGTTAAAGATTTCGGCGGTAAATATTTCCATAGACCCATTTTAAATTCGTATAGAATTGTTCATACATTGATAACTAGACGATGTGCAGTGGAAAATTTCAAGCTAATATTGGTAATAAAAAAACAATTAAATAACATCGCTTAAACTTCATACGTAGGTTAGTGTTAAACTAGAAACAATATTTCGTTCATTTTAATAAGAAGCAAATTAAATGAAAATCGAGGTGGTAATTGATAAAGACATTAAATAAATGGTCTATGGGTGATTTGTGATTTAGCTCTCTAAAAAAGATCTCGCTGATCTATCGAATAACTTCTTGTTCAATGTATTGTGTTGTGATATTTATACCATTACATTTATTGTTAAGAATTGAATTGATGCAATTTTTTGTAATTTATTTTTAGCATACGACTGGTTTTGTATGGAATAAAATTATTAATTTTATGATTTGTTTGTCTTGCCAATGTTACTTACTATGGCGTGGTTGCAACGATCCAGAATAAGGAAAAATACTAGCATCATGCAATAGTTAAAACAAAGGAAGGTCTATTTTAGTAGGCCAACTCGTGAACACATCCTGCTTGTTGCGTATAGGAAAAAACGTGTAGGTTTCCGTAGTCTGCAACATAGCAAACGGGTGTAAACCTTGAAAAATGTGACCTAGCTATCAAACGAGTTTAAAAATTACCCGGAATTACGCGAAATGGTTCAAATGAAATAGTTTTATTTAACTTACGCAAAATCAATGTTACAACATTGATGAACAACAAATAATGAGTTAGACTAAGTCGTCATTTTGTTTCGAGATTTATCTGAGAATACGAGGCCAGATTTGTATTACTGAAATTGTTGACTAAACTGGTTGGATGTAGGTTTTCGTGCCGAGGAACGATCGTGCGTTGCGCCAGCGCAGCGCAGTCATACCTGATGTAACTTTATAATTGAGTAACACCGTCACATAACTATAGGAACCAAACCCATAGAAGCGATTCTTTCATACTTCCTTCTTGTTTTGTAGTACGATTGTGAGGCTCATCAAATACGCTCTTCAGTACTATATCTTGTCCACATTTATATAACACTATAAATCTAGCCATAATAGTTGGAACCGATTCAGGAGTTATTTTTATAAATTACTCCGAAAATGTTTTGTAGTGTCTACATTTAAAGCTGTACAGTGAACATTTTTTATTATTCCTTAACTTAAATACCTACTGACAAGCAAGAATTCGACGGTATACAACCGTCGAATTGCAGTAAAAACGAATTTTATGTAACCACTTTTGGAAATAACAGCAAAAAGCGACACCATACCATCTTTTTGTAGCACTTTCTGTTCTATAGGCTTTTTTACATTTATGATATAACTCAACCATCGATCGCAATCGCAGTCAATTTGTGGTATCTGCGTCACTAAAGGCCATGCACACACGGCACTATTTGCATCAGCCCATGCTGTCACTATAACGACGTATCCATGGGCTAAGTGGTAGTACCCCACATGTCCGTGTGCCGGGTTCGAATTCCGGCCGAGGCACACTTTATTTCTTGTCTTATGCCTAATCCTAGTTCAGGGGACACTCAGCCTGTACACTCCTAGTGTACAGGCGATTATGTTATGTTACAAAAGTGCACTTTATAGCTGATGATCGCAGTATATTTTTGTACAATAATTGTTGTTAATTATTCTAAGAATATAAAATGTTTTATACAGAATAAAAGTTTTACGAGTCTTGAATAGAAAAAAAAATCCAAGTGGACAAAGAACAGCTTAAATATTGTATTATAACTGTCCAAGAGACAACCAATCTTTATTGAGCTCCCATGATACAGAAAAGCCAATTTTACAATCGTTTCCGACCATCTTTAAATTCAAGCTAGCTGTCAAGAGAGACCCATATAACCGGTTAAGGGAACATCGTATCATCGGTCACCTATCGCTGTTGACCGTCGAAGCTGTCACAGGCGGCGTTCGGAAACAGCATTGTGTGCTACAGCCCTTAGGGGCCCTGAACCGACCACTCATCAAGGTATTGCCGACATGAGTTGAATTTTTACGACTGCTGATACAAACTGCGGTAATGTCCTTGACTTATTGATTACTACCGTTTAGTTCTTGATTCATAATAATATTGTTAATAAAACAGGTCTTCATTTTTTTGGTAATTAATTGGAGGTTAGTTCGCAAATTAAGACATTAATAAAAGACAATTTTGGTACAAGTATAATTATGATTATGATACTACGTCATTTGATCGTAACTAAAAGAAAAAAACAGATTAAAAAAAAATTGAAAAATAAATTCATCTCTTATTTAAAATAGGGGCACACCCTAGTATTAATTAAAAAAAAGAAATAACGATATAGAACGAGTAGAAATACACAATTTCGTTTACTTGGATGATATTAATAGGTGTGTGAATATGACTCCGCCCCTTTTTGTCAAAATAAAACATTTGTTCGCTTACAAAATTAAAAAAAAAAATTATTGAAAGTATGCTCCATCTGCAGCTACAACCTTCGCCCATCGTTCAGGTAGTTTTCGTATTCCTTGCTGGAAGAAGTCCTGATCTTTTGAGCTTATCCAGTTGTCAATCCAAATTTTGATACTTTCACATGAAGTAAACTTTTCTCCAGTAAGGTCTGTCTGCATCGTCCGGAATAGGTGGTAATCCGAAGGAGCTATGTCTGGTGAATATGGCGGGTGGGGTAACACTTCCCAGTCCTGTCCCTCTAAATATCTTTTTACGACTTCTGCGGTATGCGGTTTGGCATTGTCATGCTGAAGAACTAATTTGTTATGTCTATTCACCCATTCTGGTCGTTTTTCTTCTATGGCTCGCTTCAAACGCATTAGTTGTCGTCGGTAAACTTCTCCATTAATAGTTTCAGAGGGTTTGAGCAACTCATAATATACAATACCTTTCTGATCCCACCAAATACAGAGCATGACCTTGGCACAATGAATATTTATTTTTGGCTGTGATGGGCCTGGTTCGCCTGGTTTCACCCAAGCTTTTTTGCGTTTAGGATTTTCGTAGTGTATCCATTTTTCGTCTCCTGTGACTATCCGATGCAAAAATCCTTTTCTTTGCTGTCTTTGAAGCAGCATTTCACAAATGGTTTTCCGACGTTCCATGTCTCTTTCTTTTAAATCATGTGGAACCCAGTCACCGGCTTTTTGAATCATTCCCATCATTTGTAAACGCTTTGCAACAGTTGAACGATCAACATTTAATGCTGCAGCTAATTCTGATTGAGTTTGGCAAGAATCTTCCGCCAATAATGCTTCCAATTCAGCATCTTCAAATTTTTTTGGTGGTTTTCCATGTTCTTTATCCTCAGTATTAAAATCGTTATTTTGAAATCGTCGAAACCAATCCTTGCAAGTTGTATTGGACGGAGCATGCTCACCATAAATCTCCACAAGCAAACGATAAGTTTCCGCTGCAGTTTTCTTCGCAATAAAATAATGTAATAACACTTCCCGCAAATGACGTTTATTTGGAATAAAAACCGACATTTTCGAAAAGGTGAAAACAATTGTTGCTTACACTTCAACCAAATATCATAAAATGCGTTAGATAGCTGACATTCAGTACTATCGAATACAAGTATGGTCATTTATTAGTACACGTAAACAATACTAAAAACGACATCTGTTGAGAAAGGGCGGAGTCATATTCACACACCAATATATTTACAGTTATTTATTCAACAATCAAACTATTGAAATATAATAAGTTTGATTAAATTTCAATGGAACCAATCTGAAAGAATATCCTTTCAGATATAAAAATAATAGATATATGATGGAGCACTGAAGTAACAAATATAAAAAAAACAACTGAATTGATAACCTCCTCTGGAAGTCGATTGAAAGGCTCTTTAGTCAGCTCATCCCGCTCTAAACTCATCCCGCGGGATGAGTTGAAAATCTTGTAGTTTTATTGATTTCTATTATGTGTTTCTGTTAAACTAAAGTTTAATTTAAAAACGTGTCATATTTCCTTTCATTTATAAAAATATCGTTACGTAAGTTTGTGGCAAATTTAAACACAATTATTGCAAACAATGTAACTAGAGTAGGTAAATATAAAGAAAATATTTGTTGATGATTTTTCGAATTCATTTATTAGTTGGTATTAACCATTATCATATAATGCTCCACAAAGTGCTAGTTGTAATCCATAAACACAGCCAAATTGTTTGTAAAATTATTTTCTAGATCTACTCAAAACTTATTTTCAATTGGTAATGTATGGAAGTTAAAAACTAAGACAAGATTTTAATATAGAGAATACCCAAAGTAGGTGATTTTCCATTTTATATGATCCATTTTATCACTCATACCCTCGCGAAATCAATAGGTAAACTCAATACTGATTCCTGACTTTCTGCAGTTATGAGGAGTTCCTTGCCCGGAACAAAAGCAACACAACTATTTTACTCACTAATACTAAATTATATGAAGAACAAAGACATCGTATTATGCCCGTCACTCAGAAACCAGAGATGTTAATATTATATACTCCATGTTTTAGGTACTGTGATCTTTACGTTGTGATGACAAAGTGATAGTTATACACACCTCCCTATTTTTTCTTCACTTATTTCTTTACTTTAAGGTGGGTTGGATCATTTGCTTTAAAATTTCAAGTCAGAATAGACTAGCTATATTATTGCGTCGATTTGGCGGCATAGGGCAAAAATAAGGGAAATAGACATTGCTATAATGTTCAAATTAAGTTTTAAGCAGATCAATTTTATCTATGGTCAATTATGCCCCTAGAATGAACGCTGAGAAATCCTTCTCATACTCGCCCGTAGGGTCGTACATTTTGCGAAACTCTATGAACTCCGCTGGTTTCTTCTCACTTAAGTTCTTGACAGTCTTGCGGACGTGTTCTTTCTGGATGGGTGAGCATTTCGCGCAGCACGTCGATATCACTTCCGGCAGCAACTCTGTATTCAATAAAATGTTTGTAAAAACTAAAATACTCTTACATTTTTTTTTCTCTTTTCTTGAAATCTTTCTGAGTGGGTGGTAAAGCTAGTGTACATACATCACTTTTTAATGCTAAACTAGTGGGTTCAAATCACCAGTATATTTTTTCTGCTGGTGGCATACCGTAGTTGTCCTTTCTCATTTTGAGAACTACTCTCTCAAAGCAGTGAAGGAAAAAATCCTGAGGAAAAGCGACCAAAACTCGGAAAGAGAAAAAAAAATCCTTACAAATATTCTGAGCAAATGCAGCCGATGGTAGCTGCAACGTAATTCAGGCTCTGTACGAACCAGCGTAGCGAGACTCACGGCATTTGCAGTTCCGTATACTCATAACCCCGAAACTGTTGAGCTCAGGGCTAGGTTTTTCGATTTTATATCTATTCCTTAAAAGTATAGTGACTATAAGTACAAAAATATGAAAAAAAAACTTACTTTTGAACTCTGCCGAGTGTTCAACTTCACAGGGTCCTTTATCAAGCATGCAGTTGATGTAAGCAGTGAAGAGTGCATCGTCTGCAATTATCTTATCCACGTCGATTTTATCGTAGATTTCGTCATAGCACAGTACCAATGGAAGCACTACAGCTAGGATAGCCAATATAGCTTTCATTTTGAAATGTATCTAAAATATAAAGCAGATATTATAGAATAGATATGTCAGTCTAATCAATCGTTGTTACCTACAGCACAAACTTTTTGGAACCAAACCTTAAATCTCAATTTCCATGGACCTTTCACAGTGCTAGCTAATCTAGCCCAAAACTAAGCATAGCTTCTACTATAGGAACATACTAGCCGAAACCTCAATTGATGTTAAGTGGTTACCTCCGCCCATAACAACATCAATAAGAGGTCCTCGTTCATTGAAGTATGAGAAGACCCAAGTCACCCCTTTGCGTATGGTATTTCACCGACAACCACACCCTGCCAGCAAGGTGCTGCACTGCTTGGCGGCAGATTACCAGATGTGAAGCAGTACTTCTCCGGACGAACTTTGCACAAGTACTATAGCTACTTTTTGTTGCTACAGCTACTTTAGCACCATCTAGCGGGTTCGTGTAGAGATTCTGCGGGTATTCACATAAGGACGCGAGCAACTGGACCCCCCAAAAGTAGGTGCAACATGATAAAGTGGAAAATTTATAAGATTAATTGCTTACCTATTATGCTTTTCCTGTTTATTTCAGCTTAGAGTCAAAGTTCGTACTGGCTTGTGATGTACTATAACAATATATATATTCAAAATGTACGGATATACACTATTATTTTAATTGGAAATGTGCCTGAATTGTATAGGTTTCCTTGAACAAATTGTTAGATGTCATTGTATAAGATAAGCCAAAATTTACTCCAATGGTCGAAATTACATTAGCAATTGACATTGTATGATATAATGAAGTTATTATACGGGAAATGAAATAATAGGAAACAAAATACAAAAATAGATATATGTTGCCTACAAATTGTAATAGATGTTACTGTTTCCGATAGAAAGAATACTGGAATAGTATACAACATTTTTGGGGATCCATGCTCGCGTCCGTAGGTAAGTACCCCTTAGTTCCCTATACGTGTTCCTCGGTTGGTGCAAAAGGAGCAACCCAGTAGCAGTAGACCTTAAGCAACATTCTTCCGGAAAAGTACAGCCACTACTTGGCGGCAATCTGACGCGAAGCAGTGGCAGTACTTCTCAGACACTTGCAGTACTGTGTTCCGGTGGAAGGGTGTGGTTTCCTGTGAAATTACAAGCGCACGAGACGTTGCATCCCCGTCTCGGGTGCAGGGTGCAACAGAATGCTACTTCGGTTATACAATTTAGGACAATCTATCAAACAAGATTGGGCATTGCTTTTGACAAGCTGTTGAAATTGAGAAATGGTGAAGGGTATCATGTCCTTCCACTGATGTTTCACACTCATTAACGACTTTAAACAAAGCCTAGAACTTCCGAGACATCATTATAATGATGCCAATTAAATTGTCTAAGTGGACAATTAGATTTCTAACGACTAAGTAATTCCGTAGCTCTTGTGATTGCGAAAATACATCAATCAAACCAATATTTTTAGAAGAAAACTTGTTTACGTCAAACAAATTAGCTGTACAGTATAGTCACAAAATACATAGGAACAGAACTGATCTTGCTGATCGTTCAGGACAGGTACACGTACACACAGCTATTATTTATGATGATCTAGGATCAATTCGGTCGAATGCCTGTTGCAAGTGCTCTTGTGTATTGTGGTACGATATTGTACACTCACTTTTTTATCATAATCATAGCTAATCCATCGATGATTGGAGATTTCTCGCTAGCGCTGTGATGTGAAAATAGGCACAAAATAGAACACAAAAAGGACGTGTTATGTGACCTAAAATTTTCTTTTTTTTTTCAAGGGCCATTTGAATTAGTTTTTTTTATAGTCATTTATTGTATATAAGCTTTATAACCTATGCTTCCAAAATCTTTTAATTGAGATTTCTTAACAGTCATATATCAATAAAAACAAACAGGCTTTGAAAGAAAAAAAAAGCATGCCTCTCAAATGAATGACGCACACAGCTTATACCAATTCGTTCATGTGTTTACCAAAATTCACACCAGACAGTTATTTTCCATGCGATTCATTTTCATAAATGATTATGAAGTTCTACAAATATTCAGTATAAACATTGTACTAAACATCAAAATACTTAAAAACAATCATCCAAGTTATACATACACATAGCTCAGCAAAAACATAGCAGACATAGGTGGTTGCTGGGATAAAGCAGAAACGTAACTATAATACGTCAAAAACATTCATTGAAGATATTTTGAAAAAAATTTTGGACGGTACCTAATCGAAACTGAAGCCAAACTGTATTTTTTTCAATTTTGTCTGTCTGTCTGTATCTTAGCAGTGCATCACGCCGAAACTACTAAATGAAATTTGATGGAACTTGGAATAATTTTAATTCATACTCCGAGGTAGGTTACTAGATAATTTTTATTCCGAAATTTAGCGCGGTACCCTTAGGAGAGAGGATGAAAGTTATAATTTATTCCTAGTTGTAATTCATTAAAGCGTTGTCCGATTTAATTTATTATTGTTAGAAAGAAGGTACTTTAAAGATTGCCCCATAAATATTTCAAGGCCATCGGTTTTGTAGTTCAGAAATGACAGACATCACAACTCTCAGTATTAAGTCCAAATAACATGAACCCCGGAATGTATAGGCACGTTTGTACGTATGGCTTGTTTTTAAACGTTAACACACTCATACCTCTGCACTAGGATTCCCTGTGTCGCAGATGGCATGGACAAACACAGAAACACAAGACATACACCCAAGACCCGAGAACAAACTTCATGCTCACCACACAAAGTGTGCCCCGGCCGGGAATCGAACCCGGGACCCCTCGCTTCGAAGGCAGGGCTACTACCACTAATTCAAGGAGCCTTCTTTTTGTTTTAAGCTGCATGTCTACTTTATTATGTGGGCATAATGGATAGGTCTTTTGTCACAGTCTGTCAGTCACAGCGGAGTTATATATTGCCTAACTCAATGTTTCTTGAATGTAAATTCGTATAAAAGTTATTTTTAGAACTATTTTATTGTCCTTCTATATAAATATTACTTGCCTTCTGTATTTTTAGGATTTTGTTAGGAATTAGCATAGGTGTAAAAACAAAAACACATTTAAGAACAATGGTATTATGGTATTATTACATTGTTTTATACGTGTTTTTGTTAATTCTTAATGCGAATAATTAGTCAACGGGGATGTCAATCGCAACTGTAATTGCGGGCACATCTAGTAACACAAATAAAATATATTTTGTTGAAGAAAAATATTTTGTTGTTTTGGCTGACTGCAAATACTGCAGTAATCTTTATTAAAAGGCAATAGGTGTTATCCATTAATTAAAAACAGGTTTCCTGATTGCTTGCGTTTGTATTCGTTAAATTGTTCTATTGTCTTCAGCGTGGCACAGAATAAAATCTCTTATGCAAATCTAGGATTTTATAAAGATGTGCGCTGAACCGAAGGATATCAGTCGTTCAGGAAACTAGGCTATAGCTGGATCAGGTAAATATTAGTAGAGGTGATTAGTAATTTCTAAATTATATTATATTAGCATGTTCTTGTTTTTATGTAGCTTAAGTGACGGATCCAGCTGACTACCTGATCTTAAGGGTTGCCTCTGCCCACAAAAACTATTATAAGACTTAGATCCTCCCTTTTGATTTTTCGTGGGTAATTGCACTCGCATACCACCATCGAGACAGAGCGGTTATGTGGGACCAGACCCACTAAAACCCCACTGTGGCCTCTTTTGCCGCTTAGAAGATTTATACTCATGTTATAAATATAGATTAGTGAATCAAGCTCGGGAATGTTTTTTGGGTCAACTAGTATTCGATACACAAAAAATGTCCTCCATTTGGCATCTGTTATTTTTTCCTCTAGCCAGGCAATCACAACATACGATAGGTGTATTTTTTATTACGTAAATGAACTTAAATATACATAAGTGCGTACATTATTAATTTAATCTACTTAATTTCTTTATATTCTTTTCTTTATGAAGAATGCTGTTATGTCACGGAAGACAAGAACTTAAAGGAAATGACTTTACCCGCAAAAAACATATTTTTTTCCGTTTTGCAGGCATTGACCAATCAGAGACGGTTTGAAGGGTCAAGTTCAAGTGTAGTATGGAATGAGTTACATGACAGAAATCTTTTCTAAAATTGCAGAGAGTAACCTATAATGATTATATTTCAGATACAATGAATTTGCTTCTATTTTTGTTTGTGACGGCTCGCTTAGCTTTGAGTGCAAGCGCCAGTGTAGGAGATATCGTCGATGAATATGACCTGGTCGCCATGGCTAAGGATGAGAAGACGTTCCCAAGAACCATAGCCTGCTTAGAGAAGCAAATACCTTGTCCAGATCTTGACAG
The DNA here is from genome assembly GCA_921293045.1 of Aplocera efformata. NCBI lineage: Eukaryota > Metazoa > Arthropoda > Insecta > Lepidoptera > Geometridae > Aplocera > Aplocera efformata. Next base: position 5,290,359 of record OV121055.1, read on the forward strand.
GTTGAGGGGTAAGAAACGTTTTTATAGTGTTGTACCAGTGTTCAAGTTACCTCGTAATTGATAAAAAATCGTATCATCGTTTATTTTAATATTTGAAGTGTGTTGCTACAATTACCAAATGGAGTAGAAAAGAAGTAATCATACAAAAATAAATATAACAGATAGGTGGCACAATGGGCGGCCTTATCGCTAAAAGCGATCTCTTCCAGGCCACTGATACTGCCGAACATATATTTTAATAATATATGCTTTTATATACCTGTTGTTTTGTAAAGCTGTTTTATTCGCTTGAAAGAAAGCATGTTACATGATGTAGCTACATATCCTATGATGATGAAACCACGCGTCGGATTTAGTACCACCTCTTAACCGAGGTTAGGTTACCGAGGTGTAGGTGCTATAATAATAACACTCATATAGGTAATGATTTAATGTTATAGTAATCGTTATACTCTTGGCTGCAGTCAAGTTCAGTAAGTTCAGCAGTATCAGTGGCGTATAATTTCCTATGAGGGAATTGAACCAGGTTACATTGCGGTTCATTCTGCTACAAGATCTGCTTCGCCACCATCACCAAAGTCCTGTTAAGAAGAAGGATCAGCAGCGACTTGGGCCTTTCCATATGGTATTAGAAATAGTATAGGTGCCCTATTTGTGTTGCTTGTTTATTGGCGAAGAAGGAAGTCTTTTCACTACCTGGAATACAAAAATACTTAGTGTGAAAAATACAGTGTCTTAGTTACCATTTCATGTGGTAACGGGTTGGATTAGTTGAGTTATCTAGTTAATGATTCCAGTATATTTTGCAAACAGATATATAAATATTCATGGACTTTTCACGTAGCGCCATCTAGTTTCAAATTAAGCACAGTTTGGGCTATGGGAACCACATAACTGTTATAATAGATAACTTTTTTCGTAAATGCATAGATATATAGATATTAACACCGAGACAAAGAACAAAAGAGAATTTTCGTTAGAAAAGTGCTCATTCTGTGTAGGAATCGAACCCACGACCTACAGCAATGAGATCAGTCAGTAGTACATATTTCTTTGTTAATTTTATGTATACTATACTATACTTATATATACTATACTTATATACTTATACTATACTATACTTATATACTTATATATATATTCTTCCACAGAAAATGGAGCGAAATTATTCAAGACCAACTGCGGTGATTGCACGCCAGCACAGAAAGAAAAATTCGAAAATTTTAAATCCATCATGGCGAAAGCGCATCCCAAAGAATATGAATTGATACAGAAGCTAGTTAGTGAAGCTGCGTAAAAAAACTATGTACATGCCCTCACTTCAAGTAAACTAAAGATTAAAAAATATTTTATTCAGACATAAAATTTTAATGCTAATAAATTGGACGCTATTATAAGAACTTACTTGAAATAACGTTACATTCATCTTACTACATAAAACAAAGTCGGGTTTGTTCGAAGAGTTATAACTCGAGAACCCGTCTCCGTCCCGAATAGCAGAACAACAAGCAAATAAAAACATCGGAAAATTGACAAACATGTTAAATTAATTAATCCCCGTATTCCCACGGGAACGGGAACTATGCGGGTGAAACCGCGGGGCAAAGCTAGTTAATATACAAATTAATGTTATTGTATTATATATATAAATAAGATATAGCATGCCACCTATATTGTAAAGCGACTCCTAGCGCCATCTATCGTTAGATAGTAGCAGACACCATTTGTGATAGGAGTTTTTTACAGAACTATGTCGCGTATATATTTCAATTTTTACACTTTTGTTTATTATGCGAATTATACCACTTTTACGATGAATTCAACGTCTTTTTACATTACAAAACCACACACAATATAAAATCACACAGCACCCAAATACGCATACGCATATTAGTAATATGTATTAATAGTTACGCCCCGCGGCGTAACCCGCTTCTTTCCCGTCTCCGTGGGAATACGGGGATAAAATATAGTCTAAATTACTTGCTGATACTGTAGCTTTCCATTGGTGAAAGAATTTTTAAAATCGATTCAGCTGGAGGCGTGAAAGCGTAAAAAAGAAATAATTCGCATTTATCCTGTGGATGGATGGATGTTTGTTACTCAATCACGCCAACACGGCTAAAAGAATCTAGATGAAAAGGTACAAAGATAGATTTTAGTCTGGAATAGAACATAGGCTTCTTTTTATCCCAGGAAAATGTACGTTTCTCGTAGGATGGTCAGCCGCGCGGAGATATCTTTTTTAAAGCTTAATTATAGTCATCAATATTGGCTATATAACATCATCGGCTTTGTAAAAGTATGAAACCCACACGCTTGCGGAACAGAGCAATGCACCACTTGTTATACTTTTATATCGCTTATAAAAGTATGAAACCCACACTGCACGCGGCAGGTTTCCAGGTGTGGTGGTAACGCTACACATTATACTATATTCAATAAACACAGATCATCAACGCAAATTTTAGGACAAACTCTTCTTACACAGAATTCTCTCGGCTGGAAATTGAGCCCCGGAGATATCCTCGCTTTGCAAACAAGTTACGAGTACTACCAGTTAGCAAATATAACAAAATGGGCATTGTTTCTTATAGCAAATTTCTGTGTTGGGTTCGTCTTGGATATTATAATATAAGTAAGTTATAATATTTTATAAATGAAAAGCAGGAATATTTATTTTATCTTAAAAGTATGATATACGACTATGATTGGTCGGGCATATTGAACCGGTTATCCTAATGTGACCGACATCTAGACTTTTTGGCCTCTAGCCAGTCTCAATGTACCGTTTCTTTCGATGACCTAAAGACCTTCTTTGTATGTTACAACGTACCTATTGTTTCCACTTTGTCATAGAGTCAGAATTACAAAAAATATTAATTGTTTATTAAATTTATTGAAAATGAACACAGAGATGGCACCATAGTTAAAATGGTAGCGGCGGTAAACAAATATCAGGATGCCCTTCACCTAGTCCTGTTCATGTTAAAAAAAAAACGGCAGACGGCAGAAGTAAATAAACGACTGAATCAAAAGCTTCAAATCCAAGATCGACAATATTTTACTTAGTAAGGGTCCAAAGGGTTGTTGACTCCAATGGAACCTGTTCTACATCCCAGTTAAGTTATAAGTTTACATATTATAGTTGATTTAATACCATAACTGTGCTCTACGTGTTTTCTGGCATATAAATTGAAATGTTGATTACTTATGAGAAGTTAGGTGAGATTATAGATTGGCATAGGTTCGTCCGACTAAGTTTCTAATTAAGCTAATCAAATTAATAAGAGGTTAAAAAAGGAAATAATCACATGAGTCAAAGTTGTATATAAAGTTTCCCGAGTTAATACATAGATATATATACATATATATCAAACTACACTAGGTAATATTTATAATCTGACGAACAAGAGGTACACTCAGTCTCTTAACTTAGAAGCAATATTTTTTTAAAAGTAATTCACATCTATATAACTACCTATTGTACAAACTAGATCTAAATCAACTATTGAAGGACCAGATATGCTACAGTTTTCTCCTCAGGAGCAACGCGCTTCGAATGCAGGGGCCTAGACAAAATGCATTTCGGAACGTGACGTGACGTTGTTGCAAATGCAGAAGAGCATAGAAATTTTGACTGACAATACAAATATGAACCAGTGACCTCTAAAATGCAATATAATTAAACATTAGGACAGCATTAAACAAAGTATTAACCATTTGGGCATTAATCATTTATTTTTTAATGGGAAGACGATTATCAATTGGTGTGGTGAACAAATACAACCTAATTATTTATGGATTTCCATATGATCAGTGGAACATTTAGATTTAAATTCATATATTAATCAGCTGAATAATCTTTAGAATGATCGATCCTTCGCCGGGTTAAATTTTGCAAAAAGCTTGATCTCGGATCTTGTACGTCTAAGTCACGCATGTCTGAACATAACTCATTTCTATTTGAATCCAGAACCTTTCAGATTGGTCCCATATTTTTTTAAATATAAAACGTTTAAATATTTAAGTTGTTTAATCAAAAGAACTGGAAAAATACGACATCCAAGTAAACCAAATTGTATATTTAGCTTTCCTGTGACTTTTTCTTGGCCTGTTGTATACCAATTTGGATGTTTCTTTTTTATAATGGTAGGGTGTCCCCTAAGGAATAAGGAATGAAAGTATAAAAATCGGTTTTTTCGATTTTTAAATCAATCCCATGTTTGTTCATGTGAACATAATGAACGCGGTTCGACATGCGCGATGTCAACTCCGAACTCGTTCCGTACTTTCTTCGTGTTTTGTATGCGACCCGTTACCCGACTGGTTTGGACCCTGGGATACGGCGTAGAACCACATCGACTGTGACCGTCGCCTTTGGAGGACCCATCCAAACTTTCATCCAACCGTAAGTAAAGCTTAGAAAGTGCGCGTGAAAGTTCCCCAGTCGAATAGCGTTAGCTTTTAAAGTTTATCAAAGTTAGTTTTATTTTGAGCGTGACTTACTTTGAAATTGAATATACGCGTTGATATGTAAATATGAAAGAAAAAAAATACTTGAGGCAAGACAATTAACTGTAAATTTTAATATTATGCCTTGTGTATTTACCATTTGGTAGTCATGTAAACATAAGAGGTCATATGGTATAATATAGTCTGGTCATCCGAGTTATTATGAAATATAATTTTCTTGTGTTAAGTTAGCGTTTCATTCAAGTTTTATTCCTAACTAGCTGACCCCGCGGTTGTTCCCTCTGTTAAAAAGTCAACATGAGGCGATGGAAAAAATCTGAGAGAATTTATTTTGATGCAAGTTAATAAAAAAAAATTTGGGATAACAAGTATGTGTTAGTATGTGTTTTTATATATTTTGTGGTTTTATATCTAATTACCGTATGGTTTCTATTTAAATATTATTGGTATTCTATTTTTTATGTTTTCTTATTGATTATATGTGTTATAATAATTTTATATAAACAAATATATCTTTACTTTATTCAAAATTACCATTCCTGTAAGCCATCACGTTACAAAAACCCATTATTTTTAATTAGACAATATTTTTTCATTGAAAATTACCAAAAGCGTGAATTAATTAAAATTCAAATGATTCCTAATTAAATAAGTTTGGTCAAAACAAACCTTTGACGGATTGAAGCATCCTTCCTGACCTATAATTAACATTCCATGTGTGGTATTATCATAACCGACAACCTTAATAACTTAAGTGGAACAAATATTTGCAAATCATGTTAAAAATGTTGCACTTTGTGCGCAGTAGGATCGACCCCACGACCACGTCAGGTATTCTGTAGTTCGTATGTGAATATGTTTACAAACTCATAACAATAGTCGAAAGTTGTGAAAGTTGTTTATCTACATATGTATCTGTTTTGTGTTATCGCTTAGAGCCGTTTAGGCTTAACAATTAAATATTTATTTGTATTGGGGGTAAAGATGAATCGCGGTCATTAGATCTTAACAATCAGTTGAAGAAAAGAGAGTCGATACAATCTCTTCTAAATCATTTTAGTGTGTAGTCGTGGTTTTGTAAAGTCAGTGTTTATTACCGAACCACATGTACGAGTATATTGTACATCATTTATTAAAAACACAGACTCCGTATTAGGTATTTATATTTAAATTAACGTGGTAATACATAACAATTCACGAGTCTATTCCTTATAAATTATCCCATACAGTAATAACGACGATTGGATACCATGTATAGTTAGAATCAAAATCAAATTAAAAATAGTTTATTTGGAATAAAAACAAAAAATTCTGACATAATACATGGTTTTATAATAACTTAACTGCATTAGTCTGCATCACAGCTATTAACGGTTAGGACCAAATTAGTACCAGAATGCATTATTAAAAATTTCATGCTACTTAGAAACAGAGACAACATAAGATGTGCAAAAAAACATGTTTAAAGATGTTACAGTTTTAAATAATGGTAAATATCTTGTTAACACGTAAAATATCGCATTACCATATCAAGTATGGGTTTCAAGTCGTATTGCTAACTGTGGGTAGAGATTACCGTTACTTTGGTCACTTTGAGAAAGGATATGATTATACAACCACTGCGTATAAATAATATGGTGAAGAGACTGGTACAACAACCTTATTTTCTTTGACATTTACATGAAATTGTGATAAAAATGTAATATTTATTTGTATAATTCATAAGTGAAAAAGCTTGGATAATAATTTATCAAGCACTCGATTTTCATACACAGCTACTAAGTATTGTAGGTACTAACAGACCAAACGCAAGTTCGATCACGGGTCTTGGATCTTTGTGTTCATTGCACCTGAGACACAAATTCTAGTGAAAATGTGTGAGTGTTTAAACTTTTCTTATTTCTATGTTATACCAGAAAATCACCTAATATGCGGAGCTGGATGATAATTTTGTGCGCTCTGACGGTGGCAGCCACTGTCTCCGCCCAGGGAAACCGCTACGAGAACTTTAACACCGACGCTATCATCCAGAATGAGAGAATTCTCCTCGCTTACTACAAGTGCGTTATGGACAAAGGACCTTGCACTAAAGATGGGAAAAATTTCAAACGTAAGTTAGCTATAAACATCATAATACACCGACGTTTTTTTCTTTAAGAAAGAGATCATAACCATAATGTGTATACATCCTAGAAATTAGGAATTTACCCCCACAAAAACATGATTTATAAATAAATTAAAAAGAAAAAAAATTTTTGGTATAGGTACCATTTTGCTCACGTCCTTTATTACAAACAAAAAAAAGAAAAACCGAAAGTAGCAGTAGAACTTATGCTAAGTTTGTGAGAACGTTCGTTGGAAGAATGAATGTCTCTACAACTGTTAATGCGCCGCCAAGTAGTGGTACACTCGCGTTACTGTGCTCCGGCGGAAAAGTGTGGGTGCCGGTGAAATTTCAGGCATTTGAGGCGTAACATCTCCGTGACGTTAACAACTTAACACCAAGTGGAACGTCTGCTTGTCATATTAGTAGATAGTACACATAAACAATAATTACTTTATATCTAATAAAACATAAAATAAATATTAATCCTTATGAAAAACACAACAACTCCACCAAACTTTTTAATTTCTGCCGAAAATAATGAATAATGGCTAATAAATAATAATAATTGTACTATAAGAAATGTTTGGCGCGCATATTGAAATATGCACCAAACTTTAAAACTCCACAATCATTGTATTGGGTGTGTGAATATGACTCCGCCCTTTCTCAACAGATGTCGTTTTTAGTATTGTTTACGTGTACTAATAAATGACCATACTTGTATTCGATAGTACTGAATGTCAGCTATCTAACGCATTTTATGATATTTGGTTGAAGTGTAAGCAACAATTGTTTTCACCTTTTCGAAAATGTCGGTTTTTATTCCAAATAAACGTCATTTGCGGGAAGTGTTATTACATTATTTTATTGCGAAGAAAACTGCAGCGGAAACTTATCGTTTGCTTGTGGAGATTTATGGTGAGCATGCTCCGTCTAATACAACTTGCAAGGAATGGTTTCGACGATTTCAAAATAACGATTTTAGTACTGAGGATAAAGAACATGGAAAACCATCAAAAAAATTTGAAGATGCTGAATTGGAAGCATTATTGGCGGAAGATTCTTGCCAAACTCAATCAGAATTAGCTGCAGCATTAAATGTTGATCGTTCAACTGTTGCAAAGCGTTTACAAATGATGGGAATGATTCAAAAAGCCGGTTACTGGGTTCCACATGATTTAAAAGAAAGAGACATGGAACGTCGGAAAACCATTTGTGAAATGCTGCTTCAAAGACAGCAAAGAAAAGGATTTTTGCATCGGATAGTCACAGGAGACGAAAAATGGATACACTACGAAAATCCTAAACGCAAAAAAGCTTGGGTGAAACCAGGCGAACCAGGCCCATCACAGCCAAAAATAAATATTCACTGTGCCAAGGTCATGCTCTGTATTTGGTGGGATCAGAAAGGTATTGTATATTATGAGTTGCTCAAACACTCTGAAACTATTAATGGAGAAGTTTACCGACGACAACTAATGCGTTTGAAGCGAGCCATAGAAGAAAAACGACCAGAATGGGTGAATAGACATAACAAATTAGTTCTTCAGCATGACAATGCCAAACCGCATACCGCAGAAGTCGTAAAAAGATATTTAGAGGGACAGGACTGGGAAGTGTTACCCCACCCGCCATATTCACCAGACATAGCTCCTTCGGATTACCACCTATTCCGGACGATGCAGACAGACCTTACTGGAGAAAAGTTTACTTCATGTGAAAGTATCAAAATTTGGATTGACAACTGGATAAGCTCAAAAGACCAGGACTTCTTCCAGCAAGGAATACGAAAACTACCTGAACGATGGGCGAAGGTTGTAGCTGCAGATGGAGCATACTTTCAATAAATTTTTTTTTAATTTTGTAAGCGAACAAATGTGTTTTATTTTGACAAAAAGGGGCGGAGTCATATTCACACACCATAACAATAATTTATTACAGGTACAACTAATTTGTGTTGTACCAACAAATTGGACAAAAAATTTATTGCTTAAAAACGTGAGCTAACTCTGTTTTTTTAATTACAGGTGCCCTACCAGAAACCCTATCTACAGCTTGCGGGCGCTGCTCTCCAAAACAAAAGACTGTAGTTCGAAGCTTACTTCTCGGCATCAGAACAAAGAGTGAACCTCGATTCATGGAGCTCCTGGACAAATACGATCCTGAACGACTGAACAGAGAAGGCCTCTACAAGTTCTTGATAACTGGCGTCTAGATGTGTACCTTGAAGCTTACTTATGGATCAATGGATAATGGTTGTTCAGTATGCTTCTCACGAGACGCAAGCAACCACTATTCATCGTTTAGAACGTAGTCTTGTCGAACTGTTCCGAGTGGTGTGTATGATACTCTTAACTTAACAAGTAACGTTGAAATACAAAGTGCGACGGCGTATCGTCTATAGCCATTTAAAAATGTTATTAAGATTAACTTACATTAACTCAATATGAGTCAAAGTGCTAATTTTCACTTTATAGCTCGTGTTATCCAAATTATTATTATATATGATTCCATTAACATGGACTTAAAACGAATATCCAAACACCACTCAAGGCTTAATGATCCGCCGATGATATTTATCCTAAATGACTGCCGCAACAATTGGAGCTAATAACTGCCCTACAAAGTGCATTTATAACTTATTCCGCATATTAGTTTAGTTACGTATAAGTGATATATTGTAAGAATAAATTACCATCAATGTTTAAACGATGTATTTAATAGCCATAACAATTACAAGTCTCCCGTCACTGAGGTTAAATTAAGTGGAATAAATTATCCACGAGTGTATTAGATGCATAAAATAGCAAAGTGACTGAACTAATGATCATAACATTTACGCATAATTTGTAGCAGCATGTTTGCAATTTTATCTTCCTTTCTGAGAAATAATGTATTCTAGATGCTTGATTCCTTCCTATAAATATTGCAAACAACAATATAGACGCACCATACCGTTTATCTACCGGGTAGAGAAATCACTTGTGCATAAGAACTTCCTTATAAATAAAATGAAGATCACTCTTCTTGTTCTGTGTATCGCAGCCTGCGCACTAGCTGAAGATAAGTACGATAACATCAATGATGATTTTGATATCGGAGAGGTGCTAAGTAATACCAGGTTGCTCAATTCCTATGTAAAATGCTTGCTCAGCAAAGGACCCTGCACCCCAGAAATCAAGTCAGTCAAGGGTAAGTGTATAATGATTATTATATTAAATGTTGAAACATTTTTATTAAAACATTTTTTTGTGGGGTCCAGTTGCTCACGTCCGTAGGTGATTCCATTTGATCCCCTACACGTACCCCCTGGGTGGAGCTAAGGAGCAACCAAATCTTGCAATAGAACTTGTGACAAGTTGTGTACAAGGGTACGCCCTTAGGTATACAACGGGTGAAGAAAAAAGTCACAAGTCAGCAAATCATGGAATTTCGTTTACTTCGTTTAGTAGTTTAATACCTAGATGATATATTTATCTAGTTATTAAACTACCTAACAATTGAAGGGATTTTAATACAAATTCTATGGGACCAATCTGAAAGCATTGAAAGCAAAAAAAGAATTTTCCAAATCGATTGATAAATGACGGAAACAAACATGAAAAAAAAAATAGCCGAATTGATAACCTTCTTTGAAAGTTGGTTGAAAATCATGTGCGCAATATCATGTTCTCGAAACGATGACGGAAAATACACTGAAAAAACCGGCATGTCTTAGAACCAAAAATTCGAAGACATGTAACATCTACCAATCCGGATCGGGTTCCCATGGTGGATCAAATCCCACTCCCTCTCAATTATCGAGAGTAAGCCGATGTCCCTGCAGTGGGAACATTAGAGGCTGATACAGAGACACTCAGGAAGATTAGCCGAAGCTAGAATGGGTCTGTATTAGCACCAAACGATAATTTAAGCAATGGAAGGATATTGCTTGAGTACCTATTCCAAACGCTTAGATAACGTTATTGATGCCTAGTAATTCGAAAATTGGCTTGTCTGGAAGGTATGGGTTTGTTTATGGACCATTATATCGTCCGTCAAACAAAATAATATTAGCCTCCCTCGTGAATCTGATCGAGTTTATTGTCAGGTTTGTAAGAGAGCCTGTAGCATTTGCAATCGGTTTGGTAACCTGGGGATTTTGCCACTCGAGTTATATAAGGCACGGGGATCCTGAGTCGTCAACAATCAGGCGATGTCAACTCACGTAAATGCAGTTCACTACTATTTCGTACCAGTTTTAAATATTACCATTGAAAAAATCAGGTCTGCAAGAACAATAAGAAGATGCAAGAAAAGCAAAAGTTCATAAGCTTTCATTTCCACGGTAGCCCGATCCGGATTGTCCGAAAATATCTCTCGTTCATGACTTTACAATGTTTGATTGTGGACATGCTGATTTCTTCACGATATTATGCCTCACCGTTTTAAAAACGTATAAGGTTGCACATCATTTTGTCAACAAAACCTTGTTAGTCAAAGCCATTTCGCTCGTTTCGTTTTAATTCTTATCCTTTAGTATAATAATAAAGTATTTTTTGTAAACAATTCAGGTTTGTCCCCAAACAAACACAATATAACGAAGGTTGTAAAATATTCACTTTGAGCACATCACCTTTACAAAATACAGGTGTATAACAATGTAAAAAATAAGGTTTACTCTCTAATTTCTTTTCTAATTTCTAATTTCCTTGCAGGCAGGGTGTACCTGCAAGGTCCCATATATATTAATAAATATTGTAATCTACCTCTTATGGAGAGAACATAGAGCATGAATGACAAGTTTTTAAATCAGATTTCTATATTTTTATTTTAACTTTGAAACAGCGTCTTTTTTTGTTTTACATGAAGTCATTGTCATGTGAATAGTATTATTTATATACAAAAATATAGTCGTCGTAATCCTATTCTAAGCTTTACTGTTACCCGTTTACATCCTCTGATTATTTATTGAAATTAAACTTTCAGAGAAGCTGCCTGAAGCTTTGGAGACGCGATGTGCCAAATGCACGGAAAAGCAGAAACAGATGGGCAAGAAACTGGCTCAGGAAGTGAAGAAATCTCACCCCGACCTATGGGAGCAGTTGGTGAGCATGTACGACCCCGAAGGCAAACACCAAGAAGCTTTCCAAGATTTCCTTAGGAACTAAATTATCAATCTAGGATTCAAGGAAATACTGTATCATATTATTACACAAATGATTTTGTAATTTATTGAATAAAAAACAGAGCGTTCACATGTTCAATACATGAATAATAAGAATTAAATCAATCATTTTTTGTCATTTCCTTTGATTCTGTAAGACTTGGGTTACTTTCCAATGCCCTTCGAAATGTTTCATAGCAAACCCATCCTTGTGAATGAGACTTTTTAGCCTCTTCCCAAACTGCACTAAATTGCTCGTTACTAAACTTTATACCAGTTGCTTCGAATACTCTTCTAACAACATCAGGTTCACGTTTCGCATACATGTCTCGATGGCTGACGTGCAGCAGTGTTAAAACACTAGGACACAGACATGATTTCACATCAGATTCCTGGAGAAGACACGTGCGGTCTGCTTTGCAGCAAAGGTCTGGAGTGACCGGATAATCCATATCAAAATATCTCCCTGAAGGTAATCCCGCCATTCGACCTTTATCCTCCTCTTGCCCGGGTTTAACCATCTCAGTGTACGTTGTCCGGAAATCCAGGCATTCCGTCGGTATATCAAGCATCTTAGGGATTTCTGGCGATGGCTCTCTATAATTGATGACGTGAACAAAAGTTTTATACTCAACTCTAGATCGGTCAAAAGCTTGCCACATTGATAGCAACGGTTCAATCAGAGTAGGATCAAATCTTATAAGCTTAGTTGCACAAAACTTGTAAACAGTATCTTTAGGAAGCCAGCCTGACTTACCTTTGTCCAAATATTTGAGGCTTAGATAAAAGGCGTGAAAAAAATTTGGAAGGAATCGCTTTGATAAACTTTTCCTTAGAGAATTCAAATGTTTCAAACATTTTCTAAGGAAGGCTTGGTCTGGATTAATGTCACAGCAAGTTAGGCACTCTGGTAAGTTATCAGGAGGCTTCAGTTTACCAAACGAATATCCTTCCGGTACATTGCTTAAATTGTCGTTTGGTGCTAATACAGAACCCATTCTAGGCTGCTTCGCATCTTGGAAATTAGACTGTATTGAATTTATGATTGTTCGATTGCCATTTCCGAGGACGATTTGGTCATCTGTAAGGCAGCATCTTGCGTATGTTCCCCGCTTATCCAAGAAAGTTCTGTGCCCAAAATTTAAATTTGGCTCGTAAGGAGGAGAGCAGTAATTTCGATTTAGTTGAACACCAGGCATTTTACGCCGAGGAGTTTTATCCGGAAAAGGGTCTTTCGGCATGACAATATCATACAACCGTCCATGGAATGCAGTTTTTTTGCCAAAGGTAGTTCCAAACGTATCCAAGCCTGCCGGTAGCATTGGAACAGGGTCTTGCACACGGCCGAGAGGTTTTTTCCAATATGATTTATAAGAAGTATCTTTGAAGTCATCGACTAGTGTTTGAAACTTCGTTTTTATGGGTGGGTTGACCATCTGAGCTACATCGCCGAAAGGTCCCCCATAGCGCTTATCTAAGGGGATAGGCTTACGCATGGGAGGCAAGGGACGTGGTTTGGGAGGTGGAATTATAGCGTCACTTATCAGGGCATCCGTTTCATCTTTTAGAAGGTAGTGTTCTAGAGAGTCCTGTACGCGGTCATCTGGTTGAGCACTAGGTAACCCAGCTGCACAAATTTTTGGATTTCTTTCTACAAACATACCAATGTTGCCCTTTCCCCCCGATGTAGATCTCTGACAGTCAACGGGCATTTTCGTCGAAAAAATAAGTAAATAATGTAAAATATATCAATTCAATTCTTCTTGTATGGCTTGTAAAATTCAAAAGTTGTTTCGATTTGTACTACAGATACTTGACAGACACTGACACTTGAAAGTTGCTGCCAAAAATCTTTTGTTTTTTTTTTTTCTCTTTCAAGTCGACTATGGCATTTAAGACCATGTTGATGTGACAACTATTATCTACTTATCTAGGAAAAGGCACGTTATATTCAATCAATCAAAACTGACTTCAATATAAGGATACAGCTGTATGATTATTATTTTACGTAACTAACTATATCAGGTTTATATGACGGCCTGACGGCGTTCGGTTGGGTAACCTGGGGATTTTGCCAGTGGAGTTATATCAGGCACGGGGATCTGAGCATTATAACATCGTAGTCGTCCACACTCAGGTGTTGTACTGAAAAGGGTCATTCAAACCATCACATCAAAACCCGGTGGTAAAGTAGATCAGGAACAGAGTCGACGTTTTTCTTCCAATCTGATGTTTAAACTATATTTTTTCAAGTTCTAGACGTAGGATGGAGTTTCAAGAAACACTCCCTACAATTGACCCCGAAACTAATACAGATTGGACTGGAAAAATTGGTTCCAAATCTTAGTGGACCAGACATTAGCTGCCAGCGTTAATACATGCGAATTGTGGGTAGACCACAATCTCATACTAGGCGGCATACGCTATGACTGTGACTCTTTTCTGGGACATTGACGCATTAGTGTTAGCAAAATTGTGACGTAGAATGGTCAATTACAATCACCCAGTAGATGTAAGATCCAGGTTGGGATGACGTGTCTCGCGTTCCGTAACTTGAAACTAGTGGTAAAACAATCAACGTGTTTGAACAAAAGGTCTATTGAGAATTTCGCTCATAATTTGAAAAGTACTTGTAAACTAATCTTACATGCAAGCGTGCTCTAAATAATTACAAAATCAAAACGAAGGAAACATCCATAACCAAGTAATAACATAATTGCTTCGCGACGTGAAGTCATCGGGATACTATCTATAGTTACGTACCATAACGCTTTATTACATAGGTAGATGCCTTAATTAATAGGCCTTAAGTATTACATGCACCTCTGAAAGATGAGTTGCCACTCTTAAGAAATTATACTTAAAAGGAGCTAGACTATACTGAATTGAAACATTGAAGAAGACACAATCAAAGAATCACATTGTATTGTCACAATATTTGCAAGGGAGTGAAGTTTTAAGGTGTACGCTATGATAATTAACAGTTTGCTGTTGGTGTCTCTAATAACCTATGTGAGAGCAGATTTTTACAGCTCCAAATACGACGACTTCGATGTACAACCCCTGGTGGAGAATGACAGGATACTGCTGAGTTTCACGAAGTGTTTTCTTGATCAAGGGCCCTGCACGCCGGATGCGAAAGATTTCAAAAGTTAGTTCTTTTTCTTAGATTAATAAGATAGATTATACTTTTTTATGTGATGAAGTGACGTAACAAGCTGAAAGTACCTGATGGTAAGTGATTACTTCCACCCATAATAACAGGAATACGACTTAGGCATCGACCGAAGTATAAGAATACCCAAGTCTCACCCCGCTGCGCCCGTCACGCGAGACGGAGATCTAACGTCTCATGCGCATGTGATTTCACTGTCATTTACACCTCTCCACCGGAACACAGTAATATGAATATTTCGTGAAAAAATCTATTACCAAAAACTTTTGTGTTTCAACGTGTATTGACCACGATAACCCGGTATCCACCATTGCACCGACCCCGCCGAACAATTCCTTGTCGGTTCGTCCTAAGCGAGCACACCACTGCTTGGTGGCAGAATACCAGGTGTGGAGGCAGTACTTCTTCAGGCAAACTGTGCACAAGTGCTACTGCTACTTTTTGTTGCTCCTTTAGCACTACCCAGGGAGTACGTGACTCGCTAGGGTCACGTACTCCCTGGACTTGCTACGGGACTCGCTACGGACGCGAGCAACTGGATCCTAGTGTTGCATAAACCTTTTCTATCATTGGGGGTAGACGGGTGACGGGGACCAGGTATTTGTGCGCTCTATACAAATAAATAATTGAACTGCCTGTTTGCATAACAGCATTTTACTGAATGCATTTGAAAGTATATACGGTACTTATAACAAAATAAAACAAAACATTATAATGTCTGGAATACAAAAAAAAAATTATATTCCAAGCGAACGGAATAAAGGGATACTTTTATTCTATAAAGACATATTTATTATTACAATATATTACAGAAGTTATACCAGAAGCAATACAGACTACATGTGGTAGATGCACACTCAAGCAGAAACAGATGATCAAGAAAGTCATCAATGCCATGATGCAGAGACACCCAGAAGCCTGGGACCAGATCTTCGATAAATATGATAACGAAAATAAGTACAAGGAGTCATTCAATAAGTTCGTCGCTGAAAGTGATTAAAGTTATGGAAGAAAACAATGTTTCAGTACAACATAAAAACATGGCGAACGGTAATAAAAACCTAGTGTTTGAAGTAATTATAGTAATCAATTCAGACTCGCATACCGACTATCAAATGTATTTTTTATTATTGTAATGGAAATCCGCCATAATAACACAAAATCGCTAAAACTATTAGCCCGCCTACAATTAAGATTCAAGTATAAAAGGACAGAGGGAAAAAATTGTCGCACTTTGGGATATTTGTTTTTTGCATAAAATTTATTTTGGTGCAAGTTACAGGTTACATTACTTAAATAAAAATAATTCAAACCAAAGGAGTCCACAATTGGCAAAAATATCGTGTAAAAAGCATACAAATAAGAAACAGCCGAAACCATTACCTCTTTTGATGAAGTCAAATACAAAGGAATAAGGTGTGAAATATCAAATAATAACCAACAACTAAAAACAAACTAAAACTTTATTAAAGTACTCAAACCAAACTTCGATCAATCACATGACTATCTACCTCCTGCAAAATATTTACTCATTTCTAACCTAATTATTGCTTGACAGATTCGATCTTATCCTTGTACCGGTCCTGATACTTGTTGTCAGGGTCATATTTGACAGCGAGCTCCTTCCACAGATCCTTGCGCTTGTTCACCAGAAACCGTATCACTTTATCGGAGCTAGACTTTTGCTTAGCAGTGCATTTAGAGCATTCCGTTTCTAGCGCATCGGGAAGCGTTTCCTTAAGGGCCTTTCCATCGGGAGTGCATCTGCCTTTTTCGAGGAGGCAGTCGACGTATCCTTTAAGCAGACGATGTGATTCCAGGATCTCATCCACGTTGATGTTGTCCCATTTGTCGGTGTATGTGGCTGGCCTGGCCACTGACACCGCCACTATCAGCGTGACCAATATAATGAGCTGCATGATCTGTGAAACAGAATAATTTGGTTAACCACATGACATTGGAACGTTTTATATAAAAATCTACTTTAGTAGCCCTAACGTTTGAAATCACTTAAGTATGTTACCCTCAAATGTAAATAAATAGGTGCATTTGATACCATAGTATACTTTAAAATTAATAATCTCCAAACATTGAATGAAAGCATTGAAGTCGATTTACAAATCGAGTAAACGGTTCCGTCTACATTGTGACAAAAAAAAAAGTTTTATTTTTTTGTCTCATTGTAAGCCCTAATAGATTATCATATTAATATCAGATTAATATAAAATACAAAAGTGTCGAATTGATAGCACCATTTTATTTTAAATCGGATAATACCTTCGTGTCCTCTTCGCGCGGTATTACCATGATTATATGAAGCCATTCTTGTGTAGTTCACGGACAGAAACCACATTACGGTAGATATTTTAATTGATCACAATACCTACTTATCCTATTGTTTGATTGTGTAGTAGAATTTATACGCGGTGGTAACGTGTCTATCCACGTTTTAATTAAAGCATTGTATTAATATAATAATAGAACCCTAGTAGGTACTAGCAAGTGACACAGCTCCGTATTAGTCTATGTTGACTAAGGCGCCGGGCGACTCTACTGTGCAAGGTCATGCCTGTGACTCTAAAGTTGTTTCATTTCCGCTACTTTTACGGGAATGTTTTATATTGGCAACATTATGCACGCGTGAGTGCGTGGTGGCCAGTGTAACATGGCACTCACCCACACTATATTATGTTTAGGATTCACTATTGAGCAGATTTTTTTTGACTAGAATCAATTAACTTAGAATCAATAATGACAATAATGGGGGCATTATTGTCATTATTGATTCTAAGATTCTATTGTCATAAGGGTTTTAGATTCAAGTATGATTATTTAATAAGAGATACATTTTTTTTGTTACTGAAATTACAGAACACATTTTTTATTAAGTGGTCCCCCGACCTTACGACTAGATTTAGATTACAACTTAATTTTTATTTAATATGAATAAGAAATAGAATATAAAAGAATAGAATTTAGGGCTAGATGGTGCTGTTTTAAATTTCTATGAACATTATATTTATTTTACTTCAGTTGCCATATAATTAGTTACAATAATTGCAAAAATATATCAGAAGCTATATCAGAAGCTCTACTTGATCTAAAATCTTGGTAAGATTTATGTCACATCCCAAAATTTGCAATAACGAGTACATCGATGGTCGAATAAAACATTCTAGTAATTGTTTATTCAAATACCGTGAGCTTAGAGATTGACTTTCAATTATAGAGATAATTTACAATCCAGTTGTTTACAAAGTAAAAGCTCCTAATAAATTAACAAATTAGAGAAAAGCAAAGTATACAAAATGCAAAACTTACCAATAGATAGAATATCCTTCGTGAGCACAGATCGACCCTCCGTTGGGCTGTGACAAGCCACGCCACTTGGGACTATTTATATTGCATTCTCTACTGGAATTAACCAAGCATTGTGACGTTGGCATTATTAACCAGGACCCGAAGAACAATAGATTTTACAGAAGAATTTTGCAATATATAATGGTGTTACTTCACTATTTGATTTACCTGACGATGGGTAGGGCACTATTCTAATACCAATTAGAATAATTAGCAACAACATTTTCCTTATGATTCAGTGTCAACTGAGGGTATTGTAAGCTACAAAATTGAAAAATAAATCTTCATTGAGAAGTGACCGTTGCAGACCGCTCAATGTTTTTTACAAATCGTGAACATTAAGAAATTAACTAGGTCAGGAGTGGGCTCCCAGACGAAGATTTGAATTCACGACCTACATATCTTGAGCCTACGCCACGACCAAGGAGGGAAACATCATGTGCCGTTTTATAATGGTTTTTCGAAATCGTCTGACGTACGCTGGCACTTGGTAAGGCAGAATTCGGAATCGCTTATCAACTGACTCTCTCGCCACCACAACACCTAGCTTCACATCTGTAATTCGTGTATGTTTTATATCAGGTGATCACGGATCATCATAACGGAGACAGATGGCCTCGAAATGATACGGGGTATCATCTCCCCATTTAATTTATTTTGGGTATCTATCTGATATTATTCTGGCTATCTTACTTAGCTATTTCGATTAGCAATCGCGTAAAGACCATCAAGGCTTCAACACACCTGGACTGAAGTGGTTACAGCCGCCCATAAACATCAGAAAAATGACTCAGGTCATCTATCTGTCCCTACCGAAGTCTGAGAAGACCCAAGGCTCATCGCGCTGCGCCTTTCCCTGAAACGAAGATGTAATGTCCATGCGCCTGTAATTCCACCGGCACCCACCTTCCACCGGAACACAGCAATGCGAGTGCACTACTATTTAGCGGAAGTTGTGTGGTCTGTCCTGGGTCGCTCCTTTATTACTCCCTAGGTTATACATGTAGGGACTGTGAGGGTACTCACCAACGAACACAAACAAAATGAAAATTCGCTATGTTGCAATCTACATTACAAATACAATATTACGTAATTTCTTCAAAAAAAACATTGCGTTTTGCCAGGACACCGTGGAATTTTCCCAATAAAAATAATTTATGTAAAATATGTAGCTTTTAAACTCATTGCATATTTGCATAGAGTTCAAATTGAAATGCTTTGGTCATAAAACTTTGTATAACATACTATAAATACTTATTTAAAATATCGCGTAGCTATATAACGCGATGTAAATTTAAGTGAAACTGGAGATTATTTGATACAAGGGCGGTGAGGTTTGCCTGATTACTCACTATAAGCGGTTATTGTGAGGTTATACTGGCCTGTATAAGTATTATTTAACATAGTTACAAATGCTTATTTCTATCATAGTAATATATTTCGTATAACCAGGCTTGCCTTTCTAACCACTAATATTTATGTCTAGATACTAAAAATTCGTACCTGATATATCACCCAGTGTTCAAATTTGGATACCTTGTAAACATTTCGTGTCGTCATATTTTATATTATACTAACTGTGTCCCGCGGTTTCACCCGTGTAGTTCCCGTGGGAATACGAGGATAAAATATAGTCACGTTACGCGCTAATTCCATTGGTGAAAGAATTTTTAAAATCAATGTATTTAGATATTAGGCGTAAAAGTGTAACAAACAACAAGTAAATTACACTTTCGCATTTATAATATTAATTAGGATTAGTTACTAGTTGACGTGACAGACTTTTTCCCGTCTTGAAATTGACAATTGTCTTTCAATGACTTCCCAAGTACAACATTTCAAAGTCAAAGTCAAACTCATTTATTCCTTTAGATCTCGAGTATCATTGGGACACGACAAATTTTACACATGCATGTACACATATTCGTGAGCATATAACGTGTAAGTTATCTAAAGAAATCATATTATACAAACGTTATGCAAAAAGAAATCAGCCAAATCAGTCTAGCCATTTTCGAGCTTTAGCGAGCCTCACGAACAACAATTTATTAATTTAATATATAGATAATACGTGAATCAAGCTTACAAACTTTTACTTTATTACCTGCGCAATCATGCATTGCTTGTTGTATGAAGCAGTGTTCCATAACGAAATGGCTCAAGACACTAACACGTGACTACACAGAAAAGTTACTATCCAAATTTTATAATATTATTGTGATATAGTATGATTAACTTTGCATACAGATTGTGTATACATCATTAACAGTAGGTTATAGGCATGGCATTATTAGATAACATATGTTTAAGTAACGAAGATTTTAGCAGTATGTATATACAAACTTTCCTATTTATAATATTTGTGTGATTATATATCTTAAATATTACACATTTTAATTATATTATTAAATATCTTAATTTAAAGAAAAGCATTCTGGGCATTAAACAAATCAAAGCATTAATAATAATTAATGATTTAGTTACAATATATTCTCGTTCAGATTATTATCTGCGCTAAATTATTAATAACTACTAAGACGCTCATCAGTATTTAGAGAAAACAATGACTACAAAATTCTCAATAGCCAGTCGAAGTGTATACGAGTAGGTATCAATTATGAATTGTATACAAATTATCATCTAAGGGTTTCATGCAGATGAATTGCGCAAGACATTTGCAGACAATCGTAGAAGAAACTGGGGGCTTAGAAATCAAACATTGCAAAACGTGTCATTATGTCTTAATCAATTGGGATCATAATTCTTAATCATTATCAAGAGAGGAGGATCAAGAGTTAGAATGTATGTATTTTTTAATTATAAAATATCTAAGTGAAATTTCTTAATTTGATTAGAATGCTAGTGTCCCGCGCTTTTACCCGCAGTTAAAAACTCAACATGAGATGATGGCAAAAATTGGCAAAACTTGTGTTTCTTGGTAGTCATTAAAAAAATACTTCATTTTTTCGGGATAAGAAATACATTATGAGTTAATCTAAGGTATGAGCTTCATAAAAAAATTCATCCAAATCCGTTGAACCGTAGAACAGTAGAAACAAAAATACACACCGCCAAATTTTCGCATTTATATATAACTAGCTGCGCCCCGCGGTTTCACCCGCATAGTTCCCGTTCCCGTGGAGAATACGGGGATAAATTGATTTTATTTTTTCGTTAATTTTCCAATGTTTTAATAGTTATTCTGGTATTCGGGACGGAAACAAATCCAACAAATCAAAAACCATGGCAATCGGTCCAGCCGTTCTCGAGTTATAAGTGTTTTAACAAACACGACTTTCTTTTATATATATAGATTTTATAGAAACCTCAAAAATTGTAGCCTATATGTTATTCTGATGTATAAGCTATATTGTGGTAAAGTTTCATTCAAATCCATTCAGCAGTTTTTACGTGAAAGAGTAACAAACATCCATACATCCATACTTACAAACTTTCGCCTTTATTATATAATAGTAGTAGGATTTATACATGATTCATTGGCACGTTTAGAAATGCATTATATCTAAGTACCCTGAAACTGCTGGGTTATCTGTGATACTGAATGCGCAGCCTCCCAGGCTTTCGCGTGTTTAGTGTTTGTTGGCATTGTTTTATTGAGTGTCGATCTCATGATTCGTATTTAAGAGATGACCATTACGTTTTCTGTGGTCTACGCTTCGACAGTTCGCTTCTGCGATAATAATGTTTGTCTGGAAAAGTACCAATTACCACTGTACACGCCGCTCGCAGGAACTGTACATTTTTTAGGTTGCGCACGCAAATTTAACATCATAATATTGCTGTAAAGTGTCTTGGTATCAGACCCACAAAAACTAAAATAAATGTCTCTTGGATCTTCCTAATAATACGACTAAAAAAACTATTTCATTTCGACTTTATGCCAATGGAATCATCGTTGATTTTTTTTTGGTATTTTTGATATTATGTGTATATTAATAATGGTTTTTGATATTATGTTTATGTTATTATACATTTATTGCAACATATAAGAAACTCATACTTTTGAATTTGGATTTCCAAAGCTAGGAGGAGGAGGGTAAAGCGGGATATCTCGCTCAAAAAATCAGAGCAGCCCGTCTGGGGAAGTACCTCCACCTTACAGAAGATCGCAGCTAAATAATATTGTTTGTTGAGAACAGTGTTGTGTTCCTGCGGTGAGTAAGGTCGCCAGAGCTCTATAAGGAGATGCTGCGGTGACAACTGGTGGACCTGTGGTGACATTTCCGACATTGGTTGTACATAGGCGTGGCATGGTAGCGCGGCGGTCAGGGAGACCTGGTGAAACGGCTGTCCGCTGGCCGCCCGCAGGCTGAACGGGTTCCCGAACCCAGGGATTACTGTAATCTCCGCCCTGGGAGGCTGAACTGCCAGTTTGTGCAAAGTCCCTGAAGTGGTAGCCGTGCCGGAGGAGGAGACCGGAGTGGACCCGGCTTCTACAACAGGGGGGGACCGGGGGCCCTTCCGCCCACCGCGCTAGCAATCCACAAAACCCGTGTCAACATGTGCCGATTAGTCATCACTCCTTTTGTCCATCGGGTTGTCGACGCAGCAACTTCTTACTCATTATTTTAAAACACCCTAATAAATTATGACTCGAAAAAAAAGGAAAAGTAGTTTTTCAGCGGCTTCTTCATCCACACTAAACATGGACTTTTGCAATATCAGAGGACTTCACGCAAATCTTAACGCAGTCCACCAACATCTTGAGTCTGCGCAACCGATCCTACTTTTTCTGACGGAGACGCAGATATCCTGCCCGGCCGATGCATCTTACCTGGATTACCCTGGCTACAAGCTTGAGCACAACTTTAAGCGTCGTGCCGGAGTATGTATGTATGTCCGGGAGGATGTCTGCTGTCGTCGTCTTCATGGCCTCGAAGACCAAGATCTGTCTATTATGTGGGTACGTTTGGATTACGGCGGCCACACTCGAATTTATGCGTGCCTATACAGATCTCACAGCGGTGATCTGGACACAAGTCACCTCTTTGAGCACTTGCAACTGACTTCTGACAAAGTAGCAGAGCAGTACCCTTCTGCGGAGTTGGTGATTTTAGGAGACTTCAATGCCCATCATGTTGATTGGCTCAGTTCTCGGTCCACTGACTTCGCCGGAAGGGCTGCTTATGAATTTTCCCTAACGTATAGCCTCTCCCAAATGGTGAACACTCCAACGAGAATACCGGAAATCGAGAGTCATACGAGCTCTATACTGGACCTTCTGTTGACAACACGTCCGGATGGATATTCCATATCAGTGGGTGCGCCTCTTGGCTCATCTGACCACTGTCTTATCCGGGCACAGGCGCCATGTTCTCGACCTGACCCTCCTCTACCAACACAGTGGCGTCGAATGTGGCACTACAAGTCAGCAGACTGGGATGGATTGCGTGAATTTTATTCATCCTACCCGTGGAGGCAGCTTTGCTTCACATCAGAGGATCCTGACTCCTGCACAACCGCCGTCACAGAGACCATCCTGGTTGGCATGGAATGTTACATTCCTAACCGATGGGTAGCTGCGGGAAGTAAAAGGCGGCCATGGTTTGATCGGCCTTGCAGAAAAGCTAAACAGCTCAAGCAAACTGCATATGAGGCCTGGGCTATGGCCATTGCTAATAAGGATCCTAACATCTCTGAAATAAAGCGTGAACTTAATACTGCCTCGAGGTCCAGTAAACGAGCGGCTGCAAAGGCCAAATTCAATTTCATCGGTAGAATTGGCGAGCGTCTGGCACGCCATCCTTCTGGTAGTCGTGCTTTCTGGTCCCTCGCCAAAGCTGCCGAGGGAAATTTTTGTCAGTCGTCCTTGCCACCACTTCAAAAAGCCGACGGTAATCAGGCCCACAGTGCTAAAGAGAAAGCAGACCTTCTGGGGAGTCTCTTTGCCTCAAACTCGACTCTGAACGACTCAGGGACTGTGCCACCCACCATCCCGTGGTGCGGTATAAATATGCCGGAAATTTCAATCACACAACGGGACGTCCGGCGAGAACTCCTTTCCTTAGATGTTCATAAGTCGAGCGGGCCTGACGGTATACCAGCTATGGTGTTGAAGCGATGTGCTCCCGAACTTTGTCCTATCCTGACGCGCCTCTTCAACCTTTCTTACTCAAAAGGACAATTTCCTACATCATGGAAGACTGCCCATGTACACCCGGTGCCCAAAAAGGGCGAAAGATCAGACCCATCCAATTATAGGCCTATTGCTATAACCTCCCTTCTCTCTAAGGTGATGGAGCGAATAATTAACTCTCAACTCCTCAAATACCTAGAAGAACACGAATTGATTAGCGACCGTCAATACGGTTTTCGCCACAGTCGCTCGACTGGTGACCTTCTAGTGTATCTCACACATCGTTGGGCCCAAGCCATTGAGAGTCAAGGTGAGGCATTAGCTGTGAGCCTGGATATAGCAAAAGCTTTTGATCGGGTTTGGCACCGGGGTCTTCAATCGAAATTGCCATCTTATGGGTTGTCTGAGGGATTATGTAAATGGGTCGCTAGCTTTTTGTCTGGCAGAAGCATAAGAGCCGTCGTTGACGGTAGCTGCTCTGATATTATGCATATTAATGCTGGTGTCCCGCAAGGCTCCGTATTGTCTCCGACACTGTTTTTGCTGCATATCAATGATTTGCTGTCCATAGACAGCATTCACTGCTATGCAGACGACAGTACTGGTGATACATTTTACACGGGCCGAGCGAACATCCCTCGTCAACTAGTAGAGGAAAGCCGAAGACAACTTGTGTGTAATGCTGAACACATACTAACCAGAGTCTCTGATTGGGGAGGGCAGAATCTGGTCCAGTTTAACCCAGCAAAGACACAAGTGTGCGCGTTCACCGCTAAGAAAACCCCTTTTACCGTGGCTCCACAATTCCAGAGCACAACCCTCTCCATCTGTAAGAGTATTGGGATTCTGGGCATCAGCATCTCAAGTGACGTTCAATTCCGTAGTCATTTAGAAGACAAGGCCAAGCTGGCTTCCAAGAAGCTCGGTGTGCTCAATAGAGCGAGGTTGTATTTCAGTGCGGGGCAAAGACTTCTTCTGTATAAGTCACAAGTCCGTCCCCACATGGAGTACTGTAGTCACCTCTGGACTGGAGCACCTGGATACCAGCTTGGACCTTTTGACTCGGTTCAAAGACGTGCTATGAGAATTGTTGATTGTCCCAAGCTCGTGAGCGATATTGAGCCCTTAAGTCTGAGGAGAGATTTTGCCTCTCTATGTGTGTTCTATCGCTTGTATAATGGGTTGTGTTCGGAGGAATTATTCGAAATGATGCCTACGGCTACTTTCTATCACCGCACCGCTCGCCATCGGCAGGAGATTCACCCTCACACTCTAGAGCCTGGGTGGTCACGTACCGTAAGGTTTCAGAGGAACTTCCTCCCGCGTACACTCAGGTTGTGGAATGATCTCCCTGCCAAGGTTTTCCCTGGAGACTACAGTATGGGGTCCTTCAAAAGGGGTGTTTTAAAATATTTAAAGGGTCGGCAACGCGCGAGTGATACCCCTGGTATTGCAAACGTCCATAGGCTACGGTAACCGCTTACCATCAGGTGGGCCGTAAGCTTGTTTGCCACCTAAGTGGAATAAAAAAAAAAAAAAAAAAAAAAGCTAGATGTAGTTAGTTGCTCTTTCTTCTCAAATTAATGACACGTCACGTAATTTGAAGAAGGAAATTTCCTTGACCAATTTGACCAATTGGTAGTTTGCTCTATTGGTCAGTGGTGACAATCATTGAGGTCCTTCCGCGTGCTAGTAATCAGACATGACTGACAGGACAAGAAGTGGAATATATATTGTGTGAGAACTCCATATACACTCAGGGTTTGATTGACGTACATAACATACATATAAAAAAAATATTTTCACGGAACGGACATGGTTTTCTTAACATATTGTACACTACTATGCTATTTTTCTATAATAACAAACGTAATCTGCTTAAACAAACTAGTTTTTCCGTATTTCATAATGCGATGATGGAAATAAACTCAATCTAAATCGCGTCACGGTTAAATCGTAGCTTAATTCATACTGTGTGGTGGTCATTAGGGAAGTCGTGTAATCTTGACCACTAATTCACATTCTCGTGTACTTGACCAGTGACTCACCCAGAGAGTTTTACCAAACACATATATTTTTATTAACTACTAGCTGTTCCCGCGATTTCATCCGCGTGGCTTTAACTTTCTTTTGCGCGGAACCCCAATTATTTTTTCTTGTCCTAAAATAAAAGAAGCCAAAGTCACTTCTAATAACATCCGCTATATGCTAGTGAAAGACCCGCCAAATCGGTCCAACAGTTTCGAAGATTAAGCGTAACTCTGTTAGTTCAAACAGACATACAAAGAAATTAAAAATAATTGTAAAAGCATTATTTAATTTTATTTATTTTTTTAGTATTAGTTTATTTTTTTATTTCACAAAAACAGTTCATGTTCATCGAAATAAAAATTGAATAGAAACAACAATCTCTTAAAGAGTTTGATGAAACATTTGCAGTAAATCAAGGCCAAGGCTTGATATTATTTTTCTACGATTAGTTTTTATTATTAACTATTATAATAGTTTTCAAGTTATTCAGGGTGCCATAGAACATGGCTGATTCACACTTTGACTAATAATAGAATCTTCAAATTACTGCTTAAACAGTATTTTTATGAATCGGAAAAAAATATTACGCAGGAATCGAGGGAAAAAAAAGTAATACTATATTTCATTGCTATGCGTTAATCTCGCAAAAACTCGACAATGGCTCTACTGTTTTTTGTCCTCATTTCTGGGTTTGCTTATGGCGCCATGCTCTAAAATGGGATTGTAGAGAGGGTAAGGAAGGCCACAATCCCTACCGGCAAGAGAAGATCTGGGCGCAGGAGAACCTATGGCTCTCTTCAGCCTTGTATGAAAGAAATATGGGTAGAGCCAAAAATCAAATAAATATTGGTAGATATTGAAATAAATAAAAATATAAATAAATAAACAAGATGTGCTTCTTTAAAGTAATAAGATTTAGCAAGTATTGCCTTCTTGAATGTCACTCAAGAGGGTAATTACCTGTTTCAGATTTTATTTAGGTTTTACGAGGAAGACGAGGAAGCAGGAAAATATTTAGTTTTCCTGTTTCCTACTACTATTTTTGTTATTGTAGGTACTCTTCCCGCACGCTGTCTGCGTGGAATTAAACAAGGTTTTGGCGCGAAGAAATATTTTTTTACTGTTTATCTAAAATAAAAGTAGCCTTTGTTTACTTTTTATAATATCAGCTATTTGCCAGTGAACGTCACGTCTAAATCAGTTCAGCCGTTTCGGAAATTGGCCGGGACAAACAGATAGACAGGCAAAAATATTTTTTGTTTTTGTTTTAAGTACTGATAGTACTGGTATTTTATATAATTTCAAATGCATTTAATAAAAAGATGTTATTTTGACATTTCAAACGGTCTTAAATTTTATTTATTGGTATGGGTTTTATATCAATATAATAAATTGATTTTTTGATTTGATAATGTTTCTATTATTTAGTTAACATTAACCAAGCCGATAATTATTTCGCTATCCGTCTATTGATAATTAAGCGCGATACGTCTACCAGAACGTAACCCAAAAATCACAAAAGTGCAAATTATGTGTGTATTTATAAAAAGGTTTTTGAATAATATACGTATAGAATTGTAACTGAAAGTCAACAAAACTACGAGTACAGAAAAAATGGGTGGTTAGCTACTCCAATGGGTACCGCTTTCACCCGTTCGTCATTAGCATAGACTAAGTCTGTTATTGCGCGCGATTGAGCAAGATCTCTGATGATGATGATCTCTACTTTCAACCAGCTGCCTTACGCAAATCATCAGTTGTCCTACAAACATAGTAGTTAGATTAGTCGCGGTCTTCTATTACCCCAATGCTTTCCTGATTTTCTGAATATGTGACCAGCCTGCTGCCTTCTTGCTAATTCACCTTGCTGATCATTTCTTTCAATTGTTATCATATTCTAACCAATCAAGTCAACAAGACCGAGTGAATCGTTAGGTTTTGTAAATTTAGCAATGCCTGGAATCGCCGACAAGAGTATTGTGTGGTGTATTTTTTTCTCTTGCTTCTTAATAGTATTTTTATTATTGTACTAGCTGTTAAAACACGTAGATTAAAAACTGTATTTAATGATTAAATACTAAAACGATGTAAAACTGATATTCTGTCGCATTGTAATCGGTCAAGGAAAAGCCCCACAGATCTGGCTGAGTCACCGTCACCGTAACATGTATGTATGATGTATTGCTCAGTGATGCGCATGTCCAAGGTGAGGCACGTTGCACCGCAACTACATCACGGCGTTCAATTACAGTGAAGAAACCGGCATATCTTAGATATGCCGGTTAGCCCCAAACCAAATACTTAATAGTACTATTTTTGAAAATATACAACATACAGGTATTTTATAATTCAAAGAGGCATTCGATAATTACTGTGACTGTATATTATGTATAAGCGATCGAGAAAACAAAATTGTAATTTTAATATAACGTATATTAAAATAACGTATTAAGGAACCTAGACATAGAACCATTCGTCTATATTCGTCACACAAAAGATTTTCCTAGATGGGAATCTAACCTACGACCTCCAGACCTACAGGGCAAACCTAACCAACTAAACTGAGAGGCCCATTTATAACTAACTAGCGGCCCGCTCCGGCTTCGCACGGGTATAAATATATAGCCTATGTCATTAACTGGTAAAATGATTAAAATCGATCCAGTAGTTTTGAATGTTTTGATTTATTCATTACTGCCCGTGGCCCGCACGCGTTAAATTCCCGCCGCCCCCGGCCGGCCGGAACCGCCGCAAACGCTACGTCCCGCAATTTTTAAATATGTAATATCTTCGAAAATATTCATTTAAATCATATGCTGTAAAGGGCCATATAGATCTATATTAAATCAACAATGCATTTAAGGTATTTAATTAGATAAGGATTAATGCTGTATTGGTTAAAATCGCTTCGAAAATTAGCCATTATTTGTCGTAAAAAGTAAATGACAAAAAAATGTTATTGTGGGATATCCATAAAAGATATACATATACCATCACGGACTTTTCTGTAGACCTTTTCAATGTGTACAATACTTAGTACATTATTTTGATATTGTAAAACTCGTAGGGTTCAGCCTGCGTTTGCAATGTAAGCGGAAAAAATGTAATTATTTACGACATCACATTAGAAACCTCAAAAATAACAGTACTTCTCCACTATTTAATGGATGTTCCTTCCTCTTGAATTACTCTATCTATTAAAAAAAACCGCATCAAAATCCGTTGCGTAGTTTCAAAGATTTAAGCGTACAAAGGGACATACGGACAGAGAAAGCTACTTTGTTTTATACTATGTAGTGATAAATGGTAAGAACCGTCGATAGTAATCCTGTGACTCTGTAGTGGCGATTGTACGATAAATTGAGAGCTGCTTGTGTCCGTAGGTGAATACCCTAAGAGTCCCTACACGTACACCCAGGATGGTGCCAAAGGGGCAACAAAAAGTAGCGGTAGTACTTGTGCAAAGTTCGCCTGGAGAAGTACTGCCTCCACACCTCGTCTCGAATGACGAGGGCAACGAGATGCGACTCGGGCCTTCGGGGAGGACGTAAGTCGTATTGCTGTTATTATGGGCAGAGGTAACCACATAACATCAGGTAGGCCTTCAGCGCGCCCGTCATTGTTTATATAAAAAACATACATAAAAAAAACATGTTGTTTACCAAGCGAGAATTCAAAATAAACTTGAGGCAGTGTACGTCACGATATAATTTACAGGACACGTACGAAGTCTACGAGGCAATAGGCAAATGATCTTGGAAACAGCGGAAGAGATTCATGTTTCCCTTTAATCTATATATGTACAGGCTGATATTTTGGAGACTACTGAACGTTTACTGTTAGCCAACTGCGTGGCTAGGTAATTTTATAGCAGCTATCGAAGCGAGACTCCCGGGTTTGCCCGCGGGCTAGGGTAAAGAAAAAGACAAACACCTCACATTCAAACGCCTCAAATTCAAACTATTTATTCCTTTTCGTATCTAGAGTCGTTTGGACTCCAAAATTTACATGCACAAGTACACATATTTTTGCGCAGATAACGTGTCACAGGATCTCATTAGACATCCTTTCCTTTTCATGTTTAATTTAAATAATTGCAATAAGATTCTCTGAGTCTATCTACCCCGTCAGGGATTGGTCCGGGACCTCCGCTTCGAAAGTTACTAGCAACTAAATTACGGAAGGCAGGACTGCTTCCCCAAACGTTTATAGATTGATTTCAGGATTGTTTAATTTTGCATGAGAGCGTTATGGCCCAGTGGTACAGACGCAGACTTTAAATCTAAAGGTCACTGGTTAAAACCCTCACGTGCAACAATAAGTTTTTCACCTGAAAAATGTATGTGCCCAATTCCACGTTCTCACGGTGAAGGATAACATCGTAAAGAAACCGGCGTGAACCAAAAATTCCATGACACGTGACATCTACCAATCTGGATTTAGCTCCCGTGGTAGATAAGCCCATTCACTCTCACTTATCGAGAGTAGTCCGGTGTCCCTGCAGAACATTAGAGGATGATACATTGATATTGGATGTTTGTTGTGTAGGTATAACGTTTATCTGTGCCCAGGGAGTCGTAGTGTCAATCGCGAAGTATCGCTTCCGTCAGGGCCGTCATTTATCGCGGTTTGCTATTAATATGTAGTAGGTGCTGTATAGATTATCAATTATTCAGGTCAGTAAAGGCTTTGAAGATATAACCTATCATACTAATATTATACAATAAATGCGAAAGCTTGTCTGTATGTATTATATGATCGTTAATTCTTCACACCTCAACGGCTGAACGGATTTAGATTTTATTAATTATTAAGGTAGCATTAATACATAGGCCATTTTTTATCCCAAAATAATGTAGTTATTTTTTTACTGACTTCGAAAACTTGTCTCATGTAGACTTTAACCGCGGCTAACATCGCAGGGCACAGCGTTATTTATAATTAATTAGAGCGTTCCAGCAAATTGATTCCGAAACGATTAGACCGATTTCACGGGACTTTCCCGATGTTATACGGTGTAACTTTTATTGTAAAAAGGTTAAAAGAATTGAGCATGGAACCCTGGAATTCGGAAGTTGGAATTTATAAAAGTTAACTTCCAAGCGAACGAAGTTGCGGGGAACAGCTAGATTTTAATATGGGTTATTAAAATCATAATATCTATTTAGGTTTTTAGATCAGTAAGTTATTCTATGAGAATCAAGAACGCATGCTTAAAGGAGACGACAAAACGACTCAGTAATGAATTGCAATTGGTATTGTATTTGTGCAACGTGTTACCAAACTGTTTGTTCAGTAAGTTTCAAAAGTGGCCCACTCTCGGTGTCTACAGAACCTGTTATGTAGACAACGTGATCCGTATATGTTTTCCTTAAACTATCTTAAATGTCAATGATTGACACATGAAATAAAAAACACTATGAGAGAAAGGATTGAAACAGCAACAAGTTCATTTATTATATCATCAAGTTTTCTTTCATTTCCTAGAAGAAACATTTATCACAATCTTATATATAGCAGTTTTTTTAATGTAACTGTCTCCTATATAAAAATATTTGTGTAATTGAAATGGAAGGTCTAGTGATTTTTTTTCATAATACCGCTCACAAATGAAAGTGACGAAAGGTTACACAAGAGAAACTAACCCATATTAAAATTGTTATCTGACAAAAAAATTACAGAAGCTCTATCGTTGATTCAATTGTTACACATATTCATAAATGGAGGGTCTGATTCCCCACTTGGTGGGTCTGGACATTTAAAAAAAACCACTCAAGTAACTTCTAATTCTCGCAAGGAGAGTACCGTTCGGTACCAACAAAATTCATTTGTAATTAATTGTGTTATTCTCACATATCTAATATCTACAACTAATTTTATGGAAATTACAACCAGCCTACTAAAATGTTAAAGAATACAGCTTTTTCAATATAAGACAGATATAAAGATATTGTAGGCCTAGAAATAGGGTTAATTTTAATTAGAAATGACAGCCCCCAAAATATTTTTTTTTTAACACTTTTGAATTATAATTTTTTCGTGGGCTTCAACTTTTATAGGAGACCTTCTCAACTTCAACTGATTCACAACCTAGTTTTTGCTTACGGCTTTATTTGTGATATTTTTCAATGAAAATTTAATGTTAAAAAGTACATTTGCTATACCCCTGATAAAATGTATGCAAAATTCCATGATGATCGAATAAGCACAAACTCATAATCGCATTTGTGATATAGTTGGGATAAACTATGTCTTGAAAATGGTATAAATATTATTATCGCCATTCGATTATAATACAGTGCATTACTGATAAGATCCCATGTCAAAAACAATTATTTTGCAGTTGCATTGAGTTAAGGTTAAACACAGATCACAATCAAAGTCTCACAACCTAGAAGATTTTTATTGTTTACACATCATGTCGGTATTAAGAACATCCTATATACACTATGGTTTTTACACATCGAAGACAAATGAAATAATGAACAAACCAGGGGCAAATTAGGTGCTTAGAGCCCGGCATAGTCCAGTATAAATACTGGTATGAGATTACACTGGCATCATAAGTAACTTGGCTCTTGTGATTACAGTTTACGGAGATTATACGGTAGGTCACATCAGAATAAACGTTTGTTAGTTACATCAAGTATGGGACAATAGGTGCGTTACGTAAATATTAAACGCATTTTTAATACAAGGACAGACTATCCTGTATTTGGTTGTGCGTTTCATGTTTATGTTTTGTTCGGTATAAATTTCATTGTTATTTTTCTTATTTTGTGTGCGTTTTTTTGGTAGTTTCGTATTATCTCTATCACAAATATTTATCGTTAATACATATTTATAAATGATAGGATAAGCAGGTATTGCAAAAAATACAAGTGTGCTAGTATTATTTTGGGTGTGAGCAAAGGATGAGTTGCAATGAGCATGAATAGAATACATGAGAAACCTAGGTTTGGGTTTATGAAATTACATTACGGCCTACATTCATTTTTTTATTCGAAATCTTTAATATTATTTGGAACTTCAATTCTTCCGCAGTGTACCACGTGATACCAACATGTACGTACCAATATTTTGATTAAGTAAATCGATCTTATGATTGATGTGAGATAAAAAATGATACTGAGATTTAATGATAGATTTTGGTATTAGTCAGAAAAGTGTATTTAAATTTATAACGTAAGTTCACAAGGCTTTCTTTGTCATATCATGCTTTCTTGCCTACCATCTATTTTTAACCAAATTCAAATTATTTTTATCGACCTTTCGCCCCATGTAAAGCACAGTTTGTACTATGAGAACCAAATTATTAGAACACAAATACATATAATAAACTTATTTTGAAAATATATGCAAGATATCACCCGACAAATATAAACATTTATGTTCGCCACAAGAATAATTTATTAGTTTTTTAGATTTTAAAAACAGTCAATTGTTTTCCCAATCATGAAATCCCGTGACCACATCTGTCGCAATTCGGTCGAATCATTCATTATATTACATTTAATAGCAACTTTAATAAAATATTTGTGGAAAACATTGAAAATCATAATATTTGGTTGTATGCCAAGGGTTTCTAAAATTACAGCCTTGCAATCTCAGTAGCAAACCTATCGTCATAGCCGTGATATACAGTTGTATTCTGCTGAATCACATTTGCTAATGTGATAGGTGATATTGCAGTTGTCTTCCTTTTACCACGCAATTCTTTTATGTAATGAATCGGTTGTGTTTAGATCATAATTTGCTCAGATCTTTATAGTGATTTATATTTTTAAGATTAATCAATATTATAATTGGTGGTTAAAATGTTATTAACCTAAGACTATGTAATAGTTTTCTTGCAACGCCCCTGTCTGATAAAGCCTAACAGTTATTGTATATGAATTGGTAAAGAAAATATCTAATTTGGGAATTTGATTAAAACACAAAATTTTGTTCTATATCTAGTATTTTTTTTTTTTTTCAGTGCAATATGAAGTTCGTTATCATGCTTTGCTGTTTAGCCGCAGCCGTGTTGGCTGACGATAAGTACACAGACAAATACGACAACATAAACCTCGAGGAGATCCTCGGGAACAAGCGCCTTCTATTAGCGTATTCTAACTGCGTTCTGGACAAAGGGAAGTGCAGCCCAGAAGGAAAGGAATTGAAAGGTCTGTAATGCATACAAAATCACTGTTTCAAACTAAATAACTATCTGTAATAATGGATCTGTAGAAAAGTTTATATAGTAAAAATAAACACGACAATTCAAAACCAAAACAATAATGATGACCGCAATCATCTGACATAATCGTGTCATTTGCAAACTATCTAAAACTAATCTTAATATCTAGCTAATCTAAGTATTGCATGTCATAAACACCACTTATAAAAAGTTCACTGTAATGAGTACAGTCTCGAAACTTATATAAACGAATTGCACCACCACCATTTTATTACAGGTAAATTGTATATAAGCGATAAGACCGCCGATGTCTTCAGTATATTAAGTCTTTTGTAGCTAAATTTGTCTATATCTATCTATAGTCGAGTTCAAATTCAATGTTACATA
This sequence comes from Aplocera efformata, assembly GCA_921293045.1. NCBI lineage: Eukaryota > Metazoa > Arthropoda > Insecta > Lepidoptera > Geometridae > Aplocera > Aplocera efformata. Next base: position 5,325,317 of record OV121055.1, read on the forward strand.
TACAGCCACATAGACATGCAGCCATTTGGATTTGGTTTTCCATGTGGGTACAAAACTCTAACAATCTCTCTCTTATTTTAATAAATAAAATTTGATATTTAACAATATTCAGGAAATATTCTAACTAAATTCTCAAACATTGTCCACAGAACATCTCCAAGAAGCCATTGAGACGGGCTGCGAGAAATGTACTGAAACCCAAGAGAAAGGAGCCTACACTGTAATCGAACACCTGATCGAGCACGAACTAGATATCTGGAGGGAGATCACCGCCAAGTTCGACCCCGATGGCAAATACAGGAAGAAGTATGAAGACCGCGCGAGGGCCAAGGGAATCGTTATCCCTGAAGAATGAATTTAAGATAATGAACAAATAATATTTTTTTATGAATATAGTTATACTCTAAAAATATAAGTTTTATTTATAACCCTAACAGCAAAACAGAACAGATGAAAAGAGTGTAATATAAAGGAAAGGCAGTGATGGAAAATAATCTTTCGTCGAGGCTTATGTTGCTGTATTTTCAATGTATTGTTTTTATTGTTATTATTTTTATGAGTTTCGATCAGTTTAGTTTTCCTACATAACCTGCAAAACTTTTATATATTTCTATACTCGTGAACTGGTTATTTGCGGAAACTAGACTCGAATTCGAACTGAGCGCTTTCATACTTCGGAGAACACGTTAATTTGTCTGTCCATGTCAGATCCGAGGCCTTCGAACAGTTTGAAAAATCAGACACCACAATTTTCCATAAAAAAAAATATAGAAATTTCATGAAGAAATTAACCTGGCGTAAAGTTAGATAATAAGAGGTTTTCAGTGATAAAAAAAGGAAATTAGTTGTATTGCTAAGATAGTAATAGTGCTTTTAATAAAAGTGTAAGATCAATTTCCTTTATTTTTAAATAGTTGTACGTATGAGAGTAGCATTATAGACTATATCTTGTAGTGTAAAAGATTTCAACGCGCGCGCTTTAGGTTTGCTCACGCAAAATTTTAAGGCGTTTCCAAAATAAAATATATGATCAAGAATTCAATCAAATAACGTAACGTAACGTTAACGTAACGTTTTAAACACTCATACCTCTGCACTAGGATTCCCTGTGTCGCAGATGGCATGGACAAACACAGAAACACAAGACAAACACCCAAGACCCGAGAACAAACTTCATGCTCACCACACAAAGTATGCCCCGGCCGGGAATCGAACCCGGGACCCCTCGCTTCGAAGGCAGGGCTACTACCAACTAAGCCACGGAGTCGTCAATCAATTACACGGAATTTAGTCTTTTGCAAATAATTGTATAGTAAAATTTTACATTTTAAATATAGGCCGTGGCTTAGTTGGTAGTACGCCCTGTCTTCGAAGTGAGGGGTCCCGGTTTCGATTCCCGGCCGGGGCACACTTTGTGTGGTGAGTATGAAGTTTGTTCTCTGGTGTTGGGTGTTTGTCTTGTGCTCTGTGTTTGTCCATGCCATCTGCGACACAAATTAGTCCATAATTGGCAAGTAAATCGCGTAACAAACATAAGAAAATAACACAAAGCCTAATTGAGAAGTTCGTCCTCTTTTTCCGATGTTTGTTTTTGTTTCATGTTTCAATTTGTTTCAAGTAAAATCTTTATAGTTGCGGCTTGTGCATCGATTACTCATACGACCAATATAATTGCAATCAATTATTGCTTAACTCCTTTAAATCTCGCGAGATGCAATTGATGAGTAAATGCAACAATGGGATCCATTTATCGTTTTCCGTCATTTAGCGTGATATCAATAGCAAACTAGTATGATATAAAACAGTGCATGGCCTTTCATGCCTTAGTATCCTTTGTTCCCCTGCTCATCTAGCGACTCCCAAGAAAAACTATAGGGTAAGTGTTGTTTTTATATAATTAGTAATTCATTACACGAAAACTATTAATGATAGATAATGTACTACATTTTTAAAGTACTCACCATTATCCACAAAAAAGGCTGTTAGGCTATATGACTGACTGTTATAAAATTAAGTCACAATAACCGCTTTTTGTTGAAATTAGTCAATCCGCTGCGGGTTGAGTGAGCCCTACGCGCAGTCCATTAGTTACGCATATTATTTTTGAACTTTATTTGTTTCACGATAGTATTTCCAAAAGTTTCACCCGTGCGAAAACGGGGCAAGTAGCTTGTAAATAAATAAATATGATTGGACTTTCTACACAGCCCATCTAGCCAAGTATAGCTTGTACTATAGGAACCAGATTCCTGATACTTATAATACAAGTACTACTATTCAGATTGTCTTCCGAAGGTATATTACACCTGTAATTTTTTCGACTTATCCAAAACATACATCTGCACCGATTAGCGGTAAAATAACATATATAGTGGTATCACTAACCAGCACAAATATGTCACAAGTTACTCTTCTACAAAATCATAGCTCTTTGCTCGACACCCAGGGAAAACGTATACTTACTTATAAACACAAGCAACTTGTATTTTATGACGTATAGACAACAAATGATTATAATAAAAGATGCAGTACCTCAATACAATACATGTTCATCGTTACCCGATCGAAAGGTTGCATTGCAGGCAGTTACACATTTAATGTCGCAGAATTTTCCCTGGGGCTTTATAAACAGGCAAAGGATGCTGCCTAACTTCAGGCATGGTAATATCGTTCTGTTTTCGCATGTGTTTGTAATTCGATGGAACCCGGGATGAATTTTGAGTCCTGTGACACGTTTTAAGCTCACAAATAGATTTACTTGTGTGCAAAATTTGACATGTCCAACGTTACTTTAAATGGATAGAAATAAATTAGTTTGAGTTTGATTTCAGTACATTTATCATATCAGAATGAACTGGCTAGTTCTAGTAGGACTCCTAGCAGTGGTGAGCTTGACTGCTGCAGAACAGTATACGGACAGATACGATGACTTCGACTTCGACGAGATATTGAGGAACAAAAGACTGCTCACGGCGTATGTAAAGTGTGTTTTGGACAAAGGACGCTGCACTGCAGAGGGGAAGGAACTAAAAGGTACACCCAGTATATCTAATCTAAATTAATAATAATGTTATAGATTTGATTTTTTGTATGTTAGTTTGTAACTAATATACTCTATAACTTAACCGATTTAATCTACCCTCATAGAAAGCCATTTTAATTGAATTAATTGAAATTCGATAGAAAAACACGTGCAATTTCAGTACATCCAACCAAAAAGATAGCAACATTTTCCCGTAGAAAAAACTCACTTGAATAAACGAAATTGCGTATTTTGCTTTCCTGTGACTTTTTTCTTCGCCCATTGTAGACCAATTTAGATTTTTCTTTTTTTTTATATGGTAGGATATGCCCCCATTGTGAAACAACGGATTCAATCAGTCAAATTATTTTCAGTGCATATCAAAGATGCAATGCAGACAGGATGTGAAAAATGCACGCCAAGGCAGCGCATCGGAGCTCGGAAGGTTGTCAGCCACATCAAAGCCAACGAGCAAGACTACTGGGAACAGATCAAGGCCAAATACGACCCTGGTGACAAGCTGAAGGACACTTACGAAGCATTCTTGGCTGCTACAGACAAATAAGACAATTACAGTTTATTTTAAACCCTAGAAGGTTACCGATCAATCTAAAGATGGGATTAAATAAATAAATATGAATGTTAATGTACATTTCACACTGCGCCATCATACCACAGTCTAAGTATTTACATATCCTTAAATAGTATAAAACAAAATCGTTGTTTGTACGCTTAGGTCTTTTAAACTACACGACTATTTTACAGCTCGAAACTCAATTTTTTTCTAAATACTTGAGTTTCCTAATAGTATCGACAAATTTTGTATATCTTACTTCTTTGCGGATAGAAATATGTAAAATCCAACGAATGACGAGTCAAGTACACTAAGCTAATTATCAAGTAAACAATGGAAATCATCAGAGCGGCTACTCGAAGTTATTCATAGATCAGGGAATCCCATCAAATTACATACTGTGACAAAACACGTACACGTGAATACGTACGTAATCTAATGCTAGTGTTTTTATTAGGCGAGTGGTATTATCAAATGCTATTATCGTTTATTTTACGAAGCATTACAAATAGACCCCGTCGATCGTAGTAGGTCACATAGGCATATAGTAATTTCAATAGTTGTAAATAGTATTAATTATGACTTAGACATAATTAATATTCGGAAAGCATCTTATGAATATATAAATATTTGGAAAGTCTTATATTTAATATAATAAATTCGGAATATTCGGAAGTCTTGGGCAAAGTATGTTTATAATCTTAAATTATCTACTAGTTAATTGTACACTTATTTATGCAATATAATACCATCATTACTACAGTCTACAAACGAATAGGTAATGATTTTCGAATGAACTCTTTGGACTGACTCGTTACGGGCTGCGAAATCTTTTGTTAATGTAAATCTCAGTTCTCCAGGCATGGAAAATTATGGTTAGCCACATCATTTTTTGCCTAGAAATAATATAATCATAGTTGTAAACAAGATTAGCTACTTGCGGTTAGGCAACGTAACTTTATTATTATTATTAAGAGTATACCTAAGTATAACAATAAGTACCGTTATTTCTATATAATGCTAATAAGCACAGAAGGTTAATAGTTATTTTTACTTGAAATTCTCTAATTTATTTCCAAATAAGAGAGACAATAGGTAACTTCCGTCTATTGTTAACAAGCATTCGCAAAAATAATGCGCAAAGATAATAAGGAAAACATTATTGCCACAAAATTACTTCAGAGTTCAGAGTTTTGTTAACTCCCGATATTTCGATGCAGTTTCAGTTTACACGGGATTATGATAAATGAAACTGCGTCGAAATATCGGCAGTCAACAAAACTACAAAGCCTGCATTATCTCGGTAACTCGAAGAATAATAACCGTATGTGGGACAAATAAATAACCTAAAAAAGTTAAAGGCTGACAACTTCAGATCATTAAAAACCTGTCCCAACAATTACGCGATGAGGAAAATTAAACTTTTTGCTAGTTGTTCGCCCCGAATAACCAAGGGCTGGCGTAGGATATATCAACCACAGATAATAAATGAAGCTGTAGGTAATTTCTTTGAACGTAGTAGCATGTTGATTCATCGAACTTGAAAACACAGGTTTCCTATTGCCTTATTCCTCATGTCGAAAATACTAGTGTGTCTATAAATCGTTCATGAAGGTTGTTTGTAAGCAGTTCCCATACTTACTTAAATTTTATGCATATTTAAAATTACAGGCACTTGAGGCATTACATCCCCGTCTCAGAATGACGGGTGCAACACAATGCGACATGGGTGCGACAATGCGACTTCTCATACTTTAATAGGAGAAGACCTGAGTCATATTGTTGTCGTTTATGGGCACCGTAAACACTTAACCACCTGGTGGGCCATCAGCTTATTTTGCCACTGTATGAACTTAAATAAAACATTATAGTATGGAAAATGTTCATCATTATGAACAAGTAGATCATCAATCCATCAAACCAACATTAAATATATTATTTAAAAAGCTCATATCAATTTATTTTTATCGATCCTAAGTAACAATATTCAATATTCAGCTTTCGGTTTTAACAACTCTAAGTTCGTTTTCGTATTTCTGTACATATTTGTGGCCAGGGTCGTACTTGGCAGTGAGCTCCTTCCAATAGTTGGCTTCCTTGTTGATGAGATGTCCAATGACCCGACGCGTACCTCTCTTTTGCGTTTCCGTGCATTTCTCGCAGTATGTTTCTAGGGCTTCCTTAATATGAGCTGAAAATAAGATAGGTTGAACAGATTATTTGAATGTTTGGAGAATGTCTTTTAGTACCTTTACAAATTGTTGGCATGTGAAAAGGACCTACACAGTATGAATACAACTTAGGTAATAATATATATAGCCACTAGTTACGAAGTGCGTTTCAGAATCGAAAAACTGAGGGTTATGTGGTTATGTGCCAGTGACTGAATTTTTTGTCATATCCGCCGCTATTATTGTTATTATTCCACATAAATTATTAATATTCTCATTTGAATATATTTTTTTCTACAAAGTCATTTTACACAATAAAAACATAAAAAACCCTATGAAATTCATTTTAAAATAACCCCCGGCTTGGTTGAACTTAATGGAAATGAGGTGACGATCTTCAAACGCCTGAACAAATCTACATAAATTATAGCTAAAAACCATCTCGACACGTCACCTTTCAAACGAAAAAAACCGCATCGAAATATGTCTATTCGTTCGGGAGCTACGAGGCAGACAGACACAGACCGACACAGATACACACTACAAAAGTTTGCACGGGCAAAAAGCAGAGTGTTCTAAGTATAACACCCCTCTTTTTCGTTGGCGATAAAATATATATAAAAACGGAGGACCACCGATTGCTGAGAGGTCAGGTCCTCGAAAGGAACCTCCTGAGGATGCGTGTCGTGTTCAAGTGTATCGCTTTCTGTATCTGGCTATTATTATTAGAGCTGAAATGTAGTAACACATTATCACGTCACAGATTCACTCACTTGTTCGCTCACTTATTATTTAATTACCAATGCTTTTTATGCTCCTAACTTAATTAAACACAATTTCTTTCCTCAACTTACATTTACATTTTTATTTATGAAACTAGTCTATATTTAAGTTGAAGGCTATCGACGACCCAACTTTTAAAACTATGTAGGTAAAAATTCAGAGCAGCTTTTTTACATCATTATTATATCTATGTAGAATTAAATCAAGATGGTTATTATGGACGATTCAATAGATACAGGTGCCTTAAAGGAAGACAGACTTTGCTGGTTTTTACCTAATAGGGTTTCCTCTACCCTTTGGGAACCTTATGTATGAAGTGATTAATAGGAATTAATAGGAATTAATAGGAATTACCCTCTCTCTTTACACGTGTCCCCGGTGCAAAAAGAGCAACCTAAAGTAGCAGTAAATCTTATGCCAAGTTCGTCCGGAGAAGTACTGTCACCACACCTAATAAGCCACCGCCAAGCTGTGGTGCAGTCGGTGCTGTGCTCCGGGATAAGGCTGGTGAAATTACAGGCGCTTGGACATTACATCCCAGTCTCAAAGTGATGGGTGCAATGCGATACCACTTGGGTTTTCTCATGCTTGGGTAGGGGGGGGTTCCCGTCTCGTATTGCTACTGTTCACGGTCGCCAGTAACCACTTAAAATCAAGTGGGATGTCAGCACATCCTTTTTATTTACATAAAGCAAACCTGAAAAACACGATTAGCTAATAATACATAGAAGTGATATTATGATCGCTACAAGAAAAAGACTCATCTTCGACGACTATTATTAGAAGAATTATTAGAGGACTAGCCATGTCCCGTGATTTCGTCCGCGTGAATTTAACATTTTTTTATTTGACCCTAACATTATTTATTTTTCTAAAATAAAAGTACCCTAAGTTAAATACATTCCCATCTGAAAGTGAAAGTCCTTTCAACGATGGAAAAAAATTGACAGGTTATGTTATTAGCAACTCTAAACAAACATACATACAGACAAACTTTCATATTTATAATTAGTATTAGTAGTAATTGAGTATGTGATTGCAAGCTCGTTCTTATAATCGTTAATTATTTACTCTTCGTTGTTAAGAATTCATTCCGAACATTCTAGAGCTACCCAATAAGACTAATCATCTAAAATACCTTTCTACCCACATTAAAGTTCAGCGCCATCTTAAACCCACCTCATTTTTTATAATTGAGAGATCCCTAATCACTCTTTTTGACATTTAACTACTACGAATCATTGAGTCGATATTTATATTAAAATATTGACTTAGCTTCAGACTAGCCTATTGATAAAAAAAATATGATTTACTTCAATGTTTAATTCATGTTTTAAATTTATTTGGAGAACCAACTTGAGATTTATTAGCAAATATGATATAAGTACTTGTGTTTGGTAAATCACAGTCTCTATCGTAGCCTATATTTCTTACTATCAAAGAATCATCGTTCTGTGCCTGGTATTATTTATTTTTTGACTTGGATATTTTTTTTTACTTACTTTTTATTTGTTTGCTTTACTTACATTTGAGCTCCTTGCCTTCAGGCGAGCATCTTCCCTGCTCAAGCAAGCACTTGATGTACGGAACGAGCAATCTACGGTTAACCACAACTTCATCCAGATTTATATTGTCATATTTTCCAGTGTATTTACCGTCGGGCCTAGCCGAAGCCACAGCTAAGACTACTAAGCATAATACTGCTACTGTTTTCATTCTGGAATAAAATATCATAGTAAAATAAACATTTATTTGGGTACAATATAATGGGTATCTTAATTGGGCGCTTTTATAAATTTTCCCACGGTTGAATATGACATGTTTACCGTCGTGCTTTAACAGGGAAGTTAATTGTATGGGTTTGTAAGCTGATGCCTTTATATCTTCGACGTACTCAACTTGGCGTCGTGCATAGTTGAATATCGTACGATATCGCAAGGTGTAATTATAAAAGCGCCCATTGTCTTCTTGTTTAATAATATAGGAGGATTTATACTGGATATTTCTGACTATGTCCACTTTTTATATACCATCCCAAAGACAAGGTCAAAGTAAAAAAAGCTGAATTTATAATAGTGTTTTGTAGACTAGAACAATTAAGAATTTATTATTCTATAATAGAATAATAAAACATTTTCCAAATGTGGTGAGCTGTGAGAGTCTCGTAGATTTGCTTACTAGACTTAATAAGCAAACGTAGCGTTCGCGTCGAGGAAGGAATGCTGTCTATATCCCTCAAACACTTTTAACCCAGAAAACTGTAGGTCGGGTTTGTCACCCATATTCTTAACCTGTAACTTCAGGTGACCTGCTCCATTCACGTCCTTTCCCCAGAGCACAAGTCTCTGAGTTACCAGATCGCATTGCTTGATTGAAGTCTGTTCGATACTATGGGAGTTGTTTTCGCCAAAACACATCTTCATAAAGCTGTTGGAGCCGGAAAAGTTACAAGCACATGAGACGTTTCATATCTCAGCGTAACACTATACGATTTCGGTCCTCGACATATAGGTATAGTCGGAGACGACTTAAGTCGTGTTTTAGTTTATTGTAAGTATCGTCAGTCCATGGTTAAAAGTACTGGTGGTTTTGTTTATATTTTACCGCTTGTAAACAGACGGCTAACCTTCCTAACAAAAGAGCCAGCCCACGTGACTCTGTCGAGGCCATATGCGGCCAACAGCTTTTTGTCCATTCGTAAAAAACAATAATCCGGTTTACGAAATTGATGAATGGCAAGATTAAAAAGGTGAGTTGTTTTCCCTCTGTTGCTCAGACAAAAAACAATCCATATTATCGAGAATAGGTACATATCAGAATATAAGCACGTAAATCTAATACAATGTCATTAAAACCCTGCTCTCTTTATTAATTTGTATGAATGCATGGTGGTTAAATGGTATGGCATGGACTCCAATTTACAATCTGGACAGCGCTGGTTCTAATAAGCCGTGTAGGAACAGTGTTTCGCTTTAAAAATATTGATGTCCACAATGATACAGCCTTAAAACGCTCGAGGGAATCATCATGAGGAAACCGGTATGTCCTAATACCAAAACTTCAAAAAAGTGAAGCTTATTGATAGCAAACCAAAGTCCCCGCAGACGTGGAAACATTAAATACTATTATACTTTTGGAACTGTAGGTATACAGTGAAATTAAGTTGTGATAAATGGTGGAACTACTCACTTGAATTAAACAAACTTCAAATAAATAAGTCACTATTTCATCTGCTGTCCAAACTCACTATGAAGTGGTCACATCCATTAGTTTTATTATATACTTGAGGACATTGGCTTTTAATTCCAGAGATCTATAGCCAAACAAGTTTTGGGTTTCCACGAATGTCTTAGAATCCGTTACTACGTCAACAGCGAGTGTGGGACATTTTTAAGTCAATACAAGCTCGATATCCTTAAAACTTTCTGCTTTTGCCCATAGTTTTGTCAAAACAATATTTAATACTAACTGTTGCTCGCGACTTGGTCCTCCTGGATTACTTTTGAAACATATTTTATGTGCGGAACCTCAATTCACTTTTCTTTTACTAATACAAAAGTAGCTTCGGAGATTAGCCGAAACAAACAGTAAATTTTTTTTTGTTACCTTACTTTAAAAAGCTGTTATTTTGACCTTACAAACAGACAATTCAATTTTATTTATTTGTTTAGATTGCCCCTTAGGTATACGATTTTCAACCCAAGAAGTGTGCACAGAAGTGGAAATAAAAAATGCATCCAGAAATGTGTCAGAAACATGTAAGAAATGTTATGTAATATATCATTGCCCACAGGTCACATCAGGTTATTTAACACGAACCCGGGAGTCTGGAGGTTCGACAACATGTACACAGGAAAACTTTTATCATAAAGTCAACGACAAGTATAGTAGTCACGTGTAAAACCGGTCCACCTCTAGGCTAGTGGTAGCTGAGTAAGCGCGTTGCTGTTTAATGTAGTGTTTTCTTTCTTTGTTTCTCATAAATACAAAAAGTCCTTCTTTGAAGCAATGGTGGTGTTAACAGTAACGTTAACTACTTAGATCATAGGATTTTAATCCACATAGGCTTCTCGTAAAAAAAAATGTTGGGTTGAAAATGTTGTCTTAATTCGTTGAAAAAGCGATGTAGAACGATCTCGGTTGAACTGGCTCTTGAGTTCTAAATGATTGTAGAGCTCTATGACAATGCGTATATCACTTAACTAGTCTTTCGCTGGATTTCCATCCCCATCTGGTTCCCCATGGACCAACTGGGCCACCAAAAATTTGTTTAAAGCTATTTTTAACAATGACTATAGTGCGATCTGTCGATGGCTTGGTTGGTATTGGTAGTAACACAGCAACACTGTCTTAGAGCGAGGGGTCGCGATTTCAAGTCCCGACCCGGACAAACTTTATATAATGAGCATCATTATTTTTATTCATGTTATAACTCATTTTTATTATTATTATCAAAACCAGTAATTAGGAAATTATACTCAAATAATATAAATATGATTAGGCATTATTATTCAACAATTTATTGACATGAGCGTGAGATCCTGAATTTTAATTTTAGGTCATGAATTCAAATTAAAATGGAGTATTATAGAGATAATGAGTGCTAAAATTTATCAAATTAGTAATTTTACTTCAATAAAATATGATCTCCCTATACTTAATGCCATTTCAATATCCATTATAATTAACAAATAAAAAGGATTATTGATTAAAAAACTTTATTAGGTACACATAGGTTTCATAACTTACATATAAATACAAGGATAGGTTAACTGTAGACGAAAATTTGAGAAAATGAGGAAAGAAACCTTTATTAAACCTTATTTCTATATCACAAAGAATAGTGCCGATTCTGTTGATGTCGCACAAACAAAAACTAAGAATATTCCATTCATCAAACCAATTCAAACTCATTCCATTTCATATTGAGTGAAAGAGACAAGAGAGGAAGACATGCGATGAGCTGAGCCCGTTGATTAAATTAAACGGCAGCCCGTTCAAGCTTTGACAAGGTTCCAATGTCGTTTTTCATCTTTCGGAGGATAAAAATGTGAATTTATGTATGTAGGATGTGTGACAACAGAATCAACACCAGCGCTATTTCTATCTAGGCTTTGATCTCCTTGAGTTGTTTTTCATACTTGTGCGTGAACTTATTTTCGGGGTCGTATTTAGCGGCGAGTTCGTTCCACAGCTCGGTCTCGTGGTTGACGAGGTGCTTGATAACTTTCCGGGTTCCATTCTTCTGGTTCTCATTGCACTTCGCACACTCGTTCTCAAGAGCCTCGATGATGTGTTCTATTGAAAAAATAGATTTAATAATAATAAATAATAATCCGTACCAGCCTCTAATGTTCCCACTGCAGGGACACCGGCCTACTCTCGATAATTGAGATCGAATGGGCTCTGATCTACCACGGGAGCCAAATACGGGTTGGTAGATGTCACATGTCTTCAAATTTTTGGTTCTTAGACATACCGGTTTCCTCACGATGTTTTCCGTCACCGTTTTGAGAACGTGGTATTGCGCACATAATTTTTTTCAAGTGAAAAAACTCATTGGTGCACGTGTGCGTTTGAACCAGCAACCTTCAGATTGAAAGTCGGCGTCTATGCCCCTGGGCTACCACGCTCTTTTAATAATGCAGGTGTGTAATTGATATTATTATCAGCCTAGACAAAATACCCTCCCAGTATGGACCAATGAGCCCGATGGTTGGCTCTCCGCACTTTCGGTAATCTTCCACAGTTTAGGTATCACTTCACCCTGAAAAGATCTTACGCTACATATGCCTCAGGTCCATAAAATAACTGAAAGGAACTAATTTACTAGTTGAATATTTTTTGCCATATTTTCATCAAGTAAATCCGATCGTTCATAAATCACATCAATTGGCCTGTGCAACGGTCATTGGTGTGGACACTTAGATAACAAAAAATAAACATTTTTTTTACATATAAACTTCGACTGCCCATAACATTGTAATAAGACAGATCTTCAGACAAACAGATCAATATTAAAAGAACACTTTCATGCTCTGAAGGATACTTTGAATTGTCTATTATTGCTCTATTTGAATTTCATTGATTAGAATAGAAAAGATTTGATTAGAAAAAAATATCTAGAGAGATTTCATTAATACAAATTTGCGAGTCCCAGGAGTTCGAAATGATGTGATGCCTTACCTCTAAGTTCCTTCGCGTCAGGCGCGCATTTGCCCTGGTCTAGGGCGCATTTCACATAGGGCACCAACAGACGACGGTTACCAAGGATCTCGTCCAGGTCTACGTTGTCGTACTTGTCGGTGTAGAACTCTGGCCGCGCAACAGCAACGGCAGCGACGCCCAATAAACAGATGAGTGCAATTGTCTTCATATTGTATCTGAAATAAGGTAAAATTACCTTAATAAGGTAATTTATTTGGTGCCGTATTGGTGCTACTGTGTAAGGACGAGCTTACGACCCCTAACAGCGATATGCCCACCACTTTGAGACGGAGCTGTAACGGCTCATACGCCTGTAATTACACCAGTAATGAAATATTTTACGGTGAATTTTACTGCTCCTTTTCGTTACTCATTCTCACCAGGGGATATGGTTAGGGGTATTAAGGGTACACCTACGGATGCGGGCAACATGAACTCCCAAAAACACTTGTTCCGTTTGTAATGTGCCTACAGGCGTATATAAATAAATATTTCGTTTCTAATGGGATGTATCAGATATATTATAAAGATAAAGGTTGTTGCTCATCAAATAACCAAATTAATATTCTTGGACAATTCACAGAGAACCATATATTCTAAAACTAAGCATATCGGCTGTCAAATGACAAATCCCATAAAAATGTACTTCCAGTTAATCCAACTTCCGACCATTAACGTAAATAAAAAAAATTAAACATAACCTATTTATGAAAAAAAATTACTGTATAGTCTTAACATTATAATATCTAGTAGTAACAAGTAGTAGAACAAAATATCCAATCTGTTCAAACGATATAAAAAATAATTATGTAAAATTGTGGACCTATCAACTACAAACAGCAAGATACTACAAACCCCACCTAATATTGAAGCAGGGCTAATTAAAAGGTAATTTACCTGATAGTAGTTGTTTATCTAGCGATTGCAAGCTCAAGTATGTTCCTGTTCTGGTGTATGAGTGTTTTATATACATAGCTTCATGAGAAAAAATAACAAGGTAATCTCATACGCATGTGCTTGAATTATTTTCACCTGAATTACAGCGGCTATGCATTATTCTGTGTAGTCTATCCGTTCTATATTGTTCTTCCTATTAGTCAGTGTTGCTTATTTTATACGATATATTAATACAAGTTCTCGAGAGTTCCGTATCCCTAATTATAATTTTCGATTTGTTTCATCATAAAAACCTAGCTAGCTCATGGGTCAAAAGATTCAGCCCTTTGAAGGTAGGACAGACCGAAGGTAGGCGCGAATATATTTAGATACTTTCTAAATTTACCTGTTTCCATTTCAGAAAAACCAATAACGTCCCTGGAAACGTTTTTTCTCCTCGTAGTTTTGATCTTATGTTTAATAGTTTTTGCATGGGTACTCTTTCTTACCAGTGTCTACCTCGAATGTCTTGTCATATAAATATCGTAATGATAGAGTATGTTTTATATAGGATTGAAATAACGGAACGAGGCCTTTATGATGTGAAGCGACACGATATCATACCCTATACCAATAGCAAGACAACTGCTTTCCCATCTGCTTGATTACAGGAATAACCAAATTGCACAGTTGCAATTCACCCATCACTGAAACATGATATCGGTACTCAGTCATTCTCATATGCCAGTAATTATGCCAGCATACACTGAAATCATACACTGAATGGTACAATACTGCTGGTTGGCAGAAATGGGCATAATTATTGCCCAAAGAACTAAGCATATACTTGTTCTACAGCTACAATTATATTTATCTCACACAAACAATTTTTTCAGATTCGAGATCTACCGATAAACTTGTTATGTGGATGAAGCTAATTATAAATTAATTGATCTAATTAGTCCATTAACGTGCTTAACATCGCTAGTAATTAAATTTTTTTATATGAGTAACTATAAATTGTAGGAAAAATTGTACTAAATTTTACGTAAACATGGTAGTTTTTGTGACAACATCGCTATGGATTATAATTAAATTAAAGTTTAAAAAAACATCTAATCATCATAACGTCGTTTGCGGCAAACGGCATGACGCTCTCGTAACTACGAGTATATAAAAATAAATAAAATTGAAGTGTCTGTTTGTAGTGTCACAATAACAGCTTTTAATAAAGGCGCATCGGCATTGTCTCTGGTATTGCAGGCAGGGCGGCAGTGACCACATTCTATCAGGTGGCCCGCAGGCTCGTCTGCCCCCTATTACATAGAAACGTGCATTGGAAAGTATAATATGCGGTAAATAAAACAAAATTTTTTTTTTTATTATTTATACGTCTCTGTAGCTTAGTTGGTAGTAGCCCTGCCTTTGAAGCGAGGGGTCTCGGGTTCGATTCCCGGCCGAGGCACACTTTTTGTGGTGGCATGAAGTTTGTTCTCGGGTCTTGGGTGTGTGTCTTGTGTTTCTATGTTTGTCCATGCTATCTGCGACACAGCGAATCCTAGTGCAGAGGTATGAGTGTGTTAAAGTTGTTGTTTAACGTTGTTTTTTTTTTAATTATTGTCTTTCTGTCTGTCGGTCAAAAAATATTTTAATATTTTTGGGATATGAGCTCCTCCCATCACAATAATCACAATATAAAAAAAATCTTTCTCTAGTAATGTATTTTCACTCACGGAACGATAAGAAATACTTCCTGAATAGTGATGAATTAATTAAAAAAATATGAATAAGCTGACAAACAATATGCATTTAAATTTTTCTCTTTGATTTCCGTGATTAAAAATAAGATTATTTTTGAATCACCAACATTGTTCTCAGAAATAATTAGTTATGACTGCCTTCAATGTTATGAATACATACGTAGGTTTACGGTTTTTCCCCACTGGGTCTATTCTCAGCATGTGGGTTACATAGAATTATCGGTATTAAGGAAACGTAGACTATATTTTATTTTTATTTTATCATGCGCAACAATAGATATGCAATAGTCCTGTATTAATCTCTTCCTTCTTCTTATCGTGTCAATGTTTCTTACAAACTAAATGATGTCGCTATAAAATTTTGCCACCTGATGAGTGTACAAGTAGGTACCTATCCAGCTGGTGAAATGCCAATGAATATTTATTTATTTCTATTTAATCATTAATCTACATAATTATACGAATAATTAATCAAGTGCCTCGTTAAAAGAGCTTTGAACCGAGATTGAATGGGATATGTTGGTGTATTCTATAATACCTACAATCTGCATGGTTTTAATGTATAAGCTTAGACATATATAATTTTGTTTCCTTGGGTGACATATTTTTTCTAATTATTTTTATTTGACAACCAAATTATTGAACCTAATTTGATAAAAAAATGATGGGACCAATCTAAAAGCATATCCTTTCCAATAAAATAATTTTCGAAATCAGTTGATAAATGACGGAGAACAGAGATATCAAACAAGAAAAAAGATGGAAGCCGTTTGCAAATACTAATTGATACTGATTAATAATTTTAGCTTTAATTACGAGTAACTACATTCTAGAAAACAGTTCTATTCTTATTGACTAATGCAGTGGGATGCTTATACTACGTTTATATTTAGGGCTCTATATGATATCTTAAATGGGTTTGAAGTTGTCCTCATCATCATCTTTGCATTTATTTTGTTACAAAACTTCTTCTTACATACTAGAACACGGATAAATCAAAACTATATATTAAAAAAGGTATATTAATTAAGTAATGGCGACAGCACAATCTGAGTTTGAAGGGGTTACATGCAGGTCATCTTTTAGCCTTGAGGTGTTTGCTTCAAGCACCGTTGACGTCTGCGTAGCTTACTCGTATCAAGCCCGCGTAGAGTTGTCAAGGCTATCAGCGACCAACAACATATAATCCAGTTGAAAAAAGGCAGTGGTAGGTATTGCATACAAATACACATACAACATGTACGAATAATACATGTTACTGAAATGTACTTGTGTCGTATTGTTCCTATGTATAATTGTGTCGAAATAAACGTTTTATCTTTCTAATGAATTTTTCAAGTAAATAACTGATTGATGCACTAATTGAGGTACTGGTTCAAATATGTAACAACATATTAATAAAAAACCAGTTGTTTTTCAGACTGAACTCTCATTCTTTTTACTTGTAAGAAATATGTTTTAATGAGTAGATAAATATTTATAGATGGTTACCTATACCGGTAATAATATCTTTAAAGATGCAATTTTTCCCCTCGGGTTGGTCGGTTAGGGTTGGAACGGATTTAAACTTAACAAATAAGACTGCTAAAATATGAAAACTGACTCTAATTGGCCATACCTATCTATGTGCATGTAATGCCCCAGGAGCTCCTCGGGCACGTTATATGTTCACTTGGGGCACGCCATGTGTCTGTATAGTTCGACGTGCCCGACCGATTCTTACGATCTAAATGAATAAATGAGTTTGAGTTTGACGATTTCGATATAAATACTGCTATAGAAATCAACACGGACATGCCACTGATACTCGTAAACTGCAGTAATAAAATAACAGATATTATAACATACTGAATAGTTTATTTATAAGTAAAAAATGTCACAAGCCTTTTTGAACAATGAGCAAAAACTTCTTCGAATAACAAATCACAATATTTTTGTCTATTAATTCTACTTTACATTATATTTCACCGGGATTATTTTAGACATCACAATCATCAATTTAAGATATTTAAGTGTGTTTGATATCACAGATTAACAAGATATTGTATAAGTAGTTTAAGCCTTAACTGTCTTGAGTTCCTGCTCGTATTGAGCTGAGAATTTGCCAGTGGGGTCAAACTTGGCCTTAAGCTTGTCCCAGGCTTTGGACTCGTGGTTGATCAGATGACCGATCACCTGCTTGGTTCCTTTGCGCTGGGCTTCTGTGCACTTCGCGCAGTTAGTCTCCAAAGCTTCTTTGATGTGAGCTGGAAATAAGAAACACAATTGGCATGATACAGATATATATGTAGGATAGGGGTTATGCTATTCAAATTTGTTCAAGAATTCATTTTCAAACCGATGAAGGAAAACCTCGCGAGGAAACTCTTGCTCCCTAGAACCACTTCGAAACACATCTTCCAATTCTGACCCACCATAATCTATCATGGCAATTTTTGTTATTACATGAATAACTTAACTTATTTAATTTCTTATTAACATCAAGTCATAGAAGAAACATCAATGTTCGCCACACAAATGCTAATCCTGGGAACCGAACCCACGACCTAAAGAGCAGAAAGCAGAGCTACTAACTGATTGAACAATTAAACTCAAGATTGAAAAATCATATTAATTTTTGTCAAAGGTTTGCTACAGTAATTTCAGTGGCAGCTTACATTAAATCACCCATATTTCAAGAATCTGGACAGGATTGGCATTCCAGCTAAGATAACCGATGTGTTAACCAATTGGTAAACGGGGGTTTTTCTTTGGATTTGGGTATTAATTGACTTAATTACCGGCTGGTGGAAATCAAGAGCTTTTTAGCATTCTTGTCACTACATTTCTTTACTTGGTGTTTAATAAATGGGGTGACAAAGAAACTCCCCCCGAAGTTGTGGTAATATACCTTCATCTTGCACCCCTTTTGTCCCCTTTCCCTACAGACGAGTGTGATTATAGAATACCATGTATTTGGTTTTTATTGACATTAAACCTGATTCACCAATGCTATTGTTTACCTAGATATAATTACGCGGAAGGTCAAGTGTCAACCCGTCACGATATATTTATGCAAATTCAGACGTCATTGGCAATAAATTCCATTACTTATCTACATACAAATGTAGATAGGATATACTACGAATTTTTCCTTGTGAGGATAAATTATTAATTAATAATAACAGACGAACAAATGCTCCGGTTTCAAGTCTCATAGCAACGTGCGCGAATGTCTGGGCTTTCGTTACCCTTATACCGGGGAACCTATTACTGCTTGCTTACTTATATTGTTGTACATATTTAGGAGTAGAGATTACTCTTTACATGCGAATTACCTGCATATTCTTTGACTCAATATTAGAAAAAATTAGACGATGCAGACTCAATGTATCACTTATCCTTGAAGATTAAATTAAGCTTTAAACAAATTAACTAGCTTGCACCCGTGCGAAAACCGCTACTACGACAATTGCTTCTATCAGTTAAGCAAATCAGTGATTAATTACTAAAATAGAAATAAGACTTCCATAGGTGCTTTTCTGTATGGAATTATTCTGATGAGATCCGTTTAAAATTTATAATTGTTGCAAGAAGCTTAGAAAAAACTTTTTTTTTATGTACAAAGTAATGATGACTCATATGAACTGAGTTAGTTGCGCCAGTATCCTGCGAACCATAACGTGTTATCGTTTTTTTTCGAGCTATAATTTTTTTTATAAATACTTTTTGTCTACTATACAATAGAATTAATTACAATTACATAAACCTTATCCAGCAATTGGACAACTACTAAAATTCCATTGTTTTTTTTTTTAATAAAGTT
The DNA here is from genome assembly GCA_921293045.1 of Aplocera efformata. Taxonomy (NCBI): domain Eukaryota; kingdom Metazoa; phylum Arthropoda; class Insecta; order Lepidoptera; family Geometridae; genus Aplocera; species Aplocera efformata. Next base: position 5,344,515 of record OV121055.1, read on the forward strand.
GGTTTAATGATTAAATTAAAATTATAAAATTATATAGCGCCCCCTGTCACCTTGACACATAAAAATTGATCGTCTCATGACCTTGTATTTTCCACGATGTGCATACGCAACTAAACCGGAACACAATGTTTTGTTTTGTAAATAGTTTGTTATCTTGGTCTATTACATCGTTGTTTGTGAGTCATGAAATTATGCATATGCAAATGCACCTATTTACTCTGATTCATCTAATATCTCCAAACTGTCAATTGAGTGAGTACGCACAATTGATTAAATAACAGTTTTTAATGTTTCGAGAAGAACAGGTATATATCTACCATTTCAATTTGATTGGAGGAAGTTAAATGTTTGTACCGGAAATAGAACAGGAAGAACAGGATTGATGGCAGGTGGGAATATTAACCACGGCTCCTTATGTCTGAGGGGGATCCCATCATTATATTGCCAAGGATCCCCCGCATAGGTGACCACCGATATGGTTACACTGTTGGGGCGGGATAGTGAATGCTAGAATATGTCTGGGAGCCTCACATAACCCTTCAGGTTCCCCCGGACCTGAAGGGTAGGCGAAAATGCTTGTTCCGCGGTTAAAAAAAAAAGTTAGGAATATTAATGAAGTACTTACATTTGAGCTCCTTGCCCTCAGGGGTGCACTTGCCCTCGTCCAGGATGCACTTGAGGTAGCCCTCCAGCAGCTTCTTGTTACTTAAAGTTTCTGGGATGTTGATGCCGTCCCATTTATCAGTGTACTTCTCGTCATTGGGGCGCGCTAAGGCTACGGCCACCAGCGCGAACAAACAGAGGACAAGGGCACTCTTCATGTTGATAGTTTAACTAAAATAAATATCAAATTATTACGTATAATTTTTTTTATGTGAAAACGGGTATACAGTCCCTCTGATGGTAACAACAAAGATACGACTCCGATCTTCCCCTATTAAAGTATTAAAAGACTCAAGTCCTGAGGAACTCGGCAAGTTCTACTGCTACTTTGGGTCGCACTTCCGCAAGCGACGCTTATGGGTGCGAGCAACATGGTCCCCCAAAACATTGCATATACAGATTTATATAAACCGATTTGATTTATCTTTTTTTTGTTTTGCAATACTTTGTGCAAGGTTCGTACGGAAAAAATATTAAAACAATTGCGCAGAAAATTCCCGGAATACCGCGGGTAACACCGCGGGGCGCAACTAGTAAATAGATATCTTATGGGGCAAATTAAAGTTTTTGAAAAATATAATAAAATACCTAGGCCTGGAGTTAATAAAAGAGGTAAAAAAAGTTTTGAATTAAACACTTAGTTTCGTTACTACAATAGTTACCGCAAATATGAATGTATTTTTTTAAACAAATTGTTCAGCCTACCTTTTGTTAAATGGCACAAGAGAACCGAGCGATATGGCTGTACTGTTTGTATTGCTTCCTCAATGGAAGCCATCGAGGTTTTATACTATTTTACACTTCATCACCTTTGCCCATTTCAATAGAACAAGTTTTCTGCCATTGGTTCAACTATGTTTATGACGTCCGTTAGGGAAACTGTACACAGTTTTGTCGCCACCTCTGTCATTACACAATTAATATTGTCACCGTACATCTGCATTTAGCATTAAATACGTTAAAATAGACTTGACATTCCGCGACTCGGGTGTCAATATAATTTATATTTAATTAAGGGAATATATACAAACAATATATATACAAAGAAAATTAATAACTTATAAATTGCCTGATCTTCTATCGTATCAAAGTTCTTTCAACAAATATTATGTAAATGTAGGTATGGGGTCATGTATGCGTAGCCCAGAACGTTGCAACCGATATAGTGGCATATGAAGCGATGTTGAGGTCAGCTTTCGTGCAAGTGCGTGGGCAAATGGTCCAGTAGGTGCGACATACTTTGGGTGGAGGAACCACAGTCACACTGTATACGGGACTGGTCTAGCATTCCCCACATGCATGGCTTCCAGATGGCATATGGTAGTTTATTCCCAGGTGGTAAGCTGTCTTGGGCTCGAAAAGGTCGGGTGATGGTGGAAAACAACTTACCAGATATGTAGACTTTTTTTTGGCGGGCTTGGTTTTTGACCGTGTAAAGGATGACTTGGATCTGATTCCTGTTAAATCTTCTCGAGTGAGTAGTTTTCTCAATGAATTGCCTAAGGGATACAGATTATGAATAAAAAAATACGCCTTGTCGCTTTCGATTTAAAGATCAGTGATTTGATAATAGTCGAAGTATGAGAAGATCCAAGTCGCACCCGTCATCCGAGACCGGGATGCTACGTCTCATAATTTCACTGGCACTCACACCCATCCACCGGCAGACTTCTCCGGACGAACTTTGCACAAGTTCAACTGCTACTTTTAGTCGCTCCTTGGTAGCAAAGAAGCCCTGAGGGTACATGTAGGGATTTAAACGGTACTCACTACGGACGCGAACAATTGGACCTACTTCTAGGGATTTCCCTTATATTAGAGTATTTTTTGCGCATATCGTAATATTGTTTTTTGCGCTAGAACTCCGTAACCACAAATACAATATATGCGCACAAATATGATTACTTGAGCATGTTCCCTTAGCCCAGCATATTCTTGGTTCATGGTCTTCCTTAGTAATTTTACTTATAAAGCATGTAGTGCATTTAAACATGATAATTTACAAATGATAAAACAGAGTGTGTTACGATAGCGTACAGCATTAAAACTGCCGAAGTGCAATTCTTACGATACATAGAATAATGCACTTCGGGTAAACTGGGACGCACGAGGCGCCGACGCAGCGGAACGTGAGTCGCCTTCCCCGCGGCACACCTTCGGTCACCCGCCGCCGCGCCCCGCACCGCTCTCTTCTTGTCCAACATCGACGGAGGACAGTCGTTATAATTTTAGTTATAATAATAATTGTAATTTCCTTTTAAATAAATTTTGTACTAAATAAATTTGCATTTTTTTGCAATCTCCGGGCGCGCTCGTTATAATTGGCGCAGTCGTACGGCTATTCCCGAGTTATTCGCGTCACGGGACGCTCGAGAACGACCGGGAATAGTAGAAGAATCTACGCGAGCGGCAGCCTGGAGTGGATCCGAAAATTGATCCCGCAGAGGTACCTACCATGATGCAAATGTAAGTACATTAGTTTCTATCTTGAGTTGCTATATTTTTTTTTTTTTTCTTTTTCTCTCCTTTTATGTTCCCATAAATTTCCAAAATTTCCCTTTCAAGGCAAATTAGGAACCTTAGCGTAGAGGGCTCTAGTCGACATCATTCTCAAGACGCGACTAGAGATTTAGATTTAAATTTATCGGATTTTAGTGATATTAGTGATAGTAGTGTTTCATTTGAAAGTAATTTCACAATGTGTGAAGCTAGGGTTGAACAGATATTTAAAGCCCTTCGTCTGGTGCCTGAATTTGATGGCAACGCAAACGTACTCACACGTTTTATAAAACTATGCGACCAATTAGTCTTACAATATGCAAGTACTGAGACAGGTTTCGAATTATGCAATTTAGCCCTGCAAAACGGCATACTAAATAAAGTAGTGGGCCCCGCTTCCCGCCTTATTAATGCCAACGGCATACCGGAGACCTGGGAGGGCATTCGATCTGCCCTAATCAATAATTTTGCAGATCAAAGGGACGAAACATCGTTGTACAATGATCTGGCGTTACTGAACCAGGGCTCGTTAAGCCCCCAAGAGTATTACGAAAAGTGCCAAAATCTCTTTAGCACAATTATGACTTATGTTAGCTTACATGAAACGGTTGCGAGTACCATCGAGTCAAAACGAACCCTCTATAAAAAGTTAACACTTCAATCTTTTGTGCGCGGTCTCCGCGACCCGTTGGGTTCTCGCATTCGGTGCATGCGGCCTGATACTATAGAGAAGGCTCTAGAGTTCGTGCACGAGGAGGTTAACACTATATACATGCAGCAGCGCAACGAGCATCCTCAGCCTCAGCAGCCTCAGGTACATCAGCCCAAATTTAATTTCGGCCATATGACACCTCCGGTTGCGATGCCGCCCCCGAGACAGTTTATGCAGCCTCCACAGCCTCTTAACGTGCCTGGACCATCACGACAGATGACACAGCCCCAAGTAATGGTACCATTGTATAAACCACAGACTCCCCAATTTAGAGGACCGACTAGGACGCAACAGATGTTTGGCGCACCCCCGCCAAACTACAGACCTCAGAGTAACGTATTTAAGTTAACTCCCCGTAACCAAGGCCCTCAGCCTATGAGTGGCGTTAGTCACTATGTGGCTAAGCAGGCTCCGTCCCGTCAACCTAATGACTGGACTAAGTCTGGCAACCCGCCGCCCTCAAACTATTTTAAAACTAGGGAAATGAACTTCAATGAGTTTTATGACGGACAGTTGTATGACGACCCACAGACTTACGACTACGGTTATAACTATTATCAAGACTATTACGCATACCCTAACTATGCTTGCGAATATTCATGGGAACCTCAGCCTCAGTACACTGAAAGTTACTGCGTAGAAGAAACGGAAGAATACGTTCCTACGACTGAAAATGAGGATTTTCAGAAGGCTACCAAATCAAACAAGCCAAAATAGAACTTAACGTACAGACACAACGACAATTACCGTATATTCAGATATCAGACCCACCTTTAAAGTTACTCATTGATACTGGCGCTAATCAATCTTTTATTAGCCCGGAATCAGTCCAGTATTTTTATCCTGATGTACCGTGGAATTACGACCCCTTTGAAGTAACAAATATTCATGCTACCAGTCGGAATGACTATTCCGTCACTTTACCATGTTTTAATGAAATTAATGATAAAGAGGACATTACATTGTTCATTTATAAATTCCACGATTACTTCGACGGACTTATCGGACTTGACTTACTAGAGAAATGGGAATCTAATATTGACCTAAAGAATAAGACTCTAATTACGCGACATGCGACCAACCCTTTGAGAATGTATGACTCACGTAACTGCAACCTTTACGAAGATATGATACCAGCCAATTCGTCTAAATTAGTCAGAGTCCCTATTAACTTTCATGATGGCGAAGTCTTCATTCCAGAGCAATGTATTTCCCATTGCATCATAGGAGACTGTGTTACCATGGTTAAGCATAACCGTGGCATCATAGAAATTACTAACCCTACTCGCCACGATGTAATTTTTTCAATGGACCGCCCTGTGTGCGCTGAATTATTTAACGCTCAGTGCACGCGCACTGAATCGATGTCGCAACGCGCTACCGAAGTACTATCGCGATTGCGCACGGAACATTTAAATCCGGAAGAGCGAGCTAATTTAGAAGCCCTCTGCTCACGATACGCTGATGTCTTTTATGTAGAAGGTGAACCTCTAACTTTCACCAATCAGATCAAGCACACCATCCGAACAACGGATGAAGTGCCAGTTTATACTAAGAGTTATAAATATCCGTTTATTCACAGACAAGAGGTACAAGACCAAATCTCTAAAATGTTAGATCAAGGGATAATCCGTCCCTCTCAGTCCGCGTGGAATTCACCTATCTGGGTCGTTCCGAAGAAGACAGACGCGTCCGGAAAGACCAAGTGGCGATTGGTGGTAGACTTTCGAAAATTGAATGACAAAACCATCGATGACAAATACCCTATCCCAAACATAAATGACGTACTTGACAAATTAGGAAACTGTCACTATTTTACGACCCTAGACCTTGCCAGTGGCTTCTACCAGGTAGAAATGAGCCCTGACGACATACCTAAGACTGCGTTCAACGTAGAACATGGGCACTTTGAATTTTTACGTATGCCCATGGGACTAAAAAATTCACCATCTACGTTCCAACGCGTGATGGATAACGTCCTTAGAGACCTCCAAAACGTTATCTGTCTAGTGTACCTTGATGACATCATCGTTTTTAGTGTTTCGTTACAGGAGCACATGGTTAACCTAGAAAAGGTCTTCCAGCGGCTTCGGGAATCTAATTTTAAAATCCAAATGGACAAATCGGAATTTTTAAAACTAGAAACCGCATATCTCGGCCATATCATCAGTAAAAACGGCATTAAGCCTAACCCAGACAAAATTAAAGCTATTGAAAAATTTCCGATCCCCAAAACCACCACGGAAATCAAAAGATTTCTCGGTTTATTGGGTTATTACCGTAAATTCATACCCGACTTTGCTCGTATAACGAAACCAATGACGCAATGTCTCAAGAAAGGATCTACAATAAACACTAAGGACATAAATTACATTAACTGTTTTGAGAAGTGTAAGACCTTATTGACTAATGACCCTATTCTACAGTACCCGGACTTCAATAAAGAATTCATACTGACAACTGATGCATCTAACTTTGCCATTGGTGCCGTGTTATCGCAGGGACCAATAGGGAGTGACCGACCTATAGCTTATGCGTCGCGAACTCTTAACACTAGTGAAATTAACTATAGCACAATCGAAAAAGAACTTTTGGCTATAGTTTGGGGGACAAAGTATTTCAGACCTTACTTATTCGGTAGAAAGTTCAAAGTCCTTACCGATCATAAACCTCTCCAATGGGTAATGAATATTAAGGAACCTAATTCAAGACTTACGCGATGGCGACTGAAACTTAGTGAATATAATTTTACACCCATTTACAAGCAAGGCAAATTTAACACCAATGCAGACGCCTTGTCTCGCATCGAGATAAATAATGAGGATGTTAGCTCTGTCGTAGCTAATCCTCCTGAGACGGAACGACAACTCTCAGTTACCGGCTCCTCCACTCTCACTGCCCATACTTGTGTTGAAAATCCTATTTTAGAAATCCCTATCTCAGATGAACCCTTAAATAAATTTCACCGACAAATTGTTTTTGTACTAGTAGGTGACATTAAAAAACGACCGACTGTGACAAAACCTTTTGAGACTCATACAAGGACTACTATACAGATATCAGAATCTAACTTAGGAGAAGAAGTAGTAAATGCTGTCAAAGAGTACGTCCATCCTAAAGTAAAAACAGGCTTACTCATAAATCCACCCTTAGCTATGTATAAAATAGTTCCTATAATCCAAGATAGCTTCAAAAGCTCAGCTATGAATCTAGTCTTAACTAAGATTGAAGTCGAGAATGTAAAGGAATATTTGCGACAGCAGGAGATCATAAAGAAATATCACGAAGGTAAAACAAACCACCGCGGTATATCTGAGTGCTTCCTAGCTTTGTCTCAAAAATTTTACTGGCCCAAGATGAAAGAGTCTATCACTAAGTATATTAACGAATGTAGTATTTGTGGTCAAGCCAAATACGACCGTAACCCGGTAAAACAAAGGTTCTCTATAGTACCACCACCTACGAAACCTTTTGAGATTCTACATCTAGATCTTTTCACGGCCCAAAGCGAAAAATTCCTGACGATGGTTGACGCTTTCTCTAAATATGCTCAGGCATATCATCTGAGAGATGGTACAGCTTTAAGCGTTATTCAAGCTCTGCTTACGTTTTGCACTCACCACGGCATACCCATGACTATTGTGACTGACCAAGGACCTGAGTTTACTAATGCACTCTTCTCCGAATTTATCCGACTGCATAAAATACAACACCATAAGATCCTTGCACACGCCCCTAACAGCAATGGCATTGTGGAACGCTTTCACTCAACTATCTTAGAACACCTAAGGATACTTAAAATTGAGCGAAAGAACGAACCAGCCATTAATCTTATGCCTTATGCAGTCCTAGCTTACAATAGTTCAATACATAGTTTCACCAAATGCCGACCAATTGACTTGATTACAGGACATTTTGACCCACGTGACCCTTTAGACATAGACGTTACCGGACATCTACTACAACAGTACCTACAGGACCATAAAAAACGAATGACACAAGTATACGACGTAATAAATGACACATCTTTACATAATCGAACCGTACTAACTGAAAACAGAAACAAAGATCGCGAACCTGAACAAGACTACACCCCTGACCAACAAGTATTCGTGCGAAACCCTATGGCAAGCCGACAAAAGCTCGCCCCACGTTTCACGCAGGATACAGTCCTAGCAGACCTTCCAATACACATTTACACCAAAAAGAAACGCGGCCCCGTAGCTAAGTCGAGACTTAAGCGAAGTACTAAGGAACCCGTATTGTTACAGGATACTACTCTCGCTACTGCTACAACTGACTCGCGGACAAGATGTAACGATTGACTCACTACAGGATGGCCCAGGACTACTCCCTTTTAAATTAGGACCAACTAAATTGGTATCCCATTATCACTCCTTCCTAAATTATATTAACATTGGTATTATCCAATCAGAAATTGAATTAATTTCATCTCAATTACTTGAAGTCCAGTCTGAATTAAATAATAAGACTTCATCTCTCTATGAACCCCATCTGGAATATCTTTATGCAAAATTGGGAAGAATCACTGACCAATTGCAAACCTTTCAGCCTAATCGTAGGAAGAGAGGACTCATTGACGGACTTGGTTCAGTAATTAAGAGCATTTCAGGCAACTTAGATTATTCAGACGCAGTAAAATATGATAATGCCATAAAAATTCTTAATAGTAACGAGAATAAATTAGAAACTGAAATTAATAATCATATTTCATTGAATAAAGAGTGGGCATCACTGAATTCAAAAATAATTAATAATATAACGGCTAATCAAAATAAAATTTACGGAATCCTTGATAATATAATAGGTAACGATAGGACTAAGGAAACTGACTTGATTAAATTCGCCCATCTGGCGCAATATTTTATTATTTTAGGAGATAACATAGATAGGTTATCTGAAGAACTTTATAAATTAGAAACTACGTTAGCTTTTATAAGAGTTTCAGGTGCTCCTCATTCCATATTGAATATTGGAGACTTGAAAACTATTTTTAGTAAGTTAAGGACTCTTTATCATAAAGATGAAATCCTTGACGTAGAATATAGATACTTTTATGACATAGTTAAATTAGGATACTTTTATATAAATAATCAAATAGTGATAGTGTACAAGGTACCGATTGCCTCTCCTGTTACCTACGATCTTTTCAAACTATCCATTGCTCCTAATAAAAATCATAAAATCCTTTTACCAATCCTTCCTTATATAGCAATCTCTGGAGACGACTCTATGTACATGGAGACAGAATGTCCGAAGGTAAATACATGGTACCTCTGCCAGCGGAAATCCAGCTACGAGGTCCAAGACATTCCTGACTGCATCCACGAGCTTATCACTAAACAGGAACTTCAACCGTCCTGCAAGATGATTTCCGTTACCCAGACGAGAGACGCAATGGAGCAGCTGGACGACAGACATTACACTGTAAGCTTTCCTAACCGGACCAAAGTCAAAACGTCCTGCGAGCAGGAGCAATACAGAATTCTTCAAGGAAGCTACATGGCCATCATTCCGCTCAACTGCTACCTCACGACGCCCGAGTTCACCATCTCTAACTCAAACGATCGTATAAAGGGACACCCGCTGAAGATTATGAATCTTCCTATCGTGCAGAAAGAGGAACACCGAGAAAGCTCGCCCATAGTCTTAAACTCTATTGATTTAGAACAACTTCACCTCATCAACGATAAAATGTCGCTGCAAGCAGCGCCAAGATTAGAGGAATTCTCAGATCTCAGTCTATACCATACCACCATACCAATCTACATCATCCTGTCTGGAACAGCCATACTCGCCATCGGACTCGCATACCGGCCACTTCAATCGAGATGTCACCGTAACAGTCAAGTTAAAGATGCGGCCCCCAGCACAGACACTGGAATATACTCAGAAATAACCGAGACGAAAAGATGTCATCCTCACCAAATAAAATTGGACCAGAGACACAGTTCAGCGACTCCATCAAAAAATGTTTCGCCATAGTCGCTGAAGTAAGGGGGGAGGTGTTACGATAGCGTACAGCATTAAAACTGCCGAAGTGCAATTCTTACGATACATAGAATAATGCACTTCGGGTAAACTGGGACGCACGAGGCGCCGACGCAGCGGAACGTGAGTCGCCTTCCCCGCGGCACACCTTCGGTCACCCGCCGCCGCGCCCCGCACCGCTCTCTTCTTGTCCAACATCGACGGAGGACAGTCGTTATAATTTTAGTTATAATAATAATTGTAATTTCCTTTTAAATAAATTTTGTACTAAATAAATTTGCATTTTTTTGCAATCTCCGGGCGCGCTCGTTATAATTAGTGCTCTAATTATATTTATAACCTATAGACCGTAAACAATTATTCCTAATAAAACTAAACAGTATTGTAACATTTTACAATGCTGTTTTGTTCTTAATTGAGTCATGAGCAGCGATATCTGTTATAAAATGTTGTATCATTGATTAATTAGACATAAATAGGCATTGGAATTTTATTTGCATATTTTATACTAAACCAATCAAACAGTGTATTAATAGAAAAATATTTTATGATACCCAATGAGTGTCCCTGACTTAATTATAAAAATTACAACTGTTATTTATAATATTTAATCCATTTAATTAATAGATTAAAGCGTTACTTTGCGAAAATCAATGTCAATATGGTATTTTTTTATTGTTGTTTATTTTCATTTCAGGTATAGTTCGTGTCCTGCTTCCTCTTCTCTCATTACAGGATAATTGAGTTTAATGAGTTTCCCAAAAACGTCGCTGTCTTTTGGAAAACTGATTTATTAGAAGTTTTAATATTAATATTCAGCACACCCTTATTTCTGATCATATTTAATTTACATACGCAGTGGGATTACTGATTTACATACGCAGTGGGACCACTTAATATTAGGTGGGCTGTCAACTCATCCGGTCACAATTGTAACATAAAAAATGGTCAAAGGCTCGGTTATCATATTGTTAAAAAAATATTGAGTAAGTATCAAATTTCATAGTTGGTACAAATTTTCAACCAAAGCACAATTTCAAGGTCGCATTGTTTTTGCGGACGCCCAGAAAATTTTAATAATGAGCGACTATAGCCATCATCACGTTTTTTGGTATTTTTATTTCGATTGCTTCCTGAACATTTGACTGATGAGCGCAATAAAGAAAAATGGGTAATAAAGTTATAAACAAATTAACTCCTCATGAGACCCAATGGCTAGAGGTACTTACGTGTGCTTGTTTTTCCTGCAAAAATAAGTTTTTAGGCATAATATTTTAGAGATCTTATTCACTGTGGAGCTGAAGACGTACCTGATATTACATGGTTACCACCGCCCATGAACAACAGCAATGTGACTTAGGTTTTTCCCTACCAAAGTATGAGAAGTCACCCGATACGGGGACGAAACGTCCCATGGCCGTGTGATTTCACCGGCACTTATACCCTTTCACCAGAACACAGTAATGGCACTGTACCACTGCTTGGCGGCAGATTAACAGATGTGTAGGCGGCACTTCTCCGGATCAACAGGCAATACTTGAAGTAGAACAGTAGGAGCAGTAGGACTGCTACTAAAGTTGCTCCTTTCGCACTATCCAGGAAAACGTGCGCAGAGAACACAGTTCACAAAATTATTTAGGTCTTATTGCTGTTTCACATAGGTGTAATTACTCAACATCAGTTAGGCCGTGAGCCGTGAGCCGATACCATATAACACTTCCATTGAGAATTGGCAGCAGATTTTCGGTATGTTCCCATCAATCTGATTAATAATTTGATTAAAGGTGCCCGATAATCGTACTACTAATGGGGCAGATGAGAATAAACTAGATTTTCAACCTGAGAGTGGGAGATAGATATTGTTCTACCATGATATATTATAGTTTCTTCAAAATGTTTTCCAAACTTAAGTTCAGTGTAAGATTCGAATCGGTGTTATTAAATATATATATTTATCTATTATATATATTAATCTGGTAATCCTGCACGCTAAGTGTGCGGACGAATCATACAACACATTTTATACTTCTGCATCAGACGCTGGTTGAGTCTGATGTTGAAGTATAAATATCATCATCATCTTCCTGCCCTTATCCCACACTAAGTGGGGTCGGCACAACATGTATTTTTCTTCCATTTCCCTCTGTCAGACGTCATCTCAGCACTCACTCCTTTCTTACGCATATCATCTTTCACACAATCCATCCATCTTTTTTTTGGCCTACCTCGTGTCTTATATCCTTCCACATCCATAATATGAAATCAAAATTGCAACGAACGCTTGCGTTGTGATAAATCACGATTGGCGAAGAAAACAAGAATCAAACTTAAATAAGACAGTGGCACTCCGGGAGTGCCGATAGAAGTGAAAATAAAAGAAGACTACACTACGGATACTTATATACAGAGGTGTCGGTAACGGTAACAGTGTCGTGAGTTAGATGGTTTTTTTCCCCGTCTCAAAAAATTCCTAACGCCCTAAAGAAATTTTCACTTAAAAAGTACAAGTCAATTGATTATTATGAAGAGCTAAGAGTTAAGTAGGAATGGGACAGTTAAAGGACAAAACAATTGAAAACTCTTCCATACAATAACGTTGAAGTCATTGTGGTAAAGTAACCACTTCACTAATTAATGTGTCAAAGAATCTCAGTGATTGATGAATGTTAATAAAACATTACCTATGGAAAGAAAAAACATTAATACAGTACTGAATAATTTATTAATGAAAATACTTGTATCTTAAGGACTATCACAACTTTATTTGTCAAAACATATGAGTGACTATTGCGGAAATACATTTTTAAATTCACAATAGTTGCGCATTATATTTTAGATTCTGAAAATGATTTTCATATAAGCTAATAATGAAGATGAAATGATGACTGAAGTATTATTAAGCCTTAAGTGTCTTAAGTTCCTCTTCGTACTTGGACGAGAACTTCCCGGATGGGTCGTACTTGGCCTTCAGTCGGTTCCATAGCTCGGCCTCTTTGTTGATTAGGTGGGCGATCACCAATTTGACTCCGTCGCGCTGGGCTTTGGTGCACTTCTTGCAGTATGTCTCCAAGGCTTCTTGGATGTGAGCTAGAAATAAATAACAGTGATTATTGCTGATATAAGTCTTGCTCTAGCTGTCAGATTTTATTAAACGGAATGATTTATTTACTGAAAGTGTTAGCTGACTTATTCGTGAAAGAAAAATTGCCGACTATAAGATTTGTCTGCGTTACCGCGATAGTAAAAAAAAGTAAAACGCGGTATGTGAAAAGTTGAGACTGCCTTAACATTCGGAAAAAAGTGTGAATTTGTGTGTGAAATTATGTGACCAAGCATCACTCTTGACGAGTTTTTGTTTTAGGAAAAATATCTGACAGCCCGTAACAGACGTTGAATGGTCAACAATCAAACAATCTTGAGCGATGATTAATTGAAATTGAATTTGACCGTTTATTAACTGATTTCTGAAATGATCAGCCTTTCGTACACCGAGAGCGAGATAATTAATGTTTAAAGCTGTAAACCATTCATATTAAGAAAAATTATGATTCTAATGTACGGACAGCAAATCAATTGTCATTGCAACAAAATTTATCGGACCGTTATTACAAAATACTTAATTAGTTGAAATCTTTTGTATAGAATTTGATGATAGCCATAATCAAATTATATACAAAAGATTTCAACGCGCTACTACATGTTTAAAAAAATAAACACTTTGAGTGTCCTCTGCACTAAGGTTCCCTGTGTCGCAGGTGGCATGGTCACATACACATCAAGACCCCGCAATATACTTCACGATTATCACACATACTTTTCCCCGGCCGAAAATCGAACCGGTATGATAAAGGTATGATGCATTTGAAGACGGAAGGTATGTACTAAAGCACTTACATTTGAGCTCTTTCCCGTCAGGCGTGCACCTGCCCTCGTCCATGATACAGTTGAAGTAACCTTCGAACAGCTTCTTGTTGGCGAGGACTTCCGGGATGTCGACGCCGTCCCATTTGTCGGTGTAGTGCTCGTCTTCGTGGGGACGCGACAAGGCTACGGCACATAGCCCGAACAAGCACACAACGATGGCACTCTTCATGTTGATGGTCTAAAAAGGCACAAACAGAAGTTAATAAATAACTCTTAGACACCATAAACCCCTGCATTTGACACCATATAACACTTATATTTTAAGGCGAAAATTGGTATGTATGTATGTCGGTGTGTGTATGTTTGTTACTTATTCACACTCGAACGACTCAACGGATTTGGATGGTATTTGGTACCATTATAGCATACATCTTAGATTAACACATAGGCTACTGTAACGCGGCGGGGCGCAGCTAGTTTAAACCATAATATTAATATTTCATTTCAAGTCGGACAGTCATCTTCAAAATCAAATTATTTGATTGGAGTCATTCGGATCCATCAGGCATAATTTTAATGACGATTATAAATATATTAATTAAAATGCATAAAATTATACTACAAATTTATTAACTACCTTAATAAATAAATGCCTTTAATAAATGAGTATTTAATTTCCGCCTTTATTTCATTTTACTAACCATCTCTATCATTTTTCATGATAGACGATTATAGTGGTTAAGTAACAAATACTTGATGTACCTACTCGTATGTACTACTCACAAATCTATTTTTTCGTATTTTGTACTGGCGCAGCGTTCGTCTGTTTGCGATAAAACCTGGTCAACGCATTGCGTACAAAAGTAATAATTGTTATAGGCATAGTAAATTTAATGTCAACCGATATTTCCACTACTGTTTTTTTCTTGCGGTAACAACGCGCTGGGTACGAACTGGTTAAATTCATATTTTTTTCAATATTTATATGCTTGATGTTTGACTTACCTTAAGTTAAATGGCAAGAGAGGACCGGCCTATTTGAACGTGGTGAGTATACTGCTTTCTCACTAGAATTGATCGAGCCTTTATATATTATCAGCTTTGTTTTTTTCAACAAAACAAGTTTAATGTTTTACTGTGACGCGCTTTCGGGAAATAGAACAACCCTACGTCGTTGAATTATTATTGAACATTCAATGAACAACAGTAATTTTGATCAATTATTTGTTAGGTTATTGTTAAACTAACTACAATAAATGATTGGTGCTTTTTTGATCGGGACCTGTTAATACACCCAAATACTTCCAGGCCGACAATACCTCATATTCTAAAGTTTTTTTATTAATTTGCATAGTCACTAATTGTGTCGCGTTTGAAACGATCTGATGACTTCGACTAATGAAAAATAAAATGAAAAATATTAATTTTTAGTAAGTAGGTGCAATAACATGATACAAACATAAATATAAATACTAATACTATGCCTATGACTTACCTACCGTTAATGTTTTTGTTACAATTTGTATTCCTATGATACCCACACTAATTAATCTGTATCGTGAGTACCTGTTACGTTTACCTAAACATTAATTATAATATAATAAATATTATTTTTGTAATATTATGGAATAAATTAGGAAATGGTTTTCTCTATGTAGCCGGTGGTAGCGCCACACAATGCCGTCATCATCATAAAGCTTTGTTCGTCCACTGCTGAACATAGGTCTCACCTACAAATAGTAAGCCCTCTAAAGCGCTAATATAGACTGGCCTCATAGCTCAATTGTGGGTCCTGAGCTCATTTATAACTAACATATATGTTTATTCTGTCTCTGGGTTTAAATATATAATATGTATGTTTTTTATAAAAAATAGGTACTATTTAAGTATCAGTTAACTAGTTCCCATTATAAGGGTCCATTAATATTTTATGAATTGCGGACAGTTGATATCAAACTCAAACTGACTAAAACCCTAGGTGTTCTTTCTCACATCGAAGTAATAGTGTTGCAGGCACGAGCATACTTCACTAGCACCAGCAACGGTGTGGGTGGTGGTAAAATTACACAGTGGAGGTGTTATATCCCCGCCACAGAGGCCGTGGGCCGTCTGCTCGTCCCGTTACAATAGTCACATAAAAAGCATTGAGAAAACTAGCCTTATTAATTTTTACGCAGTAAATAAGTCTTGACACTGGAAAATACCTTTTAGTAAGTCCCATACATTGTATAACCGTTTGTGGTCTTAAACTAGATGCCCAACTAATGTGAATAAGGCACATTAATTTATATGATGGGCAGATTCAGCTTGGTATGTTGACGTTAAAAAAATAAGAAAATTGTGTGTCATTTTTGGTTTTAGTTTGGATGCTACCAAAACCCAGTACAATTTTACTTTAATATCATACGGCATTTTAATCAATGGTAGCGTTATATAAGCCAAAAAACAATCCAGTCTGTAAAATAGGGTAACAAGGCACATTATTGGCATGAATCCCAAGAATTACCTGCCAAAACGCTCTCTCTCAACTAAATGCATTGATTTTCTCAATTGCTTACGTCCATGAATGCCAACATGTGAAAAATAAATAAATGAATTCCCTACCCTTGATTCATCACATCTTCCAAACAAGAAACGTTCACAAGTTCCAGCATCCTATTTCCCGGTTATCTGATGTCTATAAGCCACATTTGTAATGGAGTAAAACTAAATTTCATCTATCTTGACAAAAATTTGCTACCTTAATCAGTCGCAACGATCATTCCATTATACGTAGAAGGTAAATTGTTCGTATAGCCTACGAACAATTTCGGAGAACGAATTTCTACATTTAAAGTATCATTGGAAGTTTTTATATGACTGTACAAAACAGATTTTTTTTATTGGTGTTCGAATCATCACTGAAAAAATATTGAAATGAAATGTGTAAAATCGGACACTGTATCCGAATATATTTTTGTCCTAATCGTCAGTATGCCTACTTTGTTTGTGGTGACAAATGCTCAAAAGCCGCTAATGAATTATCTTGTATTGTAATTGTACTACATGTACATTTATATAACATAAATGACGGGAAGAGCTGAATGTTAACTGGTAACCTACGCCCATGACAATAGCTATACGACTTAGGTCCTCCCCGATCAAAGTATGAAAAGACTCAAGTCGCACCCCGTTGCGCCCGTTACCCAAAACGAGGATGTTACGTCTCATGCGTCTATAATTCCACCAGCAGCCACACTCTTCTACTATGGCAGATTACCAGGTGTGGTGCAATACTACTCTGGACTAACTTTGTCCAAGTTCCACTGTTTTTGGTTGCTCCTTTAGCACCACCCAAGGGGTACACACCTACGGACGCGAGCAACTGGACCCCAGAGAAGGAGAAGTAGAAGATTTTTTTTTAATCAACAAACCCTGTATTCTTCCTAAAATAGGCACATAGGACATAGTCCAGTGCGTTGTGAAGTAACAAAAACTAGATTTATTTTTTGTGACTCTTTTAGTCTAAAATGTTTTTCTGGCATGGTGATTATTGTAGAGATATATGTAAATATTTAATAATATGTAAATAAATTCAAATAAAAAATCAGATATACAAGATGGAATAATTTATTTAACAAACATAGTTGTATGTTAACTTATTTATAAGAATAGTAACTTATTTATTGTATAAGAATTAATTCATTTTTCTTTTTCTAAAACAAAAGTAGCCTTAGTTTGGAGATTAGCTGGAACAAAGAGAGACAGAAACAGACAGACGAACTTAAAGACAAACAAATATTTTATTTCCCTTATTTTATTTTTATTTTTACTTAATATTCATTAATTTAGCAAAAAGCTGTTATTTTGACATCACAAAAAAACACTTAAGTTTTAAGCATTTTTTTTTAAGGAACATATAATACAATGAGTAACTATTGCGGAAATACATAAACAAATTCGCAATATTTACGCAAATATATTTTCATCAGCTAATACTCCAAGGTAAATACTGACAGAAGCACTTAATCCTTATGGTCCTTAAGTGTCTTAAGTTCCTCTTCGTACTTGGACGAGAACTTCCCGGATGGGTCGTACTTGGCCTTCAGTCGGTTCCATAGCTCGGCCTCTTTGTTGATCAGGTGGGCGATCACCAATTTGACTCCGTCGCGCTGGGCTTTGGTGCACTTCTTGCAGTATGTCTCCATCGCCTCTTGGATGTGAGCTAGAAATAAATAACAGTGATTATTGCTGATATAGCTCTAACTGGCGAATTTTACAAAAGGTATGATTTATTTACTGAAAGTGTTAGCTGAGTTATTAATGGAAGAAAAATGGCGGCTATAAGGCACGTCTGCGTTACCGCGCTAGTAAAATCCGCAACATGGTGAAAAGTTGAGACTGACAACACATTCGGAAATAAGGCAAGAAGACTGACAAGTTTCTGTTTTTCAGTCATTTTTGTCATTGCATTACAATTTACCGGACCGTTATTACAAAAGACTTAATTTGGGTTATCATCCAATTCTATACAAAAGATTTCAACGCGCTACTACATGTTTTAAAAAAACCGGACAAGCGCGAGTGAGACTCGCGCACGAAGGAATCCGTACCATATCACGTTTTCTATCATATCATTATCTATAATATCAAAATTATTTTATTATAATATAAAAATCCCGTTTTGAGTGTCCCTTAAACATGTAATTTATCCAGTTCTTTAGTATTTGTTGTTATAGCGGCAACAGAAATACATCATCTGTGAACTATTACGGTTCATGAGATACAGCCTGGTGACGGACAGACAGACAGACCGACAGCAGTCTTAGTAATAGGGTCCCGTTTTATCCTTTGGTTTCGGAAGCCTAAAAAGAAACACTATGAGCGTCTCTCTACCCCTACGGTTCCTTGTGTCGCAGGTGGCATGTTCACATACACACCAAGACCCCGCAATAAACTTTATGATTAATCACACATACTTTTTGCCGGCCGAAAATTGAACCGGTATGAACCGGTACAAAGGTATGATGCATTTGAAGACGGAAGATTTGTAAAGGCACTTACACTTGAGCTCTTTCCCGTCAGGCGTGCACCTGCCCTCGTCCATGATGCAGTTGTAGTAACCTTCGAACAGCTTCTTGTTGGCGAGGACTTCCGGGATGTCGACGCCGTCCCATTTGTCGGTGTAGTGCTCGTCTTCGTGGGGACGCGACAAGGCTACGGCACATAGCCCGAACAAGCACACAACGATGGCACTCTTCATGTTGATGGTCTAAAAAGGCACAAACAGAAGTGAATAAATAACTCTTAGATACCATACACCCCTGCACTTGGATCGAATATTTCGTCCGTTTTTGTATACTTGACACTACATTTATGCTATAACTTAACTATTTTATTTTAAATTGGACAGTCATCTACAAAATCAAATCATTTAATTGGAGTGATTAAGTTCTGTCAGGAATCTCTTAATTATAAATTTCAATAGATACGATTTTACATTAATAAACATACACATGCATTAAGCCTTAAGAATTATCAGTGTGTATTTAATTACAGGCTTTATTTTTTTATTAACCTTCTCTTTCAGTTTTTTTGATAGACGATTATAGTGTTTTTAATGAACAAATACTTGATTATGTATTACATATAATTTTATTTTTCCGTATTTGATGGAACTTGATTAACTTATTCCTTGCGCGAAGGTTATAGGCATAGTATTGTACAAATAAATTATAACGATATTTCCTCAACTGTTCTTTTTCGCGGCACCGTGTTCAAACTAGTTAAACTTAAATTTTAATATTTAAAACTTACCTTAAGTTAAATGGCAAGAGAAGACCGGCCTATTTGAATGTGCTGAGTATACTGCTTTCTCGCTAGAATTAATCGAGGCTTTATACATTAACAGCTTTGTTTTTTTTCAACAAAACAAGTTTTTCTGTTTTTCTGTGACACGCCTTCGGGAATCAGATAACTCTACGTCACTCGATTTCATTATTAAATAGCAATTTAGATCATGAATATATGTTTTTATAATCCTTACTTAGTATAAAACAAAATCGTTCCCGCTGTTTGTACGCTTAGAACTTTTAAACTACGCAACGTATTTTAATGCAATTTTCAGGACTACATAGAAAGTTTATAGAGAAAGTTTTATATGTATTATATATGCATATATATAGTATAGTAGAAAAAGCCGAGAAATTCAAAGACGTCGTAACAAATATTATATATTTTTGAGCGTTGAGTGTTTTTAACACATATAACCATGTCGTGCTTTAGAGGGTAACCTCTAAATAAAACATGTCTCATGAAAAAACAGATGTAAATATTGTATATTATCTTTATATTTACATCTGTTTTTTCATGTAGTATAGACTAATGATAATCATAATATGATTAATCACGCCAAACTGCCCCACATCAGTCTCTACATTGCCCCCGTGCGAAGCCGGGGCAAGTCACTAGTAATTTATTAAACTGCCTGCAATAGTTGATTGGGTCTGTTTTGATTAGGAGCTCTAATACAGCCGAACACTTCACGCCGACTATACGTCATATTTTATAGTGTAGTATTATTTCTTAGTTTCATATATAATAGTATCATATTATTTATTGAAACGTGACATAATCGAAAACAATTTCCATCCTTTCAAATAGGTCAACAAGAAACATTATTGATTTGAAGCCTGACACCAGTTAAAACAATATCTCAACTAAATATACACACAATATAACTCAATATACACACAATTGCTGAATTACTTTCGTAAATATACATAAATTTCTACCTAAAAATATCCCTCGCCCCATTTCTCTCAAATGTCTTATTTCTCTTACACCCCCCATATAATCAATATTTTAAGTAAGTTTATTATAATAAATAAATTAAAGTTATAAATTCCCAATAATTTGGTATATATTTAAAAAAATTTACTAGTATTTTATCATCTCTTATTATATTATTATATTTTTATCCATGAGAGTGACTTTTAATTTTAATTATTGTTAAACTGGGCATGCTTTGTTAAAATTAACCCAAATGCAGAAAAAACTTGCGAAAGTACATTAACTCGGACATTAACTGAATTTGTTTTGAAATTAAAGACAAAATAGGCCAAAATGAAGAAGAAAAATATAGAATTAAATGCCATTGTCGATTTGTGACCAACTCTTTACAGCTACTTTTAGTAGATGTTGTTTTAGCTTCGTGCTTATCATAAACATATTAAACAGTTTGTTGATTCAATGAACGCTTACTTAATTTGATTACAAAATATTTTTATTAAATTAAAATTATTTTGTGACCTAATATTTACTGACAAATTTTTTTTATAGCTCGTAATACTCGTATTATCCCTTCCTAAAAATGTACATGACTAAAGTGTTCCAATAGCTAAATAAATGAGTATAAAATGAAACAAACGATACTTTGGTTGGTGTGGACAAAGATTTCAACAATTGAGATCTTTGGGTGTGGACACCAACGAATCGTTTGAAGGTCGCTGATTCAAACCCACAAGAGCATTAATGAGCTTTTCACTCAAAAAAAGCTATGTTCACAATCCCTCGTTCTCGAAATTGTGAAGGAAAACATCGTGAGGAAACAGGCATGTCTTAGAACCAAAAATTGGAAGACATGTGACATTTACCAATCCGGAATGGGCTCCCGTGGCTCTAAGCCCATTCACTCTCCATTATCGAGAGTAGGCTGGTGTCCCTAGTGGAAATATTAGAGGCTGATACGGAAGTGGCAAAGTGCATCAGAATTCCAGTAGGTACAGTAATCATTACAGCAGCAGACAGAACCAACGTGCGACACGTACACGTTCTGAATACACATTACGCGATACTAATTTGGGAGTAAAAAGCTAACAGCAATATTATTTAGGCACAGATATTATAAAACTATACATTTAGGTAATACCTTCAACTACTGATAATGAACTAGCTCGAGTGGTGTAGGTACTCGTAGATCATAAGCGTACTCTTGATGTTGATGTGTGAATTTTAAATATAAATCTAAATTATTCTTTATGTTCTTTTATTTATTTTAATAATTTGAATATGCTAGTTTATTATGTACTGTTAATAACATTTTTAATTATATTATTAACAAAATATTTCAATTGAACTACAAATTAGTGTGAAATCAATACAAGTGAAGTTTTTTTTTTGTTTGTTTTACAAATATCGGATTGATTACGGATTTGTATCAGTTTTTTTGATAAACGATTTTAAATAAGTAAATATTTGATTAGTTAATCAAGGTCCACCTGTCGGTAAATGGTGACCCACGTCCATGACAACAGTAATACGCCTTAGTATAAGATTTGGATCTTACACTGAGTGGCACTCATCCTGTAACGTTCATCAGCCGACAGAACACAGTAATGCGAGCACTACTGCTTTGTGGTAGATTCCCAAGTGTGGTGGCAGTACCTCTCCGGACGAACCTGGCACAAGTTCTGCTACTTTTGGTTGCTCCTCTAGCACCACCCAGGGGGTATGTGTAGGGAATCAAAGGGTACACAAGGTATAGTCAAAGGGTACAAATGAATGTGGTGTGTATTCTGCTTCTTCTCTGGAATTAATTGAAACTTTATACTTTATAATGATCTTTACCATTTTGAACAAAACATGTTTTTTTGCCTATGACGCGCTTGCGGGGAATTATACAACCCTACGTCACTGGTATTATTATTAAACATTCAATGCACAACAGTAATATAAATCATTTTTATCATTTTCTCACGAATATGTTTACTTGTACGTCTAAAATTTGACATATCGAAACGATACTTGAGATCTAAAGGAACAAATGAGTTTGAGTTGGTTTTGTTTGGGGACCTATAAAACACCAAAACTTAAGTCTGACAATACAATTTATATTATCAATATAGATAAATGATTTTTCTAAGACGAATGATATAAGTGTGCTTCTATCAAAATAATTCTGTGACATAAATTCTATATCATACACTTAAGTCTGAAAATTCTATTGTATTGGAGAATTTATTTGCTTGCGTATGATAATATTGCAATTATGATATATTCCCTAAGCACGCCTATATCATTCGTCTTAGAAAAATCATTTATATTGTTTAAGAGCTACGACTAATTCAATTAAAGACCGGTAATAGCTTAAATGGGTTGTTGCATTTAAGACTATTTAACATATTCTATTTTTATTTGACCTTAGTGAGACCGTGTATTATTAGTTGATATATGTTTTTATTACAGCGCTGTTTTGTATATTCCTTTCCGCCACAATCTTAGAATATTGTCTAGGAATTAAATAAAAATTTTAGATGATTTTCTATAATGAGCCTGCGTTTCTGAAACACCAGAAAAATTCCTGCCAACTACCAACGTCATGTTGAAATGTCATGGTGAAATCTGGCGAAATCAATGAAATATATTGATATTACAAGCTCACGAGAATTTGATTCGACAATTTAGATGTCTTAATGTGTACGGCGCAATGCGATATAATTGGTAAAATAGCTGTTCCCCGCGACTTCGTCCAAACAATTTTTTTTTTCTCAATTTATATTGAGTTACGCCCATCACGAGAGCCTACAAAATATATGGGTAAGTTAACATTTTGCAAAGTCGCAACCTTATACTGAACATGGATTGATATACTTGTAGCGTTTATCGCTTGGTCCACAAATTGTAATTAAATATTATACTATATTTGTTATTCTCTGTAAAATTTGTGGTGGAGTATATCATCATCTACATCTTGAGTAACTTAATAATTGTAATATAATAATATTGTTCGATTTTCAAACTAAAGAGCTCTTCTTTGCATTGGGTAGTATTTATTTGTGTCGTAGGTTGGTACCGGTCACCGCTGTAACCCTTACCATATCTACTGTAGTTTGCTGTACTGTAGTATGTGATATTGTAGAAATATGTCATCCCAATTGCATCCACATTTGTTTTAATATATTCGTGTTTCTGGTACTGCCCAACCACTTGGACATCTATTGATTTCTGATTGAAAAAAAGATTACGAATATTAAGAGTAGTAATTAATTAACTGTAATAATTAATTGTGATGCGACACGAATTGTCCCTTGAACAAGTTTATGATATGGGTCGGTTCAGTGCTCAAATAACCCTTATCAATTTCAGTTTAGGTAATTACTTAACTGACAAGACATATTAAATTTTACAAGGAGGTAATAAAACGTATTATTAAACAAAACCGAATAATTTATTAAAATATTTGCAAGTATGTTACACGTTAAAAATATTCACAAGCCTTAATAATTCAAATCCTAAATTTTGAATAAATGATGACATATTTATATATGGATAAAGCAGTTACCACAAAATCATTGTTGCATTATCTAAAATTAACACTCTGAGCACTCAAGCAGACTTGGCTTTTTTGATGTCTTCTTCGTACTGAGCTGAGAATTTGCCGTTAGGGTCGTACTTGGCCTGCAGTTTTTTCCATAACTCAGGCTTGTGGTTGATCAGGAATTGAATAACCTTCTCAACTCCTTTACGCTGGGCTTCAGTGCACTTTGAGCACTTTGTCTCCAAAGCATCCCGGATGTGAGCTAGAATTGAAGCGTCAATAATTAATAAGGGCGGTTTTTTGAAGTCCATATATTATTAACGTTTATTATATATACGTATATTGAATAATAATACGCACTTTTGAGATACGTGTTATTATTAACATGAGGTATTGATAAATTATATTTGTATTTATTCCGAAGATAACGATTACTATTGACTAAAAAATAAATGGGTTATTTTTGACACAGACAGATATCATTTACATATCTAGATACGTTCGTTTCTAAGAAAAAAACGCATCAAAATCAGTCCATTCGTTCGGGACCTACGATGCCACAGAGAGACACACATATACACGGATACACAAATACACACTACAAACTTATAACACCCCTCATCGGGTGTTAAAACTAACAATTGACGTTTGCTAAACACTTACATTTGAGCTCCTTGCCCTCAGGCGGGCACCTGCCCTCATCCATGATGCACTTGAAGAAGCTAAGGAGCAACTTCTCGTTGTGGAGAATTTCTTCAAGGTTGACATTGTCATATTGTGAATTGTAATGCTCTCCGCTGTCGTGGGGATGCGTGGAAGCGACGGCACAGAGGGCGACAAAACAGAAAACGATGGCGCTCTTCATATTAACGATCTGTAAAATGTAAGAAACAATCCATTTATACGTTTCTTTGTTTTATTTCTATTATTAAGGTTCGCATTGATAGAGATTACAATTACACAATTAAATTACAACAATTAAATTGTAAAGGAGACAAATTTTACATTGAGCGTTTGATGAACATTAATGCTATGAATTATTAACTGCTATGAATAATATGACTAATTTTATGACAAGTTGCCAAACACGTCTGGCATATTTGAAAAAAGAAACGTTTTATGCACTGATATTTGATGTATCAAGGTGCCAATTATTGGAAATTATAGATTTTTCGTTTACAGATCCAAATAAAGAAAATTTAATGATAAACCACAGTTATTTTACAAAAGACAAATTACAATGATATGTGTTTTTTGATCTAAATTATTAATTTGACTAACCTTTAACAAAGTGCACCAGAGAACCAACCGGTCGATGTGGCTGCAGTGCGTTTATTATTTCGTTGGTAAAAACCTTCGATATTTTATACTCTGTCAGGATTGCCTTTTTTTGAATGAAGCTTGTTTTTAATGATGCGTTTTGTGTAACAACACGTCATAATTAATTATGCACATTTGGCCCTCCACCATTTCGATATATAATATGTTTTACGAAAGTTATCGAATGCTCTCGCTTTTATAGCTTGAATTTTTTTTATTGTAAACATTGTAAATTTCTAAATGACCTTAACAAGATATATATGTCAAATGTCGTTATTTGTTTGTAGATTTTTTTTACAAACAAACAAAGTTATTTATTATATTTATTTTGTTATTATTATTGGTTTAGAAACTGTTCTGCTCAGTTTATTTACTAACCATTCAGGAGTGTTAAGAGGATTCAGGAGTGCACGGGCCTAAGCCAAGTGCATTTCAGCTGTTAGCCGTTTGGTGTCAAGGCTTCGGGAGTAAATTCACTTTGTAGAAATTTTTGAACTATTCTACAGGTATTTAATATACCTGCTTTTTGGAAGTTGACGTAGGTATGCTTTGGGATTTCTAAGTGGTCTAGCGATTGAAAAAGTTGTTTTGGAATAACGTCGGTTGATGATAAAACTATTGGGACTATTGAAACTTTTTGTAGACGCCACATGCGAGTTATTTCTTTCTTTAGGTCTACATATTTTGCCAGTTTCTCAGCAATGGTAGGTTGTCGGTGTTGTGGATGGCGATGTCAATAATAAGTGTTGTGTTGCTAAATTTATCCAAAAGGGTTATGTCAGGTCTGTCTGTTTTTTCTGTCAAGATAGCACTATCAAAGTACAGTTTATGAGTAGTGTTTTCCAGTACTGTTTCGGGGATGTATTTTTAATAAGGCGCAGGTTTTGCAGATGTGTCTATAAGTTTAAATTACACTGCTAAGCTATGGTGAATGATGTTGGCAACCTGATCGTGTCTAAACTTATAGTCCGTTATTATTATTGTTAGTTCTGAATTTGTTCAGCCCGGCTCCTTGGAGTGGGTAATATCTGAAGTGCACGGGCCTAAGCCAATTGCACTCCAGTGGCTGCAGTAGGTGGGTTATGATCACTCAGTATGTTGGTGGAAAGATCTGACTTATTATTATTATAATTCTGTTGCTAATGTGTTTTAGCGCCGTTTTGGTGTATTTTTAGGCTCAGTTTTTAAGCACAATTTTTCTTAGGTTTTGATAGTTAATAGTCGTTTCAAGATCCAGAATAAACAAGATCATTCGGTATCTGATTCCAGACTTTTCGTGCTAAGAAAGGAAACGATGTTATTAAAGCTAAAGTGTTTTCGTGATCAAGTTCTAGTAAAATATAATATGAGTATAAAGAAATGAATCGATGGCTTAGTAGTCTAAAAGAAAAAAAAATTTTTTTTTTATTCGGTTATCCTCATGGTTTCTCTATCGTGAGGGCAACGGAAGAGTTATGCCGCGCTCCTACTGACTAAACCCCAACGTTGTTTCCTCATCTCGCCTTTTACCGAAGTAAAGTAACCAGCACCTGACGACCATCGCCCTCGCGGCCCTTTGCGGCTGTCGCAACATAGACCTCACGACCCTTAAGTAGAGGCACCGACTTCTCGATTTAGGTCCTCCAAGATTGAGCAGCAGCCGTTTTAGTGCAGCGGCTGTTCCCATTAGCCGAGGGGTCATTCGAGAAAAATGCGCATAGTATACAATAATTCCACTTACTATCGAAGAAAAGACCATGATGGTATCTCATACTCGAACCAACCGCAACACAGCTTTCTCCTATTAAGATAGGTTATCCATATGGCAGAATGCGTCGTGGACCATACAAGCACATAGCTTCCGTCTTGTTTAACGCAACCGTAAGTCCCAAGTGATTCTCCGAACAATCATGGTAACCGATAAACCTGTCAAACGGAGCACTTGCTCAAACGTGTGAATTTTATAGTAAACCTAACATTGCCTGCGAAGCTAGGGTTACTGGGTTTGATTCCCAGCCAGAACATGCTTGTGTGATGATGAGCATGTAGTACGTTCTTAGGTCTTTTTGTATTCCGTGATTGTGTGTCTTATAAAATGACCAGAAGACCGACCGGTTTGAAGATATTGATTAAAGAAATTGTGGTCCCCTACACGAGTTAGAATTAGAGGGAGGAATTAGAGGGTACAGACCTACGGACGCGAACAACTGGACCCCCAAAAATACTTAATGAGCGATGGCAATCGGGAACAAAGTTGCGGCTTGGTACCTTTCCAATTTGGGCACACGCTTATAATACCTAACAGAAAGTTTCGTTTGTAGATTTTTTTTTATTTTCCTTATATAATATAATACTTATCTCGTTTGGTTCCCATAATTTGCTTCCCGTTTGGAGATCTTCTAGTTAAAGTGTGTACAGGTTAAAAAAAAATAACAATGGCGGGCACAGCTAATAAAATTGCCCTCGGTTTGCGACCACTTCAATGTTTCCAGAACTTTTGAAGTAAACTATGTTCCGTATTTGATAACCTACACATTCTTAACCTATGTTTATACCCTACACAAAAATAGATATACTAAAATTTTGCAAAATCGGAACCCTATACCGAACATGGACTGATATGCTTTTAGTGTTTATCGCTTGATCCACAAATTGTAATTAAATACTATATTTGTGGTAATAAAGTATTCAATTACAATCTAAAAAAGTATTAAATTTGTGGTGGAGTGTATCATCATCTACCTACTTGAGCAACTTAATTAATTAGCAGGTGTAGATATAACATACCTAAATAATATTTGTGCTGTTCGATTTTCAAACTAAAAGAGCTCTTTGCATTGGATACTGTATATTTGTGTCGTAGGTTGGTACCGGTCACCACTGTAATGCTTACCATATCAACTGTTCTTTACTGAAGATGTGACATAGTTGAAATGTGTCATCCTAATTGTATCCATATTTATCTCAAAATATTCGTGTTACGGATACTGCCCGACAACTTGGACATCTATTGATGTATGATTGAAAAAAAGACTGCAATTATTAAAAAATTTCGAATTTAATTCATTTTTATTCGACACGAAATTGTCTAATCATGATACCCTTGAACTAGTTCACGATATTGTTTGGATTAGTTCCCAAATAATCTTTATCAATTTCCTTATACGGAAATACTAATCAGACAAGACAGATGCATTTTTTCGCTAATCCTGGGGATAGGTCGATTATCTACAACTGTGGACTGGAGAATTATCTCGTCAAGGATTGATGTGATCCTCGTCGTACTCCAAGCCTAACAGAGCTGCTAGTATTAATTCATTCTACCAACCCATCCTTTTCTTGCCGACACAGCAGGTATTCTACCATATCACTCCTCAATAAGCAGTCAGACATGCTATCTGATGGTTATCATTTTTGTGCTGAAATAATCAATATTTTCGTATATTTTGATAAATACTACGATTATTTAATAAAAATATATTGTAATAGGTAAGGATAAAACGTATTAATAAACAAAATTGAATAATTTATTGAAATATTTGTTACATGTTAAAAATAATCACAAGCCTTATTAATCCAACTCCTAAATTTTGAATAAATCATGGAATATCTATATATGGATAATGCAGTTACCACAAAATCATTGTTGCATTATCTAGAATTAAACACTCTGAGCACTCAAGCAGACTTGGCTTTTTTGAGGTCTTCTTCGTACTGAGCTGAGTATTTGCCGTTAGGGTCGTACTTGGCCTGCAGTTTTTTCCATAACTCAGGCTTGTTGTTGATCAGGAATTTAATAACCTTCTCAACTCCTTTACGCTGGGCTTCAGTGCACTTTGCGCACTTTGTCTCCAAAGCATCCTGGATGTGAGCTAGAAATTAAAAGAAAATAATTAATAAACGCTGTTTTTTGAACTCAAGACACTCAATTAATAAGCCTTACAAGCCGTTGTAAGGCTTATTAATTAGTGACCTCAAAAGTATATAAAATCAGTCGTTATATAAAATGGTGGTAAAAATATCAACGAAAAATTTATTTTGAGGTTACCGGATATCTTACCGAATATTTGGAAACAATAAGTTAAACTAATAAGTTCATGATCTATTCAAATATTTCAGCGGACTAATTGGGATAAATATAATAACGAGCGCATATAACAATGAAAATGCCAAGAAGTTTACTGTACAAAAATGCAAAAACAGATTTAAGGTAATTATAATCTTCATAAATTATAGCTAAAAACCACATCAGCTTTCAAACAGCAAAAAAACGCATGAAAATTAGGCCGTTTGTTTGGGACCTACGATGCCACAGACAGACATATATACACAGATACACAAATACACACTACAAACTTATACGAGTAATACCCCTCATCGGGTGTTAAAAATAACAATTGACGTTTGCTAAACACTTACATTTGAGCTCCTTGCCCTCAGGCGGGCACCTGCCCTCATCCATGATGCACTTGAAGAAGCTTAGGAGCAACTTCTCGTTGTGGAGAATTTCTTCAAGGTCGACATTGTCATATTGAGAATTGTAATGCTCTCCGCTGTCGTGGGGATGCGTGGAAGCGACGGCACAGAGGGCGACAAAGCAGAAAACGATGGCGCTCTTCATATTAACGATCTGTAAAATGTAAGAAACTATAATATTAATTAATACGTTTTATTTCACTATTTTATTTCTACTATTAGATAAGGTTCGCATTAACAGGGGTTTGAAAATTCAATTGTAAATTAGACAAATTTTGCATTGAACGTTTGACAGACAATAAAAATAAAACATTTAATTTAAAACAGGTCATGTTGAATATGCATTTTTAATTGCATATAATTTTAGTAAATATAACTACTATATAACTACTATATACTACTAACTACTATGAATAATATGACAAATTTTACGCCAAGTTGCCAAACACGTCCGGCATATTTGAAAGAAAAACCTTTTGTGTGACTTGTGCACTGATATTTGGTAATACGTACATGAAGGTGCACATTGCCAATTACAGCATATTAAAAATATTTCGTTTACAGAGCCAAAAAAATAAAATTTAGAAATAAATCGCAGTTATTGTATTTTACTTAGGTAACATACTACAATTATATGTGAATTTTGATCTTAACTATAATATTAATTTGACTTACCTATTACAAAGTGCACAAGAGTACCGGTCGATGTGGATGCAGTGGGTTTATTGTTTCGGCAGTAGAAACCCTCCATATTTTATACTCTGTCATGATTGCTTTTTTATATTAAGCTTGTTTTTTGCGTTGCGTTTTGTGTAACATACGTCATAATTAAGTATGCACATTTGGCACTTGCATTTTTGATTGCTTGTTTTTACAAACAGCGCTGTGAAGTAGAAACCTAAGAACTCCACCACTTCGGTATATCTTATACGAAACTAATCAAATGCTCTCATTTGAAATTACCTTCTAAAATTGTTTATGTACATTGCAAGTTTCTAAATAACTTTAACAAGATATATAAGTGATAAGGCCTTTCTAAACAAACAAATGAAATTATTTATTTATTATATTTTGTTATTATAATACTGATGCTAATGTATTTTTATTTGCTTGTTAGTTAAATATAATAAGAGTATACATAATAAATCGATGTTTTCGTAGTTTAGTTGATAGTAATCTAACCTTGTTTACAAACCCAGGGTTACCGGATTCGATTCCCAGCCAGGCATTGTTTGTGTGATGATGAGCATGAAGTAAGTTCTCGGGTATTTATGCATAGGATTTGTGTGTATCCAAGCCTCCTGGAACAAATGCTATTCTAGTGTCTTTGAGCAGATAAAATATTAAAGGCTAGATAAAGCTTAATTTTAATTTTAGTTATGATACAAATTGGATAGTATGGAACAGTTATCCCATTCTTTTAAAATGCATTTTTATAACAAGAAGACACTCGAACCGATTTGCCTTTTTCAACAAAACCAGCTTTTTTGTTTGTCTGTGACGTGATTTTGGGTAATTAACAACATCACCTCTTACAACCCGACATGTTCAACTAAAACATGTTTACATGTTCAACTAAAAGATGACTTGAGATTACCATAGCAACATTGAAGCTGCTAATAAACTAAATGGCTTTCAAGATATGTTCCTACTGTGTTAGTATTTTAGGATCAGTATTTAATTTCAGAAATGGATAATGACTTTGTACTTGGCTCCTCAGAAAGTACGACTTTCCTGGCAAGTATTTATTTGCCAGGTTCAATAAGTTGTCGTAAGCTATCAATATTTGATTATGTAACCGCAGTTGCCGGCCGACCTTCGCGTACCTCGTCATGGAGATGATCACGTCTACGTCTAAATTCTCCAAACCAACCCAGAGCTGCGACACGGTGCTTCATCACCAAATGCTAAATGAAACTAGTTAGAATTATGAACAAAAGTAACTTCCTTCCAGTAGCCAAGTTGTATGTCAATACAGTACCATATTTTCGATTAGTCAAGGATTCATTGAATTTTCTTGCGTCAAAATGGTTTCCATGCTATATTATTAATTTTATAGAAGAATTAAGCACAGCATTACATTGTATTACTTTCCAGTTACTAAGCAGTGGTTTGTTAATTTGTTAATTTTGTCAACGAGCGAGAGTGAGCTATATCAGTAAGGTGCCAATTCTAGATAACCATGTGAAAATTTTATGCGGCTAAATGGCAATTTGTACAATATAACATTACTGTCTGTCAAACTGTAAGCTTAATAGTTTAGTTCATTATAATATTTCGGTAAACTTCCCAAGGCCAAATGGCATTTTATTGGCCATTTTTATTAATTATTTGCTCTTCTAGGTCGTATTTTATTGAGTGTTTTATGACTTTTTAACTGGCTTGAATGAAATAAGAACTCAACTCGTGTGTGTGTGTGTTTTTTTCATTTGTTACAAGGTACAGAACAAGAAAGTTCTTAATTTACTAATGTTTTTTTTTTTGTTTTGCGATGTATTTGCTAATTTTTCCCTTGGAAATTTCATAACAAAATTCTACCCCTAATGTAATAAAAAATTATTGAAAGTATGCTCCATCTGCAGCTACAACCTTCGCCCATCGTTCAGGTAGTTTTCGTATTCCTTGCTGGAAGAAGTCCTGGTCTTTTGAGCTTATCCAGTTGTCAATCCAAATTTTGATACTTTCACATGAAGTAAACTTTTCTCCAGTAAGGTCTGTCTGCATCGTCCGGAATAGGTGGTAATCCGAAGGAGCTATGTCTGGTGAATATGGCGGGTGGGGTAACACTTCCCAGTCCTGTCCCTCTAAATATCTTTTTACGACTTCTGCGGTATGCGGTTTGGCATTGTCATGCTGAAGAACTAATTTGTTATGTCTATTCACCCATTCTGGTCGTTTTTCTTCTATGGCTCGCTTCAAACGCATTAGTTGTCGTCGGTAAACTTCTCCATTAATAGTTTCAGAGGGTTTGAGCAACTCATAATATACAATACCTTTCTGATCCCACCAAATACAGAGCATGACCTTGGCACAGTGAATATTTATTTTTGGCTGTGATGGGCCTGGTTCGCCTGGTTTCACCCAAGCTTTTTTGCGTTTAGGATTTTCGTAGTGTATCCATTTTTCGTCTCCTGTGACTATCCGATGCAAAAATCCTTTTCTTTGCTGTCTTTGAAGCAGCATTTCACAAATGGTTTTCCGACGTTCCATGTCTCTTTCTTTTAAATCATGTGGAACCCAGTCACCGGCTTTTTGAATCATTCCCATCATTTGTAAACGCTTTGCAACAGTTGAACGATCAACATTTAATGCTGCAGCTAATTCTGATTGAGTTTGGCAAGAATCTTCCGCCAATAATGCTTCCAATTCAGCATCTTCAAATTTTTTTGGTGGTTTTCCATGTTCTTTATCCTCAGTACTAAAATCGTTATTTTGAAATCGTCGAAACCATTCCTTGCAAGTTGTATTAGACGGAGCATGCTCACCATAAATCTCCACAAGCAAACGATAAGTTTCCGCTGCAGTTTTCTTCGCAATAAAATAATGTAATAACACTTCCCGCAAATGACGTTTATTTGGAATAAAAACCGACATTTTCGAAAAGGTGAAAACAATTGTTGCTTACACTTCAACCAAATATCATAAAATGCGTTAGATAGCTGACATTCAGTACTATCGAATACAAGTATGGTCATTTATTAGTACACGTAAACAATACTAAAAACGACATCTGTTGAGAAAGGGCGGAGTCATATTCACACACCAATAATTGAAGAATGAACTCTAATGTAAGAATAAAAAAAATATATACTTAAAATATTGGTTTTTATATAATAATTTTTAAGTCATTCACTCGTTACTTTGATAGGATCCAAGGTGATCCAATACAAATTTCAGGACAGGGTTGAATTCAGGTATTCGATATTTAAATCAGTCATTTGTAGTTAGCGTAGTTTCGCCAGTAACGTGACTTTATTATATGGACACACATTTCGTTATTTTAAGTGATATTATGATATTTTCGTAAAATTAATTTATCATATCTCTATGGTCTTAAAATAGCTAACTAAAATTGCTAAAATTAGTCAGCAGACACTTCACATCTTTTTGTGTTATATCTAAAAATATCACGTGTTTGCCAAATTAATGTTTCATATGAAACTGTGTCATGAACATGTTTACATCGCTATGAATAAACCAACAATTCCGAGATTCTATTAACATTATTATAGTGTAAACAAGACGAAATCAAGTTCAATATGTTTATTTGCAATAGTTATGGAAATAACTGATTTTCTTAGTATCTTGGCCGCTAGAACAGATTGATCTCGATGTCAATTAAATTATCATGTAGGTGTCATAATCTTTTGTTTGCTGAGTTTTCTAAGAAAAATATAAGATCTAAATCTCGATGTACATTAGTCGAGTTAACAATATGGTAGCTTGGAAAAGTACTAAATAAATCTGAGGAGTTACGCGCGATTGTCCATCTTACTACGGGAATACTTCACTTTTTACTTTTAGGGATAAAAAGTTATATAATTTCCTGGTACTAAATTGTATCTAAATTCCTTGAGCCATTTGAGCGTAAAGGAGTACAAACACACACATGCATACTAAGTTAAAAGCTTGTTGTTAAACCCTATCTGACCCTCCATAGGGAGGAACGAGCAAGAAACTTATAATGGAATAGCCGCAACTAATATAATTCTACAATACTTTGGGATAACAATGCGTATTTTTCGCAACAGGACAGGTCGGAACTCAATAGAATTTTTAATGTCTAATTTAGACTGTCTAAAGATTTCATCATCAAATCAAATAATATTATTTGCAAAAACGTGGTATTTTACATACATCACTCAGTCATATGTAAATAGGTATATATAAGAATTCGTGAACAATCATTTTTTCACTTGTCAGCGTGCAAATGTTTAATGGTCTGCCGAAAAATATAATTATTCAGATATTAATGGTTAGGTAAGATTTTATATAATATAATTTGGTAAATACAATGTTGAGAAAAAATATGATAATGTCAGTGTAAAGAAAATATATATTATACATCTTAATTTTATTTTAATAATTATTTTAAAGTACATTGAAATTTAGTCTGAAATTTAAGTAATACTGTAGTTAGAATTGATTAATTAGTCTGAAATCTAATTAAACAATTCTAACTACAGTATCAATGCAGGTTAACGTCAATCTACTTGTCCAATATATGTGAGAATTGGCTCTATGAACTTAGATTTTTATTAAATATTTTTCTATTAAATATAATTTTTGTTTAGATTTCTAACTATTTGTTGAGAATAAAGGTTATTTTCTTTTTTTTCATATAGTGTGCAGATAGAGCTCATTATACAATTATTGTTTAGTACTCTTTAATTTGTTGATATTAGTTATAAAACTAGAAGCTTTTGAATTAAAAAATCTGCTGTTTCAAATACATAGATCTACTTGATCTATTGATCTTAGCATAGATAGATCTATCTATGCTAATACTCTATTAAATACATCTCTTCCGTACCAGCCTCTAATGTTAGCACTGCAAGGACATCTGCCTTCTCTACAATCGAGAATGAATAGGATTTGATCTTTCACG
The DNA here is from genome assembly GCA_921293045.1 of Aplocera efformata. Taxonomy (NCBI): domain Eukaryota; kingdom Metazoa; phylum Arthropoda; class Insecta; order Lepidoptera; family Geometridae; genus Aplocera; species Aplocera efformata. Next base: position 5,379,945 of record OV121055.1, read on the forward strand.
GATACCCGATCTAAATTGGACGTGGCACATACACATACATTTTTCCAGTGAAAATTACACAAGCGCAACTCTGGATTTGGAACCATGGACCTTCGGAATAAAAGTCAGTATCTGTGCCCCTAGATCACCACGTTTACTTCAAAACATATCCATCCGTCTCACCTAAATTGTATCTGGTAATTCTACATTAGTACATATCAATTACCTCCTACGCTATACCACAGATTTTATAATACTAGTGCTATACTATACCTATCCGGACTAGTTGCCGCCCCCATGTTTATCATTTTTTCACTGTGTTAAGATGAAACTAACATATACCTACGTAATGAGCTCATTCAAACCGTCTTTTCCATAAAAAACATCCCAAAAATAGCATCAGAACGATTACGGAGCCAATTACAGCTTAGCTTTATTTTACGTCAGAGAAGATCCTTAGATCGATCGACCAGTGCAATTATAGAATGACGTCAATCTACCAGCCTGACTGGTTCACACAAGATGGAAAAATATATTCTTGATATATTTTATGTATCTCCACGAAGCGATTCAAATTCAAAATGGAATAAGCCGAGCGCGACGTAAAAACCAAATGATTAACAGTTTCTAAATTTATCGTGAAGAAAATCTGTAATTTCCTGTTTTGTTTACTTATTTATTGCTGTTAACAATATTATGTTGAGTAAAACAACAGAAATGGAATAAACCAAGTGCACCAGTATCGTCTTCTTCGTTCATGCAATTGGCTAACTTTGGTGTCAGAGTTTCCAAGCGACCCAAAGGCTTCCGACATGGCTTAACGACTAGTATAGCCGGACCGACATTTAAACGTGCTCTCCGAAGCACGGTAGCGCTATGTTCTCATTTCCACTAAATTTTCACCCATCCAACTTTTGATCGGGTCGAAAGTTGCTTAACTTAGATGATCTGTAAAGAAAGCCTAAACCCGCGCCACAAGGTTCCTAAATGCCTTGAGTTTTTGGGAGCGTTCTAGATTTTATATTGACATCTAAATGGTTCAATACAAGACTTGAATATTGTCCCAGATTACCTACGTATTGCATTGTAAGAATTTTATTAGAATGATACAATAACTAACCTATTTCTTTAAAAAATCTATTTCTTTATTTGGTGCACTTTAAAAGTTATGCTTTAAATTTTAATAAAATATACCTGGATACCTTAGACGGAGGTAAGTTATGATAGTTTACAGTCAAAAAGAAATGTCAATAACCTTTCGTAGTTTTTGCGTCAGTCCAGATCAAACATAAAAAGACAGACAGCCTTCCAACACTTTTTCTTCTTCAAAAAATATAATGTACACATTTATTTTACTCCTCTTTTGATCAAATTTATAGAAGTCATTCACAGATTTATTTAACACTAGTTGGTAACAGGCGCGTTGCTACCGCATAAAAAATCATTGTACCTACTACTACCTTCGTGCTGTGCATAAAATACGAACAAACAAACCTTTTTTATACTAGATCTATACAAATTTATGGAAATAATAAATGTTTACTGTTAAAACGATAACTAAACAGGAAACTTTTATTTTAATATTTTTGGCACGGCTGAATCTCGCGATTTTTGGCGGCAAAATAAGCTATCATTGACGTCACACTAGAGTAGCCCTCCGCCACTAGAGTCTAGTTTATTGCAAGTTCCCGTTTCTAATCAACTGTTTTTATAAGAACCAGGCACAGCGTTTCCCAATAATTTTGTGTAACAGTCCAAACTTGTCCAAACAAACGCAATGATACTTTATATATTTTAAGCTAGACGTAACAAAGTTAAAGATTATACTAGTTAAAGCCGTTGGTTTCTCAAACAGTATTTAAATTCAAGCATATTCAAAATTTCATCTTCATTATAACTTGTTATGTGATTAAAAACTATGTAATTATCAAATTTATTAACATTAGTAACGGGTCTTCCTATAAATAGTTACGCGTGAACCTAAGTGGTGTTACTATTGGCAGACGTGGCCATCATACGTGCTCATCAATATTTCAAGGACGGACACCGACTCGCTGTCTGATGGTCACTGGTTCAAATCCACCAATGGTGCAATGAACAAATGCGCCCATCATCTGGGTTTGACCCTAAATTCTGGAAACAATAAAAAAAATCTGGAAGAATAACATCGTGAACAATGTACTAGAACCAAAATATTGAAATCATGTGAACTCAAACATATTTAATTCTTTAGATCTCAAGTAGCGTTTGAACACGTCAAAACTTACACGCAAACATATTCATGCGGATATAAGATGTCACAGAGCTCTTTAAGCACATATAATGCATACAGATATACCAAATTTACAGTCAGTTTTCATATTGTAAATCAATTTAATTTTTAAGATTCCAACCCAAGTGACACCTTCCAATCCAAATTGGGCTCCTCGCTGTTAATTAGGCAACGCTAGGTCTGTGTTCCTGCAGTAGGAATATAAGAGATTGCAATGAATTAATTACTCAATATCAGTCTATTTACTATCTATAACAATACATTTATAACAAGATAATTGCAGATAGCTCGTACCTATATATTATATCATGAGTAGCTCGAATAATGAGATGTGACACTATAATAGAGAATGCCCTTGCATCTCGGTTAAGGCCAGGAAAACCGCAAATGACAAGTTGTATAACTACTAAGGAATAAACAAAAATACGGAAATATTTTGTATCACTGTACGGCATAAAATGCGCGATTCACGGAAACAATTAGTATCATTATTGTTGTCTTACTAGCTTCTAACAACGACTTTACATGCGCAGTTTCGGGTAATTCTCAAAGTCAAAGGCAAATTCCATTGAATACTTAAAAAATATCTGTGTAAAAACACTTTTTTGCGATTATTACCTTATCCGACTCTCCATGCAGAGCACAATTAAGTGACCCGTAATGGGGGGATTCATAGTAGTAGTTTATTTATTTACCTTAGGTACAAGAAGAACACCTGGTGACGTCATGCATCCTAGCAGTACACATACAAGACAACCATTATCATAAAAGAAAGCAAAATATTTAAAAAAATAAAATGTTCTATAGCGGCGAGAAACAGACAAGGACATACTCTCAAAAATAGTTGCAAAAAAACATTATATATTATAATATAAAAAAATTGTATTCATGAAAACAAAAACGAAATAAAAAAAAAGAAATTAACAAAATAAACAAATGGCTTTAAAAGGGCCACGTCATGAAAACATTATAATAAATTGACTTATTGATTAATATACAAACAACATGTTACTTATGCCTACGTTCTATCCTATATGTTTAATTAGGTCATTATCTATCGATGATAATAATGATCAGCCGAATCGGTTTAGACGAGTAGTTTTGGTGTGAAAAGGTAAGAAACAACTTTAACAGACATACTTACTCATAGGATTACCAGATGTGTCCCAGATGACAACTTTACATCCAAGACCCGAGAACAACCCTTATGTTTACCACACTATGTTTACCCCGGCGGAACCCGGGATTCCAAGGCAAGGTTAATTGCGATTTTCCAGGAGGGTCCTTTGGATTTATGATACAAGTGGGAAGTGGAATTCGAAAAAGTGCGGCGTTGATGTGGTCTCTTAAGGTTATATAATATACAATCAGGGGGACCATGATGCTCGCGTTCCTAGGTGAATACCCTTAAATTACGCACACGTATCCCCCTGGTGGTGCAAAAAGAGCAACCCAAAGTAGCAGTAGGACATGTGCGAAACCTAATGAGATTTATCAGATGAGGAGATGAGATGATGAATCTTTTTATAATTCGGTTGGGGTTGACCGGAGAGAAAAAACTAAACGGTAGTTTATGGGCGGTAGAAACCACTTAACATCAGATGGACTGTAATATCGACCTGCCACTCAAGTAACATAAAAAACGTTTGTAGTACTGTACAAAAAATACGTAAAAATTGACTTCGTTATAAAACCATAACTTTTTGTTTGAAGGGGTATTTATCGCTTCTAAAAAAATCAGCATTCTGGTACTATAGAATATAACAAGATACTGTGGATTTATTTCATTATACTGTGGCATGGAAACTGCCATCAAATACATTTTAACGGTTCTCTGTTTTCAGGTACAGCATACATAATACAAATTTTTAATAGTTAAAAAGTCAACATTCAACGATGGCGAAGAACTATGTCCAGATATTTTCAATTACAATACAAATTTCATCATCCAATCAAACTTGGTAGTTAGTAACTAATCTTGCTTTCAAACCGTTTAGTCGTGCTTTCGTTTTCATATCGGAGCAATTAATTTCTGTGTAGTATTTAATTTGTACCTGCGACACAGGGAATCCAAGAGCGATCAATAAATTGATTTATTTATGCAAACAGGTAATCTAACCTTCTTTTAATTATATACAATAGATTTCTATGAACCGGTGAAGGATATCACGCCTCATAAGCGTCTCCGCGTCAACAAAGTGTCAGCTTAACAACCCTGGTTTTCAGACAAGGCTTTCGATCGGACGGATGACTTTGAATAATAAATAAATTAATATTCGTGGACATACACAGCGCCATCTAGGCCCAAACTAAGCATAACTTGAACTATGGTAACGAGAGACCTGATAGAATACTTATTTATAATTTTTTTTTGTAAATAAATTTGAAGTGTTTGCTTGTAATGTCCAAACAAGAGCTTTATACTAAATACTTTTGAAAGTACTTATGACAAAAATATATTTTTGTCAGTCTGTCTATTTGTTACGGCTAATCTCCTCCGAAACTTTGATGAGTTTGAGTTTGAATTTACCACCTTGTAGTACTTGAATAGAAAAGTAGTTTGAAATGAGTCGGATTATATTTTTACTATATAACATTTGATATATTATATTATTATACAATAAAAATATAATCCGATACAAATATGTTCAAAGCCAAAATCAACAAAAATCTTTATTTCCGTATTTTTCTTTTAAAATACTCGGACACGGATTTTTTTTTTATAATTGTCTTTCTACTTGAATCTGCATTCATAGAACTAAGTTTAGCGATTGTTAAATGTGCAAAAATATATTTCCGACGGTCATTTATTTTTAGACACTGATGTGACATTGAATTTATCATTGGAAGGTTTATTAACCTTCGGTTCAAAATACCCCAAGATTTAAATTCAGACAAGTTTTTTCTAAGTTGATATTTATTACAGAACAACGGCAAGAAACAAAAAATAAAGAAGACTGAATTCCATTCGTAGATATATTTAGAATTAATTTGGATTCTACGGAAGCACTTTTTTTCATAGTCCTGTTTTAATTTCGAGAAAACATTAGCGTATGATTAGATACACATGAAATATACCATTATATTGCAGAAGAGCACAAGAAATTCTCAAAACGAATCATACTAGCTGTAAACGCTTACGGTGTATACCGAAATCGAATGAGTGACATGCTACGAGGTATGTATGGATTTCTTTCGTTAGGAAAGCCGAAATGGAACATCGTACAGCTTGTTAGCACCTAGCTACCAAGCTATACTTAGCACATCTTCGAAGTAAGGGGTCCCCTAACTCGATTCCTAACCGGGTTAAACTTCATGTAGAGAGCATCAAGTTTGTTCTCGGGTCTTGAGTCCTTTTCTTGTGTTTATGTATTTGTCACCTGCCACAGAGGGAATCCTTTTATAGTGAAATGAGTGAGTAACCGTTATACTCGAGATATATTCTCTAGTTATTTCAATCAATTAGTTTGCGAGTTTACATACATAGCGTAAGATAAGTTTTTTGTATGGAAGTATTATTAACTTATTCTGTGGTTATATGCCATGTCAGTATTCAATTTATCCAGCAATTTAACTAATCAAATTGTAGTTGGACCATTACTTTAATGGCTCTGAATAGGTGGTCCAATTTTCTTCCCATATAAAAGCCAGTTATACGGTAAATCTTGAGTTTTCTTCTTACCAACAAGTTAGGAAAACAAGTGTTGGATTAAACTGTAAGTATTTTGATACACCTACACATTAATGAGGAGCTGTATATCTATGTTTTTTTATATAGAAGTTTGCTGTTTGCATAGCGGAATCTATAAGTATCTATAATAATTTATACCCATGTTTTGGGTAAAATATTGTACACTACTAAGAACCTCTCTGTGAGATTATTTGTATTACTTAAGTACACCTATTTCATTGACAAATCTTCCTCACCTATATAACGTAGGAGAGGAAGATTTGTGCGAGCAGCACTAAGAAAGGAATTTCAAAAATGTATGTCCTGGTGACAGTTATGCTCGTATAGAGGATGAAACTGTTTTAGAAGTTGGTTCCTGGAAAATTCCATTGGGCACACGACCATGCTACAATCAGCAAATTTGAGTATTCAAAATTAATTTCGTCACATTTTTTTGTGTAGAATGTTTTTTTAAAATTTAAAACATAGGTATGTTTTTTTACAAGAAATACAATAAGACAAGTATTTGTTTTTTGTGTAGAAAGGTTTTTGCTGTATACCTGTATATCAAGTCTACAATTGATTTGATTAATTGATAATTACATAACATTATGAATCCGTATGAAACCAACGACTAACATTAAAATTGTCAAAGAAAAATACTAACCGGACCCTAGGAAATATCTTTATAAACATCTTGATTTTCAGATAGCAATGTTTGCGCATTACATCCTCATTGTTTGCCTGATTATTCAAAGCAAAGGCGACGAGGTGTACACAAATAAGTACGATGGTGTTGACCTTGACGAGATTCTCGCCAGCGACCGCCTTTTGGACGGCTACGTTAAGTGCTTGCTTGAAACTGGACCCTGCACGCCTGACGCCAAGGAACTCAAGAGTTAGTAAATAGATTAAGTGGACAAATATTTGGGACATGGTAGGCTTTAACACTCCATTGACACGATTTATTCTTCATCTTACTACTCTTATAAATGCGGAAGTTTGGAAGTTTGTTTGTTACTAAATCACGACAGAACGACTGAACAGATCTGGTTGACATTTCGCACTAGGATAGATTATAGCCTGGAAATGGATTTTATCGTGGAATAATATCCGTTTCCTGGTGGATGGCCAATCGCAGGTAAAACCACGAGGTGCCATTTCAACAAATGTAACTGTATGGAATACACTTATAAAATTTACTTAGCTTCGTGAAAGAAATTATATCTTATACACATGGTAACCTATTAGGAGTTAAAGCGTAGATCAAATATAGGTAGGTCAGCGTAGGCACCTGCTCTTACAACATACTTTGAGTATTATAAAATACATCAATTTTGCTTATGATATAACATCTCACTAAATTCGAGGGAAAGCGATGATATTGCGGCCGCTGCAGATAATTTCTCATGAACAATCAAACAGGACAGGACAAGATAGGCTGGTTATAGATATGCTTTGTTTGCATATGATATGCGAAATAAGCATATCCGTAATCAACCTCTAATGTTTTCACTGCAAGTACACATGCTTACTGTCGATATATGAGAATGAACGGATGTTAAGCTACCACGGGATTCTAATCCGGATTGGTATCTATGGATGGGCAAACTTCTTTCATTTTGAGAACGTAGAGGGAATAATGCCGATATTTTTCAAGCATTAGCCTCTCGGTATTGGAGCCATCAACCAAGAGGAAAATAAGCATCTTGCAGACAATACTCAAGGCTCTAATCTCAACAATAACATATGCAATACGTTTATGTAATAAGAAACTCAAACTTTGAAGGAATTTTCAGAAAATCTCCCCGATGCCATAGAGAACGACTGCAAGAAATGCAACGATCGCCAGCGAGACGGTGCAGACAAAGTCATGCACTACATCATTGACCACCGACCTGACGACTGGAACAAGCTTGAGCAAAAGTATGATAATTTATCACTGTTTCTGCATCGGAACGGAACTACTCTCTCGCATAGGTAGACTAGTCTTTGAAAGTTGTAGGTTAAACATTGCAATATAATCCGGCTAAATACGATTTGAATTCGTTGGGGGTCCGTTCCAACTGCGTTTTATATTATTTATTAAGATTACAAAATTACAAACATACTTGGTAAAAATGCCTACTACTAAATTATGTAGCCAAAGGTAGGACAGACAGATAAGTATCGTAGACTTAGTAATAGTTCCTGCTACCTTAGATTGTTTATATTCCCGATTGTTTGACATACTAGAAAACTGCAAAAGTGACAGAATGAGCTGATGGCCCACTTGATATTATGCGGTCCTCTAAATTCATAACAATAGGATTCAGGTCCAAGCTGCAGAGTCCAGGGAGAAGTCGTCGGGTTGCCCTAGTATGTAGTCACTTTGAGAGATGAAGTAAAGACTTCTGTCACTTGTAATTTCTCGTAGGTAAATGATTTTCGTATGACGATGTTTAACGAGTCATCTGACACTAAGATCATCATCAAAATTGGTATTGAGACTACGCAAGTCCCATCTGAATCCCACTGAGGCGGAGATGTCCTTACATCTCATAACATCGCCTATGACTGCGCCGGATTTTTTTAATCAAATATTCTAATAATCAAATATATTTATAGATATAACGCTGATGGTAGCTACAAAAAGAAATACCTGACGAGGCTGCATCCTGAACCACATATAACAACTAAGAAAGGCGAAACGATTGAGTAATCCGAAGAATATGTAAAAGAATGATGCCAAAATGAATGAATGCAAGAAACCAAAGATGTTTTACAAATAAATATCATTATTAAAATAAAAACACGGAAGTTGCTATCACCAGACAGTTTTTATTTACAAACCCATAATTCCGTTTTCAATACACTCCAACAAAGTCTTAGAATCCACAGTGGATTTACTAAGAAGCGCGTGATTTGAGAACGTTTTTTGAGTTTTATACATACACATTTCTTTCTTTTGTGGACTTCTGCATTATCTTAAGATTAATTTCACTTATTTTTGTTTGCATATTTATTGATTTGGGGCAATTTATTGTATGAATCAGCCATACGGCGGATAGAAACTGTGGATGTGGTACCCTTTGAGTCCTTACATTTATGCTCTGCGTGGTGCTAAAGGAAGTAACAAAATTAGCAATAGAACGTGTGCCAAGTCCGTCAGGAGAACACTGCCTCCAAACCTGGTAATCAGCTGCCAAGCAGTGGTGCTTTGCATTGCTGTAGTTGGGCGGAAGTAACCATTTAACATCAGATGAGCCTTCAACGAGCCCTGCCACTAGCATTAGTAACAGGGCGCGATGATAAAAAAAAAAAAAATATTATAAATTTATATTTTAAAATGTTTTTGGGTTCTATTAAGTATGTAACCATATAGACCGATAGCTGATAATACCGCATCTGTGTCATCTGCTGTTCTGTGATTAAATGCGGTTACAATATATATTAACGAGGCAAGAGTAATAAAACAATATTAACATTAATGAAATTTTTTATTAAGTATTTGAAAATCTATTCATTATTCGTTTAAATTACTAGGAGTCAAAATAAATATTAACATAAAAAGGGTTGGATGAGACATTACCATATCCCAAACGATATAATGATGGTTCTATACAAATTTTATCTCATATCTTAACCTCTTTAACCTAATTCTACAATTAAATAATGAAAACTAACGTAAAAATATTTTAATATTCATACTGGTAATACAGGAGACTTTTAATTGCGTTTTGGCTAGTATTACTTGCACTAATGTGTGAAACTGCAAAATAACATAAAAACAAGAAAACTAAATTAAAGTGCATTAGCATTATTCTCTGTCAGGATTTATAAAGGTGGAAACAACGAAGCTAGACGCCACCTTTTCGCGTTTCTTTCAGACATTTGACATAAATAACCGAACAATCCGCGTGATCATTCCCGCATTAAAAACACAAATTAGAGTTTAGGTATTTTCTCAGCTGCGTATCTCTTAATTCTTACTTTGAATCCAGGTTTGGTGTATCTGTACGCGGTTTGAACTACTTCATCAGGCTCACCTACCGTTTTATAATCCACAGCTGCCACTTTAGGAGTTTCCTTTGGTGAGACTGATTGTAGAGCAGACCTACAACGTGTGATAACGCACTTTAAACGCAGTTGTTGCCACTGGGCAGAGGCTGATATACCAACGGCTATAATCAGCCCCATATTCTTGAATAAGTGGCCTAATATAATTGTGAATGTTCAATTCAAAACAATCGAAGGAATTTTAGGAATTGATTCAGATTGTCTCATGAATTATTTTCCGGTGAGTTTTGTTGGTTATTATTGCTCAAAACATTGCTAGTATAAACGCAGATTTATAGTTTTGTTTTAGCCGCTCTTATGTAAGAGGAACTCTTCCATTGTTTTTACATATATCAAGAAAACAGCGATTTGAGCAACAGACGTAAAACTTTGACTAATGCAATTGGTCGTCTCTAGACCAGTTCAAATTGGGTATCAACTATAACGCCTCTCCAGTACTGAATTTTGACAATACATACCACTACATAGTGATTTTTAAACCGATTACTAAACTAATAGGCCATTTACTAAAAACCTATGCAATCATTGCACTCTAGAATGTAATGGCTTTGTTTTTCTAAATCTATTAGTAATACTCATTTCTCTACTTTGAAGTTTACCTCTCCGTTTAACCCAATATTCTTTGAACCTTCTCCAAGGCGTCGTACCTGGTCAGAAACATCTTCCAAGCCACATGATCATGCGCCAGCATCGATGCCACCACCCGTCCCGCTTTTTCCCTTTCCTCCTGGGTACAATTGGCACAGTCTTCTTTGATAGCTTGGAGAAGAATATCTGGAATACGATACATTTTTCCTTATTAGAAAATGTTAATATTTTCTTTCGAATTCAGTCGGGACCAATGAGATTTACACTTGAAAAAATACCAAATTCTCAAAGCGGCGAAAAGAGCATCGTGAGGAAACCGGCATGTTATTGAAACCAAATTCTAAGACCAGTAACATCTACCATCTAGATTAAGGCTAATGGCAGATCTAAGCCCATTTACTTTTTTTGGCGAGAAAAGGCCGATACGGTATATTTATTGTATCAAAATATTTTTATAGAACAACTCAATAATGTTAAATAGTTAATCATCATCAATTTTTCATTAAAATCTCTTGGAACGCCAATAAACACTTACAAGATCACACATTGTGTACTTAATTAATTACATTACATTAATTACATACTATTCTTTGCGGCAGATTTCCCTTTACATATATAATTGTAGAGCAAAGTTCACTACTGCATTAGTTTGTTTTAAGCCAGGCGTTGGTAATTAATACATGCCTCTGAAATCATAAATGGAGTAGAGATACTTGACAAATTACAGACACACATGTTAGAACACACGTTGGAAGGACGTGTTATTTGTGCCTGTTTTTTTCCTTCATATGATATGAAAACAAAAGTTTTGTAATGCAATTTAGATCTTTCCACACGTTCCAATCTTTCACCTAGGATTGGAACAAATGATCTACAGATCTTCAATATTTATAATGACTTTCCCTGAAAATTTTACAAAAGTGATGTATCTCGGATTAAAATGATAAATAAGTGCCCTTACTAAATCATGAACTGTAAAAAGAAATTTCCTAATAAGAAACTGTTATTTCTCCATCGAGGAATATTTTATATATAAGTTGCCAAAGATGTAAATGATCTGATCTCTTTCAATTATGTAGTAACTTAAGTTTTAAAGTATGTACCAATTTTTTTTTATTTTTACCTAAGTATGTATACCGAAGTTCCATCAGTAGGTATATCCAACCCGAAATATACACTTGGTTTTGCTAATGCTAAAAGATTGAATGGGTGTTCCTTAAAAAAAAGACGACGGTCGCTTGTATGTTTTAGAAAAATGTATGAGCAACGCTCAGTAACGTGCGGTTGCTACAGGATGCTATAGGCTTATGTAAAAACATCTCGGAAAATTTGAAATATTTTGTTTTGGGCACTGCACAATAACTTCGCCTTTATAATTTAAGTAAGGATTCAATTAAAAGTCTAATTGTCTGCTGATTCGCATCAGCACTAACACACCGACAAGATTTTCTGTCAATCATCCGCAAATATATCACAGTCGGGGATGGCATCAATGAGTTTATTATGGACGATGAGGGTACGAGGTATTTCGGATTTAATACGTGCATCAATACGACACGACGGCACGGCAAAAAGCTTGTGCTTTCTGCCTCTCAGGAAATTGATAGGTACAAAGAGTCAAAGGAACTCACTAAACAAGCCAGGAACATCAATCGTTAAAATTGCACGCTGTAACAGCTGATCACGAGCTCTCCTAGTTTTAAGGAAGATGTAACTCAGGCGTGGTGGCGCAGGGGCACAGACGCAGACTTTCAATCTGAAGGTTGCTGGTTCAAAACCCACACTTGCACCAATGAATTTTTCACTTGGTCAAATTATGGTCATGTTTTAGATCGGCATGCCTTAGACTGCAAAAAAATTCGAAGACATGTGACGTCTACCGATCCGGATTGGGCTCCCGTGGTAGATGAAACTAATCACTCTCAATTAACGAGAGTAGGCCGGTGTCCCTGCAGTGGGGACATTAGAGGCTGGGACGCTAACTTAGATATCCTTGCAAAAATTTAGTAGGATACAGGAAGGGATAACACCCTAACTTGATTATATTGAAACCTTAAAAATGCCTTTTGAACTTTCTCTAGCAGAAGTTCTCCAACCATACCTATATATGCGCTCAAAAATGACTTATTCAGTCAGACTGCTGCCCTCCGAATATCTGATTCATGTTTAGTGACAACATCAGTGTAGCTTTTTCTTCCGTAATAAACACGTATAAATTTAAATAAATTGTATCAAAGGACAAATAATAATATAAGGAAATTAACAATTTGCTCGTAATATTTTAATAGCGAAGATCTTAGGCACTTTATACATCTGCACTAGACTTCTCTGCATCGTACAAGGTGTGTGTCCACAAACAAGTACAAAATACAAATGGCCAAGACCCGAGAACAAATTGTATGCTCATCATAACAAAAATGTTTGTTTTGGGCAGGAATTGCACACAGCTGTACTAGCAGTGAAATAATTTCTTTACATAAATACAGCGTCGCCTAATAGAACACAAGTAGCTAATACATTTTCTATATCAAGCACACAATTTTGCGGAAAAAGGTTCGATAAATTGGTAAAGGAAATTATTATAAGGCATTGTTAACAAAATTTTGCGTCCGTCAAATGCTATTCGTGAACTACAAGGTAAAAATTTTATTATTTTTAACCAACTTCAAAAAAGGAGGATCAGTTTTATTTTGAACTTTTGTTATGCGATTTCTTCGCTAATTGTGGACGGATTTGGATAATTCCTTTTAATTTTATAAAGTATAAGGTGGTCCATAAACCACCTAAACCTAAGTGCGTCAAATTAATGATGAGTAATTAATAAATTGATTGAGTATTAATAACTCTATTAAAGTCGGTTCTGTAGATTTAAAATCAGTAAATTTTAAATAAACTAGACGCGCCCGCGGTGTTGGCCGCAGTTTTTCGGGATCAAAAGTAATGAAAGGAAGTTATTAACAATATCACTTCTTTTCCGGGGCCTACCAGCCTCCGATGTAGGGACACAGGCCTCTGAACAAGCAAGAAACCTGTACTATATTATTAATTAATATAATAAATCTAAAGAATTTGTTATTCTAATCTCTGACACTACCAGTCGGATTTGAAAAAATATTTTTGTATATTGTCATATACACATTTATGAGGAAAGCTATAGACTCTCTAGCATTACGCTAAAGTTCTTGATTAGCCATAAATATTTATATTTGTAAAGTAACTCGGACGAAAAAGCGCTATCGAAACTGCTTTATCCGCGAGCACTGGGGTAATGGCTAATTATACGTAAGTAACATGCATTGTTGTATATACTGAAATACTATAAGTCTGCTCTTAATGATTTCTTTAAGTTGTATGCGGGTGAGACGGCGGGACACAGCTAATAATAAAATACAGTACTAAAGCTGTTCATTCAAATAATAAAATATCACATCCCTTCGAATATTTTTAAGTCGGTTTCCTTACGATGACTTCCATCCACGTTCAATTGTACTACGCGCAAATGGGTTTGAAAACTTAGTGTCGCTAAAATAAACCACTTACTTTTCATTTCCAGCATTGCCTTAGAGCAATATTGGTCGACAGACATCAAGCACTTGACATCCTGAGGTGGTAGCGCTGGAATCGCATCGTTCAAGTTCACTCGACTCTTCAACACGTTCGTCTCCATCTTGTTCACCACCTGATTGATCACTGTCATCTCTTCATCGCCGTACACCACGTTGTATCCCAAACTTTTGACCCCATCGCTGACTTCCCGGTCGATCCCTGGAGCGGTTATTTCCGACGTAGACACTGCTAAAACCACCGAGATACAGATAATTTGACTCAACATTTTGAATGTCCTAATTCTACAGGAGACTAAAAGGAACTTGCTTTAATGTGACACTCTTGCTACTCAATGGCAGTATGAGATCGTGACCAATGTGATGCAACGCTTGTAAATAATTAATGCTACAGGAATAAACAAAATTAGGATATTCAGGTGGCAGCAACATTTTTACGTCTGCCACAAAATTAAATCTCTACCATTTAGATTTTTATTGTAACGAATAGATGCTAGCATTGATGAAATTACGAGTAGCACCAAAACCAGATTTGATAGAAAAAAAAAAAAGATTAGGCTTTGTTTTGCGAGTTCACATGACATAATCACTCGAGTGGTAGGATGTGTTACGAACATGTGAACCAACGATTCTTTCCAGATTTTATTGCTCCAAAGTATGATGAATATTTTTTTATTATTTGAAACGTTTTTTAATTTCAGTTTCAACAAACACAAAGCATTAATCCAGCGAAGACCTCCAGTCCGGGTGTAAAACAGAGCGCTTGCGCGATTGCCAGACTGAAGGTCAGAAGTTAAATCCACCTACTAACACTTGTGATATTATATCTATGAATAACTAGTAGTAGATAAGTACTAAGTATTTTGTACTGTTTGGCGAGACAGAACAGTAGGCATGGTGCAGTTTAATAATTCAGAAGTTCACTGTTGGTTACCTCTGCAGAAATTGTGGAGTTATTCGGGGCGCGTGCGGCTTCAGTAAACAGCCTTCGATGTATTGCATACCAAACGGCTAAATAAAATTGTTGATGTTTCGATGGATTGGATATACGCATTTTGCAATTTGCCTGTAACAATTCTTAGCTCAGTCATCAATTTTTATTTAATAAGGACTAACAAAACTGGTTTCACTGTACGTTGTATTCAAATTAGTTCCGGAATTATAGCGTTCCAGAAGATTCTCGGTTGTTCGTAATATATATAAATAAGAACAAATGTTCTAGATGGATTGTGTAGATGAAACAAAATGTTTTTTTTTTATTGATTTTGACTTTGATACTGAATCTAAATGTTAAACCAATAACCCAATGTTGACGTTGTCTGACATTTCAAGCA
Organism: Aplocera efformata; assembly: GCA_921293045.1. Classification (NCBI taxonomy): domain Eukaryota; kingdom Metazoa; phylum Arthropoda; class Insecta; order Lepidoptera; family Geometridae; genus Aplocera; species Aplocera efformata. The sequence continues at coordinate 5,395,410 of OV121055.1, forward strand.
CTATCATATACTTTATTTTAACCTTATTAAAATGTATAGGTAGTATACAGATTTTAATTTAAGGTCAAACTTCTAACAGGACTGGACAAGGACTTTATATATAATTTATTAAAATAACACGTCATGTTTTAATATTCATAAATGTACGACCTATCAAAAAATTAAGGTCGTCTGCAGAATAAAAAATATGTAAAAAAAATTGTAATTCGTTACGGTAAGAGCCTAAAAGTCTAAGAGCCCTCACACATATAACTTCCTGGTTGAATTATGTGAAAAAAAATTCCAATGCGGTCTTTTTGAACACAACAATTAGACACATGTAAAGATGAGTCTAATAAGTACCACGGTTGGTCAATAAACGTTAATAAACTTTTACACACTCGTACATCTGCACTAGGATTCCCTGTGTCGCAAATGTCACGGACAAACAAAAAAAACACAAGACAAACACCCAAGACCCAGGAACAAACTTCATGCTCACCTCACAAATTGTGCCCCGGCCGGGAATCGAACCCGGGACCCCTCGCTTCGAAGGCAAGGCTACAACCAACTAAGCCACGGATCCGCCGGTGAATAATTGCATAACTTTTTTATTTATTTATTTATTTATTCATTCATAGATATCTCGCTCGTTTTCGTGTTTCTTGTTTTGGAATCCTACCAACTGATTATGACAATATACAAACCTTATGTTAGACAACATTACGTCTAGGTAATTTATCTCTGAATTGTCTATCTGTCAAGTTGAGAGCCTTCCGCCAAAAGCCCGCCTAAAGTTAGTTTACAAGATCATTAAGTGACGAGGCCCACCCGATGTTAAGTGGTTACCTGCGCTCATAACAACAGCAGTACAACTAAGGTCCTTCTCGGCCGAAGTAGGTACCTATATAAGAAGACCCAAGTTGTGTCCTGTTGTACCCGTCATCCAAAAAGGTGATGTAGTGGCATGGAATGCGCTAAGGAGCTCCTGGGACACGCTATATGCTCACGAATATGTTTACCTACTTGTCTGTGTAAAATTTGATTTATGAATGAGTTTATGTCAACACTTTTACTTTGTTCGTCACTTATTTTTTTTTTTTTTTTTTTATTTTTTTTATTTTTTTTTTTTTTATGTGAATTCGTGACGGAACGAGCTGAGGTCCCACCTGATGGTAAGTGGCGACCCTCGCCCATGACAACAGTAATGCGCGCGACTCAGTATGAGATCCAAATCTTTACTGAGTCGCATTCATCCTGCTGCGTCCATCATCCGAGACGGGGATGATACGTCTCATGCGCATGTGATTTCACCGGCAACCATACCCTTCCACCGGAACACAGTAATGCAACCACTACTGCTTGGCGGCAGATTCCAGATGTGGTGGCAGTACCTCTCCGGACGAACTTGGCACAAGTTCTACTGCTACTTTTGGTTGCTCCTTTAGCACCACCCAGGGGGTACGTGTAGGGAATCAAAGGATATACACCTACGGACGCGAGCAATTGTATTATGCTTGGTGATCATAATATATCTTCACCCTGGTAGACATTGTGCTGTGCAGACTCACACACCTGATGCGCCAAATTCGAAAGGCAAGGTGCTAGATGATTTGTTAACATAAACCAGTTGATACGTTTGTAAAATTACAGTAATGAGCAATTTTAGTGTTTATTTTAAACAATAGTGCGAAAAACTGGGACTCATTTCTAACAGACCATAATTAAAACAGATTATTGTACACAGATTATAATTCCCGATTTTGTTCACCATGTACGAAAAACATCCAAAAATATTAAAGAACGCCATCTCTTAGCAATTTCCTGAACCAGGTTCTCTTTGCGGCGACATTGTGAACAGTTTGGTTTGGCATCAGATCGGCAGATGGAGCTACTGATGTTACTCGCACAGTGAGTAAAATAGTGTCCCTTTCTCATAATATCAATAATAAATAGCTGTAAAATATCTGAATATGTACTTAGGTTTTAGGAAACATGTTGCTCGCATCCGTGGGACTCCTTACACGAGTCCCCTGGGTGGTGGGAATGGAGCAACCAAAGTACCTCTAGAACTTGTGCCAAGTTCGTCCGGAGAAGATACTGCTTCTACACCTGGTAATCCGCCGTCAAGCAGTGGTGCACTCGTGTTGCTGTGGAAAGATGTGGGTGACGGTGAAATTACAGCCACTGGAGGTTGTAGAAGCATATAAAAAAATAAATTGTTGATGTATTAACATTGCTCCTGGCTGTAAGTGCATTCAGTCATTATTTTTTTTTAGAAAAATTACCTATAGCAAATCTGATTATATGAGTAATCTAAGTTGCTATCTAGAATATTTCCAAGAATGTGTCCGTTGGCACTTTTATCACGATCTCTAGTAGGAAGACACTATTGTTCATGTGTTTTTCTTAGTCATGAAAAAAAATATTTGCTGCGTCATACGTTCCTGCAAGCACAGTGAAATATAATAGGTCCGCAGGCAGACCTAGGTCCTTATTCTACGCCCAATGATTATGAGGATACAGATAATTTGGAACTATTTTATTAATTATAATAATTAAAAACAAAATTGATATTAATTTAACATGCGAAATCGAGGCGAGAATAGGGTCCCTAATTTCTCATATTGTTCGGGTATCCAGATTTTCAAACATAAATCCCGTATTTCACACATATGTTTCAATTTCAAAGCGGGTTTGGTGGGAGAGTAGTTCGTAGCTTTTTTGTGGAAATCCGTATAGCCGTTTCCGGTGAATGCAGCTCAATAATCTTGCCTGGACTAAATATGGCGTTATTTTTAGATTAACAATGATAATACACAATCATGTTTTTGTGTTCTGTGATGCACATCAACTTTCCAAGCGGAAAGTAGAATGCACACGAAGGTCACTTGTACAAACAGCGGTAATATAACAAAAAGCAGATTTATAACTATATGTGTATAGAAGAACTAGTTACGCCCCGCAAACAAACTTCACGCTTACCACACAAAGTGGGCCCCGGCCGGGAATCGAACCCGCGACCCCTCGCTTTGAAGGCAGGGCTACGACCAACTAAGCCACGGGATTTATGTATGTTAATCCAAGTACTAGTATAGTATTATAAAATCTGTGTCCAGGATATAAGCTATCCTGGTACCAAATTTCATCCAAATCGGTTGAGCCGTTTGAGCGTGAAGAACTAACACGCACACACACAAACAGAGACGCACATAAACTAGTGTACGCTAGTGGCTAGTGTACGCTTGTGTGCGTACACTAACCACCTCGCAAACAAGCGTACGAATGAAGTATGTTACCAGTGCAACCATATTTCCGCTAAAAGTAGCGTGAATGAAATAAAATTAGGTTTAGACTCATGGCCTTGCATAATAGTCGCAAAATCAGGCAACATAGACTTATACGGGTCTGCATTACTTTGAGTGAAAGGGCTTTTAGACATATACTAATAGTTTAAAGCTAAAAAGATTCTCGCTTGAAAAAATTAAACAAAACACATCTATGCAATAATAAAAATGTATTTTATCATTTTTTCAACAAATCCTCCATTATTTTAGATGCTACAGACATGTCAAGTTTATTTTGAGAATTCTTAATTACTATTCCTAACAACGCTTTCAATACTTTGACTTTTCCTTCCTTATATTGCTTGACAAGTTTAGGATTATTTTCTAAAACTTCTAAACATGTCTTGTGTATTTCATCAACATCAGTCACTAGTAGCCAGTCTTTCTCTTCGACTATACTCGCTGGTGATAGATCACAATCGGACAAGTCCACAAGTTCCTCGATCAATTTCTTACAAATTTCCAAACTTATTTTATTTTCTAGTAACAAATCAACTATTTCTTTCATCTGCTCCACACTTATCGGGCAGTCGTCAACATCCAACTTTCTTTTGTTTAGTACAGTCAACAGTTCATTTAAAAGCAGATTGGCAACTTTCGTCGGGTTTCTAGCATCATGTGAAGTCACTTCTAGAAAATAATCCAGCAGGACCGGTTCGTTGACAAGTTGGATGGCATATTCGGGCCGTATATTGAAACTGTGTATGAGCTTTTGTCTTGTCTCTTCTGGTAATTCTGGTATCCTGTCTTGCACTGAAGGCACGCTGATTACGTCCCGGGTATCTTCTTTTGTTTCGAGGTTGACTCTCAGCGGTGGCAAGTTTGGTTCCGGCATGTATCTGCAAAGAAAAATAACAAATTGTTACGACGATTAGCATAATGATTTGGTTTGAACGTTGCCTTGCCCCGTCAGTGCAAACTTCCTGTTATACTGGTTAGCACATTAACAATTATTATTATTTTAAGTGCTTCTTGAGGTTTGGTGCGAGTTGCATTGCTCTGTTAAAGGGTCGATATAGACGACCGCTTTGCATCGTCCCGATAATAATCTATCAAAATAGAACTATACTTATAACTACAACGCACATAAATCCACGATAAATCTGTCATTTAAAAATCTGTACCCCAGTATTTTCAGTTTTTGTCCGTAGTCAGAGAGTACTCATAGCTTAATCGAACACATCAATATACGCAAGACCAATTTAAATCTGCCGTATGCATTAGGTCTTCACCGGTTAGAATGACAAGAAATGTTAAAAATAACTAAAGCCTAGTTTTGCTCATCAGCTGTTTAAATAACCCATTGCTTGTGCCGTTAACACCGGTTTAAGCAGCTAAGTAAACAGCAACTGCGCAATTTTAATTTTAGAATGACAAGTCCAATGAGTCTACATAATTTAATATGTACATATTCGAAAGACACCGGGCAAAGTCCAAAAAGAAACACGTGCCACGCTGATGTTTTTACAATTATTGAACACACTTATCGAACGCGGTCAGTTTTTGCATATTATTGACTAAAACTTCTCTGAGTGACACCAAAACATCGTATTGACAAGTTGAAGTGTTCGGTCTGTTTACTTTTTTCCACATAAGTTCGAGGATCGGTCTTTGCCTCTTGAAAGGACGCGGTCTTTGCATCAGTTGCGTGCATGACGGCAATCAGTTAATACTTACTCACACTGACGAATCGATTCTTGAACCTAATGAGTTCAAATCTCAAAACATATGCCTTTTGCGTATTGCGGTAAAACATATTGTGTCAGAATATATCTTACCCTTTTCCAGATTAGTAAAACTAGCTTTTGCCCGCGGCTTTGCATGCATGAGTGTAACATAAAAACAAGCTCACATTTGCATTTATAATAGTTAGGATTTCACGTTTCACAAATAAATTATCTTTAGCCTGTGTCTGACCGGTAATCGGACCCATTGACATTTCAACTTTGTATATCGAAGCTAAGACATCTTCTGAAGCTTGGTTTTGTTGCTGTATCTCACCTATAATCCTGGACAACTTCCTTATCCCGCATAGGAATGGTGACCTTGGCGACCGCGTCCCAAGACCTCGTCTCGTTGATGATGCGGCCTCCCCCATCCAGGACAGTCCTTTGTCTTTCGATCTCATGCTTAATAGCGCCTGCTACGCCTCTTATAGAGCCAATATTTTTGATCTGTGGACAAAGAGCCTATTAATCAATTCACAATTCATCTGTCGTGTGGGTAAGGCCATGTTTGGTTAGTTTTAAGCCGCCAACGGGCCTCAATCAAGGCCTACAACATAGAATAGCAAAGCCGGATCTAAGTAAATAAAATATAAAGAAATTCTTGGATATTTCACACAGCGTCATTTTATAACCAGATTATGGATAAAAATACTAATATGTACTATGTTTGTTACATATAATACATATTAACACCCAGGCACGGAGCAAACATCGTGTTCGTCCCCCGAATATTTGTTCTGGGTGGGAATCGAGTTCACCACTTATAGCACAGAAGGCAGAGTCATTACCACCGTGTTGTTAAGTCAGTCAAATGGAATGTGGCCTCCAAATACAGAAGGACAAAGTCACTTTCTTAGCATTTTGAACAATATCAAGTAGTAACAATATTCAAATTGATAAGAAAAGATAAAAAGAGTTGCGTGACACCGCGAGCAGTCGCCTATATTTCATTTTCAACGCTCACTCACACTGTCTATGCAAAAGTTTCGCTTCAAAGACGTTTTGCCCATGAGAGAAACTTTTTTAACCGAATTCAAAAATGGAGGTTCTGTTTTCGGCAATAGTGGACCGATTTAGATGATTCTTTCTTTATAGTATGTACTTCCAAGGCAATCGATGTATATTGATGTAAGAACCTAAGTCAGTTTATTCAATTTCTTTTATCATTTTAAATCATCACTTGTTATAGTAGTATATCTTGTAGCCTGAGCTTTGGATGTAAGTACTAAACACATTCGCCTCCAGATACCCGATTTGGTGTAAACCGCATTCAACTCCATGTTAGATAAGTACATTGGCTTTTACAAATCCAGGCATGAAATACCATGAAGCCTGCAAATGATGAGTCACGTATTTTTTAGCCCAAGGAGAAGGGATTAGAAACCCCATATTTATATTTAGCTTTTATAATTCCATGATAAATTTACATCAAAATATTACTTCAAAAAGGGTGTTTTAAAATATTTAAAGAATCGGTAAATATTGCAAACGTATACATGCTACGGTAACCGTTTACCGTCAGGTGGGCCGTAAGTTTGTATACCAACTAAATAGGTATATATCAACGAAGTGCGAAAATGCCACACTATACTTGAATAAGCCGTTCTTAAAAAAATCATCTCGTGTTTCAAATTTTATCTCTTAAATTAGGTAAGTAAACCAGAAACCTTGTTGAATAATTTATCAAATAGTTTTAGATACATTAATAATTAATTGGGTATTTATAAGCATACTCTGTACTTAACCGACTTCGAAATAAGGAGAAATAAGGTTGTCAATTCCGAGGCATGCAACAGAAATTTCTAGAAAAAAAATTCACCCGTAAAACGAAAAATTGGTTTTTCGACTTTTTAATCGGTCAATTGTAATATTTTTACTTTGAATTATGTTGTTAACTGACAAAAGAACATTCCATTTTATACCTCCCATAATTTATTAATTTATAAATTGTGTCACGCGTACAAAAAAACTGTTTTTATGGAAATTGTTTAGAGTCAAAATAAACAACTTCCAAAAGAATAGATATCAAGATATTTTAATAGTAAAAAAGTATTTCAAACCCGCAATGTTGTAATTATCATTCGATAATCTTTTAGTAACTAAACTATAGCGTTCGAGTAATGCAATGGTCCCGAAGAACGTTGTCACGTCACACAGTGAAAAACAGCCTATTGAGGCCTAAAACTTCGGGGAATTACGCGTATTTATATTATTACTATTGTAAATAAAACCTATGTGGTGGAAGAACACGGGAGTCATAATGGTTTCGTTTTTGCTCTTACTACGGCTTCTAAAAAGTATTGACGTCATAAATGTCCAACAACAGTGATCTAACGTGAATAACATTACCTACGAATGCGGTCAAGAAGCAAGAACATTAACATAGCCTGTTGAATGACGTCAAACGGTTCGACAACTTTAAACTCTATGGTTCCCGTAAACAGTGCCCTAATAGCAAACCTGTAAAGCATTTGTGATCGGCTGAATGACATGAATCATTATAAGCAGGCGCTTTTAAAGGACTTGCTGTTATACAATACTTGTATTGTATGGTACCCTCGGCTTATATCTAGTCTAGTGTCATTCCATATACCATGGTGTGAAAGGAGCTATATAAAGTATGCAATGTTCTTTCGTAGAAATACTGCCACCACAACTTATAATCCACCGCCAAGCAGTAGTGCTGGGGTCACCAAATGGCGTACCCGCCGACCTATTTTGTGCGGACCTAAGTAAACATTAACTTGCATTACTACTCAGTAATGCAAGTTAATGTTTACTTCAAATTTCATTTTGTTAAGTTACGTACTCACGTAACTTAACAAAATATAAATGAATTTGAAATTTGAATTGTTCGCAAGTTCCTACAACCTTGCAGTGCTATTGACAATAACCACACGCAGGTCTGGTGTGCATTTCAGTTTCTTCTCCGGTTCTATCATTGAACCGAGTCACAAATAGTGGCTGAATTATAATAAAAATAAAAAAAAACCGACATGCATACTTTGATGCCATATTTCTCGCCCTTAGCCTACACCTTACCATTATAAAAGAAACATCCAAATCGGTATACAACGGGTGAAGAAAAAAGTCACAGGAAATCAAAAAATGTTATTCGTTTACTTGGATGACATATTTTTTTTTTAGTTATTTTGAATTAGCAATTAAATGGGAACAATCTGAAAGCCATCCCATAAAATAAAAAATATTTTTCAAAATCGGTTCATAAATGAAAGAGAAACGAGGTAATAAAAATATAGCCTCAAATATAGCAATTGATACCCTCATGCGGAAATCGGTTGACAAGTATAGAATCATCATAATAATAATGATAAGTTACCTCGGTGCGTGTGGAGAGCGGCTCGCCTGCGCGTCGCAGCGATACATTTGCGTCGACACGCAACGCGCCTTCTTCCATTCGCCCCGAACAAGCTCCCAACCTTTGCACGATAAGTACCAGTTCTTTGACTAAAGCGGCTGCTTCCTCACCATCCTAGTGATAAGAAGATTCAAAACACATTGTCATCGTCGTAGGGTTAATGCCTCAAAAATCTTAAGCCTAACGCTGTTGGTAAACGTCTTGCCACAAATTAACCAACAGTATAGTTGTCAGCTCCATGGCTTAGTTTTAAGTAACCCTGCTTTCGAAGCTAGGGGTCCCAGGTTTGATTTCCGGCCGTGACACACTTTGTGTGGTGAGCATGAAGTTTGTTCTCGGGTCAATGTTTATCTTGGGTTTCTATGTTTGCCCATACCATCTGCAAAACAGGGAATCCTGGTGCAAGCGAATGAGTGTGTAAACATTTATTGTTAATAATAATTGGTTTAATAATAATTGGTGAGCACCATATGCTCACGGCCAAAGGCCAACCTTTTGAGTTCCTACTACCTAGGGTACTAGGGGGTACCCTGAGTGGTGTGAAAGAAGCAACCTAAAGTAGCAGTAGAACATGTGGCAAATTCGTACGAAAAATTCTGGTATTCTATTTTTGTATTGCATCCTCAGTGTCATGGTAAATAATTCATACAAGACATAAAGAAAAACAACAAGAACCAAAATTTAAAAATACATTACAAAACCTTGTTTATTTGCAAACAAGTTTTTGCAAGTACCCAATCCCTTGTTTTTACCAATGATTGTATTTTTATATTACAATTTATTCACAAATATCAATAATTTAATGTATTAACATACATAAATAGTCTATTGCTATTTTGGTAAAACATAAAAAAACAGGTACCTATGTTCCAAACTGATCTAGAACAATTTAATCACTTTATCTTATTCTATAAGCCAGGTTGATATTAAGTTGAATAACTTAATTTGAATATGGATGTTGAAATAAAGATGGATTTGTTTCTATGAATAATTCATGCAAATAATTTAGCAGTCCAAATATTGCAAATAATAAAATTAATTGTTACTAATTAGGAATTACAGTACTATCTTTCTTGAAGCCAACACTTCACTGAAGTGTCATAGTTTTCAAGTCACCCTAAAACATGTTGACTAGGAAAGCTGGGACTAAAATCTCAAAACCCTTCGAAGGTGACTTAATAGTCTCAACTTGGTAGCCCAAAGTTGATATTATGGTATTTAATCAAATCAAATAATTACCTCCAAATCAGGTTCGAAAACCAACTCAATGAGTGGCGCCCCAGCTCTGTTCAGATCAATGAGGCTCCGCTTGAGCTCATTGTCATGAAGGGACTTGCCGCTGTCCTGTTCCAGCTGAATTTGCTTGATTTTTGAACTTTTCTTGTATGGTTTCTTGTGGACTCCGGGAGTAAATACCTGAAAAGGATTTAATATTGTTAGTTATGAGGTCTTGTAGATAATGTGATTGTCTAGACACATGCAAACCAGACTCAACCTCTATGGACAACAGAGATAAGTGCTAAACAAGTATAAGATAGTGGAATATACACATATGCCTACTATCTCACATTAAAGTAGGTATAGACTCAACATAATTTATTTTCCTGTCTGTGACAGATTGTAGGTAGAGAACATGCTTATATTAATTTTAAGATTACCTGAGTTTAAATTTGTTACTAACCTGAAAATGTATAACACCATTACTAGCTAGAGGGGCTCTTTGTTGCGTGATTTGATAACCAGAAGGCAAGTCCGCGTAAAAATAGTGTTTTCTATCGAAACTGGAAATTTCATTCACTCGGCAAGAAAGAGCTAGGGCTGTCATAATTCCTAACTCCACACATCTACGATTTAACACAGGTAGAGTTCCAGGTATAGCCGCATCAAATAAAGCCACACAATTGTTCACAACACCACCAAAAGTATTTTCAGCACCGGAGAATAGTTTGGAATCTGTGTTCAACTGTGCGTGGACTTCTAAGCCAATCACACTTTGCCATTTTTTTTCAACATCGGAAGAGTAACTCCGTCTAATTATACAACAATTTCGTAGATTTTTCAGACGACACACATTCAAAAATCTCATTTTAATAATGTTTTGAAAACCTACATTTATTTACAACAAAGCAAGGCACAGCACAGCTGATTGACATTATGTCAGGCTAGCAGTCTGACTTTGACATTTTTGGTGTCCGCTGATAAACATTTGATACGCACAATTATTCTACCAGTGTCTGGGTGCGCAAAGCTTACCAAGAATTTAATATACAATTATTAAAAATATGGATGAAATTAACTAATTTACAACGAATGTATTCACGTCGAGTTGTAGCTAGAGAATAAATACAATCACGTCACGAAAACCGGTGTCAATAGTGCGGTGACTATGCCTACTTTTTTGATTGATTCCTCGACGAGTCTATCTTTCAAACAAGTTATTTAGTAAGTTATTCTAGTGATATTTTCATAAGCTTTACTTTCTTGAGTTATAATTCGATTCAATATGACTTACGAATTATTTACTGTGTGTATCTCCACAAAAAATTAAATACTAACTACCAGCGCTAATGTGGAGCTAGACTTCGGGCTAGGAGCTAAATGCTAAATGATTACTTATAGGGCTGAACAAGCCAAAAAAAGAGTTACATCTAGTCCCGATGGGCTTAATCTGGCATCACTGCGCAAAGTGCATGCCCCAAAGAGAAAAGCAGCGCTGCGGTAAATTTCGCAATCAGAAATTGCGACACGCGTTTCTCGTCAATTAGCCACGGATTCGAGCTTAAGATTTATTTGCATGTTATAAGGTCTTTATGTGTTACTCACAAAAATTCAGGGTTCCATCAAGGTCCATCCATAGACATCATATCTTATAACATCCGGTTCCGTATAAGAATCCCTAGTAGGTACATAGTTAATATTCGTATCCGATGTACTTGCATACATCTACCTTGACACTACATTATTTTTACTTTGTTGTGTGGCTGCCTTTTTGCACAATTGTATAAATTCTTGCTATTATCTCATTTAAAATAAATGTCTTACCCATAAGCAAGTCTACCACCAAAAGGACTTGGTATGAAGAGCTATTCATAAATCAATCAAACCTACCTAGAACTTCAAAGTACGTAAGCACAAATAAAACAAATACTTAACCTTCTTAAAAATAATCTTAACTTTAGTTACACTCACCATAATATAGCCTTGATCTCGATGGGTGAAGTAAACTGATGATGTTAGAATAGTTGGACTTTCGTTTCTTCATATTAAACTAAACTTAAAATAATAATTTATAAATAAACCTATTAATTGCATTGATTATTGACTAAATGAAATATAGAAACTATTATAAAAATATCACATTTTTAAGACTTTTACATTATTAAATTAAACAACGAGGCCCGTAACCACCTCAAAAATTAAAGAAAATAAGTAAAGGACTATGAAGGCTAAAGTAGCTTCGGCAATGGAATACATTTTCTTATTGATTTTGTAATAAAAATAAAGTACGCGGGAAAATACGAAAGACGTTCGATCAATATCGCTGAATCGTGATGTTTGACCGCAACTAAAAACAACTGCGGTGTTAAACAAAAACCTTGAATTATTATGCGGCTAATTTAAAAATATCCCTCTAGAATGGCCATTTCAAATAAACTGTATGCGTCGAATTCAATACCTCGGAATGTTCTAATTGGTATTTTATATGACTGAACACACCCACCCACTGATAAAATAGTACAGGTATCTACTTATTTACTCACGCAGAATAGACGTCACTAACTAGATACACTAAGCTTTCGTCGGCTTATTGGAAGAAGATACTAACGTCTAAATATCACTTATTACAGTAATTAACAAGTTTCGGCTTGCCTTGATGAGCTGTTCTGCATTACGCCTTTCAAATCTGGACACTACGCCTTAGTATTTAAGTCAATAGTTAAAGCTTTCGGCCTTCTTGTTCTTGCGAACTCACTAAATGCCATTAATAGCATTAAGCTATTATGAAAAATGTCGTTTGGTGTTTGACGCATATTTCGTTTTAGGAATTAATAAAATATTTTTTTGTTTAAAACAAACTATTAATTCGCATTTTACATGTGTAAGTATATTATTAAATTGCGTTTGAACTTTGATTTGTAATTTTTTTTCTAACTTTTATAATATATTAAGTCGATAATATATGCCCCAGAATTTTGTTTTTGTTAGTTAGTGACATCTTGTATTCTTGCAGTAAGCCGACGCTTGGGCAATTAATATTAATAGGGAGGTTTATTATTTTTGACACACACCTCCAATCGTGTCCCAATTACAATGGACGATAAATTAACTAGATATTTCCAGAAATAGCTACGAGGCTATCGATACTGTATTTATGTATGACATTATGAGTACCTACTAATCGTCCTCGAAATAGTATGTGAACAAAGAATGGTTTCTGTCAATGCTTATCCTTGTTCTGCGTGTGCCCTTTGGCCCAAACCTGGACTTTAGTATGTTAATTTATTATTTAGGCCAAATTTAGCTGCTATTATTGAAGAATTAAATACTATTAAATGGCTAATACTATTTTTACTACTACTATAAATACTATTTTTTTATGAGTAGTATGTATTACCTAAATTTAGATAATGATTACCTATTTTTTAATTTATAAACGCTTTTATTTATTCAAAATATTGTCATTACGGTATCAGTACCTACTTACAGTAATATTTTGCTAAAACAGCGTTTTTATCGAAATTGTGTCCTAACTTCTGTGTTTTTAGCAAAATATTGTCATGTTATATTGCTGTAAGTACTAATCCCGAAATGTACCGATACTCAGTTTTGCGATACACATACTGAATCTCGAAGTCACGTAAAACCCACGCCCTAGACCCCAGGCCATCAAAATTGTATTCAATAATCATTGTATGACTTGTTGCATGGTCCTATTGGTCCTCTGTGTCGTTTAACTACTGTGTGTCGTTTAACCACTGTTACAGTGCTTTATTATTTACTACAATGCAACAACAACATAAAAAAAAATTAAATCTTCTTTATGTCATTAGGACTTAGGACATTACACTTAAGATAAGTTAAAATTGGAGACATTTGTCCAAACGGCCCCGTGGCTAAGCTAGCAGCCAGGTGCGAAGCGAGGGGTTCTAGGTTCGATTCCCGGCCAAGGCAAACTTTCTGTGGGGAACATGCAGTAGGTATGTTCCCAACTCTTGGATGTTTGTGTGTGTCCACGCCACCTGTGACATAGGGAATCGTAGTGCCAGTATAGTAAGCGTTTTTAATTAAACATACAAATAACATGTCATAGAAAATCCTTAGTCAGATTTCATGTACAAATACAGATAGGTGGTACTTATCGTTCCATAGGTGAGTCCTCACTCTCAGAGTCAGTCCCCCGGGTGGTACAAAAGGAGCGACCCAAAGTAGTATAACTTGTGCCAAGTTCGGCTGGAAAAGTTCTGCCACCTCACCAGGAATTCGCTGCCAAAAAATGGTGTGCACTTACATCCTTCCACCAGAATACAGCAATGTATGCATTGCTTTGTTCTGGTGGATGTGGGATATACCCGTAAAGGGGCGTAACACGCGACTTGGGACTTGGAGTGGGGACTTTTTTAAGGAGGCTGTAAGATCGCCCCGTAAAAAGTCACATAAAAATACTATAGTATTCCCATAACCCAGGGATACTAGTCCAGCGGAAAAGTTTTAGCTAAATGCGGTCGCCCGTAGGTATGTATATAAGTATCACTTGTAATATATTTTATTTTCTGTTCGTAACCTTTAGCTTGTTGATACCCATTGTTCAGAACATTTGTAATTCAATCGCTGCTCTATATTGACTGGCCTCATAGCTCAGTTGGTAGCTTTGCCCTCTGCGTTGTAGGTCGTGGGTTTGATTCCCACCCAGGACAACCATCCAGGAGAAGTGGTAAAATGTATTATATGTATATCATTTATTAACAAAAAAATACCTACTACCAGTATACACATATTCTATCAATTATATAGTTTCCATATTACAAGCTATGCTTAGTTTGGGCACAGGTATTATAATACTATACTAGTAGTTTGGGACTGTGTGAAATGTACATGAATATTAATTTGTATATCTATTTACTAAAACGATTATTTTTGCAAGAGGGAGAGCTTCTTTTTTTTTATTTATAGAGAAAATGGAATAAAAAAAGGAAAACCTCGAAAATAAACACTTCTATTTAAAAACTGACATTTTATTAATAACAGTGAAAACCGTATCAAAATCCGTTGCGTGGTTTAGAAGTAACTATCGGAGAAACAGACACCGAAAACAGCGAATTAACTCTATACTATTTAGAGATAACCATTATAGTACATTACTTATTTGAAGTAAACTAGGTAACTATTGATAATATATTCTAATGATCATCTTATATCCGGTTAAATTAACTTTGGTGTGCACTGGACCTTCTCGGTATATTAATAATGTACCTACGTTACGCCTCAAAACTTTGACGCACATTAATATCTCTATGATTACCTCCATCCTTGATTTACGTCAGAAATAATACCTTCCGTTTATAATATATCTAATAGTTTTAATAACACCTACATCTTGCTGGTTGGTGCTGCAAGTGCGTAGTTTGATGTGATGAGTGACGAAAAGGCCATAAAAATCGTAAACGGTAAAAAGAAACGATGCGCAGGTCAATTTCAGAATCAAAATTTATCAATGTAGGTACTATTTCGTTCGAACAAATCGTACCGATCTGTCTTGTTATCCCTGAGTTACCATCACCATTAGGCCATTAAAGAAGCAAAAGCTGTTTTGAAAGATTAATTAATATATTTATTAATTAATTAATAAATATATTAATTAATATATTTTTAAATCTTTCTGATGTTATCTTTCGGAAATAAAAGTATTAATTACTTAAATGTTGTATAAGGGGTTAAAGCTGATTTTTCCAATATGAATTGTTGAAGCAATTTATTACAAATTTTTTTTTTTTTTTTAAATGTACTTCATATAATATTTATTATACAATGATTGCACATTGATTTTAGATATTAGGTGCCTTGACAGTTATTACTTTGCAGGTTATAAAAATGACAGTAGCCTCTTCCTTTCCGTTGCTTGTTAGCTAACTAACAAGCAACGGAAAGGAAGAGTCAGCCAAAAATAAAAAGAAGAAGAAGAAGAAAGAGTCATGCATAGGGAAAGAAGTACGTCGATATTCGAACGGGCTAGTTTGAAACCAAATTTATGACAGATCATTTCACAAAAACATATTTTTAATCTTTAGTTACTTTACCGGGCAACCATGGAACCTTGCAACTTTTTTGTTATTGTTTTGTTTCTTAGTGCTCAGCAATATAAATGCGATCCTGGTTACATTTTTGTACATATAAAAAATATACGTTGCGTAGTTCAAGAGGTCTAAGCGTACAAACAGCGGGAGGGACTTTTTTTCATAGTATGTAAGAATTACTACAACACACGCGGCTTTGCGTTTACATAACCCACGCGGACAAGGTCGTGGGCGAGTCAAGTTGGAATAAAAATAAAAGGTGTGTCAGTTGGCTTTATAAGCAATTTGTGTCATATAGAATACTCTAGAAAACGGGGAAGAATATTGCCTCGTACAAAGATTTATGGACATTTGCGGAACGTTGGTAGACGCGTATAATTTCGGAGAAAATATCTGTACCTCGACTCAGCATTACAAGTCAAGTTTTCGTTATTGTAAATATGAAAAAAATAATGTAATATAATGAATGGTGTGATCATCATATTATTTTAGATTGCCCTTCCCGAAATTTGAAATGATCATGATTTGAAAACTGTCCCTTCAGTCTTGAACAGAATTTACTCCTATTTTAATTTTACTTATCGTGAAATGTAGAGTTTGTATACGCCTATTAAATGAACAGCCCGATCTCACATATTTTAATATATCCAATTTCTTTCAAGTGAGTAGTAGGTATTATCATAAAATATGGAAAATGATAAATTCATTCATTCATTAATTGATGTTCTTACAGTGTGTGACGTAGGTCGTAGTCGTACATCCTACAATTTCACTACACACCATTTTAATTAATCTAGCATTAGCAATGTAAGCGCTCAAAAATATATTTTTACATCATTAGAAATCATTGAATGGAATACATATAAACCTTGCGGGGAAAAATATCTGAATGATAGTCAAAACCGTATCAAAATCCGTTGCGTGGTTTAGAAGAAGTTAGCGGATAAACAGACAGACAAAAACAGCGACTTTGCCATTTACTATTTAGAGATACTTATGTAGTTGAAACGATGATCACCGGTAGGCTTTGAGGCACGCAACTAGCATATTTGTAGAGATCTGCACATAATTAAATGCACACTATGTACAATTGCAAGCACGCTAGAGCCTTGCCTTGCGTATGCATAACTAGGCACCAAAGCTTAGGTCAATGTAAGTCACTGACCCCAGTGGTTTTTATTGAACGAGCGAGAGAAACTGACGAATCACAAATTCAGCTTGGACGAATCGGCATTGTAGGTATATGTAGGTTTGTCGGACCAAAACTCCCACACCGTTTTTCCATTCTCCGTGAAACTTGTATTTTGGCTTTTAGCAATTTGGGTGATGGTTGTTATAGTAAATCGTTTGTATCTTTAAATTCTTTTCGTATATCAGTTTTCCTTAGTTAGTCCAAATTAAAAATCTCTAGGCTACTTCCAATAACTCTAAAACACTGTTGTGTCAGAACAAAAGGGAAATCTCCGTAAACAGTTTCTTTTTTGTTTTTTCCCCAATTCTAAGTTAATTTCTATTCTAAATTGTCCTAATAAACTGACCCAAAAATTACCTTTTCATGTTATATGAGAAAGTATACATTATTCTCCATTGTTGTCGTTACAAAACATATGATTCAGATCTATAGAAATAGACGTCTCAAATTTAGAAATGGGTCCAAAATCTATCAATACGTTATACGTTATTACGATGGTTAAGGTCACGCATTCTCAGTTCGAGTCGAATCTCTAGTCTAGATAAACTAGACAAGACAAGTCAAAGTCAATACACGTATGGTAGCGTAGACTTACGCGCGCTAAGTTAGTCCGGATTCTACGCTACTTACGCTGCAATGTGGGAGGCGTCTCGTTTGGGCAACACTCATCAACGAATATAGTGGGACGATTTCATAACTGCACCAGCAGCTGGGAAGTGCTAATTATTATGGTTCATTTCACAAATTGATACTTCTAATAAAAGTTATTAACGACATAAAAGTAAATCCAATAAAATGTATAATGTATAATTATGTACAGCTACTTAAAGTAAACATAGGCAGTCCCATATTCCGGGTTAATGCGGCTCATACTCCATAGAAACAAACAAACAAAGAACGTTAACACACTCATACCTCTGCACTAGGATTCCCTGTGTCGCAGATGGCATGGACAAACACAGAAACACAAGACAAACACCCAAGACCCGAGAACAAACCTCATGCTCACCAGACAAAGTGTGCCCCGGCCGGGAATCGAACCCGGGACCCCTAGCTCGGAAGGCAGGGCTACTACCGACTAAGCCACGGAGCCGTCATAACATATAATTGTTATGAGAGCATGAACTATTTTATGACAATATCTATCCCGATCCCAAATTTTTTGGCTAAGGTATGTTTGTAAGTTTCAAGAATAGTTCCGCAACTGGGTTCTTAAATCTAAATTAAACAATAGCTTATTGCACGGCGTGTCGGTAGAAAACTACAAAATCAGAATGCTAATGACATAAAAACCGGATAATGAACACCATTCGAAACAAAGCCGAGCAAAGTCCATTTGCTTTGTTTGTGTCCGCCACAAAAGAAATCATAATGACTGCGGCAAAAAACTGGACCATTTATTCACACAAGTCGACAGAATTGCTCGTGGCAGTAAAATAACTCCAACTGTGCCGGTAAAATAGGTAGAGGTAGTTTGTTTCAACTTCAGAGTGAATTGGCATTCATATTTTTAACTAGCTGTACCCCGCGACTTCGTGCGCATGGAATAAAACATTTTTTTGCGGTGTACCCTTATTGTTTCCTTTTTCTGAAATAAAAGTATCTAATTACTCCTTATAACATCAGCTATCCAGCCATTTTGGAAATCAATTGGAACAAACAGTTAGTAAAAAACCGTTATTTGAAACTTCAATATTATTTATGTGTAGTATGATATCGATATATAGATAAATTACACTCTCCAGCTTAAGATGAGCCATATATAAAGGAAATCGGACAACTCGTTAATAAATTGCAACTAAGAAAACATTTTGACTTTCATTCCCTCCCCCACGGGAACCGTGCTAAATTGAACTCTTATCACGCCAAGTTGCCAAGTCTTGTGTTTCTGTGTTTGTCCATGCCATCTGCGACACAGGGAATCCTAGTGCAGAGGTATGAGTGTGTTTACGTTGTTTGTTTGTTTTGTTTAAGTTTCATTTAAATTCATTCAGTAGTATCAATAATAGAGCGCCCTCCAAAAAAAATTTCGAAACATCTTCAATGTACAGAATCGGATCTGTTACAGTTTTATTATAAATATAGATATTAACACCCAGTCACAGAACAGACATTTATGTTCGTCACACAAATGGTTTTCGTGAGCGGGTATCAAACCCACGACCTAGGACGCAGAAGGCAGACCTACTAACAACTGAGTTATAAGGCCAGTCAATATAATATTAATTCGAAGACAGTTCTAATTAAAGTTACCGGAACATCATTTATTTTATTCAATACATATATATTGTAAATTACATATTTATTTAGATAATGCTAAGATACTTGATAGGATCTCGTATCGATAAGCACGTATCGTAAGATAAACTAACCTGAGTAATTTGCTTATCTTATTACTTTAAACGAGCAATTCTTGTAGATATATTTATTTATACTATATTATTTATTTCGCATAGGTACCTATATCGGAAACGTCTCTAACTATTTGGATGAAATTTTGTGTTTACATAAGGTTTCGCTGTTCTAGTTTACCGGGACGTATAATTGTATTAATTGTATTTCTTATAAACGCAATTTTTTACAAAAATAAAACCATTTTACACAAAAAATTACGGAGCAAAGTAAAATATTTTAAATGGACAAGGAAAATCTTGAACAACAGATTATGTGGTTTTTTTGTGTTTTTATAACCCCATACGTGAGTACGCTCGCGCTTTAGTCATGCTTAGTCATGGGTTTGCTTAAAGTCGGATGGGGCCTGGGAGGAAGGAGGACTGGGTCAGACAGTGCATTATTCCTCGCGGGTTGTTTGGTTTGTGCATCGTAAACGCGTATATATTATCTATATGCATTTCGAAAAATCTTATTTCAAAGTTAGACCTACATAAAATAATAGGTTAAATGTAACCCCGAGGTGATCATATATACCCATAGAAATTTCATGAAAATATTTTACCAAGCCTTGGGTAGGTTTGGTACAATAAGGGATGAATGCACCCGTACCAGCCTGTAATGTTCCTACTGCAGGGACACCGGCCTACTCTCGATAATTGAGAGTGAATGGGCTTTGATCTACCACGGGTGCCCAATCCGGATCACATGTCTTATGTCAAAAATTAGTCCGCTGTTACATAGTAACAACTGTTTATGCCAAAATTATAAATCAATAAAGTTAACGAGACCCGAGGACGATTTGATAAGATTAACGAGATATAGGTGGTTATGACGATGACGGGAAAACCAGCATTCTAATGAAAGAAATGGATGAATATATTCCAATCCGCGATTTATGATAAGCTACAAGCCACAAGAATAAGTGTAATACTGAAGAAGACAATATTACAATTACGTATTTAGTAGTTAAGTAGTTACTATTATGAACTTCTTCAGATTCAGAATAATCTTTATTGCAAAACTATTGTACATGAAAGGTATTAAAAATATACAGGTTCATGTTAATAATATATCTAGGTAGGAAGGTACTTAGGAATCAATCGCACTGATTGCTAATTATGGTGCCTATGGTGCTAAGAGTTAGGCCCATATTCTTCTAGATTATATTTTAACAGATTATTCATAAAATTAACAACGATGTAGATTGGAAAAAAAAAAAAAACTGTTAATCAAGTTTTTGCGAGGTAAAAAAGGCTTATTCCAGAGCATCTTCATGTAAGCAAAAAGCAAAAATTTTGATTGGGTTTCTACATGGTATAGTATACATCCATTCCCCATGGATGTATAAGTTTACCGTATCTATGAATAATTTAAAAATCGAAGTCGACAAAATATACCAAACTATTCTATCAGTCATCTGGTTCCCATAGAATATTACATAGCTACGCTTAGTTTGGGGTTTGATTAGCGCTGTGTAGGTCCAACTTATTTACTTTTCAACACCATTGCTTGTAAAGTGAGCCTTAGTACATCGCTTTTAGGGCCATAAACCGAGCTATAACACATACGTGCGTAATATAATAACAGTACACACGAGTGCGTAATTTAATTATCCCTACAAAATTAAATTAGTACCTTACATTACTGCAAGTTATATGCGAGTTAACAGATCATTTTCAATTGAACCGGGTAATACAGTTATTTTTTTTAGGAACAAAGAGATTTTATGCCGCTGAAAATCTATACTATACCTACATTTTTGGAATAATTAAATGTGTACGTCCTTAATTAAGTCAAACAACCATTTATTTAATCAAATTATTCATAATTCATTTGTAATAAAATATTTGCATTTTATCATTTAAAATTAAAAATTTTAAGTATGCTGTATGTTCACTCACTTTGTAATTGGCGCGTGAAAAAAAGAACTTGTGCGCCATTTCGCATATTTTTTATAATTTATTTTTATCGTATTTGTCGTATGTTTCTTTTTTTGTCTCAAATGTGTTGAAAAACGTCGTATGAAACTCAAGAGGTCTCACACATTACACATTGTGATGAATTACGCAACCCACAGCCTCGCGTGTTATGAGCAACTTAGCTCACTTGTATCATAATAAACTGTAAACTAATGACAGTTAGCATTCTTGATACCTAAATAAGTAATAAGTTAATAACAGATACTACTAATGTAAAATCATAACTGACACCCGCTATTCTGTCGTTCTGCTGTTTACCTTGTTACTTTAATAATATAACGTAATTTTTCGAAATATTGTTTCACTATTATATTGATATTCTCAATTTGCCGCGAGCTACTAATAAATAGGACGAATAAGGCACGCTTCGGAACATACCATTGGAAATACCAACATTACATGGCAGTGGACTTTGGCCGGTCAATGCATGCGCCACAGACTTCAACAACAGTTAGTATGACACGTTGAGTCTTAAAGAACCGGCTCACGCTTCGACTTTATTTTATGATTAATGTGGCGAAACGAGCTGACCAATTGATATTTAGTGGCTCCCGCCGCCCATAAACAACAGAAATACGACTCAGGTCCTCTCCTAACGAAATATGAACAAACCCAAGTTGCATCGCGTTGCACCCGTCAATCCGAAACGGGAATTGGACGACTCATGGAACTGTAATTTCACCGGCACCCACACCTTTCCACCGCAGAAAAGTAGTTTCAGTCGTAAAATAAATATAAATGTACCTATTTTCCGACTGATTCTGATATATTTTGACTATTTCTGATATCAGATAGAAGAAACGCCACCTGGGAAGGCGGAGTCCATTAAGTAGGACTTGCACCGCTTAAAGTGCCTTGGTGTTTTCTCTAGATGCCTTATATCTGGGTACGGTACCTAAAACTTGATTTTGGAAGCATTATAAGTATTTATTACCAACTTTACTTTTCCTCTCTAATTTTCAAATCGATATTTCCGTATTTCCCATTTTATTCAACTGAAATGACGGATCGCGCTGAAGGCCCACCTGTTATATGGTTATATGGTTGTTATGTGGTTATAGATTCCAACTAAGAGAAAATAAATAAAACTGAAGTGTCTGTAATGTCAAAATATAATTTTGTATTTTTTTTTGTTCCGACTAATCTCCGAAATGGCTGGACCTATTTTAACGGGACTATCACTTACCAGGTAGCTGATGTTTTAAGGAGTAACTTAGGGAACTTTTATTTTAGAAAGCAAATTAGGATAAAGCGCAAAAAAAATGTTAAATGAAAAAAAAGAAATATTATGATAGCATGCTGTGAGAAAATATATACAAACCAATTCCATTTAATTAGCTATATTTTATTTACAAATATTACAGACATGTCTTATAGTAAGTATTCCATGACAATTCATTCATGGAAATTATACACATTTAGCATCGACCCCACGTTAAAATATTCTTTTTGTAATATAGTATGTTTGGGGACGGACATAATTTACATAAACGTCTATTATTTTCTTAAAAAACACTCGTTTGAATGCCGACTTATAATTTATGAAAGTATATAAACTTAACAAAAAATAAAATTTCATATTTCTATATAACAAATACAATACTGACGGAATTCGCTAGGTGAAACAAAAAAGTAATTTTAATAAAAATTAAATATGGTTAACAAAAGTAACTATATAATTTACCATTGATATAGTTTTGTAACAAAATTGCAGGTATAAATCAATTATATTGTACATAATAAAAAATGATCAATCACAATCAGTGTGGTTGTCATTATTGAATGCAATACACAAGGTTTGGAATGAATGAAAATAATCTCTTTAACATTATATATGTGCTTCGTGCATTTTAAATAACAAAATACATAACAATTTGCTTCTTATAATTTATATGGACTAATTTGATGGCGTCACAGGATCATATTCGCGAAGAGAAAAGAATCCCTCCATTAAGGGAGTCCTTGTTCTCCCGATGGAGGGTCGGACAGGGTAAACAAGCGCCAAACTTAGTAATAAAAAGGCGTGCTCTTGTAGGTATGTACCTACATACTAAAAAAGTGACAGCTCTAAGATTTTTTTTTTTTTCAAAAATGAGATTTCATTTCAGATATATGAAACAAAAATAGTTTTATCTGGTTAGATAGATGCCGCTGTTTAGACCTCAGATATATGTCAAAGTCACAACAGCTAAATGTTGGACAGTTAGGCTCAAGCCAAAAATAAAAAAGAAAATTAAAACTACTAACTGTGTATTTGTTTCGTTTTGTTTGTTTGTGTCATCTCGTGATGATACATATGTAGACAGAGAATATAATAGATAGATATCTATCGCATTCACATAAAGTACAACTTATTAATCCTTCTCCTAATTTTTTTTTCTTGGTTTTTTTACATCTTCCATAAATCCCTGTAAGGGTGTAATATCACAGTAACCAAATCAATATTTATATCGAAATAAATTGTATTGAAATCTCGGGTCAAAACAACGCCATCTGGTATTCGTTTTGAAAAAGGGAATAAATCCCTCAAAGTAAATCTATTTTTGATATTGACTTTGGCAATAATTAAAAATTCAAACATAACTGAACATTTCCTTCTCTATAACCATAAAATGCAAATATAAGACATTATTGTCACTATAACAACGCTCTGACTGTTTAATCTACGTTCTATCTCTCTTTATCGTTGGGTGCATATGGCAGGTGCGAGTGAAAGAACTATTTGCCGGTCCACTCGGTGATCTTTCCATTCTCGAACGCGAGGCATTTCCTCGGGAGGGGCACCAAAGTTCCCCGTTTCACGATGCCCATATCTTCACCAGGGTAGTACTGAAGACAAAGTCGAATATTAGCCGTTTTTAGGGGTTGTAGTGTAGAAATTAACATTATTAGGTTACAATTAATCGCACTTCACTCTGACTTTAGATAGATAAACTCTTTATGTCACACTAAAAGTAAAATAAATTGTTTTACAAAGAATTGTAATAATAGTAGGTAGAATTAGACTTAATACTTATACACAGGTACTATATAGGTAGGGACACCACTTTACCTATTGCCAAATACCCTAGTCCGTATCTACCGTTTTTACGATTTAGCAAAATACTCTGTATTCTGTAGTTTACAATTAAATAATCAACTCAACGTAATTATCAAATACATTAAATTAAATTAATGAATACTCAGTATTGTGTAGCGAGCCGCACCACCGTAGGTGTTCATAGAATATAATATATATTTTTACAGTACATCTTTAAGTGACGGGACCTGATAAAGCAATGAAAGTAATGCTACTCACTTGACACTGTGAAACAAACTTAAGGACATCGGAACAAATGTATTCATTGTCTTCTTTGACTTTTTCCAGTCTGTAACAAACAATGTAATGACTATCAATATCCGCAAACAGTTTAGTTTACAGTAGTTTAGTCTACAGTGTGGATATGTATGTACTTACAACTCTGGCTTAGCTATGCTCTCCACAATGCAATGGCAAATACTTTCGCACATCGCTTCGTCAAACAGCGGTATTCCAAACTGAAGATCCAGTATCGTCCATTTCTGTAACAAAACATGCAAATTTGAAATATATGAGATCTACACAACGGCAATCATAATATGTTAAGATACATTGTTATAACGCAAAGGCACAGGATAAATAGCAATGCATTTGAGAAGTATTGCCATGACAAGACACAGCTATTTTAAAAACTGATCATATGACGTTTATTCAACATAAAGTTCGCCTTTGAGGTTCAGGGGCATCAGGCTTTGAAGAGGTTGCTATATTCATATTCACAGCCACTATCAAAGAAAACCTTTAGGGGCCGTTCAACTATTACGTAAGAACCAAAGGCGGGTGTGGGAGTCTGCTTTGCTTGTTTTGGATGAGGGGGAGAGATTAAAAATAACTAAAATCCTGTTTAATAAATCTTCTTTCGTCTGTAGTCTGAGTATTCTAGCCGCCCGAAGGCCTCCGTCATGGCTTATCTACTAGCATATGGCAGGGGTCGACATCTTAACATGCCCTCCGTATCACTAAGCTAAACGGCCCTCATACACATAATGGCAATTGTAATACCCATATTTATACATTTGCATTTATTGTCTCCTGTCTGTTTATATATCTGACCTGTTCCATAGTGTTATCAAGTTAACAAAATAAATTAAATTTAATACAGTTGAAACTCACCTCTGGCTTGCATGTTTCTTCATCGGACGCGTTATGCGCCGTGTCAACCCCGCTATCCTCAGTCGACATTTCCGCCAATTTATCCGACAGTTGCGTGAACATGGAAATAGATTCCTCCGCTGGACTCATCAAATCGTTCAGTTGGCTCGCATGCCCTTCTAGGCTGTACTTTTCCAAACCATGAACTGGGGTGATTTCGTTCAAACTCGAATTGGAATCGATTTGAAGTAACTCATCAGATAGTGATATCCGGGATAGCTTCTCGCTTTTGTCGTCAATGCTGGTCGATGAGGAGTGTATAGGTACTAGTTCATCGCTGCACGCAATAGATTCCTTGCTGCGTTTGATCGGATCGTTCAGCGCTAGGTTGTCAAGTTCCTCGCATAGTAACTGGTTACATTCGAGGCTCGTGAACCCATTGGCCGGGGAGCTATTCTTGCTGTCCGTGGAAGGTGTGACGGCGAAGTGGGATTCTATGGGGGACTGGAGGCGGATCGGCTTTGTGTCTTTTTCGGCGTCGGTTGTGCATTCGTTGATTGGTTTCGCAATGCCTATTTCTTTTCTTTTCCGAGGTGGGACTAAAAAAGAGAACAAGCCATTATTTAAAAATAAATACTCTCTAACACCAGACTATATGGTAGCGAGAGAACCAATACTTATTTTAGAAATGCAATAATTGAATTTAATATAGCGCACTTCGTTCATTGGAGTAACATATGTAAGCTTTTTTTTCTTTTTTCTATCTCAGTGAACTGATAGTTCGACACATCGACACGACATCGATAAACACAGAAACAAGACAAACACCCATGTTCCGAGAAAACACTTCATATTCACAAAGTGTGCCCCAGGCGGGAATCGAAACCGGGACCCCTCGCTTCGAAGGCAGGGACTAACAACTAAGCCACGGAGCCGTCATTTCTTATGTAGTAATATTTACCTAACTGCACGTTGGCAGGCGGCTTCGCACACCCCAGATCTGGGACTCCGATATCTGCCAGCGTGACGTACCCTGCCGTCCGGAACAACCGCAGCCTCTTCAGCAGCCTCCGCAGGCCCGCGTGCCGCGTCCATAAAGCCTGATTTTCTGTAAGAAATGTTATTTTTCAACAATCATTCAATACGGCGCCCATCACCCGAGACGGGGATGTTACGTCTCATGTGCATGTGATTTCATCGGCACCACGACCCTGCCACCGGAACACAACAAAACGAGTGCACAAACGCTTGGCAGCAGATTACCAGATGTGAAGGCAGTACTTCTGCAGACAAACTTTGCACAAGTTCTACTGTAACTTTTTCTTGCACCTTTAGCACCTAACCCCTACGTGTAGGGACTCTGAGAGTATTCACTTACTACAGACGCGAGCAAATGGACCCCCCGAAACACACGAGGGGTGACACGTACCTGCGTGAGGAGGGAAGGGCACGTGGCGAGTGGGGGGCGCGCGGCGCACGCCCGCCGCCTGCAGCAGAACGGGCGCACGGCGCAGCGCGGTGTTGGCGGCGGCAAGCGCGGCGCTGGCGGGCAGTGCGCCGCCCTCCCCGCTCGCCTCGCCCGCGCCGCCCCACCACCACACCGACAGCCGAGAGTAGCCCAATAGCAGTCGCGGCACAGCGCGCAGGTGAGTGCCTGAAATGACAACAAACTTCGTTATATCGTAGTACGATCATATACAATTATATCTGGTGACGGGCGAAAAAGGACGCAAATTTGGTCTTCGCATACTTTTGTTACCACTAAATGTCAAGAGGTCCTTTCGCTTATTGCGTCACTTTGGTCGTATAACATACGTTATCACGTCACGTAGGTGACAGTTATTTTGAACCCATCAGGTTTATTCCTTACATAGCTAGAGTTATCGTTATAAAGTGTAAAATGTCATTGAAATGGGTCGCTCGAACTGTCGAACCTTTAGTAAGAAGCAGCGTCGGCGGCCCATAACCTGCTACGTGATACAAGTAAAGCCTCATCCAGGGCGACGTGGCCTCGTTGGGCGCCGGCCCGATGTGAGGCAGTGCCGCCGCCGCGGCACCGGCGCGAGCCTCTCGGCATAGAGGAGCCGTTGATATCGCCAGCCTGAAAATTATAAAATATACAAATGACTGATTTCTACCTCAGGTGGTAGCCCTGCGTTGTAGGTCGTGGGTTAGATTTCCAGCCCAGGACAAGCATTAGTATGACCAACATAGATGTTTGTTCTGTATCTGGGTGTTTATATGTTTGTATTTGCAAAAGGAGAAGTTGTAGATTAGTATTTGTCAGTTATCTCGTTCCCATAGTACAAGCTACGCTTATATTTATCGATATTAAAATCTAAAATTACCGACTATAGCGCTTGCGGCCCTAATATTGTTTTCTTTTATTTCTATGGCACTACTTGGATCTACCCTATCAAATAAAAAATAACAATTAAATTGATAATTGGGGGAGACATCACGGACCAAAGTTACAAAATATATATCCAGCTTAATAACTTCCTCATTTCGAAGTCAAAATCAAGAAAAAAATTAAACTTCTATTATTCATTAAATGCGCATCCTTCGCCTCAGCATCTCGTGTGCAATGCTCTAATTAAGCGAACAAGACAAGACAAATACACTTTCTTAAATAATAAACTCAGCTAGTATTAGTAGTACAACCATACCTATACTTAGTTGTTAGGAGTCTGTTCCGCGCAGGTGCTCCGAGCGCGTGCAGAGCTTCGCACCGCAACAAGTCGAGGGGCCGCAGAGACGATCGCAGCGAACGTAGAGCTATCCTCAAACACGCGGCCGCTGCGAGGTATCTCCTGGCTTCACCTTCTATCTCGGGGTCCGCTACGACCTATGATTGACGAGAAGATATTGGTCAATTTAAAAATTATACTTTTATTGGTAGGTTTTAAAGTTTTCGGTGAAGTATGTAGTTAAGATCGTCCTAACTTGGAGTAGGTACAGCCTTCGAAACAGGAGTAAGTGATTTCAACATAATATCATATATACTGGTAACTCGTTCACTGCTGGCCTTAAGTGACTTAGAGTGAATGTTAACCTGGTTTGAGTATGCTTCAAAAACTCAAAAAGTTCTGCACCGATTGAGCTCAAATTTTGACACGAATGTAAGCGCGAAGCGTGACCGGGTACAGCTAGTAATATAATATATTAATAATCATGAACCTTATCAAGTTCCATCAGCAAACTGTCCATGCTCTCGTCACTCAGCTTGCCGACCTCAAACAACGTCACTGCGTGGCTTTTGAGATCCTGTAAATGAAATATTTTGATCCAACGAACTGCGAATTTTGCAAAGATTTAGCAAAACTAGTTAGTTTAGCTACTTTAGTTACTTTTTAATGCGACGGCATAATTAACCATTTATTACTCCTTGAATTACATATTAATTGCAGAATTTACCTAATACAATAGTATAGTCATTCTAATGAAATCGGTCAGCAACATACAATAGCACAAAACATACGTCCTACGATTCACCAGATTTAGATTAAGAACCAGCTAACTACAGGAAGTTGCGTAGTTACGCAATAAGGTAAATTTGTGGACAGTAACGGTAAAAAACAATTAAACATGACTAATTAAAAATAAATGCGGATTGCATTCTTTCTTCCCTTATTTCTCGCCCTTATAGGGTACATCATACCATTAAAAAAAATATTTGTAGACCGGGTGAAAAAAAAGTCACAGTAAAGTAAAATACGCAATTTCGTTCTTGAATGACATATTTTATCTAGTTTTTTTTATTTAACCACCAAACTATCAAACAAATTTTGTTAAAAATTGTATGGGACTAATCTGAAAGCATATCCTTACTGATTTCTGAGAACAACCATTTTGAAAACTCCGATAGGAGTTAGTAATACATACGCGCTATGTACTCTAAATGATATTATTGTAGAAATAGAGAAAAGAATTGCAATGTTTGTGTCATATACCGGTGATAGATTTCCCATCATCAAGTACGCCGCCAGGGTAGAGTCGAACAAAACCGCCACTCGTTGCCCTCCACTGTTGCATAAAGATTCGAACTCTTGGGAACCCTGCAAACAACTCAACATTAGACCTAGAGATACACAGCATTTCGGACAACAGAATTTCTTTAATAATTAAAAAATGCTGATTTGGATTATGTATACATATAAATACATATTTTGTTAAATATGATTCTTTTGCAATTGGATCGCCTATTTGTCGGATTCTCTTCTATCTCTTGTCTCTTCTGTATTGGTCGGACAACTTGCTAGAAAGAGAAAGAAAGCCGATTCCATCGCAATTCCAACGAAACTAGATAAGGGAATTGTTAGCCAGACCTTATTCAATCTTAACTAAGCTAAATCTAGATAAGGATATTAAATTATATTATTATTATTATAATATTAAATTATAATAAAACTTAATATTGTTTACCTGCTTGGATGTAGAAGGTGCTTGCGTGATGAGTACCGGTTCCATTTGTATCGCGTCTTCATCTAAGCTCTGTTCGAATGTAAGGGGTGATATTTGACTATATCTGTGAAACAAGAGATTTCCTTATTTTCAATTAAAGAAGCTGGCCAACCAGAAAACATATAACAGGCGCATAAGACGCAAAAAAAAGGTGTCTGATGAAATTATGTACTCTAATAAGTGAAAATAAAGTTTATTATTATTATTATTATTTATATCCAGTTACGGGTGACGAGGGCTACGGGGTGCTTCTTAGGTTTTTTTATACTTCGGTCGGGACGACGAAGTCTTATTCTTCTTCTTATCGTGACAATGTTTCTTACAAACTAAATGATGTCGCGATAAAATTTTGCCACCTCAACAGCTCTATTGGTGGCTTGGTACAGATCATCCAATGTGCAGGTCGCAGGGCACAGGGGGCAGACAAGTAAATGGGACATGGACTGAACTTATAACTTGTAACTGTTGCCGTCATATTGCTGGATTGTCAATTATATCATATAAAAAACCACTTGGCACCCTGATCCAGTAACGATCACTTTTATGCATATTTTTGCGAATTCAAACCACATGTTATTTGTGTCAGGGCGTAAAAAATACTACTTAAGTATTCCATCGGTAATGTGGTAACCATAGTACAAGCTATGCTTAATTTGGCAGTAGATGGCGCTGTGTGAAATGCCCATGAATATTTATATATGTAACAAAAAAAAAACGCCTGGAAGAGATTGCTTTATGCTTGATTGCATTACGTTTATCGCTTAAAGCAATCTCTTCTGAGTCGCATTACTGTTGTCATGGGCGGGGGTCGCCACTTACCACCAGGTGGGCTCTCAGCTAGTTCCGCCACTTATTCACATAAAAAAGCACCCATTTTGCTTCACATTATTAATACAAATATTCCTTTCAACTTATTATCTGTGGTGTAAAATATAGAGTTTTCTATCTTCTATTTTATCTTTTCAGTGATGAAATAGAGAGATAGAAAAATAGATATAAAATAGATGAAACTCTACTCACGGCTGATGTCTATGAGTGGTGACGGCTTCCTTCCACGAAGGGTGCTGGTGTACGATTGGCTGGGGATGCAAATTATTCGCAAAACCCAAGCGACAGTACAGGGATACCGCTTGTTTTACTAGCTCGCATTCCACCTGAAAATATGTTTTATTTATACTTAAAAAAATCTGAGTAGACGCTATATCCGTCAGATTTTCCACCTCCACCAATAGGTTGCAATGCTATTCCGCCAATAGATATAATAATCTTTTTTTAGCAGACTTCAAAGAAGGAAGAGGTTCAAGCCTATTGACGTCACGAACGTCAGTCTCAGCGCTGATTTTCAGCAAAATACTGGCTTTTGGCTGAAACACAAAATTATATTATGCTCGGTACCTGCTGAGCTCATTTACCGACACGGGACGCATAGAGCATCAATGTTTCGTTTAGTTATTACTGGTTTTAAATATATTATCGTTTTCCTATGGTAATTGTGTCAAAATAAATTTCAAAAAAATATCAATAAGCTTTTAGCTTATTGATATATTGCTCCCTTATTATCGAAAATATGTCCTGTCCAATTTATATACACAAACCAAATAGATCACTACAATTTACCTGCAAAACAGCCGCAAGGTCGGAGACACTGGTGTGCTCATCAATAGACACGAAGACCTTATACAGGAGAGTTTCGAAGTAATCCCCAGCTACTCGATTCATGACAAACCCTTTCAGCGGTGGCACGGACACCTTATCGGCGGTTGTGATCGGCACGTCGAGGTATATCAATCCCCGCCTGTGGAATTTGAACGTTAATTCGGTAGTGTTATTTTTAACGACTAAAATATGGGGTGGTATTTTGATTGTAATGTTAGCCAGTGTGAATACCTTGATTGTTCATCCCTATGGAGGGACGTATAGGGTTTGAACAATTGTGAAATTTAGCAATAACAACGCGTTTAAGTTGGTACGTGTTTGCTTTAAGAAAGTTATGTTTCAAGGATTTTTTTACGAATTATCAACCCTGGAAAGAGTTTTCAGGGATGTGACTTGAGTCTACTCACACTAGGTCTGTTCATGCTAGGGCCTAATTCGTATTATTGTTATTATGGGTGAAGGTAATCACTTAAGATCCTTCCAGGGCCTTCAGCTATTACGGACCCTTTCGTAACATTAAAAAAATATAGGGTTAAAAGTTAAATAAGTTTTTTTTGCGGGCTAAGGTTAAGTTTATTAATTCGTCGGCTATGTATGTTATTTCCAAGATTTGGGTGTTCAAAGCTCAGAAAGGAATCGCATTTATTTTTATTTTTTTATTTTCCGGACTTATTTATCTAATATTATTAGTATATAAATTAAACACCTTTCACACTTCTATAGTATTTCCACTTAAAAAAAACCAATCTCACCTGTACAATGTCTTGACTATGTTATAGTCAAGGGTGCCGGCGGTCTGCGACCCGCGGTCGATGAGCAGATCGATTAGTGCCCTCTCGCTCTCGCTCAGCGGCTGTTATGAGAGAGTAAGCGAAACACATGCATATTAGATTCCACTCCAAAAACTTGGTGGCAAAAAGCAGCACTGTTATTATCAACGTATGAATAAATAAATTATTTTAGTTACAACGACCGAATCCAAAATCATATGTTCTCGGGTATCGACGTAATTCTAGTAAGTCTAAATCAGTCCACGTAATACTAGTAAGTAATAATACGGTATTATTAATTACTGGTATTATATTACGTAGTAGGGTATTTACTCAAAAATTTTTATACCTTATATCGTTATACATAAAGGTGTTTTAGTTAGGTTTTAGTTGTACTTAAACTAATTTTGCCAAAACTTCGTATTCGGCCTTTGTTTCACTAAGAGTGTCATATAGATAAAATAAAAATAAAAAACAGATATTATGTACAATTTATGTAAAAAAGCGAAAAAACTTAGTTTATTATGATAAGGAATAATAATATTACATATCCAGATAGCTCACTCTGTTCCAAATAGTATTTTTACATTACATGTAAATTTCTAATGCTACGGCGAAAATGATTCCAGTCCTACAAAAATCGTAGAATTTAGGTGCTATAATCAATGGAAGTGGAGGGAGTGAGAACCTTGGATACGATAAATCTAGATTTTCGCTTAGGACTCAGCAACCCCAGTTATAAACAGTAAAAATAGATAGGCAGTGGGATGATTCAGCTATAATCAGAACCTCAATAGAAATGAAATATCGAACTATATTATAAATTATTTCCTGCTGAGTAAATATATTATTTATTTTTTAATTACAATTACACATTACGGTACAATAGAATACAAATTACCTTGACATCTTCCTCCAACACATATCCAAGTTCGACCCTCCACCAAGGCTGCATAGGAACGTTAAGCGGTACTTTTGGGAGCAGCCCTCTGATAGCTTTGTATCGACCGCGACGTCCAAGAGAACGCGCTTTCGCCACCAACTCCAAGTATTCATTTCGCCCTATACCAAGTAGACGAAGGCCTGGAATTGGGATCCAAATAAATATCAGGGGCCCTCCATGCGTCCTATGTGACAAGATACATTCAATTCAGTGGAACCCGATTCATAAATAAATAAAATAAATCAATTCATGTAAATAAATGTAAGACCACACACAGGCATACAAGATTACGCCTTTAATATTATTAATAATATTATAATTAGTGCGAATGTATGTACTTTCCAGCGCGAATTGTTTGCGTTCGACAAAAAACGAATTGTTTCTAATCATTCATGGACATTCACACAGTGCCATCAAGCCGCAAACTTAGCATAGCTAAGGCCACACGTTGGCCCCAACGCCACTCGTCCGACGTTTGGATCTAGAAAAGTATTAGTACCAACGTTGGGACAAGCGTTGTGAGTTGTTCGAGGCGTGTCGGTTTCATCAAAGGAATCTGCGCCAACGTACACATGTTGGCGCTTCACTCAGTCCTGTTGCAATAAGTATCGAGAGCGCGCGATGAGCGATAATGTCATCCTCAAAAACGCCAACCGGATGGACCAATGAAAAAGTTATCGAATTCTCAGATTTTATATTTTTAGTAACAAGTACAAATTATAATTGGCAGTCAGTAATGTAAAAGCGCTTAGAGCAATTTCGATTTCTGTATCGCGTTGACTCTGACGGGATAGGACTGGTATAATAGCCAACATGTGGACGACTCACGAAATTAACCGACCAACGTTGGTACGAGCATTGGCGGCAACGTGTGGCGCCGGGGTTATACTATGGGAACTAGATAACTGACAGATTACTTTATTTATGGAAGTGAGAAAACTTACAGTCAGCAGCAGTAAAATTGGGCATAGTATCATAGCTTTTTTCCAGCTCGATGAGGAGAGCGACCACTTCCACATAGTAAATGAATGGAGTAATTCTCAATCCTGAAACCAATTATTGGACATTCACTTTAATAGTTTCGATATCTATGGACCAGAATTTAGTATCATTAGATATTCTGCCCAAAAACAGTGTGCAGAAACAGCAATAACAAAGAATAGAGGATGCAATATTGAATACAATATTGTGACAACCTGTTTGTGGTTTGCCACAAGTAGGTCATTTGCAACGTGAGATGTTTTAATTAAAACAGCAAGAATAGGAGTTATATTACCAGACTAGATATATTCACACAATTTTGAATCATCAGAAGAGATCATTAAAACTGAAAATTGAAATATTTCCATTTTAATACTTCAGTTTTAGATCAGTTTATCGCTATAAAGCAGTCTCATACAGTCAACCTTAATTAACAAGTAATTAAATAATCTTGAAAAGCTATGTAATATTAAACCTGAGGGCATGTAACCAAGAAAGGCTGTGTTCTCAGCATGAGCTGACCAAATGATTGGATGTAGATTAAAATAATGATAGGAATGGATGTTCTTTGTTGAAAACAAATACCTAGAAACAAAATAAACAAGTGAA
This sequence comes from Aplocera efformata, assembly GCA_921293045.1. NCBI lineage: Eukaryota > Metazoa > Arthropoda > Insecta > Lepidoptera > Geometridae > Aplocera > Aplocera efformata. Next base: position 5,430,293 of record OV121055.1, read on the forward strand.
GTCTTGTGCGGCTCGCTAGTTTTTCAAAATTTCTGAAGATATTGGTCAACCATTTAACCATTAATCTTTTTATGATTTTTACAATAAGGCAATATAATAACCTTTCACAATCATGTCAGCCAGGTGGTAAGGATATAGCATAAGCCTCTGTATGCTGCTTTGTACGAGGGCCTCATAGTATTTCCTCTCATCTTTCCGAACTGCTCTCACTGAAAAACAGATAATGTTTATAGTCAGATATGTTTCAATACCTCATAGCAATTAAAGTTGCTGCTGCTACTGCTAACAATTATAATATATTTATGTCGGCTTTTTTCTATCTTATCTTTTTTATTTATAGATAGATTTTATACTATATTCAAAATGCTATATTAGAATGGTATCCTAGTGAGGACTTCTATGTAAGGTTTGATTTCTATTAAAGGTAGTTTTGTTATCTATAGGAATTGATTGACTGTGGTATACAGTCTCTCAGCCTGTCTTGTATGGCATTATTTAGTCTGTTTCAAAACCAGATAGATTAAGAGCTCTGTTCCCCCAGTATTATGTTGGCACCAAAATAAAGCTCTTTTGCTTTCCATTCATGTATGTATTGCTTCCCTGTCATCTTTAAATCTTTAGAAATTGTTTTTTTACATAACAAATGAGTATGTATGATAGTTTAAGATTCTTTTTAGAACTAATAATTTTCATGAGTTTTCAAAAAAGTAAGTGACTAATCAAAAAAAGGTTGGTTGTCACTGCAGTCCACTCAAAAGTCAATTCGCAAACTTCTCTATGGATCTGAATATTGTTTCACAAACCAAAAAAAAAAACACACAAAGCAAAATGGATGTTTTACATTAAAATGAAACAAAATCAATCAATCAACTGGCTATTTCAAGAAACTACACTAATTATTGCTTATCATCCTTATCCTTATCAGAGTCATTGTTTTCCATCAATGTACATTTAACTCTACTTTTTCTAGTAAATAATTTCTAATTCAGCCAGAGCAAATAGGTATACCTAGAACTAATCTACAAGTACAGGCAAAAAAATAATTCCCAACTATAAAATAAGAAAATAATACCCACCAAGACTGCCTCTGTATCTGAGTTGATTTTTGATACTGAACTCAAATATGTATCTCTCATATTCTTTGGCAGACTCACCCAGCAACTGCAAGAATATGCAGGAGTTACAGAAAACAAGAACTTTATAATGGGCAGCAAAACTTATAGGTATTTTGTACCTTTTTTACAGTACCAGGCAGCTGAGACCATTGTATTTTTTTCCTGATACATTCCTCGATTTCATCCTCCATGTTGCTGGAGTGATCTTTCTCAAGCACTACATTACACGAGTAAATTGTTAATTTACGACCTTGTTGGATGGTATAAATCAAGGAGTTGAACGTTTTGATGGAATGAACCTCTTGAAAGAATGTATGTAGTAACGAAATATCACAGAACAAGGAAAAAATCCCTTACACAACAAACGCAGACAATCAAGGTGAACTGAAACTGAACTGATTAGTAGGATTGGGTCATGGGTCAAAAATATCGATATATCAAAATATTGGAACTCTATACAAAATGTATATTGTAATATAATATATCGCCGATATCTTTAATCTCGATGTATCGATTATCGATATTTTTCCGGGTATCAAAATCGATGCGTTTAGGAGCTAAGTTCGACCAGTCTATCATAACCAACCCGCCTTGACATAAAATAGATTTCTTATACAGAATTTATCTATGTCTTGATTGATTGAACGCAACCAAAAAAATATTTGTGGCATTTTTAATTTTACGACATTTTTATATGAGTGTGGCAGCTGATCAACAGAATGTTTTTTTTTTTTTAATTGGCCCATCCCTAGAACTGACCAATGTAATCCTGCTTAGAGATGTACCAACTTTAGCGTGAACTGAAAGGAGTCGTCACTGTTATTTCAGTATTGCCAATTAACTTTGAAATCCTCAAAAATTGGGAAAATGGGCCAACTAATATGATTAGTAAAATATATTATAAACTAGCTTAGAACATATTTACGAATGCTGGATTGTATGAAAACATTACTGTTGCCAAGTAATGTATCTACTTACTGCGGGATAGCATGTAGATTCAAAGTCATACCTTTTCATTTGGCCCATCTAGACATTAGTAGTATAGTATTATTATATCTGTGGTAGTACTATATTTTTTCAATTTAATGAAAGCCAGTATTGCAATAATTAGGCCATATTCCGTCCGAAATATCAGCTTAGAGAACAAGATACTTGCGAGAAGTAGATAAAAATAACCAGTCTTCCAACCCTCGCTGTTTCAGATTTATTTAGATGAGACTAATATTCATTATTCACATACATTAGGCAAATGTTGGCAAAGAGAGTGCGAGTTGGATGTCAAAAAAATCAACTTGAACAAATCCACTTTTTTGTTTTCTTTCTTTGCCTGTTCAGCGAATTCTGTCTGGTACGAATTTCTTCGGCTTCTCTCCCCTCCTTGACAATTTTTAAAATTAGCCCTTGACACATCTAAAATGGAACTTGAATAATTTAATAAAACTATTTATAATTTGCAACTAAGTGGATATGTTACAAGTGTAAAACACTCCACCAAAGGATTACATAAAAAAATTAAACAAGAAAGTAAAAGTCATAGGAATGTAGACGAGTATTCGTTAGTAAAACAAAGAAGTAAACTAAATCAATCATTATGATTGGGTATTGTAGTCATCACAACTGACAACACTAATCTGTAGCGGCCAAAACCAGTTTATTTATTTGATTAAATGGAATGATTGAAGTCTGCTGACGAACTAATTCAAAAAATGATTTCACTTTTCGTATAATGTATATACACCGAGCGTCACTTGTTATAGCTTTCGGCATATAATTTAAAGTTTTAAATTAAGAATTATTGCAGTAAAATACACCACGCATTCGAAAGTTGTAGACATTTACAATCGGATGACATTTCAATAAGTGACCGTAGGTCATATTTTCGCCGTTTCACAGTCACAGCTAACTTGGTGGATCAGTAATATTAACAGGTAATGATCGAATGAATGACCGTTAAGTTTAAAATGATAAACGAAACAAAACCTTTTACATTATTCTCTTGTTGTATGGCTTTGATTGGAATAGAAAACCTACGCGACTAAATATACCCTAACGTAAGAGTGACAAAGAAAAACAGTCTATGGAACATCATATTTATTAGTGTTGGTTGGTTTTGAATTCGTTTTTAATTTAATTCCTTACAGTACAGTTATTAACAGAGAATACCTTCAATTACGTTGATCGAGTGGTGTCCTTAGTGCTTAAAGTTATAATTTTGTAACTACCATGTTCCAATACAAAAACCATATTAAAAAGTACTGATATTTATTGATCAAACAATTCCTTAAATGCATTGTGAATTTCTCGTAGCATATCAGATGCAATCATACTTCTACCGTGCAATGCAAAACTCTTATAATTGCATAACCTTGTGAATTTAGCAGCTGCAAAAGCTGATATACTTTGAGAAAGTTGTATTGGGTTTTCTTCTTCATGTAAAGTACTTTTAAGGGCCCAATTGTAAATTGTACCCAAAGAACCCGATAAGATGTCACCCTGGCCAGCTGCTCTACGTCCAGACCCACCTTGTGATGACCACCAACCAAATGAAGATATACCAGACAAAAAACTATCATATTCACCTTTTACTAGAATAGACACAAAATCTCCCCAAAAGTTGTACCAGTTACTGCTGTTGTTGTTAGGAACAGACTTAAGTAGATAATTAGCTTCACGTTGGTTTGGTGTTAAAATTATGCCTGGACTTGGATAGTCTTTAATAATTAAAGGATTTTTAGATATTGCATACAATCCATCGGCGTCAATAACAAGAGGTTTATGTAGGACTTTACATGTTCTGATGATATCATAGACTAATGCAATTGTTTCATTTTCACGTCCAAGTCCAGGGCCAATGACTATAACATCCATTTTTTGTAATAATTCACTCATTCTAGATGCTGATTTGTAATTAAAAAATGGATAAACTATCAGATCAGGGCTATAACTCTTAATAACAGGAGCTGCTTCTTCCGTAGTCACAACATAAACCAAGTCAGCTCCAATCTGTAAGTTTTGAAATAGGTAAATTAAGTAGCAAAAAAATAGAAAACATTAAAAATATATATAATATTTTACTGTGTAGTATGCTAATAGTGCTGATTAAAAAGTGTGATGGCAATACTTCTCTGCACAAACTAAGGTTCTACAAGAAAAACACAAGTTCTACTCTAGGTTGCTCATTTTAAACCACCAAAGGTTACATTTAGGGACTCTGTGGATATACATCTACCAAGTGAAATGGTCCACTTTAGACATTTTTTATGAAACTAAACAATGCATTTATCTGTAATAAATAACTTACCTTCAATGCAGACATGGCAGCAAAATATGGTGCACCTGTATATTCCACAGAGCCTCCAATAACACCAATTTTACCCGCATCACCTTTACTTTTCTTTTCTAATTTTGGGACCACTGTTGGGGCAAGGGTATTTAATTTTTCAATTGTTATATTACTTGCTGGACATGTTAGAGTTGCAGATATTACACTAAACACGCAAAGTGATATAAGCCAAAATAGGTTTCCCATTTTTATCAACTGTTTTTATCACTATGCAAGGTTAACCTGTTCAATGTTAACAAACTGAACTGAAGTAATAAAATACAACAACAAACAAACATTATTTACGATTAATTTTAAGGTCCAATCACAAAGTTGTAATCTGTGACGTCAATAATTGCTAAAATCCTACTAATATTAAAAATGCAAATGTTTGGATGTATGGATGGATGTTTGTTACTCAATCATTCTCATAGGAAGTCCAATCCAACTGCGGGTAATACTGCGGGGCGCAGCTAGTTTTAATATAATTTAAATATAATACTCAAAATTTAATATGGCAACATTCAAATTAAAAAAGGACCTACCTATTTTATTTTAATCGATATCGATAACAGACTACACGACGGTTGCGTTACGTACACGCGGTTGAATATTAGAGCCATTAAACGCACAGCTCTGCAGCGAAAGCGATCCGAAATTTACGGTACGATCTATCGTTTTAGCCAATGTTAGAAAAATATTGTTAAAATGAATTTTAAACATTTACGTTCAACATGCTTCGAAATCGAAACATAAATTAGAACGTGATTAAATTGTACCTATTCCAAGTTTCTAAATACTCGATCCACCTAGCCTCACTGTGCCTACGCAGAGCGTCAACCAAATATATGTGGCAAGCCGTGTAGATCTAATGTATCCCGACTTCTCAAAACTCCTGCTCACTTTTCTAGTCGTTACGGCGGTTCTTTTAGTGTGATTGTGGAATTCTCTACCCCATGTAATCCGCGCCAGTCCCTCACTTTCTATAAATAAAGCCAAAGTTCTTTAACTTTGGCTTTATTTATCGAAAGAAAGTTTTTTTAAAGAGCATTACTTATCTTATCTTAATATATATAAATCTCGTGTCACAATGTTTGTCCTCAATGGACTCCTAAACCACTTAACCGATTATAATAAAATTCGCACACCATGTGCAGTTCGATCCAACTTGAGAGATAGGATAGTTTAAATCTCAAATTATAGTCGCAATTTTAATTTATTGCTAATTATGATATCGTATGACAAAAACGTTAGCCACAGCAACGCGTGGCCCGGTCAGCTAGTGTTATATAAAATTAGTATTTTATATATATATTTAAATATGTACCTATTTAGCTAGGTATATATTATATATATCATATAGGTATATGTTATAAAAATAAAAAATGAGATTTTTATTTCCCAAACAAACAAAACAAAATATTTTGGTATGACTCTAGGTACTAAAATTACAGGATCTCCTCACTTCAACATTACACAGAAGTGTGAAAAGAGTTCTTATCCACTTAAAAACCCTTGTAACGCTAATTTTGACTATGGTCATTCTTCATAAATCTGTTTAACAAATCTAGCATAATAAGTTAAAGTTATGACTTACTGCCATGATCTATGATTCCGCTTGTATGAGTCATGGTGTTTGATCTCCAAATAAAGTCTTAAAAAAAAAACCTAAAGCCAGTACTACGGGGATTTTTTCAGTTCGTCTGTATAACTATATATTAATGTCAATGTCATTTCAATGTAACATCAGTCAAGACAATGTCATGTCAATTGTCATGTTGAATCTGCAATCTGCGCGTTTCTGCTCGTCTCCTTACTGGAAGAAAAAAAAACAATATTTTATGATTAAAAAGTGTATTTAGTGATTTCAAAAAATGGATGGAACTAATGAATCGGTCCAATTACACTACACGATTCATAAATACACTAGTTACGCTGCGAATTTTAGGCCGCAGTAAGTGCAATAAGATTTGTTATTCCCGGTTCAATCATCGTATCCGATACTAACAACATATTCGAGACATCGTTAAACGAAGTCGTATTAAAATAGTATTATATGATGTTGCTGGGCATACTTTAATTAATAAATGAATGTTTTCAGAAATGTACTACATGATAAACCGACAGATGCAGTTTCGCGGTGGTATACAGACAATCCTACTCCAAATCAATTCATCATGTTGAAACTAAACTCACCGGCTGTCGTGGAGACCGTCAAGTTCGGAAAATATATAAAAACTCATGTCAGTAACCTCAGGAAATTTCAAATATTTGGTGGCACTGATGAAAATGCTCTGTCACTGTTGTTGCAGTCGTAAGTAGTTCCTAGCGTTGCATAACTGAACTAAATGCCCTCGACTACACTAAAGTCTGCTAAGTTAAAGCCTATGTTGTTCCTAAATATAACTTGATACATCAACTATGTAATGTCAAGATAATCCTATATTTGACATTGCCTAAATTAAAAAAATTAAATTAATGAGGTATGTACATACTGCAATAAAAAACCCTAAAGGTTCAAAAAGATTTTTCCCTTACTTTTTAAATCTTCAAGGTGATTCGGGTAAAACTTTCAAACTTACTAGAACAGGTGAAACTGTGTATCCAATAACTATGAGCACAGGTGCAGGACGCTGCAGCTAGGCAAAGCACCATTAACACGAGCCCTGCACACCTTCTGCTAGCAGAAAATATTGACCTACTCCATAGTCCTCTGAATGAATTTGTGAAGGCAACAATGTGTTTTGTGCTAGTCTAAAAATTAATATGTTATTGGCTGATTTCATTAGAATGACACTGTTGTGTTATGTAAAACCTGTAATGAGAGATATAATTTGATGTTGAAACACATAAATAAATATAATTTTATTTTTTAACATTAAATTGTTTCTAGTGGATTGAAAAATGACAATATACCAGAAGTATTCAAGCTTCGCCACAAGACGCAAGATGGACTATACCTACCTGTGAAGTACATCAAGATAGTGCCATTACAGTCGTGGGGGCCCCCATACAACTACTCCATTTGGTATTTGGAATTTATGGGGAAGAACCAAGAAGATTTTATCACTGAGGTTCTGGAGACAATCAATCTAGTATGTATTGCTATTTATGTGCTTGTTAAATCTCATGAAAATAGGAAACAATTAAATAATAAATCAATTTCTTTTTGTGTTATAGTAAAAGTAAAAATTGTATCTTGTATATTGTATCTTATTTTATATCACAATAATGTTATTTTAATAATATTATTTTATATAAAATAACAACTTAATCATAATACCTCATCCTATTATTTATTTATTACATAAAAGGATTCTATTATATAAAAATGAGATAAATTTTAACAGAAAATTGAGAAATGATCAAAAGAAGTAGCAAAACTCTGGTGTCGGAATTTTCAAGCCACCCGAAGGCCTCCGACACGGCTTAACAACCAGACCAGGCCAATGTATAGCCAGGGCCAACATCCTAACGCCCCCTACGAAGCACAGCACCCACCCAACATCTGACTGGACCAAAAGTTACTTAAGTTAGGTGATCTGTACTCAATACACAAAAAATTTCAGCCAAACCATTCCTGTCTCTACCTTTTAATGTGCCTTTACATTTAAAAAAGGAATTTCTCTAGCGCAAAGAAGAGGAGGCAGTCCGTATAATACTGAAACACTTACGACGGCGACGATATAAAGACGCTTTCGAAGCCCTGTCGCGAGAGAGCGGCGTGAGACTAGAGGGACCTTTACAGTCACGACTATGGAACGCTCTGGTGGAAAAGGGGGACTACGATCTCGCAGAGAAGATATTTAAAGAGGCTATTGACGGTAAGTCCTGATCAAATATCGACGATGATGCTTCGCAAGTTTGAATTGATCCAAAATTTGTTAGAGTGTATCCATTAATTACGTGAAGTGTTCAGGGGTGAATCTCACCCAATCTCACGTGGGAGAGATAATAATAAGGTAGTTCTAGTCATACATAGTTTGCAACTCTTGAATAAAACAGATTTAATATCGAGGCCAATGAATCACTCGCGTCGCTCAGGATGGCACTCGCTTTAAATCCGTTCTTAATTGCATAATATACTATTACTGCCATGACTTTCATTAGTTCCACGTTTCTTCCTATTCCAGATGGGGAACTGGATTGGTTCCTCTCGTGGCAGCCGTACACTCCCGAATGGCGGCAAATAACCGCATGTTCGTCCCAAGTGGAAGCGAAACTGTCGTATTCACCTTCGTGTCCACCAACGCCCCCCACCCGCCCGCTTCACGATCTCCGCTCGGTGGACAGAGACTTTCGGCATGACGATGTGAGTTTAAAATCCTCCGCGTAGACAACCGCTTTCAATCGGCACGACAAGTCTGCCAGGATCGAAAGAGTTTTAATACATAAGGTAACACAGATGTCCCCAAACAGATCAACAGATGTATAAAAGTCTGTTATACCAAAATTGGAGCAATGATCGATACTCCAATTTTTGTCGGTAGCTGTATTTATCTCAGTGACGGGCTCAACGCAGTGCGACTTGGGTCTCTTCGCCGTTCTGTAGGAGAGGACCTGAGTCGTTTTGCTGTTATTTATGGGCGGTAATAACCACTATCCATTATGTGGACTTGCTTGTCCATGTTATGGACAGAAGTAGAGTTAGACACAGAAGTCTTAATGATTTTAAGCGATCGTCGCGTTAGGCCTGCCGCTTATTTGCTTCTCTTTGTTTTTTCATCGTCTCCGATTGCTATATTCCCTCGCGATTTAAAATTCCAGCGAAATAGGTGCATGGAATATGCAATAGATAGCTAAGTTCTATAATATAGGAAAACTGGAATATGAATATACACAAAACTGATATTGAAAGAGAACAGTTTTTTTTTGCGGACCCTCTGATCCGACCATTTGTATCATCACTTTATTAAGGTCAACGATATTTAGAGTTAAGTTGAATACTTATATTTTAATGATTTATCATTATACTTGTTCCTTCGTATTGGGGTAGATGTATAGGGTTTGGTGGTGCTAAATCTATAGATCTATATGGCGTATGGATAGGTGCCTGTAGTCTTCACGCGGTATAATCCACTCCTGAAAAAAAAATACACGAATAATTATATTAGTCAGACAGTAATTAAGAATAGCATAACGAATGAATTGAATGCATCAAGTTCTGAAGGCGCACCTGATGTTAAGTTACTTCCGCACATAAAAATAACAATACAACTTAGGTCCTCCCCGGCCGAAGTATAAAAAGACCCACGTCGAACCCCATTACACACGGCACCCGAGACAGAGATGTTACGTCTCACGCGCTTTTGATCAGCACCCACACCCATCTCCGGAATAGCAATGGGAGTGCACCACTGCTTGGCGACATAACTGGATGTGGAGGCAGTATTTCTCCGGACGAACTTTGCACAAGCTCTGCTGCTACAGGGAACAAGATAATGTATTGGAATTGGTGACATGGTGGTTTCATTCCGACCCTCACCATCCTCACTCTTAACACCACCCAGGGAAGACGTGTAGTGATTCATAGGGTCATTGACGCGAGCAACTGGATCCCCCAGTTAGAGTTATTTTAAATGTGGAATCATAGTGCAAATGGGATGTAATATATTGACGCCTGCTTATGCTTACCCATTTTTCTTTAAGTCATCGTTGCCCATCAGAAGCGTGTCTCCGAAACACATATTCGTTTCCAACAATAAGTTATTGGCACAATTATGTCCAGTGAAATTGTTGTATTCCACCGATGCCGCGTAGTACTGCCAGGCTCTGTTGTGGCTACAAGTGTCGAGGATGCAGCCAGGCTGTGTATGCCCACCGTTTACCGCAAAGTCAGTGTCCCCGACGTTCAAAGAGGTGCCAAAAATGCGACGGTCTGTATGAATCGCCTCCACGTAGACAGCGTCCGTCTTCTGCAGATGGTTTTTGTTTTCAGACCATAGCGGACCAGCTGGGTCTAAACCTGTTGTGAAAAGCAGCTGTGAAGTATCAATAGAACTAACTCTACTTCATAATGGTCCGGATTAAGAATTTTATTTACTAGCTTTACCCTGCGATTTTGTCTGCGTGGAATTTAACAATGTTTTGGCGCGGAATCCTAATAATTATTTATTTTCTGATATAAAATTTGATGATAAGTACTCACCCGTGATCCTAGCCGGCTTTGTGCTAAGCTCTCTAGCGGCAACGCCTGCTATGTGAGCGCCCAGACTGAATCCGATCAGGTGTAGATCACTCGATCTGGCCCCAGTCTGGTTACTAAGGTACGTCAGGAATTTGGCAAGTAACTTCCCCACTGAAGGGACTCCGAATGTGGCCGTTACGTAGTTTGAATGTGACAGCTTGGACCACTCCACCACTATGACGTTTACATCGCTCTTTTCTAGATATGCTGTAATGATATTTTGCTTGTAATTTTTTATTTTGGGTTTGATGCGAAAATTATATAATCTGAATCTAACCAAGATGCTTATTACATAGTCCACAAATTTTTAAAACAAGAAATTATTGAAATAAAAACAAAATAGACTATGAGTACACATCCCTATCACTATTATCACATCTCCCTAGCCTCAAAGGTTTGCTGGAAGAGAACTCTTAGCTAAAATCCATCAAGCCGTTAGTCTACAGACCGGGCAAAATAAATATACATACACTCGAACAACATAACGCAATCTGGCGCAATCGGGTAAGCATTGACCAAAAGTTTTGAAGGCATGTGACCAGTTTAATAAACTGGATTGTTTCCGTTATAGATAGAGCTGACTCTTGTCCACTGATTATATACCGCAGGCTCTGAAGAATGCCTCCCTACGGTTGGTTTACCTTGTTTGATCTTAGAGTTGATACCACTGTCCCTGTTTCCCATCCAGCCGTGCACTAGGACAACAGTGGGTAGTAGGGCGTTATAGTTTGATGATGATATGGAAGTGGCGTTGTTTGTGTACAAGTTTTGGGGAGTATACATGTTACTTCTGAAATCAATGACAATGATGAAATCAAATCATTCGTATCGTCATTATATTACATAATGACAACATGCGTTGATAGTACGTAGGTACGAAGGTTTGATCCCTAATACAATCATCACTTCAATACGTACTGAGTATACAACAAGTAATTGCTGTCCTGCGATGCCTTCTGCAGCACTGACGTATCCAGCTTGTCTTGAAGGTCAATCACTTGGGTTACGTTGTTCTCATCTTGATAGTTTAGGTACCGCGAATCGTCACTTGTCTCGTTTTTATCACCCAATACGCTGAGGGTAGCAGCTATAAAAAATTGTCGTATTACTTAAAAGGCATACCAATTTTAGAATACTAATTAATTATTTTAATTTCACTTGAAACCTTAAGGGGTAAAAAAACCGACCAAGTGCGAGTCGGACTCGCGCACGAAGGGTTCCGTACCATTAAGTATAATACCGAGCAAAAAAAATTAAAAACACGTTTTTGTATTTGTTGTTATAGCGGCAAATCTTTAGTCTTTAAAGTCGTTACACGGGCAACTTGGGTTGGTGCTGTGGTGCACTAATATAGCTATGTTCCGGTGGAAGGGGGCGGACGCCGGTTAAATTACAGGCGTATGTAACGTTATATCTCCGGGATAAGGCTTGGAACTTCTTATACCCAAGTATGAGAAGGTCCAACCGGTAAAATCAAGGAGGTAAATCTGAGTTTTCACCGGCACCCACACCTTTCACCGTAGTTAAAAAGTTATAATAAAAATCTACTTTTACGTACTCAGACTCAGTAGCAAAATCTCGAACAACTTTGACTGCATTTTAGAGCCTCGATAATTTTCAGTTAAGGAGACAAATGCTACCACACTCAATACCTTCAGTAGAGTGAGTTGGACGTATTTAACTCATAATATTATATACTTTTAGATCAAGTTGAAAGCCATATATAATTAATTGAAATTGAAATTAATTCATATGAACAAATATCATAATGTAGTTTTATCATGTAAATTACTCACGATTCCGGTACATATGTCACTTTTGTTCTGTTATAATACAGATATAATATCCCTGCATCCCAATGCAGGGATTATTATATACGTGTGACTGGCGTGAGATGTGATTTATGCCTTAGTGATTACTTATCAATCCTTTCTGCCCATACCTGTGATTGCTCAAGCTGATGCTGGCCACCAAATTTTACATAGGCTAGTTTTAACTCAAACTCATTTATTCCTTTAGATCTTAAGTAACATTTTGGACACGTCAAATTATACACAAGTAAGGAAAATTGTGAGCATATAACGCCTTTATTCCGTCTTCAACCATTTCGCTCTAAACCACCAGAAATAATATACTTTCCAAATTAGCCTCCCGTGGTAGACCAAGGGACACTAATCCGGATTGGTAGATGTCACATGTCTTCGAATATTTGGTTCTAAGACATGCCGGTTTCCTCACAATGTTTTCCTTCCTGGGCCACCACGCTCCTACACAAAGTACTCTCTTCTTACTCTATGTATATCTGAGAGTTTGTAATGCTATTTTGCAGGAGGGTCCAACTAACGGGATGAACGGCGAAGCCGATTTAGGCGACACGGCGTGCGGGCCGGACGGGTGCTGCGGCAAGCCTGGCCCGCGCGGGGGACACCAGCTCGTCGTAGACTCCACTACAGGTAATCTGCGATAAACCTTTGATAAACAATCACACTTATAGAAGGTGAATATATGTGATGTGTGTCTTGAAAATTTCGACAGCAGAGCTAGCACTTACACAAAAGAAGAAGCAGAAGCGTCAATTATCACCTCATTAGAATTTTTAAATTAAATCTTAGCCTTTGTTAACTGTCTCTTAAGCACTCTTAGTGTGAATGCTAATGCTCAAATCTGCAATTTAATTGATAGTCCGCTGCAGGTATCTTCTTAACTTGTCCATTAAATGTTATCACACAATTTGTTGATAATTTCGACCGCATAGACTAAAACACTTGACATCTACGTTCGCGATGTGGTAACTTTGACTCGTAAAAATTATATGTTTCGTGTTATGTGATTAGGAAAACAAGTGTTAGATGGTTTAGTTTTAATGGCATCATGTTTTATGAACAGTCAAACATATTGCGCTTCTATTTGTGTTAAATAAATAAATTTCTTGGATATTTCACACAACGTCATTTAGATATCCATCCGAATTAAGCATGTCGCATGACTAAGCAAGCCTTCGCGCAAGTGCAATTATCGAGATATCAATGATCTAGCTTGAATGACTTTTACATACATCCCAATAGGCATTAATTATGCAAATTACAAGTCTCTGTAGCAGTTTAGTCTGAACGGTGTCTCTTTCAGTTATTCAATACGTTGATAATTTTTACGCCATAGGTAGTATTATATTATATGTGTGTCAATACCTTGCCGCCGAATTATTGAACAGGAACATAAAACATCTGTGCTAATAATCATTGATATGGTAAATATTGAAGAAAAGAAATGATGTCATTGCTATCAAGGTATCGAGATTATCTTAAGGTATTTTGTCTAGTTCTACGCAGTTGAACATACTCGTAGTATGAGGTAATTTACGCTAACTTAAAGCACATAGTTCAACTTAACATATATCGATTACCAGTACCACGTCCCATGCACGTCCCATGGATATGTCGAATTCTGGCAAGAAATAATGAGACACACTCAAATTATGCAGTCCGGACGTCAAAGTAAAGTGTAAATATAGTAGAATACTACAGTTCGGTAGGTATTTAAGTAAAGATTATGTCATAGCACACCAGGCATGGCATGCATATAAAATAATTCAGGATCTCCTACCGTTTACTATTATATTTGCATTTGATATTCAAACACCACTAAAAAAAAACATTAATTAAATAAATATTCATCGAAAATTCGCACAGCATCATATAGTCTCAAATTAAGCAAAAGAAAACGAGGAAAAGTATTTATTTTTAATCAATGAAATCAAAATATATTATACTACCATTGACAAATGTTATTATGATATTGACGAATTTTTATATGATAAATTTTGATATATTTTCTTTTTTCCTGGCTTGTATTTTCCTAGTTTCGTTTAATTTAGACTCATTAGTTTTAAAAACAGAGATTTGGCGTGACTATTTTCATATTTTGCACACCGTAATCTGCAAAATGTGTTGTGACAAACCAAAATGTACCACCTTGCATGCAATGTAATCTACACATATGTATGCAAATAAAATATTTTTATCTTTATCTTTACCGCCGGCACGATCCCAGTTACTGTCAAAACATTCGCATTCAAGTATTAGTTATATTACAGGCACGCTTTACCTGTTCGGTGGTTGGAATGGCAAGGAAGATCTAGACGACCTATGGGCATATAGTACGAAAGAGGAGAAATGGAATCTGCTGTGCCGGCGTAGCGAGCAAGTCGGGGGGCCTGGACCCAGGTCGTGTCACAAGATGGTGTTCGACCCGGTGCACAGGAAGCTATACACCCTTGGACGGTACTTGGACAACGTGCAGCGAATACCGGGCCTTATGAAGGTAAGCCATCTATCTATATTATACCCTCAATGCCAGGTCTGTGTCGCTCACCAGGTCTGGGTGGGACGGGACAAGCTGAAGCACTTGATGTCAAATGGTTACCTTTTGGGAGAATTTTACGACCCTCCCGAGTCGCAAATTAAACTGATGCGTTTTCACAATTCAAAAAGGGATTGTCATAGATATTATTTCACTCCTCTCTGACCGGTTGTCATTAGCCTCCCTTTTTAATGCCTCGTATGTAGGTAGGTATGGTAAAAATCCATAATTAATAATTATGGATTTTCCATCCATCGGGTCCGCCATCGGTTGCGCCATCCTACATTTCACTTTTTCCGGATAATAAGTATTTTTATATCAAATTTCATCCAAATCTGATTAGCCGTTCAGGCGAGGAGTAACAAACATACACAAACACATACAAACCTTTGCCTGTATAATATAAGTGTGATTAGATGTTAATGTTCCAGTGCGAATTGTTTGCGTTCGACGTGACGACAAACGAGTGGTCTCTCATCTGTGAAGACACGGCGAGTGTTGGGGGGCCGCAGCTGGTGTTCGACCACCAGATGTGCATCGACGCGGAGACTCAGACGATCTACGTGTTCGGTGGACGGATTTTACCTTCCAATATGTAACTATCTCTTTACTGTACACTTTTCGAATGAGTTCCAAAGGAGAATGTGAATTCGGTTGATGTTTGTTGACCTGAATACTCCGTCTATTATTAACCGATTTAGAAAATTCTTTATTTCCTTGTAAGGCTTTCCGATTGATCCTATAGAAATTTAATCAAAATCAGTTCAACAGTTTGGTTGTTAAATCGGAATAACTGGATAAATATATGTGATCCAAGTAAACGAAATTGCGAATTTACTTTTTCTTCGCCCGTTGTATACCGATTTGGATGTTTCTTTTTTAAATGGGAGGGTGTACTCCCTCAAGGCGAGTAATAATGAATGAAATTTTTGGAGTCTGTATTTTTTATCAAGTTATTGTGATTACCCGCCTGATGTTAAGTTGTATCTTGTGTCTAATGTCGTAGATGCTTGCTAGCTGTCAGTTACATTGACATGAAATTAAAAGATCTTATTAGATATTGACATAAAAAGTCTAAGGTTTTATTGTTACTAACATAGTTTGATTTCATGTTTGTCTGTTTTTTTGGTAACGTGCCGTGCACTTCAAATAGCACTAAAATTACCAGAAATCAGGTTTCAGCATTTTCCAAGTAAACTCAGCACAGTGAGTTCTACAGCTATAGGTTGACTTCGCTAATTGTTATGTGATTGTGGAACTTTTTTATAGGGACGAAGCAGCAAACCCTCAGTATTCAGGCCTGTACGCGTACTACATAGCGACGGATACGTGGCAGTTGCTGCTTCCGGATAAACACTCGCTGGACGCGCCTCAGTCACGCGTCTCGCATTCCATGCTGTTCCATCCGGTGAGCTTTTGATGTGTAAAATATTCCCCTGTAAAATTGCGTTATAGGAAATCCACCCAAAATCAGAAAACGTTCTCATTACAAAATGCTTTTATTGTGTGAAAATATCTCGTATTCGGGAGTGCTTTCAATCAAGCTCTCAGCAAAATGTTTGCAATTCGTTGAACCAGTCACATTCTCAGTAAAATCAGAGTTAGCGTTTCTATGCTACTTAAAACAAGCGTTTCTTGAGTAGCGGATAACTAATCCGCTACACAAGACACGATACAGAGAATTTTTGTGTGAGAACTAAGTACTGGCAAAAAATAATTGATACGTATTTCAATTTATACGCTGTGTCGGCAAGTGTACTAACTACTACTTAGCGTACAAGTTGGAGCCCTATATTTCGGTAGGCAATACCCATGGTATGGTATAGTATGGTATGGTATGGCCAGTAGTAATAAACATATTATTGTCGTAGGTACACCGTCGGCTGTACATCCTGGCGGGGCAGCGCAACAAGCAGCACCTGGCGGAGCTGTGGGCGTGGGACGCGCACGCGGGCACCGGACGCGCGCTGTGCGCCGCCACGGCCGCGCCGCCGCCCGCCGGCTTCACGCAGCGCGCCACGCTCGACCCGGCCGCCGACGAGATACACGTGCTCGCGGTCAGACATACATGTTGTATATGAAACAAAATCGCTTTCCGTCCTCGGTTTATCCGCTAACGCTTTTAAACCAGTTAATTATCTGATTAAATTCAGTCAGTCAGGATACGCGCGGGTCTAACTAGATCTAACTTATTCACCGGTGAAATGCGGGAATACAATCAAACTAGCGTGTTTCTCTCAAGAAGGCATCCGTTACGAATAGTTTTCTCACTTCCCATCACATTTAATTTAATATAATTACAGGGCATGAGCAAAGACATGGGGCGGCTAGAAGAGCGCCGCGTGTACAACACGCTGTGGATATTCTCCCTGACCCGGCTCACGTGGACCTGCGTGTACCGCAACGAGAACGTCAGCCCGCAGGAGCCGCGCCCGCGGTTCGCGCATCAGCTCGTTTACGACCCCGTCACTAAGGTATATCCTATAGAGTATTAGACAACACGCCGTGAATATTCTCTCTCAGGAGGCTCACGTATAACTGCGTGTGCCGCAACGAACGCAACGCAACGATACTAGTCCTGTAGAGTCAGTTCAACGTTTACACATTCTGTCCGAGACCCTGTCTTGCAGTTGCAGAGAGGCAGTAGATAACCAGATAAGAAAGAAGTACTTCTCCGGGCGAATTTTGCACAAGTTCTATTGCTACTTGCTCCTTTCGCACCACCAGGGGGACACGTGCACGGATTCAAGGGACGGGTGACAAAATGGACCCGTAAAAGTTATAAACAAACATGAATTTTATTACAGATTCACTACTTATTTGGTGGAAACCCCGGCAATTCCAATCATCCGCGCGTTCGCCTCGACGATCTATGGTCTCTGAAGTTGTATCGGCCCAGTGCTTCATGTGTGGCCCGCCGCCTGCTGCCGATGATTCGGATCGCCTGCTTCAAAGAGATGTGCTCTACGTCACATCCGACTACCTCGCTACACTATCTACGGACCAAGGTGTACGAGGTCGTGGACCACGATGATCCTGTGCAGGTAACTGAAATTGTTGCTACACCAAGATGTTGTAGCTCATGCTACATAAAGATGTGCTACGGGAAATACGCTATTCTCTCTACGAACCAAGGTCTACACTATCGTGGACCACGTTGGCCAGTAGACTTAGACAAAGTAACATTCTATTAACGTTAATGCTAACAGAAAAGTCAAAAATGTATGAGATGGACATAATGGAATCGATATATCACGTGGTCCGCGTTAACGAATTGGCTACAGTCGACGGTGTCACCGAAAATGTCAGTTTGACATTGTTGTGAACGGTAACTATACAGCATTTTAGCGGAGATACGAATGAAATGAGCGTTCTCTGCGAACGTCTGACTTTGTCACTTGATTGTGACTTTGACTTGATCAATCTATCATCGTAAACGATGAATCGTTATCGATTGAATAAGAAATACTACGAAGCAATTGTCTCTTGTCTAAGCGTAAATATTTAAATTACAATATAATAGTTGGTACGAAAAATCTGAAAAGCATTGATTTGTAAAATATATGTTACTAGCTGCATTCTGCGGTTTTTCGTAGCTTATGTGTTAATTCAGGATATAAGCTAACCCGGTTACATCCAAATCTGTTAGCCATTTGACCGTGAAGGATTAACTAACATGGACACAACATACAAAATTTCGCCTTTATATTATTAATGTTATATTTATACTTCGCTTTATTTAATGTTAATTGAGCCTTTCTGTCTGATATTGATTTAGGAAGCGCGGTTTCAAAAGTTAGCGACGGCTCTATTCGCGGAGGGCGCGCCGCGCGCGGAGGCGGCCGTGGCGCTAAGCCCGCGGCGAACGCGCGCGCTGGCGCGGCGTCGTGCGCAGGCGCACGCGACTGCTGACTTCGCGCTCGCCATCACACAAGTATGACTCCTGTCACCACATCCCACGCACTATATAACCTTACCAATTTATTAACTACTAAGTTCTACATAAGAACGCCTCGAAAGTTTTGTTCAAAACAACTCTACCAAGTTTTTAATTTAATTAATTATGAATTTGTAGGTTCTCGGCGCCGAAGATTCCAACTCGGACCCGTTACGACCGTTCGAAGACGTCGAATTGCCGGAACCGGAAACGTGGGAGATCGGACACGACGAGGAAGCCAGTAGTTCCGCCGAGTGGTGCGCGCGGCACGAGCGCATCAAGTTGTATGACGAACTAGCCGTGTACTGCCGTCCCTCGACCGTGCCGCCCGACTGTGACGTCACCGAACAGGTCACGCTATGAATGGTGCGTTTGTTTTATTATGTACCGTATGCAGTCAGTTTCAGCCGAGGTGCAAAGGTTACATAAGGGTATAATTGAAACGAGACAAGTGCTCGTAATCGGTACAAACTGAATATATTTAGTGGGGTTACTCCGGGCAAGCCTGTGAATGTACACTATTTGTGTGTATGACACTGGCAGATGTTTCCTAGCCAGGTAATGGTTCTCTAGTATTGGTAATAAATTATTTCTGTTTTATATTATTTAATTAGATATTGTTATAGCTATTGAATATCGTTATTCTGATAACATAACACATTTTAAGGAATGTTAATTATTTGTTGCTTGCAAGTGGCCAAGCTTTCGGAATATATAGACAGTATTTTTAATAGCTGCTCTTTCGTTCTAGAAGAGTTGTTTTAGTGGATATTAAGTGGACTTCATAGTCTAACCTTATTATTAGTGCAGGTGTAAGCGTACACGGGTTTGTGTGCTTCCCCTGTACCTGAACTATTTACTGTGACTCTTTTTTTCTAAACAAATGTTGCTTCATGAATACTCGGCTTAACCGAGAATGGAGATCTAAATGACATATTTTATCAATATTGTGTAAGTCAAAATAGAAAGAGTTCCTTGATTTGGATATTTAGCATAAATACCTGGAAAGTACAGGCAGTGGCGGCTTTACCCATTGCGAGGCTCCGGGCGGCAGGTCTTTGCGAGGCCTGCTTATGTTTTGAATGAATGAATTAGTTAACTAACTTTATTTTATTTTACCGTTGTTATAACGTTAATAAGTTATTAAGGATCCAAATCAAAAGTTTTAAATAAAAAACATATAAATATTTATATTTATTTATTTGATTGTCTTCTTGCGCGAGGCCCCTGCAAGAGCGAGGCTCCGGGCGATTGCCCTGTTCGCCACCCTTTAAGGCCGCCACTGAGTACAGGGACACTATCAGTTCTTCAATACTTCTATCTTAAAAGTTGAGAGATAATTTTAATTAAACAGTGTCCCAATATTTTTGAGGTCGATCGATAGTATGGTAATGATTAGTGACAAATCATATCGTAATAGTTTGTAGTTTAACGTATCCCACTCATCCGTATTGTTAAGAAGTACGTAATTAGTGTTATCTGTAAACTATGCATTTTGATGGCATTTTGTAAACAACTGTTTGGTTATAAATGTGTTTTCTTCTTCTATAGATGTTTGAAGGTTCTTAATTCGTAACGCAATGATAAAAGGAAAACAAAGAATATGTTTTTTTTGTTGGACACCTAGGGATGTGTGGATTAAATAAATGCATATATTTCAATGTTCATTAACCACAGTTACTTGTAACTCGTGTCTGCCATTTGTGACTTATTGACAGAGTAATCCATAAATGAAAATATTACATAAAATGTTAGTTAATTTAATTTTTCTTTCTTGGATATTGGCAAATTGGATTAATTCGGCTTTAAATGATATCACGCCTATTAGTGTTATCGTCTAATGTGACTATCTTTAAGTTAGTGGCTTTTGACTTGTGTAAATACAGACTGTGATATGATTTCCGTAGTCAATATTATTATTATTTTGTTTTTTAGTAAATACCTACATACGTTTCTTCCAAAGTAACGCATCTGTGCTATTCATTTAATTAAGGAGAGTATTATGCCAAAATTATTATCAGTCTTATGTACTATATATAACTTGTTTTAAAATAAATAACCAAAGTAGTAACTTAGTTTAGTATAGCAGTGCATGTTAAATACTCATGTAAATACGTACTTGTTTTGTATCCTACATTAAAACCTATATGGATTTAATTTTTGTATATACTTTCAATTTCTATTTAAGAATAAATTATTGTTACTATTAACTGATCATTTAACGGTCTGTATTTAAATACCAAAATTAAATGTACATTACAAATTACGAGTTTGATTTTATGGCATTTAATATGGCCTACATCTGCCTGACACGATACCGATAGGAAGATTATGTAATCATGGTGTATAAATGAAGATTTACACAAGCGTATAGCCTGATTGTAAGTTGTTACTTCGTCTATATATATATGTCTGCACCACGCGAGATATTGCCAACGCGGTGCCTATCAGCTAAAAATATTTTTATTCAAAATTTATACTTCGTGTACCCCATTGGAAAGACCTCAAACTGAAACTCATTTCACATCTTGCAGGTATGTATTTGGAAAACCTGCAAGATTTCTGCAAGAATGAGCTTCTTAAGCTTAGGGAAAAGGTTCATTCACTCATTCCTTTATCTTATTCACTTATATCATCTACAATACGAAGATTAGCTCTGGCGATGGCGAGAATTTCGGTGGTAGATGTGGGTATCAGGGCTCTGATTTATAAGTGTTCTTTGTTGAGCGTTGTGAGGAAACGCACCGGAGACTGTCGAAGCAGCGTTTACGTGCGAAAACGCGAAAGTACGAGATTTCTGATAAACTCGCTCGTACGTACGACAGGCTTCATCCGAGCACTCGAATTATATCAATTTCAGGAACAAAAAAAGGTACTTAATAAAAAAGGCTTTAGTTTTAAATATATAATTTATTATTCTCATACATGATTGTTATCAGTCATAAGACAACACGGTGTGCCATACAGTTATTGTAGAAAATAAATCCTTTCTGCCATGATATGTTCCCGATGGTTCATTCCATCTGCCGGTGAATATCCGTAGTAAACATTTATTATGGTACTTTATACTCTCCGAAGCTCATTGGTTACTTTCATTACAAATGCAAAGACATGTAATCTGGAGATTACAAACAAAAAGACCATCTTGTTACTATTGAAATCAAATGAAATTTCAAAATGAGAGCAACCCTCTGTAATATTGTTTGATGATTGGCCAAAAGTGCACTAGGTGTTTCGTGCACTCGAAAATGATAAAAGATATTCCCCGCGAAGTGTTACTCTACTACAGATTAAAATGATACCGCGATGTGAATGGGAACATACATGCGTCGAATCCAACACCTATATCATGTTGCAATACAATAAATGTAGCGAGCAAATATAATCAAATAATTAATAGTAATCTAAAATATAAAATGTCTATTATGCCTAAGCAAATAAATGATCTAAATAATTGTTAAACCGTGTAAAGAAATATTTAATATTTGGTTAATCGCTTACAACCGCCACCGCACGAGGCAGCAGACATCCAGCGACGCGTAAATAAATACTTAATATCTTAATACTCTTGATGAAAAACATCTATACATAAAATAAACAAACATTGCACTAATCATTGTGAATAGAACCAATTGGCGGACATCACTCGTCCACTAATCATAATAAATCTTACAATTAACGAACAACAATAGTATATATGAAATAAATTAACTGAAATGTTTTTAATTTTACAAAAAACATGTCATAATACAACGTAACAAGATCGTGAAGACAAACAAATTGGACAGAATAATGGGTAACGCAGTGAATGATGTGTCAACTGCTCCCACAACCGACGCCGACGGTGTTGCCAGAATACTGGCGACGCGACGCGTCCTTGCGGTGACTAGACATACAATACATAGCGATGTCTGCTGCTAAGCTAAATCAAATAATACTAGGAAAGAAAGATAGGAAACTACAGCTAGAAATCGGTAAGTCCATCGTTTAAGTACACGAGATGATCTACTATAAAGCTAGTCAATATATTATTATCTAAAAACAATAAATGCAAGGCTATGGTCCGCAGGCGCGCGGCCGCCCCTCGGCAGAGCCGCGGGGCGCCCGCGATCCACTTTGAGCTATGCAAATCATTATACTACCGTTAATAATATATCGCCAAACGGACGCTACGCGAGCGCGGATATCCGCTCAGGTCACCTACTAAATACGCTAGAAGGTTAATAAATATCTAGTTCTACACCTAAACTGGTAAAAATACCTACGAGGCGAACGCCCCTCTACATGGAACGGTCAAACTAGCCTAAGTACCAGAAAGTTAAAGACAAACGACTACGTCATCGACCGGTCGTACGCGACCGTAAACGGGAAGCTGCCAATATCACATCCAACTTTAAACATAAACAATAATAAATCGTAACATTTTTTTCAATAATATCTTTAAGTAAATTTTGTCTTATCAATAGATCCGCCGGCCGACTCCGGTGAGCAACGACTTGAGCAACAGATGGATAGTTTCATCGTGTGGTTGCGGCTCGGGTGATGTGGGGGTGAGCGTGAGGACGTGTGTGTATGTATGTACGAGTGTGTGTGGGTGTGTGTGTGAGTGTGAGGGTGAGCCGACCGGCGGGACAGAGTGGACTGGTGGCGACTGGCGGCCACAGGACGGCAATGCGGCGACGCCGCGACAACAAAATACTGAAACACTACAAGTACAACTAGAACAAGATGGACGAAAGTATACGGCAGAGGGCCACAACACAACGCAACAAACTTATCACTCACTACTCGAACAGATTACATAGTCTTTTTGCGCACACAATGGATGGAAATCGACGAATATTTTTAGAAATTTTTCAAATGGACGTACTGAACGTTCGCATCGATAAGAGGATTCTATCGTAACATATGCGATCCCGAACGTTAAAATATAATTATGTATATCGTAAAAAATAACGTAGCACGGTTTCATCGTGACTCCTGCTCGACCACAAAATACATTATTAAAATCTGCCTCCGACATGGAATACAACAACGAGACGTTAACGAATGCGAAAAAACGACTTCGCGTAATAAAATACACAGATGCTATTACAAAAATACTCGTTAAACGTTGATCCGAAAACGTGCAAGAGGATACTATAGGTACGAGAGAAATTCGATAACCAGAAACGCGGTCGGCGCACGCGCGCTAACGGGAAGCTACGGGTAACTAAGAACAGCGGGCCGCGGCCTCAAAATCAGTCAACATCAATATCAACACCAACCGTAATTCCCCGGGAGGACCGGCGACGCTAAGTTTTACTTTTTTTTTTAATTTTCGCGCACTCCTCTCCCTCCCACTAATCGTACGATTAATTATTACATCATATAAAACCTATAAATAATTCGATCCCGTAGATCGTACGATTATAAAATTTAATTAGAGGCGACAGTCGGCCCGAGCGGCGCGGACAGCTCGCGACCTGACATCGCCGGCACTAATAGTATAAATTCGTGGCGTGCCCGCACCCGCCTGCAAGAGTTCATCGAGAGGTGAAGTCACAACACTCGCGTTGGGGCGACTTTTCCTAGACATTCACAGACAGAGCAATCGCAGCGGCTCATTTCACAACCCGCTCGTAAAAAGTTTGTCTGTGGCACATCCGTTGGGGCGTCACAGGCACAGGGCTGTCACCCCAGTCTGGCATGCAAACTTTCACCGAGAAGTGAAGACATGACGCAGCACTCGCGAGTGTTAGTCGGCTGTGACCGTTCATCAGTTAGCGGCGGTGGCCTCGAGCGCAGTCACCGGCCGCTACAAGGCCCTCGGCGACGAGCCGCAGCACATGTGACTAACGGGGCAGTGTTCGCGCGGCTGCGTTCACAATCCGCCCATACAGAGTTCATCGAAGAGTGAAGACGCACTCACGAACGTTCGTTCGTAGTGGTAGTTTGGTCAGCGGCGCGGGCTGGGCGGCGGCGGCGGCGCGCGGAGCAGTGCGCGCAGGGCGGCAGCGGCGGCCTTCAGCGCCCTCACCAGCCGCTAGAAATCCCGCGGCCGCGCGCGCGCCCCACTCGCTGGCTTGGGCACGCGCCGCGTGCGCATCTCCCGGTCCACCTGCATAACGACATATGAATAAATAAACACAATCAACAAACAAATAAAAACAACATTAGAACATAGTTGTACATTATCACTACTGCGGAAATGGAATGTCCCATGCGCCAGTAATTTAACCGGCAACTCCCCTCAGAATACAGTGAGTGCAATAATAATAAACTAAGGCGCCTAAAATTAATTTCAAATTATAAATACATAAAACACGTTAAACACGTCCTAAAAGCGCACTCAACTACAGTACGTGAATCTATTTCTTCATCTGCGTGTCGTCCTTAGTCCTTACAGCGCGTTATTACCCCTACTCATCACCAGTTTTTACAGAGCGGTGACATCATTACCTCCAACTCCTCGAGGCGCTGCGTGAGCGCCAGTTTTTGCTGCACGGCAAGTCGAAGCAGCTGGTTGAGGGTCTTCTTCTCTTCCTCCGCGCTCGTAAGACCCTGCGTCAGCTCGTCCACTTGCGTCACATACTCCTCGCAGCGCGCCGCGAACATCGCGCGAAGACCTAAAACAAGTGGATCCCGATTTCAATAAATATAAACAAAATTTTGTTGGTGCACAAAACTTTAGCCTGTAGATATCAATTCGATAGGTATAATACAAATGTTACAAATTACAAAGCCATCAAACTTATACAACGTTTTGTAGCGGCTAAAAATAACATTGAGAATGATGACTTACTTGAGAAGGTAGCGGCGTCTTCCTTGAGTAGCCGCAGCTCGTTCCTCAGCTTGAGCATGGTCTCCGTCACTATCGTCTTTTCCGTCTCGTACTTGGACTTGAGGTTGGTGAGGGCGACCTCTGCCGTGTTCTTGTTGGACTTGAGAACGGTCCGCAGGGTCGCAATCTGTTCTCGCTTCGTAGACAGGAGAGACTTCAGCTTGATCACTTGTTCTTGCAGCTCAGCCATTTCTGCGCCGCGGTCCTCCGCCTCCATAACTGTATAAAGAAAAAAATATTAATATACGAACATACAAACGATTATGAATAAATGATAAATGATTTATTAGGTCGACATAGGCTAAAACTAAACATCTGACCGTTATAACTTTTAGTAGAGTCAAAAAGTATGCAAAAATTTGTCAATTTTGACAAAGGTCCCATACAGGTTTTTAGATATTGTTTAAGGTTTATTTCAGTGGTTAGAACTCCTTCGTAAGAGACTGGTAAATTTATGCATAACTCTATAATAATTTGTTGTCATATTCAAGTGTTTGTTTAGGAAAGGAACAAGTTTAAATTATTATTAGAGAATTTTGTTGCTGCATCGCGTTGACGAAACCACGCGGCTTAAAATGAAGTTGTAATAGTTTTATTGAATAAATGAGCTATCTGGTGATAGCTGTCGATTACTTGAAGTACTGTACTGTTACTTTGTTTTATGTAGATAATTCAGCCAAGGAATCGTTAAGGTACCAAATTTAACAGATATTGTTAACTTATAAGATTTGTACTAGGATAATTAACGGACAGTTAAATATAGACCAAACGTAGCTAAACCGGTTCAGTCTTCAGAAATAGTAGGAGAAAAGAGAGTTAACTACAAAAATAGAATGATAGGGAAAAATAGAAATGAGTAAAGAAGGCACTACTTTCTACATGTAAATCTTCATGAACAACGACTGAATAATATAACCAACGCTAGAACTACTCAATAAATATAAAAAGTACAAGATAAGTACACTATTTATAAATTAGTTCCAAAATGTAACCTGGCTTTCTTCTTGTTCAGTGGTTTCATATAATGTATTGCAGCATCAGCACACAATTCAAAATACTACACTTTATTGTATCTCTTATAGTATTCATAAGATTACTCCTTGTAACTTCATTCTTCTTAATGTGGACACTCCTGCCATATAATTTAGAGTCTTTCCAAACGGAGTGTAGGTTCATGTCCTTTTTCGGCGAGTTATGGCTCCTCAAAATAGTCTTAGAGCTAGTGATGCATGGGATTGTGGACTTTCGGAGCATTGGGATAGGGGTTTTATTGATGGGAAGCTGAGATTTTAATTTAGCTGGATCTATATTCTCGATATTCGAAGATATCTTTGATATATTTTCGAAATAAATAGTTATTTCTTTGACAGTTCTTCCGACACAAAAATCTTGCTTTCGTTCTGCAGCAATTTTATCAAAGGACTGAATTTGTGAAATAAAATTGTACAATTTCTTTCTAGTGTCAGCTATCTTTAGTTTCGAATTGGTTTGTTCTTTCAGTCTCTTCATGCTGTTTGTATGGATCCGGGACTTCGGCGGGGATTGGTTAGTTTGGAAGGGACCTGATTAAACGACAATAACGATAAAGGTGTTTTGACGGTAGGTAGGGGTGTGGAATTGTTGGTAAAATTCCGGCTTTACGCCAGGTTGGGGGCCATAGTTAGGCTCTGAATGGAAGCCACTAGACACTAGGCCACTAGAATTGCTTCATTAGCTCTACCCAAGTAGACACGTATAGGGATTCAATCGCTTATCAATAGATGTAAACAGCGTGGATCCTAATTCGCAAGCCTCGACACTTAAAGACACGTTGCGTCGCTCGTGGGAGGTGCATTAGCCACAAGTGCGGTGGTACGTACCGGGCTGGTGCCTGGTGCGGGAGTCGAGCGCGGTGTCGAGCGCCGCCCGTAAGTGCGTCAGCTGGTCGAGCAGGGTGTCCGCCGAGCGAGCCACGCCGCCCGCCGCACGCAAACCTGTCAATTATTATTAAAATTATAACCAGCTGACTAAACAATAACAGACACAATTGGACAAATTGACAATAGCAAAAATCCCATACAATAAAGTACTCCCAGTTTTACATAATTTCCAATTTTACGGCGCGGCAGTGCGCGGTTTATGTCCTGTATTTACCACTATCATCAGAGTTGGTAATAAATTAGTAAATTTTGACTTCATAGTGAGTAAATGGACGGAACAACATACAAATATACGAAGGATGTTACATGATTCCTTTGATATGTTCCAGTCAAAGATAATTTTGCTGTTAACTCGACTATCTCAATATTTTCCTTCTACAAATCTGAATGAACATAGTAGAGTAGTGAAGACATACCTTCGAGTTCTCCGGCGGCCAGCGCCAACGCTTCCGCGTCTGCGTCGCCCGCGCCCCCGGACCCGTTCGCCACGCCGGCCGCGCCTCCTGCAAGTATCGTTCATGTCAAGTACATACTCAAACCGACAAACAAACGTTCTCTTGAATAACTGATATTGAGTATTCCTCCGAGATACTCCAGTATATAGTAGACCAAGCTGATCTAAATTGGCTGTCATTCATGTTATAATGATGATGTGCTAAATGGGTAAAGATTTGTATATACAGAGAACACTTGACAGTTGGTTTCACGTTGTTTTCTAAAGGTTGTATAAAAATATTCAGAGCGATAAAGAAATAGGTGCACATTACCGGCGTGCTCGAGCAGCAGTCGCTCGGGCTGCGTGCCGTTGACGGCGCATACGTGGTGGTAGAGTTGCGCTAACGTTTCGGCCGCCGAGTTGAGCGCAGGCGCAGCGGATGCTAGCGCCCGTCCCGCACCGCCCGCTAGTGTGCGAAGGAGTTCCGCTTCCGCTTGTAACGCCGCGCAGCGGACCTGAAATCAGGTAAGATAAGATTTTATTACATGTAATTCTATTCGAGAAAATTATGCGAGATGAGGATATTAATTATTATTATTGACAACTAAAAAATTTAGTAACACTTAAAATTCCGAAGTGGCAATTCCGCTGCCTTGTCCTGCCATCACAGATAGTGTTCCTGTGTAGAGTGCATGTGAGTGTGTGAGAGAGAGAGAGAGAATGAAAGAGTGAGGTTCTCCGAGGAAAAGCAATATATTCCATGGAGCGCTTCCGATAGTTGATGTCGGGATATATTCAAACTGCCCGAAGGCATCACTTGCGCGGTGTAGGACCCATTTTTGCAGCGTCATCTGTTATAGAGTTCTTGTACCAATGTGTAAGTAGTGCTCTTCGAGGTTATCCATATGTGCGGCAGATGGAGCCGCCACATCTGAGTCTGTTTCTGCGTGTGGGGGGGGGGGCACACGCGTGTGTGTGTGTGTACCTCTGAGTGCGCGACGCGGTCGCTGAGCTCGGCGAGCTGCGCGCGCTGCACGTGCTGCGCCCGCTCGCCGGTGCTGGCCGCGGCCGCCTCGGCCAGCGCAGCCGCTAGGGCATTGAGCTCGGCGCCCGACACGCGCCACCATGTCAGCCACTTGGCCGCGCGAGATGGCATCGACCCATTCTGCACTTTCTCTTCCTCCTGCACACATAGAAAGAACCATCAATAATACTTATGGTGCATACATGCATATATATTAGTGTTTTAAAACCTATGTTAGGTCTAAGATTTTTTTAGATTCTCTATATATTTTATAAGGTTAATCAGAGCATAAAACACATTAAAATCATTAATATACTAAAATACTACAATAATATCAGGTTTAGTAGGTATTGAAACCGATAAGATTGTTGCCGTATTGTATAGGCATCGAACGCTCACTCAAGTGCAACAAATAAAGGCTGTATACAGTATACACGTGTTCTCACCAGTGGCGCGCACTCTTCATGCAGCGCGTGCAGAGCGGAGACGCGCGAGTGCGCCCGCGTCAGTCCGGCGCGCAACAACGCCGCGCATGCGCTCTCGCTCTCCGCTGACGCTTGCGCAGCGCGCATCGAAGCTGACAGTTGACCCTGGGAAACACAAATTCGAATCAAATTGGGGTGAACTTGTTTATTTTTTATTTGTTACCGATCCATATACAAAAATTAAAATCAGTAAGAAAATCTTCAACAAAAAGAAAATCACATAAAGTGTGTCCCGGCCGGGAATCAAACCTGGGACCCCTCACTTCGAAAGCAGGGCTACTATCAACTAAGCAATGGAGCAGTATGCTTTTTCAGTTATTAAATTATTGAGGGCATGTTTAAACTGCTTAATAGCAAGGCTTACATTTTCATTGTGTGCTTGCTCGAGTTGTTTCTCGAGACGTGAGATCTCGTGCAAGTGTACTTCAGAGAACAAGTCGGCGTGGTGGTCGCCCATAGCCGAGGCGAGGTCCGCTGACGTCGAGCCGCCTGGTTCGCTGTCTTCTTCAGCGCCATCTTCTGGCATACCTGGGAAGTTGACAACGCGGAGCTTTAAAATTGATGAATTACGACTAGCTAAAGATACAATGTTTTATATGCCGGCTAAAGGAAGGACTGGGCTTTACCTATATCTATATGTAAATTTGTTCTGTGGGCCGTGAATATTTATTTCGATACACCAACAACAAACACATAATTCACTTAACTTAAATGGAATAATGTTTTTTTCTTGAAAGTACTTATCACTTGCAAGCGTGTACATGTTTGAATGAAGAGTACTTAGTTATTAACAATACATGTATTGACGGTACAATTTTTCCTCAAATAAAAACAATAATAATAAAGACGGACAAATTGATTTTAAATCGTAAATATAACTAATTTACAAAAGAAACAGATTACCGACCTTCGGCCTTAAAACGAAGGCAGGGTCGGACCAAAATGTCTAGCTTGTTGTTCAACTTATATGATGCATTATAATTATAAATCATCATGTAACTAACTATGCGGTTGTGAGCTGAATATGAACACCCATGTTTGATTTGTGAGGCCATGGACCATAAAGATTTTCCTAGTACGAAGTTTAAAGTTACAATGCAGAACTGTAAGTAAAAAAAAGTGAAGTTTACGAAGCAGGTCGAGCACTGAACAAACCATTACAGATTTTGAAGAGATAATAAAATAATATCAATGCTAAAAATTCTCTCGATGTTTATCGTTACGCGCATCTGTCTTGTCGGTCTGTTTGTTTTGGCATCTCTCTCCGCTTTCAGCGCTTCGAGCGCGTTGCCGCTCAGCGATGCGGGGCAGCGCTGTAGTTTACTGAGCCATTATATACACCTATTAATTAGCTCGCACACTGAGCCGAACTTACCTCGTATACTGTACGCCAAGTTGGTGATATTATAAGCGGCTTCTCTGCTAAGGTGCGCATCAAGTTCCTTTTTGGCGGCAAATTTGGCTTCTCTTTCCGCTTGCAGCGCTTCAAGGGCTTCGGCGAGTTGTCGTTCAGCGATGCGGCGCAGAGCTGCCGTTTCCTCAGCGGTCGCGCGCGCGTTCTCTGCTTCTTCTCGGAGTTGACGGATCTCATGTTTTAGCCCTTCGAATTCCACCTGAAGAAGAAAAAGTGTTGGGTGTGAGCAATGACCTCGTAAGTTCAATTTAAAAAAAAAAAAAAAACCGATCTATTTATTCTAACCTACTGGGAAAATTCCCAAAGGTGTAAAGAATGCTCATTAGTTGGCATACTTTCCCGGACGATGATTTAATTTTATTATTAGCAGTCTATACTGTCCCACTGCAGGGAAAGAAGTAGAGAGGCCTCCTCTCTACTTCTTTCATACGTAGATAATTCACATAATACGTAATCACTACGTTCATAACACTTGGCCGTCACATAACACCGCCCATTTTTATTCCCGTGCGCCGACTTCACACAAGCGTCAATACTACTTACCTGCGATGATCTCAAAGCCGAGACTTGCTTTTGAAGCGAGATGTTCTCATCCTCCAGGTCGCTGATGTCCACCAGTTGCCTCTGTTCCCGTTGTCTCGCCTCCCGCAGTTCGGCGCGCAACGCCGCCCGCTCCGACTCCCGAGTCGCCTTGTCGGCGCCGAGTTCTGAGCTCTCGGCGAGTAAGCGGTCCCGCTCGCTCACCACGCGGTCTAGTTCGTGACGTAACTGAGGATAAGAAAACCCATTATAAATATGTAATTGGAAAAATATTGATTGGTAGAGGCATTGATAATTTTCTTTTTACGCAAATGTTATGTTCTCACGAACCGTAACTCATACCAGTCTAGAAAAATAACATAAAATGGAAGTTTTAGAAGCTAGAATTTTTGAATATTCATTAGCGACGTACACACATAATTTAATTTTTTCAGTCTAAGTAAGATACGAAATTAATCGAGTCTTGATTCGTGAACATTCCTTTACAAAACATGACATGCATATTGATGTTTTTTTTTTCAGGTCAAGGTTGTTTTGTCCTATAATAAACTGGAGACACCAGATCCATGGCCTCGCACACAAAGGAAGTATTATCCAAAATGCTTTGTCGATCTTTTCCGATTTACGAGGAACTTTATAAATAAGAAGGCTACGTAGCTTAGTTGGTAGTAGCCCTGCCTTCTAAGCGAGGGCTCCGGGGTTCGATTGCCGGCCGGGGCAATCGAACCCCGGGGGCCGGGGCTCTGGGGCAGCAGCTCTGCCCCAGAGCTCCACACCATACTGAAGGAGCGAGTGAACAGAAGCGAAGTAGCAACTCCTGGTTATACCTGGTTCTAACGTATCTGATAAGCGCTTTAGTGCAAAACATGCTCGACTTATCCTTTCACACAGCTGATCAATATGTAATTCCCATTTTAGCCCATTATCTATCTGAAACCCCAGGAATGAAGTGGTATGAGTTTGTTTCATAGCCATACCACCCAAAGTTAAAGTTGTGTTTCTGTGTTTGTCCATGTCATCTGCGAAACAGAGAATCCTAGTGCATTTTTTATATGAAAGTAAGGCCGGGTTTTGCACGTCCAGATCAACAACGTGATTCAGACAAAATTAGATGCCCTCTCACTTTGTCAGGTTCTGACAAACAGAATCTGACACCATATAAACCAATCTATAGATAATGAATTAGCCAGCTGAACAACATAACTTTTAATAAACCTATTTCAGTTAATTACACGTATCTCCCAAGTGGTGCAAAATGATTGGCTTTGGTGGGTCTACTCGTCGTTAGGTTAGTTCGTTTTGCGGGTATTATGGTAACCTCGGATCGGTCAGGTTGACTATTACGCGATTTGTTGTAAAAAATCAAATGGCTTGACGTACAAGATTTTTTCTTGTATTTTTTTACATAGAGACTTTAATTTAATTATCTCCTTTACTATATAACGTAAAGGAGATAATTAAATTACTACTAGAAAAAAAAACATGGTAAACAAATGAGAGCTAAATCTGTATCGTCTGTAAAAATAATTCGCCTAAAAAAATATGACAAATGAGAACAATAGTAATCTAGTTCATGCAAAGCTACCAAATAACACCCTCGAAATGAAACCATACAACTCAATTACCGTGTGACAATTCAAGCAGTTAATATCGATTATGAGCCGTCGCGCTACGCAGAGGCCATTCGGAGACAAACGAGCACTTTGTTGATTATACTACCTGCCCTGCCTATTTGTGAAAAGGCGCGGCGGGCGGTTCCGTGGGTCGCTGACTCTTATTAGTTCGGGGCAAACACCGGACGCTGACGCCACAACCCGTCTAAGGTCAATATTCCAACAGGAATTAGGCAGTTTCCAACGAGGCTTTATAATTTGAGTTGGGAACTTCTGAATAGAATGTTTGTTTTCATGTTTTTGGTGGTTGCCTAAGTAGTTTCTAAAGTATCGTGCCTGTGGCCGAACTGATGAATTAAGAAGCTATATAACGAGTATAAAACAAAGTTCTCCGCCGCGTCTTTCTGCCTGTTTGTAAAGTACAAAAATACCAAACGGACTTTTCATACGGTTTCATGAATGAATGAATGAATGAATAAATAAATACTTTATTGTACACCAACAGAATTTTTAAATGGTAGCTTATTAAAAAAAAAAAATAATAATAATATTCTAAATTTGGGACAACGGGCGGTCTTATCGCTGAGAGCGATTTCTTCCAGACAACCTTTGGATGGAATTAAACATTTGTGACGCTTTATAGGACGGCGGTGTACACATTTTAGTTAAAGTGACATATTAAAGAAAGCAATTTAACAAAATTCTAATACATACAAATAATATATTATAATTCTAAATAAACTAATAAATATTTACCTAATACATACAAAATTTAACATACATTTACAAGGAAAAATAGTGCATAACATTAAATATATGAAAGATGGGGTTACACTATACATGACCAATAGATAAATAGTGCTGCTTGAGTTGTTCCTTGAACGTATACAAGGATGATGCCCGTCTGATTTCGACTGGTATAGCATTCCACAATCGGACAGCTTGTACAGTAAAGGAGTCTGTATAAAAGGATGTGCTGTGCACGGGCGTTTGAAGGGCTAAATTTTCTGACGATCTAAGAGAAAAGGTGTGGGAGGAGTGGAGGAATACAAATCTATCTTTGAGATAATGAGGAGTAGAAGGGTTGAAAAGTATTGAATAAAGAAGAGAGAGAATGTGAAAGTTCCGACGAAGCCGAATTGGAAGCCATTTCAGTAAAGTTCGATAAGGGGAAACGTGGTCAAATTTACGCAGTCCAAATATAAACCTAATGCAGAAATTTTGTAATCGTTCCAGTTTGTTGAGCTGCTCCTCAGTAAGGTCCAGGTAGCATACATCGGCATAGTCTAATACAGGAAGAAGTAGGGACTGTGCAAGCGCAATTTTAGTGGTAGTCGGCAAGAAGTTACGGAGCTTCCTTAGAGATCCTGCGGACGCGAATAATTTCCGACTAGTAGCTTCCAGTTGAGACCTCCAAGATAACTCGCAGTCAAACATAACACCTAAGTTTTTGACGTTTCATTCAAATGATGATGCCGAGGTTTTAGGAATGACAGTTGAAGATATCTAAAAAAAAAAAATCGAGTGGGAGATTAACACCTTATTGTCTTCTAAGGTTATCATTATAACAAAACAAAAATATTCCTAGAAAATGGTTTAAACATCTTGAAATTATTTATGAAGCAATATATCCCTAATTATATTAAATTTGATTATCGTTTTCTACATATTATAATATTATGTAGATTTACTGTTAATACCAAACCCTAACTGTTAATTTATACATTTTTTTTTTGTTTGCTATTGTGCGCGGGTACATACAAAAAAGTCAATCTTTTTCTTCGTAATATTAGTTTAGAAAAATGTAGCCAATTTACAACTGAAACTTAATGTTTCAACATTAAGAGAACACATTTTTACAGCTACTACACATTTTTTACCTTCTGTGAAGTATGTCATAGCTTTTTGTATGCTTTTAAAACGTAATATCAACGGGTTTGATGGCGAGAGCTCTGAAACGTGCACAGATTGATTTAACGCAAACACTAGACACACCGATAAGAGAAATAACCTGCCTATCCGCACAGCTCAAAGCCTTGCAGACACGCACGAGATAAGCCCAACACAGCAACACAACTTCATTTAATAGACAGTAGATATTCCACTCTGAATGAAAAATATAAGGTTCAAATTTCAGTGACAATTGAAGCCACTTCCTATATTTCAGCTGGCTTCGTTTGCGGTGCCGTGACTAACTTGCCGATGTAATGTGCTAAATCAGTCTTTTCACGAAATGGAAATATTATAGCATTATATTTAATAGACTTTTCCCCTCATTATAACAAAGGCAATTTTGCAGACGAGTCTTTTAAATAAAATTTACTTAAGAATGTCGTCGGTACAACGAAGTGGAAGTCAGCGGTAGGTTGAAAGTTTAATGCGAAAATTACGAGCATCGTCACTTAACTAGGTCACAGGATCAAGATTGGCAGGAGGAAACGTCAATGATGATGACACTATCACTGAACGAGTTGACATTTATATGGGTTTAGTTCAGTAGGAAAATAAATGTATACCTATAAAATATGATGAATGAACCGATGAATCATCGGATAATAACACCTTTGTTGCGAAACCGATTGGATATCGTCCAAATATGGACAAAAAAGTTTGGAAGATGATGACAAACAGTAAACCATTAAACCTATAAATGGACCATAATTCGAGCCGTATTCGTACTCCTGGCGAGCTGCCAGAGACCTAACAAGTGTCAACAATGTTCCATTACTGGAGTAAACACTTGCGACGCGACGTGAAACACGAGCCAACTCACCCCAACATGATAAATAAACATAAGCAATAAATAATAAAAAGAAAGTAATAATCTGGTACCTCCTCCCCTCCATTCATTTTGCAGAGCTCGTGGAATGTCAAGACATTATTTACTCACGTACACTTGGCACTAGCACTAAATAGCCCACACAATCAGGCGTTACTGCACGGTCCGGCCGTGCATTTCAAAAAACTACACACCATTGAGTAGGTAAACCGGCAATATGTGAATCAAGGCCAGGCAAATAAAAGTGTATTTCTGGATCAGTGTTATGGATTCCCGACGGCTGCGCTTACGCCATCCATTACATCACTCTTGTAGAGGTCTTCTCGATTCACGCTCACAAGAGATTAATCACTATTAACGATGAATATTAATCTTGAAAAAAAATATTCGAATAGCACTGAACAGCTTTTCTATGAGAAATGATATCAGTGCGTCGGGAAGGGGCGACTCGCGCGCACTGCTCTGAGGGTCCAACAGTGAGTCACATCAATTTGCTCCCATTTAATCGAGAGCGTAGGCACACTTCGTCAGTAATGCGTCTGGGAATTACTTAATCAACGCGACAGTCACTGGCTGAAATGGCTCGGATTTGAACCACCTACATAACTGAAATTTGAAGGAACACTGACTGCTTATCAGACATGACTTGTAAATTGGTTTTAATTTGGTGATGATTAACTTCATGAGTTCATTCTGGCTGCAATATACGAATACTGTGCAATCACATGCACAAGATATCCACGAATGCAGCTGTACGAATCACGAATTTCAGACCGTTTACATATATCTTGTAGGCTATATTGAAAGAAAACGCGTAAGCCATCGAAAGAGTGAATCACTAAACAAGATCATCTACCGGAACACTGACGTCTAGCTGAATAAAAATTAGTCATTCGGCGTTAAACAGATGATAGATTAAGATTAAGATTTAGTAACTAACAGATGATAGATTGATTACCAAGCAACATTTTGGTTGCAACGTATTGGTCAAAAAATGTATGGAACTTTTTTACAGATACCAATGTTGCTTGCTAGATATATAAACTGGTGGTAAGTCTATAATAACGCGATATTGTTATGTCGGAATAGGTCTCAAATTTTACATTATAAATAAAAGTATATAAATAAAAACTGGTTTATCGGTTATATGATCACCACAAAATATTTCAACTTATAGGAGGAATAATTGCCAGAAAATTAATTTCGTTAGTATAAGATTGGTCATGGCAGTTGGATTATTTCTCAATAAGTTGTTAGCTGAGTTGTTCATGGCAAGAAAGCTTTACACTCGTCACGTCTAGGTTCTATGTTGGTATACATACCCCTTTTGGGATAAAGACGTGAATCTATGTATGTGAGGGTACAATCTAATCTAAATCGGTTAACAGAAATTTAGTTAGCCTCATGTCTATCCCACGTCACATCAGAGATATATGAAAACTAATTAGTGTCGCTCTGAAACAGCGAGACGTCTCTGCGGCAGACCTAAAAAGCAAAGGCGAGACCTCGGCACATTTGAATGTAAATGAAAAATTTAAATCTGTGAAACATTATTATCTTTTTTTTATCCGACGATGTAGCTTATGAGACGATGTAATCTTTACACTCTGACTTGAAGAGGCTCAGGTTAAAGTGATCATGAAATACAGTTACAGGAAATGAGTTCCACTATTTAGCTGTTCGCACTCTAGTCGCGGCGTATCTTTACGTTTGAATAGGTGAAATATTCGACGAGGTAAGGATGGTACTGGGCCGCAGGTCTGCTTGTCTTTTAGTGGAAATGTAAGGCAATAATTCCAATGAAACACCATAGATACATCACAATGGTAATCGTAATAAAAATATAGAGTGTATTCCTTACCTGTTTGGTCTCACTCTCCAGTTCTATGATCTGTAGAGTGAGGGAGCTCTCCATGGCAGCCGATTCGTTGATGAGCGCATTTTCCTGTTCGATGCCGCTTCGCGTTGTTACCTTTTGAGTTGTGTCCAGTTTCATCAGGGCCTGATGACAATAATCATATGATTATTAACAATTTATTGTAAACCAGGAAATACAAATTATTTCTATAACTTAATCAATACATGGTACAAATGTTTGACACCCTTTTTAGATTTTAGACTTCACTCTTTCGTAACAGAGTAACATTTCTTAATAAATAAAATATAATGTCTTAATAGACCTCGTACCAGACTCTAATGTTCCCACTGTAGGGACACCGGCCTACCCTCGATAATTGAGAGTGAATGGGCTTTGATCTACCACGGGAGCCCAATCCGTATTGGTAGATATCACATGTCTTCCAATTGTTGGTTCTCAGACATGCCGGTTTCGACACGACATTTTCCTTCAGCATTTCGAGAATAATTTTTTCAAGTGACAAAATTCTGATGCGTGTGCTGCTGGGCCACCACGCTCTTTCGTTCATAGTAGAATATATTGTAGAATAATTTTTATAAAATTTTCTTGTCTACAAAAAAACAGTTAATAAGTTATAAAGAAAATGCGCGCATGTTTTTATGGGAGAGGGTGTGTACATGTCAGAGAGATGGGTGCGGGTGAGTGCGTTGTTTAAGTGTCTATAACAGTGGCTAGCTTCTCCTGACACTCTAATTTTAAATTTGGGTGGGGGTGACTAGGCCTGCACTGACGTCCCGCATATGGGTGTTTTGTGCATTGTCCTCTGTTGTTTACTATATCCTACCCCATCCTATCTCGTCCATGTACCGGAGAAGGATGATTTCATGATGATGATCTAGGTAATTTCATTTGTAGTGAACTGTGATGATGCCCACCATCGTTCGCAGATCCTCGCGTTTCATTTTCCAAAAAAGTATTGGTCGCTTTTGTGTTAATGCTTGCGAACATAATATTTGTGAGTGTACAGTCTCATCTACTTTCTCAAAGCTTACCGTACTCCGTTTCGGAGTATGTTTTATGACTTAAAACAGTTTATTTTTTTTATTTCCTTGGTGGACGTGTGCAATAGCTTTATATCAGAGCACAAGCACGATGCTTCGCAAGGATGTGGGCTTTAACATTGCCCTAGTATTGGCTCTAGCCCTTTCTCCATATAATTCTGACATTGAACTTTCCACCAAAGGCTTGGTACTCATTATTATTCGTTTTTAAAACCAGCTCGCCAAAAGCCCGCGTGATGTTCTGAAGGCCATCAGTGACCAATAATATTATACAAACCTGGTATCTCTAGTCTTGTTTAGTTGCTAAGGGTAGCCTGCGTGTTTATTGCTGGTGGAAGTGAACGTGTATTATTCTGTTTAAGTATAGGTACTTAAACAGAATAATACAATAATACATTTTGATTTTGATACAGCCTACTGTAACTACAATACAATGTTTTTTTGTATGTTTGAGTTAAAATTAGAAATGACAAAATTTTAATATATTGGGTGTGTGAATATGACTCCGCCCTTTCTCAACTGATGTCGTTTTTAGTATTGTTTACGTGTACTAATAAATGACCATACTTGTATTCGATAGTACTGAATGTCAGCTATCTAACGCATTTTATGATATTTGGTTGAAGTGTAAGCAACAATTGTTTTCACCTTTTCGAAAATGTCGGTTTTTATTCCAAATAAACGTCATTTGCGGGAAGTGTTATTACATTATTTTATTGCGAAGAAAACTGCAGCGGAAACTTATCGTTTGCTTGTGGAGATTTATGGTGAGCATGCTCCGTCTAATACAACTTGCAAGGAATGGTTTCGACGATTTCAAAATAACGATTTTAGTACTGAGGATAAAGAACATGGAAAACCACCAAAAAAATTTGAAGATGCTGAATTGGAAGCATTATTGGCGGAAGATTCTTGCCAAACTCAATCAGAATTAGCTGCAGCATTAAATGTTGATCGTTCAACTGTTGCAAAGCGTTTACAA
Source organism: Aplocera efformata (assembly GCA_921293045.1). Classification (NCBI taxonomy): domain Eukaryota; kingdom Metazoa; phylum Arthropoda; class Insecta; order Lepidoptera; family Geometridae; genus Aplocera; species Aplocera efformata. The sequence continues at coordinate 5,470,147 of OV121055.1, forward strand.
ATGATGGGAATGATTCAAAAAGCCGGTGACTGGGTTCCACATGATTTAAAAGAAAGAGACATGGAACGTCGGAAAACCATTTGTGAAATGCTGCTTCAAAGACAGCAAAGAAAAGGATTTTTGCATCGGATAGTCACAGGAGACGAAAAATGGATACACTACGAAAATCCTAAACGCAAAAAAGCTTGGGTGAAACCAGGCGAACCAGGCCCATCACAGCCAAAAATAAATATTCACTGTGCCAAGGTCATGCTCTGTATTTGGTGGGATCAGAAAGGTATTGTATATTATGAGTTGCTCAAACCCTCTGAAACTATTAATGGAGAAGTTTACCGACGACAACTAATGCGTTTGAAGCGAGCCATAGAAGAAAAACGACCAGAATGGGTGAATAGACATAACAAATTAGTTCTTCAGCATGACAATGCCAAACCGCATACCGCAGAAGTCGTAAAAAGATATTTAGAGGGACAGGACTGGGAAGTGTTACCCCACCCGCCATATTCACCAGACATAGCTCCTTCGGATTACCACCTATTCCGGACGATGCAGACAGACCTTACTGGAGAAAAGTTTACTTCATGTGAAAGTATCAAAATTTGGATTGACAACTGGATAAGCTCAAAAGACCAGGACTTCTTCCAGGAAGGAATACGAAAACTACCTGAACGATGGGCGAAGGTTGTAGCTGCAGATGGAGCATACTTTCAATAATTTTTTTTTTAATTTTGTAAGCGAACAAATGTGTTTTATTTTGACAAAAAGGGGCGGAGTCATATTCACACACCTATTAGGTCAGCACTAAAAATAACCATTTAAAGCCACTATGCATTTGTAGATACGGGTACTACACTCCTACTTATTATATTACTAACTGCGCCCTGCGGTGTTACCGCGGTTTTCCGAGGTCAAAAGTAGCCATGTGTTAATCCAGGATATCCTGGTACCAAATTTTAATTAAATTCATTGAGCCATTTAAGTGTGCAGGAGTAACAAACATACACAACACACAGGGAGAGACACACAAACATACAAACTTTCATTTTTATGTATTATATATTAGTGTGATGTACAATAGATGAGATAACACACATAAATACAGTACAGTGGGCGGTCTTATCGCTGACTTCGATTTCTTGTGTGCAGAGCATGTATCGGAAAAAATAATTATGGGCGACTGCCCCTGCACTGACGTCCATCAGTGTTTTGTGCATTGTCCACAATTGTTAAATACACCCTACCCTAACTTGAACCAATGGGGTATGAACAAGTGCTGAACTTAGTAGTAAGAATGCATGATCTTGTAGGTACACATATTATAATAAAAAAGTGACATATCCAAGTAACTTTTAAAGAATTCAATGGAAATAAAATAATTTTGACTTTGAAGTACTAATCATTATAAGTGTGTTGTCCCAGTACTTCCTAGTTTAGTTTCTACTAGGAACTAAAGGCCCCAGCAGTAACAAACATCTGGATGCAATAAAAGCTATAATGGAAAACAGTCAAAAATAAGGAAGATAAATAATTTATTACTGGTATATATATATATATATATATATATACCAGTAATAAATTTGTCATTTCTGGTATATATATATATATATATTGTATATATATATAATATTTATATATAATACTTCATGTGTTTCCTGTTACATTTCTCGATATTAATTCTCAACCATATGGGAATAAATGTAGATATGTAGATAAAATTAAATTAATAGCTCTAAATAAAACCCCCCAAATGTGCAGATTTTCTGCTCATCCATAACTTTACCATTAGATATAGGTTTTGCGCTATATATGTAAGGGAAGATCTAATGTTTATTATTAATATTGACCCCGTAAACTGTCATGAAGTAGGAATGACCCATGAGTCTGTAATTTCATTGGCTCAAAGCACTTTTACTTTATATGATGCTGGGTCACATAAAACATTCCAGTAGAAGAGTTGGAATGACACAAAATTACCACAGTCATTATACAGATGTGGTGAAAGTAGTCAATTAGCACAATAATTAAGATTCATCCAATATAAAATCATATTTATTCATGTAAAGTTAGAAAGTTGGCGAACCTACCTGCACCAATTTTTACTAATTATAATTATTTTACAAGTAAACTTACTGTAACTTTGCATAACAGGGCTGCAAAAAATATACTTTCTAAATGACCTCTCAACGGAATGGCATAGATGGGAATAAACCAGTTATATAGGTTATTAAACAATGATCAATAATCAACATATTTTGTACTCATTACAACTTTGAAGAACAATATTTCCTTTAATGAAAAATTAAAGTGATGGTTTGAAAATCTTTTAAATAAATTTTACATTTATATGGTATGCCACCATTTATAACAAACTATGAATAAATAAGAGGGAATAGGTAATATTTCTAATGGTTACCAACTTATTTTGTCAAATTTCATAGAACATAGTTAAAAGTATGGATATAAAATTGAAGAAGCTCATATTCATCTTCAGGTGTAGGATAAGCACCCGCTAATGCATGAAGAATGAAAATAATTGGAATAAAATGTAGGCCACTAACCTCTTGTGTGATTTCTAATTCGTGTCTTGTGTTTTCGTACAGGCCTTCCAGTTCGTCGCATCTTTGCTGTAGGGCGCTCTTCTCTTCTAGAAGTACTAGTCCCAGTTGTGCCGACTGTATCTTTTCGCTGCTGGCTTGGTCGAGCTCTCGGCTCAGCCTCTCGATCTCAGCCTGCAACTCCGCCACCGACAGCCCAATAGCCGTGGCTGCCATCGTGTGACAGTTATACGGCTTCCAAGTGTATCTTCATAAACAAAGTAAATAATCTCAGAAAAACAACTAGTAAAAACGTGTAAAATCAATTGTTTCTACATTCTCTCAATGGTACAACGTCTTGACAGGTAGGTCATTACTATTTTAGGGATTCCAACAATGAAATTTTTTATCTCCCAAATAAGTAAATTAAAAAATTGGTGTTTTCATTTCTAGCCTTGACTTGAATTTCAACTCGTGAGAGTGAAGTGAACTAGCTTTCTAGAGTCTAATCTAATTTGAAAAACATCCCACATGGCTACGATTTTTTGTCTTCTCATTGTTTGGTGTAAATATAGGGTATTGCATATAAATTTATATATAATGCGACACTTTCAACATAAATGTAGCTTTCCGTTTTACGTTTCCACGATAGAATTACACACGTGGTGAAGAGTGCCCCATTAGGACTGTACCTATCCATGTAGATTAAAGAGGCAATGTGAAACTGGAATTCGTTTACGGTAAATCCGCATTAATTACTATATTTTACCATTTTATGGAAATATATTTTAGATGGTAATACTGATACGAAATGTCCAATAAAAAAATAACACCATACTACTGCCATCTGTTAGGTAATAGCACTAATACATATCTATGAACAATTCTGTACCTTGAAGTTTTACTATATTCTTGTTAGATGGAGCTTTAATGTTTTTTATCCTACGTTTTTAATATTCCAACTGTGTTTAGACTATGATATCCTAATGCCGTAGATATCTCTAAAACAACTGATACCTATTTTCGTATTTGCTCGCTGTAGGTTAGTTGTTAGCATGAAAGAAGAATCGTTAGAAGAAGAAGAAATCGTTACGAAAAAAATTTAAGGATATAAATATACTAACGGTTACATGTCAGTACATATATGAGAATGTGATGTACACTCGTAAACATATGAGCGCGTTCACAAAGAAAAGTGACAATCATAGTGTAAACACTAGGCATAAAAATAAATTCGCTGTGCCCACTACTAGGCTCCATAAGGTTAGCAATTCTTTTAAAGGTCAATGTGTACGCTTTTTTAACAAAATCCCGAGCGAAATTCAATTACTGTCAATAAATAAATTTAAAACTGTCATCAAACGTAAACTTGTCGCAAAAGCTTACTATAAAATATCAGATTACCTAGATGACAAAAAGGCTTGGGAATGAATTTGCTCCACTCTAGACGCAGGACCATATTCGCGAATATGTAGTACTGTCTCCGAGGGGTTTCTTGTCTGTTTCTTCCCCTCGGGTTGGTCGGTTAGGGTTGGAACAGACGTAAACTTAACAAATAAGATAAGCTAAAACATGAAAACTGACTGTAATTTGACATATCTGTGTGCATGTAATGTGCCTGGGAGTTCCTGTGACACGTTATATGCTCACGAATATGTGTACATGCATGTGTAAAATTTGACGTGTCCAAATGATACTTGAGATCTAAAGGAATAAATGAATTTGACTTTGACTTTGAAACGGGTGATTAGTATTAAGAGCGCAACATCATATAAGCGCTTTCAGTAATCGAAGGACCCAGATCGTAGGGCACTATTGCTGACGCCAGCTCGTTCCATTTTTAACAAAAATATCTAAAAGTATAGGCCTGTTAACACATGTAATGATAACATATTCTTTGTATTATCATTCACACATACTGCACCCCTTGTGCTGTGGCATAGGTAGGACTATGTGATGCGCTTCGCTCGATTAGTTTTGGATGAGTGGCATTCATTTGCATAGATGTTGTTTTGGATAGGAATTACTCTTACTGTATAAGGGCCAAGAGGTATTGATGGTTCATGGAAAAAAACACAGGTGATTTCAGTTTTTAGTAATAATTAATCAGAATTTTGAAGAATTAAATTGACCTTTAGAAAATTATTTACTTCATAATTACATTATAATATATAGAATATTTAATTAATTAAAAAAAAAGATATAAGATATTTGGTAAAAATAACAATATTATTTTAATATCACACTCATTCGCTTCTACTCTAACAAATAAATTGTTTTATGAAAGAATAAGAAAAAAGACACATGAAAGTCTTAAATAAAACACTATCCAATTAAAATAAGAGACAGGTCGAACCTTTATACAACTCTTTTGGCGATAAAAAGTTTGTAGTCTCTCTTTGTGTAGTGATTAATAAGAGAAATGTTACTTATGACATTAGCATAATTAAAAACAAGATGATAACCATTTTATGACATCTTGTGCATCATGATCGGCGGTGAATAAGTTGCGGAGAGAAACTAGAGTTTGATGAAAAATTAATAAACAATAAATCATATTCATAAATCATCACAAATTACAATAATAATTAATGAAATAATAGCATAGTTTACAGTGTAGTATCCTTAGTGCCAGTAGAGTAGAAGCCAAATGAGGTAGCAAATACAATGCACCCTAAAAATGGATAAATGGACAACTATTTTCTAAAGTAATCTATAAAAACTAACTTTATTATATAGCACCTGCTTAAATATTTCGAGACTCAAACAAAACAATACTTAAAATTATCCTACAAAGATTAATTGACCTAAACAATTTAGCATACAAAATGCTACTTTATTGCTACATCAATTCACAAAATAAATTGGAATGTTTCTAACAATATTTAATATCTACATAATTTATCTCTGTGTAGAACTTCTATCTTCAAATATTTCATCTAATACTACACAATAAATATCAATGCAAGAATATCAATATTTCTATAAATTATTTATTTAGAACATATAATACAATATAAATACTTACATAACGACTAAAAGTGTTTATGGTCACAAAAAATGATTATTTGTACTGAATTGGCTAGAAAAGATTAAAATGAAAAATATGTTTTTACTTAATTTTTAATCGAATTATAGGTGGATTTCGAAATTGGCACCATTATGGCGGAAAATGATAATTTAAACTATATTAAATTCCGAAAACGAAAGATATGCATGTTTTCCTTATTGTCAACGCGCAATAACTACAAAATAAATTTAAAAAATACTTGTTTGTATCAAAAATAAATATATTGTCGTGACGTGATTCGTGAATCGTGTTCTTCCCTTTGTAGTAGGTCAACTATTCATCTGCACACAAATAATAAGAATTCTATACGGAAACACCCTGCATACTGAAATAAAGTAAATGATTTTCATATTCATTTAATGAAAATTATTTGATAGTTATGTTTATTTATGCTACACAATAATTCACAATCACAATCCTTAGTTGTTAAATATATAAGATTGAGCAATACTGGAACTGAACCAATTTAACACTATTTCCCCGACTGTATTTCTAATATTTAGTAAAAGTTTTAGTTAAAATTAACTTTGCCATTTTAAAAAGTTCCGAGTTTCATTATATTTCTAAAAAATTGTTAATACAATAAACCTAAATGATAGCTCAAAAGTACAGCAAACACAGGCCACCTAATTTGAAGTTTACCTACCAGAAACCTTATGTCAAGGTGTCAATATAGTGTGACTATATTATATAATGCGACTGATTTAAAAATTTATACAATTTGCATCGAATTTCTTATGGAAATACAGGACGTGCTTTCGGCGTCATCTATGAGGCTTTTGAGGATCAAAAACTAAATAAAAAATTAACTACAGCTTAGTTAATAGGCTTATCTTATTTAGGTTTTATTGGTATTACTCTTAATCATTTCATTCAAATTGGGGCAAAAAGGCAAGTAATGTTTTTAGGGTTTACAAACACAAGCTGCTCAGGTACACAAACAAGTTATTTTATTAGGAGAGTGGGCGAAGGGACATATTAATACAAGCTATTAAGTGTGTATTTTAGATTTTATATCATTAGGAAGACAAACATTGAATTCACTACCTAGTCTAGCGTTTATTTCTTAGAAGCAATTTATAAACAATCGTAGACGTTTATGAAATTCGACAATTACAATAATTTTAAGTACACCGAATATTGCATATTCAATATGTATGAAACAATCTGAAAGAGAAGATACACTTCATATGTACTTCATACTTCGTATGTATGTAACCAAACCTTGAATGTGTTCTGGAACAGTGACATATGATGAAATCTAATATCTCCAAGTAAATTATCAGGTAAGCCACTCGTCTAGGGTGGTATTAGGGTGGAAATTTACGACTCGTTGTTACCATTAATACAACACGTTTAGTATAGTCTAGGACATGTGGATTACCTATGTTGTGTACATTAGTTTTAAAGTAAATTAAAAATGTTTTTGTTGATTTGATTATATAAATATAATATGTACAAAATATATACAAAACTGGCCAGACCATAGAAAATCTATCAAAAAACACTCATGAAAACGCTAAAAATAAACCCTCAAACCAGGACAGTTCCATTAAAATATCCGCCAACGACTCATATCTTACAGTTTAAGCTAAATGCTTTTTAACATTCTTAATTAATTATTTACATAACCGAACAACCAGTCGACGTTTCTTCACGGACGGGCACTTGTATTCGCGGCGGGGTCGATTTGACCACCTCGACAGGTTCCGGCAGAACGTTAGGAGAATCCTTTCTTGTAGATTGCTTACTCTTTGCGATTTCCTGCGCCTTCTGCGGGGGCGGCAGAGAATCCAGGCTGTGCATATGCATTACCTGAGGCCTGGGCTCCGGGTTCAATGACCCAGCGCTTGAGGTGCGTACGCGGGTTTTGGAGACCATTGAGACGCGACGCTCGCGCGTGTTGATGACCGATGTAAGGAAGGGGATTTGGTTGCTGATCGCTAGCATGAACGGTTTGTAACCGTAGCTGGAACGATAAAGCATATCATAAATCGTAGTCTAATTTATTGAGGAATTCCTTGATTTAAAAAAAAAAACATCCAAGTAATCTCGTCATCTCAATGACAAAACTTCAGCTAAGTATCGTCTGAATCTTTGAGATGGCTTTAAGTCTACTTGCTGGTTAAAGGCCTCTTCCAATAAACGCCAATGAGCCTGATCTTCGGCTCTCCACAACCAATGGAGTGGTTACCAACTTTCTGCCAACGACCTTTCGTCATCACTATACCAAACCGGTAGACTAATACGGCTGAGATCATTAAAATGGAGCCTAGCTATTGGTGTATCCATGAATAAAAAAAACATAACGTGCAATATAACCCAAGATGGTTAGGGATTGTAAATTAATATGTATCTATATGAGGAATATGAGAACTAATTAACAACTTTAAAAAGCCACAATACACAAAGACTGTACGTCTTTGCTTTGTGTGCGCGCGCCGTATTTGTACAATTTACGTTTTGTAAGCGTATGTATGTATGTATGTTTACCACTCCGCGTCGGTCCACGCGCATATGTCTTGGAGCACTCGGCGCAGTCGCCGCACAGCGTCGATGCTGACGTCACCGGCGCGCGCCGCGTTCGTCGTCCGCAGCACCGCCAGCGCGTCACGCAGCACTATCGCTATAATCGCCGCCCATTCTATGCAGCTCGCTTCCGTCATCAGCTGGAGGAAGTATCTAATGGAGAAAGGAATTAAACAAGGAAGCGTTAATTGATTTAGATTTTTTGGAAATCTTACTGCTTATTGTGGCTTCATCTGCCGCACATAATGAGAAACTCTAAGCACACTGAGTAATTACAAGACACATGAATACAAAAACTTTACAGAAGATCCTACATACCTGAGGCGCACGTGCGCAGTGTGCTCGCCGCGCTCGGCCTGGTGGTGGTGCAGCCGCTCCATAAGCGCTGCGTAACGTCTCTCCTCGCCGGACTCACTGAGCCACGCAACGCCACCGCCCTCCGCTACGCTGCATTCCCCCACGGAGCTGTAACAAACTCACTGTTGTACACACGAAATAGACCTTATTCAGTTGACTATATATTAGGCTAAACCTATCCAATTAGTCCAATATCTGTTTCAAGTAAAAGGAGAACAAAAAATACGTACCTCACAGGCCCCGGCGACATCGGCACGCCTGATAGAGGGAGTGCGCGGAGAGGCAAACTCATGTACCCGCTGTCGCCACACAAACTGTCCGACTCTGCCGAAGGTGTGTATGAGCCTGAAATAATAATATCCACTGGAATAAGCTTTTATAGATGAAGGCGTACTGTGAACTCGACAGTTTCAACATGTGTACGTGCGAAAGACAGACCGTACAAAGACAGTGGCGCCCCTATCATATATGTTTCTACTCTTTTCTTGCCAAGCTATACTCCATTTTTATTTTACAGGGCAAATCAATACCAAGTATGTATGAAATCGCTCATCATTTAATTAAATATATTCTATTTAACTCCAATAAGCTGTAGTCAGCACACAACTCGGCTTAACTTCGCTGGATATATTCTGGCTAATAATTCAATACTTTTTTCTTTTTCCTTTTTCGATTACATAGTTATCCAGTTACGATACGCTACATGATGCGATGATAAGACTATCGCCAGAGATGCTAAAGAACCGCCATAGTACGGAGTGCGAGAGAGTATCACAATACTCACTAGTAACAGTGCTGGCTTTCCTCTGCATGTAGAAGTCAGCGTTCTGATCGAGCACTGGGTAGGGCCAGGCGAAGTCTTCGTGCAACTTCCTGAGATATAGTACTGCGGTGTCAACCCTCGCAGCTGCTTCCCTCTCTCCCGCCAGCCATGCTACTAAATGCAAGTCTAACGCAGCCGCCATCTTTCCGAGGGCCAAGATGCGACCCGAAGAGAGCAGGATACGCGCATATCGATGGATCATCACGTCGATGAAGAACTCTTCGTCGTTGCCGTATGTCGTTTCCCTGTGAAGGAATGGTTTATCATTCCATCAATTTATTGCAGCAGATACTGTCGACTGCGGTCAATGGTGGTGTAATTAGAAACGTAAACCCAACAGTAAACCCAAGGTTGCGGGTTCAAGAATCGTCCATGTAGAATTTTTGTAACGCGTGTATAATCCTAATGCTTACTAATATTCCAAATGCTAATGTGATTTTTTTTATTTGCTACGCTTTTACACTTTAACTACTCCACGGATAATCATGCAATTTGTCATACACCTGACAACGTGATACCGAAAAGGACATAAGGTATCTTTCATTCAGATATAAATTATTGTTTAAAATATACATTAACGCGAGCGAAGCCGCGGGCAAAAGCTACTTGTAAATATACCTCTCGGAGCGCGCGGGCACAGACTTCTTCCTCTTGACGGCGGCCGTAGCACGGGAAGCGGGCGCGGCGGGTGGCGCGGGCGGCGGCGCGGGGTGAGGGGGGGACGGCTCGCGTGGGGACACTGTCGTACTGAAGCTGCGACCGCGACCGCCTGCCAGCTGAAATACAGTGAATAATATTCAATTCTGTCTGGTCAGGCGACAAGTTAGCGACCGTTACTTGCAGCTGCGTAGTGAAGGCGTGACGAAGCGCAGCGCGGAGCAGGCTTTATCAAGAACCACACTAACAGTTACGATTCACCTGCCTGAGTGAAATTGACACAAAAAAGTTGGACCTAAAATTGGTTCAAAGAAAGATACATACCTGCATGTTGCCGAGTATGACAGACAAATCCTCCGCGTTGGGGACAGTTTGCTGCACTATTTGTCCATATTTCGCTTGTACATTCACCGAGTTTCTCGGAGAATCGACGTCGTTGGGATCTAAAAATGTTTACAGAAATTAACCATAGCTTGCTGAATTGATTTGAAGCTAGATGGCGCTGTATGAAATGTCATTATTATTTCCAACCGAATACAGCCAGGAAAAAACTTTAATAACCAATGAAATGGTTTAAACTAAAAATAATTGATTAATGTTGATTGTAGTTGGTCGGTTAGGGTTAGAACAAACATAAACTTAACAAACAAGACTAGCTAAGATAATTGACGGATTCATATGTTGCTTTGCAGAAGTCCCCGTAAAGATGATATAAAAAGGGGTAATATTTATTTCACCTCCGCTAAACTTCAAATACGCTCCGTACGCTCTGCTATCGACCAACTGGACATGCAGACCTAATAAATTGTAAGTTTCTGATATTGATAATATAAATTATAAAAAAATCATACCAATAGCTCTGAGGAATCTCACTAAATCCCTTGCGAGGTCCCATCTCTCGTGTTGAAGCGCCGTGTCGAGTAGCTGCGTAGCTAGCTGCCTGCTCACCGCTGAACTCTCTAGGTTCTATACCAACAACACGCATGTCAATACCCGCTCAAATGCGCAGAAAAACTGGTATGTAAATTGCGCTCTCATCGACTGCACCAAAACGAAATGTTATAAATATAATATGAATTTTGATGTAACCAACGTGATGGTAATGTAACGAAGAAGGCGCCTTTTCGATCCCAGATTCTCCCAATTAACCGAATAGTTGTATAAAAAAATATTTATTGTGAAACTTTCCTGATATCTGTCTTCAAATTCATATACAAGTATTCACATGGATAAGCAAGAATGAATGCGTACCTTTTGTATCTGAAAAAGCGTTCATTTTATTTAGCCATGTACTATAACTAATTGATCCAGATAAGGATAAAAGAGCACGCAAAAGAGCTTTGCAATGATTAGCTCAAGACCATATTCGTCAAACGGAATATCTTATACCTAGTTAAAAGCATATTGGCGGTGGATTACCAGTGGTAGCAGAATATTAGATTTAGGTAGCAAGTGAAGCAAAATGCACTTATGCAGGGCGGCATTTGAACACAATATAGCGTTTTTCACTTAAGAGAATAAATTATCTGTTACCAACACTATTTATTCTGTGGATAATTTTCAATGAGAACTCTACCTGTAGAATGATGAGGTAGGACGCAGCCGTATCGAGCATTTTCCTTTGTAAACACTCTTGGAACAATTCCTTAGGCTTACCAGCCGCTGAGAACAGATACGCCCAAAGCGCTATTTCTGTTTTTCTCGCACATTGTACCACTGTCTGTAAATAACATAAAATTACCCTAAAACAAGTGCCTGATTTAAACTGAAAGCTAGTTTCTGTAATATAGTAACAAAAACTACATGTTTATGTTCTGATTAGTCCAGGCCACATCTTGGTTTATTTAACAGTTGACCAAACAGTCAAATAAATAATTCATTTATTTCTACAATTCAACAATTACTAATGCATTGCTGTTTTTGTATCATCTCTATGCAACTGTTTAATAATTCGTAGTATTAGCAATCATTTGCCATTTGCCACACCCATAAATATTCGGGGGCACTGGTCATTACATTTATGATTTAGTACTAGTTTAGCTACCACTCAGAACTTACCAAGTTATAGCCCAAAAACAATTTTGATTTCAAATTAAATAGTCGTAAGATAAACGCTTACACACTCATATCCTTGCAAAAGGGTTTACCACATTCACACAACAAAAACATACAAACAAACAACTTTCATGCTCACCATACAAACATTTTGTTGTGTGCCCCGGCCGAGCCGAAAACGGGCCCCTCGGTTCTACTACCAACTAAGCTACGGAGCCATCTAGACACAATAGACTGGTAAGGCTTAGCAAAAATAACTCAATTAATCTAAGGGAGCGTCCATAAATTACGTGAGATGATTGAGGGGGGGAGGGGGTCGAGTCAAATCTCATCTATTCTCACGTTGGGGAGAGGGGGGGTCTCAACAAATATCACGCAATTTATTCTCTGATATTGAAACAAAAAAAAATATACTATTTTGGTCCATTTAATCCAAATTGTATGTACATGTTTAAAATTTAATCTTAAGCGCCATCGTAATACGATTAAGATTATTCACTACTCTATTGTTAAATTTTTATTGCATTTATAACTCTCAGCAATATTGATTACTAGTCTTAACTAGTCGTAAATAAAAGCACGAACCAAATTGTTTTTTTCTTTTTACAATAAACAATCCAACGCGTTTACGTAATAAGCCCACATTCTGAAAAATCTCACGTGAGATTAGGGGCCGGTGGAGGGGTTGAATAAAATCTCACGACATCTCACCAAGGGGGGAGAGAGAGACAGAAAATTGAAAAAAACACCTCACGTAATTTATGGACGCCCCCTAATATTTATAGAAGTACAGTACAGTGACATAATTCCTAAATATTTCGTAATATTAAATGATTGTTAATATTTTTGTGAGGCCTGCGTCTCACAGCTTAATTGGTAGTAGCTGCGCCATCAGCGGCCGTGGGATCGATTCCCACCCAGGACAAACATTTGTTGACGAGCATAGATGTATGCTCAGTGTATGGGTGTTAATATGTATTTACAACCAAAAAACACTATATACATAAGTATTTTAACAGTAATCCAGTTCCCCTGTAGTACAAAAAGAAAAAGGAATTAGTTTTCCGCGCATAAAAAAGTGTTAAATTCGGACGCGGACGAAGTCGCAGGAAACAGTTAGTTTATAATAAACCAAAAAAGGTTTATCGGCTTGGCCAATTTGCAGTGGCGAGTCTTTTATCGATTATTTACTTCAATTACTTACACTTCTAATATAAACGAGTAAGCTGGGAGCAAAACCGCGTGTCTCATTAGTAGTTAATGACGTCATATCCCAAAAAAACCTTACCTGCAAATAGACTGGAAACTCGTGAACAAACTCGATGATGCTCGGCAGTTGCGCGTCCGGTATAGGTTCCTTACTAGTGGCCTCCTCTTCTAACACCTCATGTAAGAGCAGTTCCAACGAATGAGGGAAATACGCGAGCTGGGCGCAAGAGCGAGCAATCTCCCACGCGTGGTACCCGAGATTGCGACGAAGAAGTTGCCGAAGTATTTGGTGGAGGTACACTTGACTCTGAAAGAGCATAATAATGTTGAGATTCTAATCTTCTTCAATCGTGTATGTGGCCAACGTGTCAGTTTCCAAGCAACCCGAAGGTGTCCAAAATGGCTTACTAAGTAGTTTAGCTCGGACTGACATCTTCCGCACGGAAGCGCTCTAGTCAAATACCACTAAACGGTCATCTATCCTGATCCAATAATACTGACCGGGCGGAAAATTGCTTTAACTTAGATGATCTGTAAAAACATCTAAGCAAGCTTCGCCATGAACGCTTCAATGAGATTCGAATGGAACGTCAAGTTATGCTTATTTTGTCGTCGGGGTGTTTGTATTTATATTATAGTATATATTTATTGGTTAGGTCTGTTTCTCTGTCTCCTGATATGTATACTTTTGAGTTGGAGCTGTTCTAGGGTCATCCAGCTATGAATACTTTATTGAAGGCCTTTTATATGATTGCTAGTTTCTTAAACTTACTATTTCAACTAGTATCCGTAAGAAACATCTTAGGTGTTTTTAAATAGTTGTAAAAGTAACCGTAAAAGTGAATTTTAAGCAAGTAGTAACAACGAAGAAGTGAACTTACCGTTCTATTGACAACACAGAAAGGCAGAGAAAATACTGAGCTTGAATCTGACGCATATAAAGTCGTGTCGTTTTCAGCACCCAGTAAAATAGCGTCATCGAAGAGTATAGCTGCGGATAAAATTTTAAAAACTTTTAGACATATTTTTGGTAGATCCGCAGTCTGTGACAAGTAAGGGGGCGTCCATAAATTACGTGAGGTGTTTTTTTCAATTTTCTGTCCCTCCCTCCCCCCTTGGTGAGATGTCGTGAGATTTTATTCAACCCCCTCCCCCGGCCCCTAATCTCACGTGAGATTTTTCAGAATGTGGGTTTATTACGTAAACGCGTTGGATTGTTAATTGTAAAAAGAAAAAAACAATTTGGTTCGTGCTTTTATTTACGACTAGTTAAGACTAGTAATCAATATTGCTGAGAGTTATAAATGCAATAAAATTTTAACAATAGATTAGTGAATAATCTTAATCGTATTACGATGGCGCTTAAGATTAAATTTTAAACATGTACATACAATTTGGATTAAATGGACCAAAATAGTATATTTTGTTTTTGTTTCAATATCAGAGAATAAATTGCGTGATATTTGTCGAGACCCCCCCTCTCCCCAACGTGAGATTAGATGAGATTTGACTCGACCCCCTCCCCCCCTCAATCATCTCACGTAATTTATGGACGCCCCCTAATTACGACAACACTGAAAATATTGCTCTCAGTACTTTTCACGGCATTTTTATACCATGGTTCTATTTTTTATTATATAGTATCCATACAATCCGACGACCATACTTCTAAGATATCTGTAGAAATTGTCCGTTAAACTAGCCTAATGGCACTTACTCAACGGATAGATGTTGAGATGGAACGGCAGCATGATCCGTTTCGCCATGAACGTGTGCCGCCCCGAGTCAGGGTGCCTGGTGGCGTCGCGAGGCAGTAGTGGCAGCCACACCCTCGCGCCCAGAGAGCCGCACCACAGCCATAGGGCTCGAGAGAGCTGAGTTTGTGAAGCGCCGGCCGATCCACCGCATGCCCATACGCTCTCTACGCATGACGCCAACACCGTTGCTGGAAGGCAGCTGTAAGCCTGGATACCATAAAAAAGTGTCTAAGTACCTGTTTGTGATATTCCTAAAACTCGTTAACTCAACAGGCTTTAGCAACTAATTAACTTAGCAAACGTTCACTTTTGCAATAAAAAGAGTCACTGATTTTTGGAAGTAAAATAATTATCCTGTAATATTTCACGGAATGAAAATTAATTGATACCCCGATTTAACAAATGTAGTTATTTAGATTTTAATTCACGTAAAGGATACCCAATTAACGAGGTAATTATGTGGATTTCTAAGTTGATTGATTGCTGCAAAAATTAAAATACCGATATACAATAAACTTCTAAAATGCTCACGGATTCAGTCTCTAATTCTGTCCTACTGCAGTATAAAATAGATAAAACCATTTATTTTCGACACGGAGCCACGGGAGCCTTATCCCAATTGGCGGATGTAACTCATCACGTCATCAATCATGTCTTCTTATTTTAGTTCTAGAACATTGCGGTTTCCTTAAGATGTTTACCAGGTTTGAATGATGGTTTCGCGCACATAAATTTTTCAAGAAAAAAAACTCATTGGTCGGATCGGATAATAAGTCTGCGTCTTTAGCCCTAGGCCACCACGCTCGCCCACGGATTACATAAGCTAAATATTACAGGATGTGCACACACTCGTAGTAAGGATTGATGCCGGTAAAAAGCATAGCAAAAAAAGCCGGTGAATTACAATTCAAGTTCATGAAGGCAATTCAAGTTCGCGTCAATAGTTGTTATACAAAGGAATTGGATTATACAACTAAATACAAGTCTCATTGACCGAGTTCGCGTGTATAACCGTGGACTTACGAGCTGTTTACCCGCCACGCTTCGTTCGAGAGCGCAACTGGAGCAAAACGTCACATTACTAATTCGCGTACATTGCGTCAAGACGATACGCATCGCAGATCATTCTTGGTATCGAACACTATCGACGTATCCAAGGACAATTTTTGGGAACAAGCCTCAATAATATGCTACTTAAATTACAGATCATGGAAATCAGAATACCTATAGACTATAATACAAGTATATCAAGAAGTAATTTCCCTAAACCGGCAAATATTGACGCATTCGTCCTCAATGCATGTTTACGAACGTTTTCACCATCCGAAGGTCTTCTATGAAAATGAGGAAACCTGATGCAACTCCACGAGTTGTTACAGCGAAGTGCGTACGCGCATGTACGAAACACTTCACATCCGACGTAGAGCCCTGAAGGTCTGTGCCGATTGCCTATAAATTACACCAAAGTGTTCTTTTACATCCAGTGCGTTTCTAGCTTCTAGTGCTCAGTGTCTGACAAAATGAATAACTACGGGGCGGTCAGTGTTACTTCTTGATTTAATCCTTTGGGAATTTAATTTGGGTTAAAAGAATGTGACGTGATTTTTGAATATTGCAGATATGTTGCCTGCTAGCATTAGTGGCATCCACCCAAGCTGATGGAGGTTATGGCTTGGAAGGTCTAATTTACGCGCCAAACCACGCCTCAGTAGATTATTATGTGAGTAGCTGATCTATGTACAACCCTATGACGCACCTATTACAATAGCTGTAAGGTAAACTCTAATTTATTTATATTTTCCAGGCTTATCCTAGATATGCTTTTGAATATTCAGTTAAAGATCCTCACACCGGCGATAATAAAGCTCAATGGGAAAAACGTGATGGCGATGTTGTGAAAGGTAACGATATTCCAAGGAAAATAATTGTGCGAAGTTTACAATAAATTTTGATAATTCTTGAGACACAGGGACTATACTAATATATATCTTGCAGGAGCATACTCGCTTGTGGAACCGGACGGAAGTCTCAGAGTAGTCGAATACTGGGCGGACGACAAATCAGGTTTCAATGCAGTGGTGAAGCGCATCGGTCCCAATCTGCACCCAGCCAGCGCGCCTATATACAAAGCCCCGATCCCAGTACTTTCGGGCCCGGCTTTAGCACCGATTTCTATAGGCCCAGTGGGCAAGCTTGGAGGTTTGGCAACAGCACCTCTTATCAGTGGTCCGCTCGGATACGGTGGATACGGCGGTGGCCACGGTGCCGCAGTCTCCACTGCATCATTGATCAAGGAAGCTCCGATAACGTACAGAGCACCTATTCTACAAGCACCTATTGTAAAGCAGCCAATTCTGCCTGTAGCGCCCATATATTCAGCACCACTTTTTAAACCACAGCCAATCGGTCCTATCATCAAAAGCCCAATCGGACTAGGAGGATTAGGACCTATCGGGTATTCTGGGATCGGCAACGACATTGGTTTAATTAAAGGACCACTTATAGGCGGATATGGCGGTGTATTAGAGAAGTTCCCTCTTCTGGGTGGATACAACGATATCGGCCTTGGCTCTTGGAAGGGGCCCATTGAATCACTAGGCGGTCCGTGGCAAGGCTCTCTTCTTGGGGGATGGAAACACTGAAAGAACTGAACCTCCATCTACCTCTATCAAAATACCGCTGCCATGATTTGCTCTGAAATAAGCAGCATCACCCTGTGATGATGTGAGCTAGATTGTTAATATAGTCAACTAGATATTTATGTAGCTAATGATAAGACGACAGTTTGCGAGCACTAATAAAGCATACGCCACTGTGTGGTACATTTATGATAGTTTTATTTATTGCAGGATTATTCATTAAACACATATAATTGAAAATTGTGAAGCAAAAAAGGAAAGTAAACCATTATATTTTTTTTGTTGTGTTGACAGCGTCATATTGTTAATCAATTAGGACCAAGGTCGAAGGAAAACAGCCTATTCAGTGTACCTACTACTAATAGAGATTTGTGTTTTAACGATTTAAAAAATAATTTATTGAGGTTTGTACAGGATAGTCAATAGTACATAACTTATGCAAGAACGGTCGAATCCAATTAGCTAATAAAATCAGTTTGAGCTTCCCATGAAAATAAAACATGGTGACGGGAGAAAACAGTATGATGGCTCGGCTGAGCTTGTAGCCGGTTACTACTCTCAAGCTGGAGCTGCCAATAAGCACTTAACGGTGTGTTCTGACACCCTCAATTGAGAGCCAGTTTCTAGTTCAGTCTAACGTGACACCACTACCAAAAATCTTCCAACAATAAAAAATCACCTTACAGCAAAAAAACAAGCAGTTCGTGGCAGAATGTCTTTCTTTACCTAAATAAAATCTACCGTGACTCCGGTATAGCAGACATCTGTGCAACCTACCGTAACTAGCCGTACTAGCTTAGTGCAAAATTATAATTTCTATCAATCAACACAAAAAACGATTCCATATTGACATGACACAGCATGATGGAATTGGGTTTCTAATCCACTTTTTTCATTATTTGTAATGTTATTGACAACCAAAAAAGTGAGCACGGCGCTCACTTTTTCCAATAATCCTTTGTTTTAATTATAAGTCGCAGCCGGGATTCTCAGTGTTGTTAAAATCAAAAAATTTTTTAGACGGATTTTATCATATAACTTTTATAAGATTTCAAAGCTGCATCTATAAGTACACACAAGTGTGATATTTCGTATACTTAAAACATGAGTAATAGCTTTAATCTTTGCTCGTACTGTATCCCTCTGAAGTAAACCCGTTGTTACGGTATTATTGTGTTAGTGGGCACAATACATATATGGTAAATTAAATGCATACTGTTGAAGTTGTAAGTCGGGTCATGTCACAGTGCGCACAGAAAAACTGCCTCAACAAGTTACGCAGGTCTTCCAATAGTGAAAAATGCTTATAAAAGGATTGTAAGTCGACATTAAATCAGTCCATTATTCAACGGCTCACTATCATAATGAAATTGCTACTGCTGGTAATGGCATTTTAGCCTGTTTAGTTTTACAAAAAATCTGTCTATGATTAATTAAAAAAATATTTGAGATCAATTTGAATTGTATAGTCTTGTGAATGTGTTATTATTATTTCCAGGTTGTGTATTCTTTGGCACTAATAGCCACTGTTGTTAGTGGTGGTGCCATACCCGCTTCACCAGCCGTAGTTGCTACCGTTGTAAGTTTAACAAATAAATATACATAAATATAGGTATAAAATTTTACACATATCAATCATATATGGTATGATTCATAACATTATCTGGAGACACTATAAAATGTAGATTATAGTTTCGTCCTGTCCGCCTGTCCGTCTGTCATTATGTACACATACAGTAATTTTATTCGGAAACTATTGACACTGCATACATTTTGAATAGTCACTAATATATTTATGAACGAGGATTATAGCAACAGTTTCAAACGATCACGTCCCTTTTAGAGCAACAATAATGCGAAATAATTCCCCAGGACCATCCACGTTACGCCTTCAAATACGCCGTGAACGACCCAGCCTCGCACGACCAGAAGTCCCAATGGGAGCACAGAGACGGCGGAAATGTCAAGGGTTCATACTCGCTGTTGGAACCAGACGGTAGCGTCCGCATCGTGGACTACACCGCTAACGACCTAGAAGGTTTCAACGCAGTGGTCAAAAAGGTCGGACCGAGTTTGCACCCGACGCCACTGGTCGCGAAGACTTTGGCACCGTCGGTGCCAATTGTCGGACCTCTGAATTATGGATTTGGAGGAGCTCAGGTCATCGCACCCATCGCCCCTATTGCACCGTTGGCTCCCATTGCCCATTTGGCCCCCATTGCCCCTTTGGCGCCCATTGCGCCTTTGGCCCCCCTAGTCTCACATATCACGCCGATCCTACCTCAAGTGGCTTCCGTAGGGAAGTGGAGTCTGCCCTGGGATCCTATCACGCACTCGTATGGAGGATGGGTGCCTTTAGGCGGACCGTTACTTAAACCTGGGCCGTACGCCACAATTTTCAGCAAAAAAGTTGTCAATGGAAAAGTTCACCGATGGATGACCGGACCCATATCGCTACACGGACAAACGCTGGTCATCCGAAAGAAACATGGATAAAACACGAAGAAACCCTTAAAAGGGTCGATAGGATATAAAAATAATCTATCCAAAACTTCTGTCATAATTATAGAAGTATTGATAGATATTATAACATCAATTGTATAATTTGTGTTCTGCATGTAAATACTTTGATTTAATCACTGGGTGATGAATTATGATTATGATTAACACTAGTCCGTTTCATGCCTTTGTAAAAGAGCCAGTTATGAATAATAAAAGGATTTTTTTAGAATTTGTTCAATTATTTTTCTCCCTCGGTACGAAGATTTTTAACGGATAAAACTTATTATCGGGACTACTAACATGACTCGGGGGTACATGATAGTTTAAACAAAAAAAATCGGAACTATAATCATAACAATACAAAACCAAGTCCCCCGCTACGCCTGTCTGTCTATCCGAGCACCGATAAAGTCAAAAACTACTGTTAATTTCGGAAAGAAAATCATGCCGACTAGGAGCTTTACTGGCGTGCGCCGTATAAACCAATCTATACTTAATTTAAAGAATTAAGAAAATGTATTATAGTAGCTAGTTAATTTTGAATGACCACGCGTTGCTTTTAGTGGCGCGACGCAACGCCTGCCTCTCAAATAGTGCTGCTGAACTACACTGTGCTTGGCGACAGAATCAAAATCAGAACGGTATATTTATTGATAGATAAATATCCAAGCAGGCATTCATCTAAGCAGGCAATGTTTTGGCGTCAGCTGAACTACCATTGCTTGAATATTTTTGAAACAATTATCAATCGTTCTTTAAATAAAAGAGCACTAAAAATAAACAAGTTTGGGTGCCGGCTCCCATAATCCCAGTATCGATGACATATTGGTAATTTAACACTGGCGAGAATCTTCGTCACTCTGACATTGCTGGGTTCGTGTTGCTAGTCCGTAGGTCCCACTGAAGTAGACCCACTGAAAGCGGTTCTTTTGATATACGCCTTACTAAAACTTGCTGTACAATTCTTATTCTTATGCTAAAACGGGGACCTTGAATAATCTGCATTTCCACTAGCTATGTGCGAGGTAGCTAAACGGTGAGCGATGTTAAGTTGAGTTCCCGGGCAAACACGTTGTTTTAGGTATTATAAAACTGATATCGCCTTGTAAAATATGTTTAGAGTAAAATATTCGTAGCAAAACATAGATCCACTACAATACACCGAAGACCGGAAAGCAGTCGAAATAGTGGGTTTTTATAAGTTAATCGGCGCTGTACAAGGCCGAAGCGTGTCTGTTAAACAACTCTAAACACTCCTTCGAAGTTGTCACACGCATCCTTTTGTGGTCGATCGAGAGCAAGTGCGGCGCCCATCTCGCAACTAGCTTTTTCATGCACAAATGTATCTATAAGATCGCCATGAGCCTATGGTGTATGGAGCCTATGCCTACAATCTCGCGCACTTTCAATCTCCGGTCGGCCAACAATATATGGTGGATTATCTCAATATTTTCGCGTACCTCAATTCTACAACCAGGATGTTCAGCATCAATTTTGCTTGTGCGACCACAACGACGATACGCCACCACTTTTTTGTTATTAAATACACAAAACGATGGAAATTGTCATTGACCATAAATTGTTTACTTTTTTACAAAAAAGGCGGAAAATGATTAAAGTCACGGACTTATTTACCCACCCTAATATATATAATATATCAATGATTAAACGAATTTACTTCAAAAATTTTAACTAATTTTTGACTAATTTTATATTTACCATGTGGCAAACGGCATAGCATGTGAGTTCGTTTATTGTTCAGTCAGACGCACACTGCGCGAGTTATTAGCATAAACGAGTCGGGTCGGGTGACTTGTTCGGGGCGCTTGATCGCCTTAAATTTAAGCTACGAAATTATGTGTCTGTTTCAAATAAGAAGTAATGTGTCCAATAAATTTGCGCTTTCTACATCGTAACGGTTACTAAGCTACTAACATTTAATCCTTAATGTACATAGCTACACCACTCGCGCATCCCTAGCTCGAATCCTTATGGCATAGCTCTCATTTCTCGCATTACGGCTCGTCGATTATGTAAAAACTGAACTCATTTCTCTCTGAAGCTAAACCTAGCTGAAGAATAAAATGTTATGTTTGGTTGATAAACCAATCGCTCGCCAGGCAACTCATCAAATCACTGAAAAGACTATGCTGACACCACTACTTATAAATTTTTTTTTAGATCTTTTTAACATGGACTTCCGTTTACTATTTATTTACTCAGACACGTCACCTGTCTCGCCGTCGATGTACGGTGCGTTGAAATGTGGGTGCATTAAAACCAGATCCCGCCTAGTCATCCGAACGCATAATGAACAGTGTTATCGAATTAGTTAATAATTATCCGTATAATGAATAGGTTAACCACTAATTTCTGCAACGGAACGGGTTATTCAAAGTAAGAAATGAAAACGAAATTTTCATTAAAAAAAAATGACGCGTAAAGGAGATGTTTAATAAAACCGGGGCAGTAGCGGGTGGGTCGAATAATTATTGACGTATAAATAGGCAGGTGCGTAGTGACAAAACATCAGTACACTTCGTTGGCTGACTGGAGTACCTCGCTACCAAATATGAATACATATTTTGCGGTAAATCAATTTCTAATTCTACATCGGAAATAGTTTAATTTGCTTATCTTTACTTAAAAAAATATTGTTATCTTGCGATTTTTCTCTTATATGATTTCTGCAGCTGATCTGCGACAAATAGAATCTTAGTGCATGTAGTTTACATATGAGTGTAAACGGACGAGTTTTATACTAAAAACAAATACTAATAATAATTTTTATACTATGTTAGCTTAATTTGTATCTCAGCGAGCAATCAAAATACGACACCATTAAATTAAAAAAATGTGTAAACGTACAGTCTATCCGCGCCACTTATTGTTCGTTACTAAATTATTGTTTGCTTAAATACTTGTCAAGCTTTGATCAAGGAAATCTGCAAACTTAGCATCCCTTGTTTAAAATGATAATTATGACATCCGTTTTTAGTTGTCCCTTTTGGCGTTCATCGCTGTCGCATCGGCGAACCCAATCGGCGGGGGTCCCTTGTATGAAGTTGGACACGCCGTCGTCGGTAGTATTGTGAGTATATAACGGAAACACCCACACATTAATGTCGTTTTTGTTATTATACCGGAGATGATAACTATTGCTTGATGGTATTTTATTCTTAACACAAATTTAAATTGCTTTTGTGTTTCAGCCAAACTCCAACTACGGTTTCAACTATGCGGTGAACGACCCGTCGACCGGCGATAACAAAGCGCAATGGGAATCCCGAAACGGGGACGTCGTTCAAGGAGCGTACTCGCTCGTCGAACCTGATGGCAACATCCGCTTAGTCGAATACACAGCGGACCCGGTCAGAGGATTCAATGCGGTCGTGAAGCGAACCGGCCCGAATGTGCATTCGGTATCGGCTGTCCCGGTCGCTCCCGTGGTCGAGGCGCCGATTGTCGAAGCGCCGGTCGCGCATGTAGCCCCGGCAGCGGTCGAGGAGGTTGTCCCACTCGCACCCACGTACGACCTCGGACACATTCCATACGCGTCTTACGCCCCGATCATCGACCACACACCACTAATCGCTCCGCAATTCGATATTCTTCCGTACCTCCCCCTCCCTCAACCTTCCCCCTGGGTCCACCTATCCGGAACCACTTGGGGTAAACACGGCAACATGGTCCGCCGCTGGGCCGCCGGACCCATATCACTAGAGGGAAAGACCCTGACCATCAAAACCAAACATCACTGAAGTAGATGTAAGCTTCCGTAAGTTAACTTCTCCGTGTATAGGTAACCTATTTAGTTACTCGCGGCGCTAGTGTCTTCTTGCACAGGATTTACGTGCAAAAATACACATAGGTCTGTTTAGAAGTTAAGTTCAGCGGAATTGCCAACGGCAACGAAGTGTACCTGAACGAATTTCTGTAAATAAATATAATTTACATAATGATATGCCTATTTATTGTCCCATTACGCAATAGGTCCGACCAAATATTTCATAAGTGATACTGAGAGTAATAAAAACGAAACCCATTTGTGTGTACAGTCACGCGTAAAAACAAATACAATCAGATATGCACGACTGAGATTCACTGACACGTGCAAAAAATAATTGTAAATTCATTAATTAGTTCATCGGGTGATGACGGCTTGCTAGGCCAACCTGTAATCGCCCTTATTTATATGTACATAAAGGTAACGTTGTGTCATAACGTTCACTGACTGTAAAACTCAATTACATAAATGATGCGTTGATGATATTCGATTGGCGGTAAATTGGACGAATAATTGACACATTTAGTGAACTGTTGAATATATTCTAGAGTGATCTGGAAATCGGGATGATGATCATCATAATATGGAGGGCCGAATCAAGTGTGGGTTATAGCGGAATGTTAAACAATCACATACCGGATTGTTGTCTTCATCGACGTCGTACTCTTCTCTTTGAACCATCATCAATCTACCGCTTGCATTTATAACCTGCAAATCACAAAAACGAATTTGCTGTGTAAAACTGATTGATTGATTAGAACTGATAATGAATTGAAAGCCAATGGAAAAACGGCTGCTATATTGTTCACTTTCGAGGAGGTGACGGAAAGTGACTCACCAAGGAGTGTGGCTGGCGTTGCGTGTGAAGAAGTGGCTGCGAAGTGCGGTGCGGGCGGTGCGGCGGGTCCTGTAAGCGACACAGTGAGCAGGACACCACGCATGCTGGGTGAGACAGCGCTGAGATATCCACAGCTTGCACGCAGCGCATCTCGATGCCGCCCACTATGAACAAATATATTCTTAGACCGGATGCGCGTTGACCTAGTGTTCCACGATTGTGAATCGATTGTGGCTGGAACATCCCGCGTTCGTGATGTTAACATGTTCAGGTCTTTTTGGCTGAAAATCAGCCTTGGGTGAAGTTTAACAGCACATGCTGAGCCAAACCCCTTTTCGGCACAAGGCGCATATTTTGGTAGCATCAAAACTCTGTTTTTTTATTATTTACCTACCTTTTGTGTATCTTTTTTTGTGTCTCGTTGTTAAATAAATGTCTTTTCTATTCTATTCTAATTAACCGTAATTAAGATAATATAAGCGGCGACATCAACATTAAGTATTACGAGCGCTATTATAAATGAAACAAAATGAATAAGCAGTCGCAGAAAGAAAGTACGCCATTTTCACAAGAATCACACTTATTGCTTAGCAAACTTGCAGTCTTAGCGTCGCGCGGACACAATCGAAATTGCTCAAGGAAATAGCAGGATGCTTACTATTGTCCAAAACGCTGAGGTCGTAAAGAGTGACAAGCGCATCAGCACCAAACACCACCAGCTGATCGTCCAAGATGTCCAGTACGAACACTTGAGATTGCACCCGGACTATCTTCGCAAACTTGTTGTCTAGCTTCGCGTCACGTGGATAGAAACGAATTTCATCGTGCCCGTCCAGTATGCTGTAGCAACCTGAAAAGTGACACTTGTTAAGGAGACTGTACTGTTAGCTACATATCAATTAGTAACTAATATTATAAATACGAATGTGAGTTTATTTGTTTGTTTGTTACGCTTTCACGCCTCACCTATGAACCGATTTAAAAAATTCTTTCACCAATGAAAAGCTTTATTACTACGATACATTTCTGGTCAAATGAAAAAAAAATCGATCAGATTAATCAGATAGTTCTTGAACATATTTTGGTAACTTGTTATAGAGATTGATAAAGGTGCAATAATAACTTATCGATTCTTTTGCTAAACGTATTGCACTGAGGTTTTCCCATAGTAAAGTAGGGGAAAACTGCAGCTGAAATCTTGTTTGTTATGGACAGCGAGTATAGTGTTCAGATCAGGTGGGCCATCTGCACGAGACGTCAGCTCTCGCTTCATGCAAAAGGCTAATATAAAATTCTAAGGTACCTTTTTTTTAATACTTAAACACTAGTTAATTCACTCCTGAAACTGAACTTATACCCGCCACCAGACAACTTTATTACACCCGCAGAAAAACTACTAGCAGGGCATCAGCTACCTTGGGCTACCTGGAAATCGAGCAAACGACTCAGAGTACAAGTTGACATCAATTTTAAATAAGTGTTCCCGGGACAATTCCTCACCTACTATCTGCACGCTAAACGACCTTTCCGAAGTAACTGATAACGCTATCGATGTGGCAACGTAATACTCGAATGTTATTTGAACCATCTACAAGAAGACTAAACACTAACCAATCACAATGTATTCGCGCCACCACAGCATGCCTCCAGTCACGACAAAGTCCTTCTCTTGCGCTTCGTTTCCGAATAGCTTCCATCTTCGAGACAAACAGTTGTAGTGAGCGAGACCCGTTCTACCGGCGACGCAGACGTTGACGCCATCTTCGTCTATAGCACTGTACTGTAAACAACCAATCAAACAGCTTTTTAGGTGAGGTAAGGTAGGAACCGTCAGACGAGCCGAGTTAACTTGGCACTTGGGGATCATTATGCAATATAAGTAAACAAACAAATGAGGTGTTCTTTGGGGAATTTCCAATTCGCGCCTCCTCGTTCGAAGGCTTAGGCTTCTGGGGTATACTATGTTGACAATGCACTTGACAAGTGACAAGCTCATCGACACCATTGTTTTCTCACAAATAACTCGGCTAAGACGTTTCTTACGGTAAAATAAGAAAATTTAAATACGACATCCATGCCAAAACCGGCTTAGTATCGTCGTTGGTCTTATACCGGGCGACTTTTATGGAATTTATAAGCTAATTATTGCCAGTAAATCAGCTGATCACGCAAGATTAGATAGACACTATAATTATATAGATCCCTCTGTGGCGCCGTTCAATGATGGCGTTGGCTAGTGATATGGATGTCTTGCGACACCGATAATGTAATAACCTAGGAAATCATAAACCGTATAATCACTAATAATTGCTTAACATTTCACTATCTTACCCGTAACGGCCAGTTAGTAGCAATATATGTAGCCGGGAGAGGCAGTACTATCCACTGTTTTCTGCACTCATTATCATCAATAAACTCTCTATAGTTAGTACTGTTTTCATATTCCAAGTTAGGCTGGTCTTGCATTCCGTTGTCGTACGAGTCGCCAGACGAGTCTATTATGGATATTTTGGTGCGTTTCGTTAAATTGTCTTCCAGATTCACGTAGAGTTTGTCGTCAGCTTGGAGGTACAAGTGCCGTTGATTGCTCTGCAATGCATTTTGGACTTTAAACATAATACACTGGTTGATCTTTGACGAAAATTATGTGATGGATTTAGATCCTTACCATACATGGATTGACGCTGAGTGGACTTTTTATAAAATCCAGTTGAATAAGATTGGTGTTGCCGTCACTTTCTACCTTAACCATCCAAAGTTGATAGCCTTCAGTTGCCCATTCCTGGAAACAAAAAACGAATATCATAGAAATTAAGTCACAGAAGACTTAATAATAAATTTAATCTGACATTTTACGCCATTTTCATGGAATCATATTCGAAAGTTTTTATGTCTTGTTTCCACATGTGGTCGGTTTACATGATAATTGATGGATTCAGTGAACTGAATTCAATAAATTGAAGTGTACTTTCATTTCGTTAGTTACATTTTGTTATTTTTTAATAATATGTGCGGATACTAGGCTATTAAAAACTTGTCTGAAAAGAGCAAACGACAAAAAAAAAATCTTTAAAAAGGTTTTACCACTAGGCTTAAAGGGTTGAATGTCACATAGATAAAAATCCTTTATATCTCCTAAAGTACATCATATTTGAATAATGTCATGGCTATAGACCATGGTCAGGAAATTTAGATGTAAAGCAGCTAAATATGTTTTTGTCTTTTCCATGTTGCAGAGACTTATTTAGATTCTTACAATAAAAAATTCAATATCTTTACCAACCAGACTAGAAACGACAAGTGGATTGTTATTGAGCAAATCCTGGCTAAGACCGTAGTCCCATGCAAGTGAACACATAAGTAGGGCTCCGAATGTGCTCCAAACTGATACGCCACCACGCTCCCAGCTCACCGCTACGCAGCGACCGTCGGCTGTCCACCTGTGACAGATATAAGCATACATATAATAAATATTCATGAACATTTAATACAACGCCAACTAGCCTACATCTGACAAAAAATGTTCTCTGGTTCGGTTTGATTTATTAAATATTAAGGACAAGACATACAAAAAGTCCATTGGAAAACACGCTTTTAAAAAAGATATTTCCAACAATAAAGATAACTTATGACAGGCTTATGAACTTACCTCATGCATTTGATCGGTCCGGGATCACCAGGAAAGTCCTTTGAGCTCAACACCATCGTATGTGATAGTTCGAGACCGCCTGTCGCTTCATCTATCGTGAATACATCCACTTGAGAACTGAAAATGAGTTTTGCAATGTGTTATGGTGTCTAATTTGTTGGTTATTTTAACTAACAAAAGTAATTATTCTAACTAAGCAAACCTTATGTTATGAGAACCAGATTAAAGATAAAATACTTATATAGTACTATTTTGTGTGTAAATACTTGCATAAAATACATATTAAAATCACAGTACAAATTTAATGAAAGAAAAACCTGAAAATTTAATACTTACTTCTTCCTTCCAATAGCTATTAGTCTAAATTTGTGGTTGACTCTTGCGCATGTGGCGTCGTCAATACCCGTGGCCCAGATTCCTTGAACTGCCTAAAAATATATACATAGATACTACGCTGTTCATTTAATACATAATTACAGGACGTTGGACATTATTTCAACTTATCCTCTCTTTCTATTAAGACGTTTGAAAGAGACAGATAAATTTAAACATTGTCTAAAGTTCGTCATCGTTATGTGAAAATGGTAAATTGTCATAAAGTGAGAATGGTCAGATCTCATTCAATTCTAAAGGGTTTAGGGTGCAGGGTTTCCTACCAACAAGACGAAGTCAAGGACATGTAAATCTTTTTGAGCCTTCGGAAGTTAGCATAATGCGAGTGCACAGAATGAATGTTGAATATAACATGAGTACTGCACAGCGATTAGCCTTAATAAGCACTAACTTCTGAGGGGTCAAAAATATTTGCACGAACTGTTCATCAGGATTTGGACACTGGCTTATATTTTTATATGCGATACAATAGCAGAGGTATAATCTAGCGATCGCAACCCTCTTACCCTCAGATCTGTGTCCAATATAATCTGGTTGTGACAAATAATTGGTATATTATTTTCAAGTTATAATGTCAACAATTTCTAGGTATGTTTTTATTTACCCATCCATGCAAAATGGCAATTCTGAATTGATATTTGACAGTAAACCTTATGTTACACTTACATTGGGATCAAACTTGAGATTTGGCGCCGTTAGATACGCCGCACGTCCATCGTTAAGGGTTATACCAAAACCACACACCAGTGGAGAATATTCTATGTCATTAACATGTATGTTGTCTTCTAATATGGGCTCAGCTGAAAATATAACAATAGATTCACTAACAACATTAGTGCTGATTCTGTGCTTTGTGTATGTGTGCATTAAGTATGTGAATGAGAAGGTGTGTGAGTGAGAAGGTGTGTCGGTGCCTAAGGTGGGTAAGGTGGCCTAAGTAGCATGTGTGTTAATCAAGGATATAAGCTATCCTGGTACTAAATTTTATCCAAATCCGTCAAAGCGTTTGAGCGTGAAGGAGTAATAAACTAACAGCACAAAAGGCAAAACTACTACAACTAAGTTATGAGCCCGATAATAAAAAAAACTGTACAAGTTTTTGATTTTGTGTTTAATCCCAAAAGGAACTACATACTTTATTATTTTTAAATAATGTCTCATTTTGAATTCCAAGTTAAAAATTCAACAATTTTAAATTGTTAAGTCAAACAGAACATGTGTTAATTTTTTAGTGTGCTTGTATCGATTGTGTAACAAAACCTCTGATTCTTCAACCCAATTTTCAGTACCTTTTACAATCTAAGTTTGTTTCAAAGCCAATTTGTGACTTTCAACATATCAGTGCATTTTATGCTAATAGCCAGTATACATGATACAATGTTAGTAAAAGTGAGACAGCAGCTATTGACATACAATTTGTAGCGGTATGAGTGTGTGATTCTAATAAGGTTTCATCACACTAATTAGTGATATTCATTTCCAATCGCTTATAATAATTATAATCTGATTAGTAGAAGCTCAGTATTTAAATTAGGGTCACAAGTTTTTTTTTCATATTTCGCTCATTTCTATCTAGCTCCTAATTAAACAGCTTAATATATGGTCAGTTATTAATAAATACTAACATCTTTTTGATGAAAATTTTATATATTTTTAATAAATGTGAACACCTGGGTCAAGTGTTAATATGTATTAAATGTATGTAGAACAAACATCTATCATCAGACAAATATTTGTTCTAGGTGGGATATGCACCCACACTAAATACTAACATATTTTTGATAAATACATATTTTGAATAAATATGAACAACCCCATGTTAACCAAATTTCATAAATTAATAATGTTCTATGTGCAGTTTCAAAATTTCACTCATACCTTTAGACACTTGTTGATTAATTGAAAATGGTATCCGTCCTAGATCAAGGCAGTAGTCCCTGTTCTGAGTGCCATCCCATCGGTATCTAAGTAGATGAGACCGAGTGGTGCACACCAGGATCTCGGTGCCAGATATGCAACACATGCGGGTGATCTGCCCATCCCAAACTAGCACTTCTTTAAACTGAAAATATGAAAAGGGGAATAGGTCAAGCATGAAATAACAAGACTACTGTATCTCTTGAAAACAACAGTGTTTATTTGTCTTACTCACCTTTGTAACAATAGCAATAACGGCATGATATTGAATAACTATCTGAAGGCATACCTGACGTTAAGTGGTTACCTCCACCCATTACAACAGTAATATGACTTGTTAGTCACATTGTGTTCCATCTATCAGCTCAGATAGGGAAGCCTGAGATTTCCCTGACACTCGCACCATTTGACCAGAACACAGCTCCACTACAGACCCAAAGTGAATGCACTACTGCTTGGTGGTATACTACCAAGTACTTCTTTGGACAAGTTGCACAAGTTCTACTACTACTAAGCTACAGAATAGAAAAATGAAAAGATTTGCTTACACACTCAATATCATACCATTTCAGTATGAATAATTTTTTATTTTGATAGTGTCTATACTATATAAAATTCTGTAGTTTGTAGCAGAGTAATAAAAGTATTATCAGTTATCGTATTTGCACCACAGTGGCTAGGAAAAGTGCGGCTAGCAAATATTTTACAATTTCAAATGAAAATAAATTACCATAGTTATTTTTAAGGATGGAATAACTTCTTTGAGAAAAAGCTCTGCTGAGTCTCGTCGCAGGCTTGCTGTAGGAGGGTCATACTGCTGGTAAGCTGTATTCTCACTTTGAGATTCAACATTGTATAGAATTAAATGTCCTTCCGAAGTCTGAAACAAAAAAATATTATATATACAGAGTAACTAAAACTCTTGAAGCTTATTGTATAATAATTTTTTCTTACTGATATGCATAACATAGATGAATCTGGTTTCCACTCCACCCCAACATTGAGTCCGAGCCTCTGTAGAGATTCTTCATTACGTCTGTGGTACACTATTGGTACTGTTGGCTGAAATTACAGCATAATTTAAGGAATAAGTCATTTAAAAAATATGCTGAAATGTTCACAGGATATTTTATTAGGCAGGTTTCTAATTATGTTAACTTTGCATTTGATGGTTCACAGAACCTTCAGTTTGCGAGAGTCTGAATTTCACTTCGCCAGTTTCATAATTGCATTCTCTGACTGATGAAAGCATTTGCAGCCTTTCATATAAAGTTTGTTGGAAGGTCTTGGGTATGCATGGTGTATTTTTGGTTTGTGGATTTCTGAACTGTATGTAAATACATAGTCTAGAATATACAATGACTATTCCACGCCTAAACCCTTGCAGTATAAACGTGGAATAGGCAATGCGAGAAATCATGAGCAAATGTTATGTATAATTGAGCCTTCACATTACCTTACAAAACCACACAGTAAGAGAGTCGTCTGTTAAAGATGCAAACAGTATTTTATCCCGATTAGATACAATTTGCCTGATAATAAGACTATCAGCACAGAGAGGTTTTATAACTTTTGGCCACCCTATAGGAAAATACATTTTGAGCTAGCATTTGCTGAACGAATATATGATTGCCTGTAACCAAGTTGTTGCAATCACTTATCGATACAAAATTTTCAGTTCATGGGATGGGAGCGATTGACAAGCAACGAAGAAATACTCCGATTTTTAATTAACTTTTGCATTTGCTTTCAAGAAACAAAAACGGGCACAGATAAACTTATTGCACGAACATACACAGCTCTCCAATAATACAATAATAGTCTTTGACTCTTTGCACAGCACTGCACAAAGAGTATGTAACACTTGGCATTGACGTTACATTTGTATTGTTGATAACCACAGATGTTATTTTATTAGTGCAAATTGTTTACAGTTGTTTTGATAAATATACGTTTTCCAGACAAACATAAAAGAAAAGAATTTGTCATTTGTGCAACTAAATGGCGTTGTATAAAAAAATAGGACCATATTGATCATTTCGTTTACTTGAATGACATACTTTTTTTTAGTTATTTTGAACAAATATAGTAAACGAAAAAGTATATAACCTATTTGATATATTTTGTGCGCCAAAGATGTGCTTCCGTGGAAGTCGTTTAAAAAATATTACGAGCAAAAGAACTCAAAACGTTTTACGATATTTCTTCGATAAAAAAAAAAACAAAAGAGTCAGTGGTTTACATAGGACTTATTGAATTATATTCTGTACTCTTTACTAATATTATTATCTGTGAGAATGGTGCAACTCTAGTGTTTTTCATACCGCCATACTTGATGCCTAGCGCCTCTAGCGGAAATATTATTAGTTAAGTGCTCTTATTTTGCGCTTTTGACGCTATTGTAAATGCCAGGAATCAACAAAATATTATTAATTTCACTACTAATTTTTGCTTTGATGTGATATTGCAAAGTACGTAGTTATCGGATGTAAACGTTTTATAATGTTAATCATCAGTTTTACGGAAAAGGTAAAGAACAATATCCATCATGTCGGAAGAAATTGATTTGGAAGTAGGAGCAAACAGCATATGTACATCAGAGGATGCATTTGAAAAGTTTCAATCCGAATCTATGATTGAAGAAGATGACTACATTACCCTTTCGGATATTGTACCTCCACGACCTGATGTCAGCCAAGAGTTAAATGAAATACCTTACGACAATGAGGTTGTTTTGGATTCGCCCCAAATTCAATCAGATGAGCCCGGCCATCTAAAAAAAGTTAATAAACATAAACAGTCTAAAATTCTAGATGTATCGCGAAACAATCCAGTAAGCGAAACCTATCAGGATATAAGTGATCAAGTCTGTCAAGATGAAGTCATACCAAGTGATATGGAAATTTACGCCGATATTCAAAAAAAGAAAGAATTGCATTACTTTTCATCAGATGGTTTAGGAGCTCAGAATTATGTAATCGAAGATAGTACATCAATTATCCAAGATTCACTACTAAGTACCACAGTGGGACAAAGTGATAGTCAATTTGACACACCTCAGACAACTGACAAAGCTGCATGCCCTCGCAGAACAAAACGTGGTAGAATGCCAAATTCTGCTAAATATTCTTTGTCTTTATCATCTGTAAATTCAGAATCTAACTCTGATATAAACACACCTGTTAAGCGACGTCCTGGTCGACCAAGAAAGACACCACTTCCTCAGACAACTTTTGAACCAGACTCAACTAATGGAAGTATTACTGAAAGCAGTAATTTCAAAGAATTGACTCCCAATACTACATGCAAAAGAGGCAAGTGTGGTAGGCCTAAGGTTTCAAATGATATTGTTGCTATTCCAACACCAAAGAAAAGGGGTCGCAAACCCACTAAAGCTACACCATTAATAGCCAGTGAAAAGTTACATATTTCTAAAATCAATAAAGATACATTGGTTAAGTCTTCTGAAATTGATAATGAAAAAAATCAGTCTAATTTGGATTCATCACAAAATAGTGAAGCATTAAGCCAATTGAAAAGAAAAGGAAAAGGCCAGAAGAAAGGACAAAAACTAAGTACTGTAACTGCTTCTGATGAAATGAATACTGTCAAACTTTGTGAAAGATCTGATGATGATGCAGATGATGTATGTTTAAGCAAACTTAAAAAAGGTTTGCATGAAAGTGACAAAATATCCAATACAGATAACAAGCTATTTGATGATATTCAGAATCAAAAAAATATTGAAATGAAACATACTGATGAAGGCCAAGAAATCAATATAGTTAATGATTTGAAAAATGATGCACATAATGAAATTATTGTTAGCAGCCAAGATGAACCAATGGAAAGACGACCTGATAATGTAAATATTGCAGAAGAGATAAATGAAAATTCTAATAAGCGCATCCCTAAAGTGCCCATCAGGTCTGATTTTGAGTATAATATAGACAAAGTAGTAAAAGAAGCTTCTACAGAAAGTCAAAATCAGGAATCAGTTCAAGAAGAATCTCTTTTAATAGAAGACACTTCTAAACGAAGGCGGACAGCAAAAAAATCTTTTGTTTATGATGAAGGCTCAGACGAAGATCCATTTGCAAATGTGGAATCATCTGATGATGAACCAAGACAAAGAAAAAAAGGAACAAAATATTACTCTGATGATGAATATGTTCCAGGTAGGGGTAAAAAAAGAGGAAAAATACGATCATCTTCCTCTGAGAGTGATAGTGATATCAATGATATAGATGAGCTAGACAACTTATCTAACAAAAATAAAAAAAAGCTGCCAAAGAAAGTTTTGAAACCCTTAGACCATAAAACTCTTGTAACTACAATCACACCCACTAAGACACATGATGATGATATTGAGGGTTGCTTACAGACTTCAGTCATCAAAAATGATGAAGCAGTAAAGCCACCTGCAGAAGCTTGGGCTACTTCAAATGAATTTCAAAACTTTATAGCTCAGAAAATTCAAGGCACAAATTTGAAAATTAAAAAAGTTACTGGACACGAAAGAACTGAGCAAATAACTCCTCTTGATATTCCTGTATTGGATCCAAATGAACCAAAAAAGAGAACTGAAACCTCTACTCAAACAAGCAAGCCTAGTACTTCAACTAGCAGTGTGCAAACGAGTGCACCATATGATGTACCTATGAAAACAAACAACAAATTGACCCCTGCACAGTCAAAAAAAGCATGTGAGTTTTTAAGTAGTGTAGTAAAAACTACTGTTGAATTAGGGCAACTGATGTCACAAAAATCAGCAGATTTCATGTCCAAGAAAATAAATACTGAAAACGTGACTGACACATTTAAGATGGATTACTGTGTAAGAAAATCATTTTTACTCTTTAAGTTAGCAAAACATAATCTATTGCAAATGGAAGAAGATTTGGCCAGTCAGTATGAACAATTCTTACATGAAAATAATTTATCATCCTGCCGAGAGCTACCAAAGGAAATAACTCCTACAGCAAAAGTAGAAAGTGATAGTGACTGTGAAATTGTGGAAGAAGTTGGTACAACGGATCCAATAAAGTCTGATGCCAAAAAACCTAAATTTAACCCCAAAACAGTTTTCTTAAATAAAGAACTTTCTATTAAGATTGCTAAAAAGCCAAGTACACCAGAGAAACCATCTCCAGGAAAAAATAAACTTGAAATTAAGGGGCGGCATGCAGTTTGGATAAATAAAAATGTGATGATCAAAAAAGTTACTCCTAATCAGTCTTTTTTAGCCCAGGACAGCCGAAATAAAAAACCACCTGATATGTTTGTCACTAAAAAAATGGTAAGTGATTTTTTTGAAGGCTACAATCGTAAGAAGGCACTTATTGCGTGTGCCCCATTCATAAACACTGATTGGTCTCACATTCAAAGAGACTATGCTTGCTACTATTTTTGGAATGAGGTTGAGAGTCCTAAAACATCACAAAATAGTATTGATTGTGGTGCTACTTCAACAGAAAATGATGGAGGCACATCTAATGCAAATTACGATAATTTAAATGAATCAAAGATAAATGAGAACCCAAAAACACTGTTTTCACTATGTGCTGAAGTAATTTCCAAGAATGTGAATTCTGAATATAATAAGACACAGACAACTCGGAAACTAAAAACTGATTTTACAGATGGGACTGATAAAGAAGGGCCCCTTACTTTATTTCGGATATGTATGAATGCCTTGAGAATTGAAAGTAGTCATACATCTGATGATAGAATTATACAAGAGGACCAAAACGCTGAAAAATCCAACTGTTTTCTTGCCCTGCCTGATAACACAAATAATATAGAACACATAATGCAAGACAGTTATCATTTACATGACTTGCATGATGAAGATAATTATACTAATAAAGAGAAAAATATTCCAAATGAGATAACAGATGAATTCAAAGCTAAAGTAATACAAGCTACTGTTTTACCTCTCTCCAACATATGTTACAGAAGAGTAGTAGAGTTCTTTTATGATTCACCAACTTACCAAGACCTATTTGCAAATCTTATACCTAAAATAGTATCTATAGAAAATATAAGATCCATAGACAGTTTTCATAATATTGAAAGTGAAGATATTCTTTTAGATTTGACAAATATGTCTTCAAGTACTAATGCATATGGAAAGGTTGTAAGGTCACTTTTCACGCTATGTGTAGATTTAATACAAAGCCTGCAAAGATATACAAAAAAAACAAACACTGCAAAAACTGCATGCCACTTGCATGTGTGTAGGCTTAAACCTTTAAAGACTATAGTTTTTGAAAGTATTAAAAACATTTTATATACCAGCTATCATGAAGATATTGAATCTGAAGTTGACCCAGTAATAAACTTCGGTATTGGGCCAATTGACAATATTACAATTAATTCTATTAACACCATGAAAATAGAAGCTTTTGAAAACCTTCAAGAATCCTTGGGAGTACAGGAACATTTTAACTTCTCAGATGACTTTGATAATGATCAAGATGATCACCTAGATGAAACTGATTTTAATGCAGAAAATGAAACAGATGACAGTGGATGGGTGTCACAACTGCAAGTACAAGAGTTCAGATCTTGTTATATTTCTCCTACAAATGTTAATCAGAACATGGGAGAAGATAATAATAGAAGGGCTAATGAATTGCTTGTAGGTGCTCAAATAAAATTAGAACCTGTAGATGATTTTACAGATGAAAACTTAATTGATACTTCAATTGTCAAAATGGAACCACTTCCGGGACTACATGCTTTAAATGAAATGACTCATATACCAGATTGTATTATTACTAAAACTGAAAGAATTGATCCACCACCTGATGGAGATAGATCAGCTCTAACACCTAGTAGTACCAGTTTTAATGATGATTCATTTGAAAAATTTGTGAAATGTAATAAAATGATACAGTACCTAGATGATACAGGTGATGACATATTTAGTCAGAGTGGTTTGAGAGTGCGCAGACAACATGAGCCTGACTTAGACCAAGGTAATGATATAGGTATGAGCTTATTAGTGCCTCAGACTTTCAAGCCATTACATGTGGTTGAAGCTAAAGGCAGTTTAATGGCAACTAGTTCTGATGATGGTGAAAACTCAAAAAGGAATACTGGAAAAAAGAAAGATAAAAGAAGGAAAAAATACAGAAAAGATGCAAAGACTACCAACAGTAAACAAGTAACAGGAGTAAAAGATAAAACAGTACCTGAAATTAAGGCTACAAAGAGTAAAGAAACACCTGTATCGAAAGTTAAAACAGTTCCTGAGAGTGAACTTGCTGTCCTTACAAGAAGAATGAGAGAAAAAATTAGGCAAGAGGAAAAAAAGGTTGAATCATCTGATTCTGATTCTGACACCACTCTTTATATGTTTAATGTAAAGAAAGACAAAAGTAAAAAAGAAATTGATAAGGTGATGTTGCCAAAAAATAGACATATAGTAAATACTGATACCTTGAAGGAAAGTAAAAAAAATAATGATTCAATACAATGTAGCAATGTAGACTCAACTGCCAAAATCAGTAATGGTTTTAAATTGGCAGACTCTAAGAAAATTAATAACTTTACTGGATTCTCTGTAATAGATCAAAATGAAATTACAAACTATCAAAAAATGATGCAATTTGTGTATGATAAAATTATACCTTCTGAAGCAGAGGAAAATCTTGGAGATGACACCTCAGAACAAACTGATCAACCTATCATAAATGCGGATGAGCCTGTGGAATTATTAGAATGTGAACCTGCAATGCCAATTTTTGATGAAGAGCCAAATGAGCGCCCTGGGCCAAAAACATATAAGCGCCAGAAAAACTTAAATGTTGTTGAAAAGGATAATTTTAAATTCACCAGTCGCCATGGTTGGCAATGCTTTACCATTGACCCTGCAGATACTAAACTTTATCAAGACACTCAGATATTGTTGGAAAAACTACCAGAATCTTTTGTTCAAACATACATGGAATATCAGGAACTTATGGATAAAGATATAGATGACCAAGAAGTTGACAGGTATATTATTTCTTTTGTATTTTTTTTTATTTGTATTCTGTGGCTGTATAAAATATCCAGGAGTAATACTTGTTCATAAGTAATATTATTTTATTTTTAGGCTTACAAACTTGCAGTCACTAAACAGATCTATTAGCAAGGAGTCCAAAGAAAGAAAATCAAAAGTTCTACTTAAAAGTTTGACTAGCAAAGAAATATCCAGTGCAGAACCCAACTCTGGAAACTTTTCTGGATCAACTAGCCCTGCCAATTCTGATATCTTCGACGAACTTGCACCCTCTGATGATGAAGAAATTCCGAATGCAGAAAATAAAATACCACCAATGGTAACTAATCTAATATTGTTTAAAAAAATATTTCTTCTTATTTTATAGTTTTTATTAAATTAAAAGACTATAATTTTTTGAAAAGTAG
Source organism: Aplocera efformata (assembly GCA_921293045.1). Classification (NCBI taxonomy): domain Eukaryota; kingdom Metazoa; phylum Arthropoda; class Insecta; order Lepidoptera; family Geometridae; genus Aplocera; species Aplocera efformata. The sequence continues at coordinate 5,509,281 of OV121055.1, forward strand.
GTATAGTTATTCCTTAAACTGGGTTCATGGCTCAGTTGGTTCTTATTCTTATCTATCTTCTTTACAGTAGTTGTGGGCTCAATTCTCACAGCACAAAATTTATGTGACAAACATAAATTTTTGTTCAACATCTGACTGTTAATATGTATTTACAAAGAAAATTAACTAAGTGTTTTATTAGTAATCTGGTTCCCATAGTACAAGCTGTGTGTAATTTCCATGAATATTTATTTACTTATTTTCTTAGATGCCAGTACGCTCCTCAGAAAATAATTTGGCTAAGAATATTCTAATGAATGACCATGACAGTGACTCTGATGGTGCTGGTGGAAAGAAAATAAAGAAAGAACCAACAGATCATGAAGAAATGGTGGAAAACCCTGAACTTAAAAAGAGACCTGGGCCTAAATCAAAAACCAAATTTTATAAACCTGATCCAGAATCTTTGATGCTCACTGCTGATAAGATGATGAATAAAGAGCTTCACCTGTTGCATGCGCCTGTGGTGCTCCAAGAAAATTGTAAGATCAAGACAGAAAAGGATCTTGCTCCGAAAGAGGAGCATAAACCTATAAAGGTAATATTAATATTTATATGAATCCCAGTGCTGATTGTAATATGCCTAAAGACACGTTTCAATGTTCCCATGTTAGCCTATTTATTAGTTACCTTGCCTGCGAAAGGGGTCTAGGCTTTGATTCCCGACTGGAGCAAACTGTGGTGAGCATGAATTTTGGTCTCGGATCTTGACTGATTGTATGTAGTTAAGTGTCAATGCAACTTGCGACACAGAAAACTTTGTATAAGGACCTTGGTTTCTTAAAATTAAATGTTTATCTAAGATTCCCCCCTACACTGTCTGAGATAACTTGGAGAGCCGGTTTGTGTTATTTTTCTATTGGCTACTGGTTTCTTGCTTGTTGATTATAATAAAACAACTACTGTTGGTAATGAGAATTACAATTACACTATTATATCTCTTCTATATGTTATTTTCATTCATTATTCATGTTTAAAGTTATATTCTTCTACTCTATACGTGAGTCCAGCTCTGACATGGCCTAACGAAACAACCCATAAAACATGCCGAAGGTAACTTTTATGTTTTATCGTCTCGTTTACAGAAAAACACAAGGAAACAAAGTAAGGAACGTGTCAAAAATGAAGATGACTCGTCTTCAGAAGAGGAAAAGCAATGGGTGTCTACAAAGGAGAAACTTCTCAAACGAATGGGGAAGAAAGAAGATGCTATGTAAATTTATTGCAATTTTTACATTATACTAGCTGACAGAGTTGTCCTGCCTAGATTTAGAATTTGAGAATCAGCTGTTAAACAACATCTTCCCTCAAACTAACAAAAATCTCGTAGAAAAAACTACTTGAGAATACCTGTTTTCCAATATTGTAATTTTTTAGGTCAACTTTGGCGCAGAGTTCCTGCGTTATAGGTTTTGGATTCCATTCGCACTCAGGACAAATATTTGTGTATTGTGATGAACTGGACCTGGTCTAGGTGTTATAATGCATTAAATGAATTTATTTACAAAAAAATGCTATATAGTTGTTCTAATAGTAATCTGGTCCCATAATACAAGCTATGGTTTGTTTAAGGCTAGATGATGGTGACCATGAATATTTAATAATGCAATATTAATTAACAACATATTTTGATTATTACAGTGCCGATGATGCCAAGCGCGCAAAACTTGTGAGTGAATTCATAGAGCGGCGTAACGATACTGACCGACCAAATAAACGACAATCGGGTCAAGGACGAAGAGGAAGGGCCACGAGAAAGATGCTGGAGCGACAAAAACAACTGAGGTAAAGAGTAAATAAAATGGAAGTTTATTTATAAAACAGCATAATCCTGGCTGTCGGAATATTTTTATTTTACTGAATAATAGTGTTAGGTGACTAATGAGTTATTCATGGAGAAACAAAGGCGGCGATGATCTAACCACTTTTCACGTCTACTTTTCACATCACATCATCCCATGATAATAGAATCTAAATGGTAAATAGTGGCTTATTGAGGCCCTGCCTATCTTTTCAAAGAAAATTCCTATATATATATATATGGATGTATTATATAAAATATTCATTATATTAATATATTTCAGAAGATAGTCGACTCTCATAATTATTAGAACTATTTTATCATATTTCAGAGTGCTATCAAAAGAATTGTTCGGCGAGAGTATGGTAGACGGAGTTAGTACTGGGAAACGCGGCGCGGCTGCTGGCCTATTCAAAGGTCGCCGTAACATCAGAAAGGTAAGTGTTTATCCTATTTTTAATCATAGAAGCTAGAGTGATGAGCTTCGCAGATTCAAATCCAAATTTGAATCCTTGAAAATACTAAAAGAACAGAGGCTTAAATATTCATCATTTCTTGTGACATCTATCGATCCGACATGTGCTCTTTTCCATGCAATGAGATTTCAATAAAGTCGAGCGTAAATAGCTTTCAATAGAGTTTTGTGCTACCTGGACATATCAGGCTCATTTATCAAATGATGGCGTGCCCGCTGTTAAGTAAAACAGAGTTATTTAAGGCAGAACTACGTTTTTGAAAGGTTTCATTGTTATATAATTTGCAGGTCATTGATAAAAAATCACTGGCACGAAGCACCGTAGTGGCGAATATGGAGGAATTCGAGAGAAAAAGAAGACTGAACATGAGACAAAACAAGCTGGTGAGTATTTAAGTCAATCAAGTACCTGGGAAATAGATTGAAAACTAGTTCAAGTAACAATGAAAGAGATTAAATTGAATTAAGCTAGTTCATGTTTATTGGCTAGGCCTTTTACGTTGTACTTCGTGTGTTCGTTTCTCACCTAGCTCAAACACTTGTGTGACGTACTTAAATATTTGTTCTGTGTTAATATATACTTTGTATTTATAAAAAAAGTATTAAATTAGTATTCTATCAGTAAACTAGTTCCCATAGTAACAGCTGTGCATAGTTTGGCGCCGTGTGAAATATCCTTGAATATTTATTTAAATATTGATGAATGAGATTTATTTAACAATAAATCCTAATATATAAAACACAAATATTTTTTCTACCTATATCCATTAAAGACTTTGAAATCAACCAACCGATGTGCCGGTTTCATGTAAAAGGCAATAAATAAGGCGAAGACGGTTTTAGACCCCTAAAACAATGCATTAGGCACAAAATGTATTTCTTTGTAAATGTATTTGTGTCGATTTTACATGTTCCTTGAGATTCATTACATGATGTTTGCTTACAGAGAGAAGTCTTAGGTTGTGAGGAAGGAGTGAACGTACTAGTCATAAACGACGAGGTGTGCTTGGAATACGATTTCGAGGAGCAGCGGCCCGTCGTCACTGTTCATCAGTTTTTCACCAAAGTCATGAAAGCTCACCAGGTTAGTACAACAAAATTCATGGTGCCCGCAATGGTTATATTTAAGGTTCCGTACCCAGAGAATAAAGGAAACCCTATTATATAATCCTGAAATGTCCGTCCGTCTTTTTTTGAAGATCTGTATTTTTACCATAAGTCGTAGCAATCTTTTTTTTCACAGAACATGTGTTATTGATATTATAACAAACTAGCGACCCGCCCCAGCTTGGCACGGTTAGTAAAGCATCAGTGTCGTATCAGAAACTACCCGTGCGAAGCCGGGGTGACTTGCGAGTGTATTATACATATAAATCTTCCTCTTGAATCACTCTATCTATTAAAAAAACCGCATCAACATCCGTTGCGTAGTTTTAAAGATTTAAACATATATAGGGATATACTGACAGAGAAAGCGACTTTGTTTTATGCTATGTAGTGATAAATTGAATCGACTGTACGGAACCCTCGATATGCAAATTCGACCTTACCCGATTTATAAATCAAGTCTCTTTTTTACTACACTTACGATTGAGATTTAAATCCTCACAAAGATTGCGAAGGAAAAGACAAACAATTGCAATTTATCGTTTAGATTTTAGGTCTGATTTGACAAAATTATTCACGGATTGTATTACGGAATTGTTACAATCAACTATTTTCAATTTAGACTAATCTAGATTTTAATCTAAACTTTTATTTTACTGTCTTATCAGTTTGACTAAGACGGTCGAGTTGTTAGAAACAAAACTTAATTTTGCATGTTTACAAGACTACCAATTTTCATGTATTTTCAGTATGAAGGAGTGAAATTCATGTGGGACGCGTGTTTCGAGAGTCTGGGGAGGATCGAGGCGGGTCACCCCGGCGGCGGTTGCATCCTGGCTCACTGCATGGGGCTCGGCAAGACGCTGCAAGTGCTGGCATTACTGCACACGGTAAGTAATTCTTTAATTTGAGTGATGAGTCAACTTCTTTGTGTGCTTATACATGCAGGCTGTACAGATGTATGTAGTAATACCATGTTGATCCCAGTAATGTTTTGATATGGACAGAAAATGTAGCTTCACATAGTCATTGAATCACACTTATATTATAAAGGCGAAAGTTTGTGTGTGTGTGTGCCGTGTATGTTTGTCCTTCTTGCTCAAACGGCTCAACGGATTTGGATAAATCCTGGATTAACACAACTTTTCATCCCGGAAATTTGGGATTATTATTTTTGGATGATTATAATTTTTATTTGATATAGTTTCAATTTAACACCGAAGGACAAAAATAAGGGATTATTATTAAGTAAGATTAAGTATAGAAGTCGATTAATTAAATTTTATAATAAATCACTTATAACAACAAAAACGCACAATTAAAGGTCCGATTAAAATGGTGAACGTATGTTGGCAGGTTCTGACGCACCCTCGCGTCGGTATGCAACGAGTCCTCGTCTGCTGTCCGCTATCGACCGTGCTCAACTGGGTCGACGAAATCCACAAGTGGATAGGGCCGGTCACTCATGAAATCAAGGTAAGAAAATATCTATGACGACATTCCATTTTATGTTGTAAAATATATTCAGAATGTCCTTTTAAAAAAAATCTTAACCATTGCAAGCAGCGGAAAATGCGTCGAAAGCTACAGGTATATTTTTACGTGTATGTTGTATTTGTTTTTTACAAATTTCATTCATCGTGTCATTGCTCTTTATGGCTTTTTGGTTTGACGCGATGTTACTATAAGATTCAACCTTTTACCGTCTAAGTTAAATCCAAAAAAATAATGATTGATGATTTTCCACATTATTCTCCAAAGGTTTTCGAGTTATCGAAACTTCGAAAGACATATGAACGGGCGTACCAACTCGAAGACTGGTACAACGGAGGGGGAATCTTCATTATCGGCTACGAGTTATTTAGAAGTCTCACCACACTAGACCCAGTGATCGACGACATCCGTCCTACAATCATCAACAAAATCCGGACAGCCCTATTAGATCCCGGCCCAGATATCATAATTTGTGATGAAGGGCATCTGCTGAAGAACGATTGCTCAGTGCTAGCGGTGGCCATGAGTAGGGTTGTCACTAAAAGACGAATTGTGCTCACTGGAACTCCGATGCAGAACAACTTGCGAGAATACTTCTGCATGGTGAACTTTATCAAACCCAATCTGCTGGGAACTTACTCGGAATATTCCAACAGGTAATTAGCAGACTATTTCAATCAGATTGATTCAATTATATTACTTAGAAAAGAAACGTAACTCTTTATACTATTTATTACAGATTCGAAAACCCCATCATGAACGGTCAGCATCGAGACTCACGGGAGGAAGATATCAAGCTGATGAAAGCGCGAACGCATATTCTCCACAAAGTTCTAGAAGGTTGCCTACAAAGACAAGAGGCTTCGGTTTTGTACCCATACTTGCCTAAAAAACACGAATACACTGTGTTCATTCCGTTAACACAATGGCAATGGGATTTATATAATCATTACATGGCCAATTACGCTAGGACAAGCAGACAGAGCATACTGAAAGACTTCCATATACTGCAGAAGATTTGGTCTCATCCACAAGTGTTGCACAACTTTCAGATGAAGTCACAGGATAAAAAGGATCGAATTAAAGGTATGTAATATAATAGGACGTGGAAATCTATAATTGGCCTTACCATACTTTTTTGTCTGTATTTAGATAAAAAAATAAGTAGCTTTATCTATTCGGTATTTATCGTTGGGTATCGCCTGGATTGGATATTTATCGTTATACCTATTGTTACAGCTGAAAAACTGGAAGACGACCTCGCTCAAGAAGACCAAGAAGCGGACATAAAACCGGCAGAAACGGAAGTGTGGTGGTTGCAGTACCTAGCTGAAGGAGACATGCTGGATAAGCTCGAGAGCTCCAACAAATTCGTCGCCGTCTTCCGGATACTACACGAGTGCGTCGCGTTGGGGGATAAAGTGTAAGTGACTTTAATTCTGTCACTATTATGTCAATAATGTTGGGTTGTACAAAAACCTACTATCATAGTAAAACAGTTTTATGTCTTTTTTTAATTGTCACGTCTTTAATAGTATCGTAAGCTGGCTGCTTACGATACTACTAAAAGCTCCCTGCTTTTAATATTATCGTAAACGTGACAGCGAGCTAGGTACAAACAGTTCAACCAAGAGATTGGATTATAATTTCATATATGCAGACTACAAAAAGATTTTGTCCTCAACTTGTTAATTATCATGTAAATTTTTTGTGTGCGCTATATGGCGGTAGTGGCTTGCTTGACATAAAATTACCATCTGATATCATAAAAATAGCAAGACTATTTATGAAAAGAATGTCCCAAATAGAACTGCGGTGTGCCCGCGGTTGAGGCCGCATCGCAATACAAAAGAGTACTTGAGTGAGAAGTAGAGTACTCATATTACCGAGATTTTAATTTTAACATTTATGCCCAGTGAGATTCTTATTCTGACTTCCCGATAACTCCTATTTTTTCATCAATATCAGCAAAACCTGAAAAACATCTCTTATTTCAGGCTAATATTCTCAACATCACTATTCTGCCTCGACGCACTCGAATTCTTCCTAAAAAAGATCAAGGACTGGAGTCTTGGTCAGGAGTACTATCGACTCGACGGTTCGGTACCACCTGAAGTGCGGCAGAAGTGGTGCCGCGAATTCAACGCTGAAAATAACATCAAAACCAAGTGAGTACATTTATTCAGCCATTTATCAAATAGCTATTACTAAGCCATTAACTTTATGTATGTCTGTCTTACATTTAATGAGGAAAATACATTATTAAAGATATTAACGAGCTATAAGACAAACATAGTCCTGATTAGAGATGTAGTACGGTATTATTCCATTATGATTAAAATGATTAAAATGAATACTGTATTAAACTATTTCCAACAGTATCGTCGCCCGCTCCGGCGCTTCGTGCCATTTATTCGTCAGTGGTCGCCAGTAGTGTCAGTGATCACTGCTCAGTCGTTTGCTCTCACATTGAATTGTTCGATACGTTAATCATACCACTTTATGGTTCAAATCCGTAATAATAGAGAAAAAAGTAAAGAAAAGACTCTCCAAGTATGATGGAAAAGATCAAGTAGACCGGTATCTATAATAGTTTTCAATCATACTTGAGACTTTTTAATTGATTAAAATCAATTAAATCTATTTAATTGAGCCTGATTTTGTCCAATCCACAGTAACCCAATGGATGGTTTCGAAGTTTCCTTGGTTAAAGGAACCATGGACCAAGAACCAGGAACCCTGTCTTCAAAGCGGGGGTTCCTGGGTTCGATTCCCAGCGAAGGCAAAAAATCATGCGATGTACATTATGTTTGTTCTCGGGTCTTGGTCATGTGTTGTGTCAATGATATAACCCCAAAGACGACACCGGCAATCCTTTTTTTTTCCTGGGGAAATGCACTCGCATGCCACGGGGAGATAGCGGTTATGTGGGACTAGACCCACTAAAACCCCACGGTGTCCTCCTATGCCGCTTAGTGGCGGAAACACGGGAACGTGTTTTACACACATCCGCGAACCCGCCGCGGCTGTCCGTTTCCGGACCCATCTCGTTTTGGCCTCGAGTGCCACGCCTTAATTAGCGACACGTCAGAACACATAGCGTGCCGCAACCACCTCGGGGACCTGGCCAGCGAAAGGGCGTTAGATGAACCCGTATCTACACGCCCTAGATCCCCATGTGACGGGTCAGATTTGTGGCCCCGTCACCACTACGGCCGCTACGGCCGCAGAGGATAGGGAGAGCGGCGCCTCGTAATACCGTCCTCTTCCTCTGCGGCCCTACCGCGTCCGCCATCCACCGGTGGCGACCTCGCCGTGGCCGCAGAAGGTAGAGAGAGCGGCGCACCGCAATACCGGCACTCCTCTTCCGCCGCGGCTCCTAACCTTCAGGTGCGGTGCTGCCCATACAACACCGCAACTCGCATCAGTCGCGGTGCCCCCCATAAAGCACCGCCACCTACAGTGCCTCTCCTAGTTGACTTGCAGGCAAAGCCTAAGGGAGCGGCCCCTCCCGGGTTCCTCTTGGCTTCCCCGTGGGCAGCCAAACCCCCGCCCCGACAAGTTTGGGATGATCATGCCCTTCCTGGCTTATTGTAGGTGACTGTAGGGTTGCCGTTCTGGCAATGGCGGACTAATCTTAGTTTAGGCTCGTAAGATGCCGTTTCTGTGCCGTGGTCTTGTCTGACCAGAGTATGTGATTGTTGTAATTAAAACCGTGTTACATAAAAAACATGACTACAGGGAAAATAATGTTTACAGATTATTCTTGATCTCAACGCGAGCCGGATGCCTCGGGTTAAACATGACGGCTGCGAATCGTGTCATCATTTTGGACACGTCCTGGAACCCCGCCCACGACATACAGAGTATATTCAGAGTCTACAGATTCGGGCAGAAGAAAGACTGCTACATTTACCGGCTTGTCGCACTAGTAAGTTTGTACTAAGGGAACTATTTGAGCCCAAACTTGAAATTAATATGCACTGTTAACTTATTGTATAGCTACTAAACGGACGAGCCCATAGCCCGCTTGATATCAAGAGGCTACTATCACCCATAACAATGAGCCGCATGTATATAGGTAACAACAGCAGAGTCTGCTCTTCCCTACTGCAGTATGAGATGCGCATCGCGTTATGTGCCAGAAAAGGTGTCCAGTGGTCTTATTTGTTCAGGTTTAGGGCCTGTTTCATGAGTGTTTATTAAATATTTCTTTCTATTATTCTTACAAGGAGGTTTCGTCACGATCGATGTCCAGTAGATATATGTACCTATACACATTATGATCTAAGATTTGCATTGGCTGTTGGATTGTTTAGGATTTTAGGACAGGAGGACAGGGAGAAGGTGCACGCTGAGTGTTTCATGCAAAATCCATGGCAGCAATGAGCTAATCACTTTTCACGTTTATGTGCCTACGATAGTGTAACTCAAGAGGTGAACTGTTTGTATGATCTACATAAAAAACTTAACAAATGGTGGCGAACTAAATCGTGTCCTAAAACTTTTTTTAATAAAATTGAAATTGCAAACCCTGTTAATATAATACATACATAATGCAACAATATATAGTATTGCATTAAAAAGATTTTAACTCGTCTTCAGGGTACTATGGAGCAGAAGATCTACGAACGTTCAGTGACAAAGCAAGCGGTGGCGTGTCGCGTCGTCGACGAGCAACAGATAGACAGACATTACAACTTGGCTGAACTAACGGAGTTATATAGGTATGAACATGTTTGAGGCTAGATCAGCGCCATCTAGCCCCAAACTAAACATAGCTTGAATTGAATGTCCATGAATATTTATTTATAATTTGAATAGACACTGCATAAAATGTTTTTCTTTTTTACCCAAGAGCACGCAAACGAACAAAGGATGTAAGTTTGTTCAAGTTTCAGTTTGTTTGTTGTCAACATTGACCATTGAAATTACGGGCAAAATCTATGCTTTGAAAAATCAATTTTTGGAGGTATCTAAAGGAATGACTTGTATCGCAGCGTGGACGAGCTGGGCCACTCGGTGGCGGGCGGCGTGGCGGTGGGCGTGAGCGACGTGGCGCTGCTCCGCGTGGCGCGTGACGCGGCCGTGCACGCGGTCCACGAGCACGACTCGCTGCTGCGCGGCTCCGGCGAGCAGGGCCTGCCCGAACACGAGCGCGCCGCCGCCTGGAACCAGTTCCAGCAGGAGCACGAGCACAAACGTACGTACACACACTTATTAATCCTAACTAATATTATAAACCACTTCAGTAAAATAAAAAAAAAGCATATCTTAATGAAACATTCCTGCTTTCATTTATTTTCTGAATCAAGGTTATCCCCTTAACCATTGACTGTTAGTTAGTCGGCTGATTAATAGTAATTGCAGATGAGCACTGACGGAACTTAAATTGAAATATTAATTTTCAGAAATGCAAAACGATCTTAGCGCAAGCAAAGCGGCCTCAATCGCTCTAAAGCGACTCGAAATGGAACATCTGCGCCAACAAGCATTATACCCCAACGACGTGAAGCAGGAACTGGAATCTGACTTAAACCAAACTCAAGTCTACCAAAACCCCATGCTATATTCTCTCCTTGTTCCTAAGGAGGAACCTAAAGAGAAAAGAGGGAGGAAACCCAAACCTAGCAATAAAGTAGTTCAGTGTTGTATACCTATCAACATGGGCTCGACGCCCGGGCCTAGCCAACAGCCAACATCCATTGAATCCGATGTCCAGCAGGAAATGGTCACGAAAATCACAAACATTCTCATCAAACACAACTTCATGCAGAATCAGTTCGGCCCGAAACAGATCTCAGATTTAGTCGCTAAGGTAAAAAAGATGGTCGCGACCGGGGAGCCCATGAAGCTCGGTCCCGGATTCGACGAACTATCATCTAGCATCGCTAATGTGTTGTTGAACAGAGAGGAACCACCGATGCCCGCGTTGACCGACGTCGAGCGCCCTGTGCCCTCGATTTCCGATACGAGTTTCATGGAGGCGAAGAAACGCGGTAGACCTAGAAAAGAAAAGGCACCTCCTGAAGTTGCTCCTCCGCCAACACCACCATCACCCCAACCAATGGCGGTCGAGGAACCAGTGGACGGACGAAGAACCAGTGGACGTCGAAAAGCAGCGCTCGCGGCGGAAATGCAATTCGACGCACAAAAAGACGTTATCGATGTAGACGACGACGGTGCCCAAGAAGAAGTACCAGATAACGTATGGGAAAATGATGAGGATTTCGAAGATACGGAACCCGTAATAGAACCAGAGCCACAAATGGTACCACAGAAGAAAAAGAAAGACAAGAAAGATAAAGTCACAGATAAACCAAAGAAAGGAAAGGTGGTCGAGGAAGATCCGAGTATAGTTTTGAGCGACGACGAAGCGGTCGAAATTACTACGCCCGCTCCCGCCACTCCCACTACATCCACTAAATCAGCCAGTCCTGAAAACACCGAAGTCGTTCCACTTCATCCGTCTCTCCTGACGAATTCAAACTTTATAAAGATCGTCGCGCACACGTATTTGGAAGGTAACCCGATGATGGATGAAGACGCGGCCACTTTGGCGGCGCAGTATAGTACTTTGAAGACGCTGAAAGAATCCGAGAGTGAAGGGAAGCCGATTGTGAGCGGAGCAGTTTATGATATCGCTGTCCAAGTAAGAGACTTTGTTTTCATATCTAGGGTATTATTGTAAAGACATTATACCCAGTCGTCAAACATGTAGATTATCTACATGTATGGTAACCTAACCTAAGCCACGTACTCGACGAGATAAACTGATACGAAACGACAAAAAAAAAATGCTCTGCTACGATATAATGCTAACATTTTGTCCATCAACAGGTATTAGGCAAAGACGTTCTAAGAAAATTACAAGCGGCAAACCCCAAAGTGAGCGATAGTAGTGGTGACTCAACGAACAAAATTCATAAAATCTTGGGGCCATCGGCGAAATCAATGTCTCCGACACCGTCGCTAGTGCCGGCCGTCAAACCCAAAAGCGGTCCCAAATCTAAAGTTATGAAGAATACGAAACAAGAAACAAGTGATGTTACTGTAGCATCAAGCTCGAAGGCAAATTTAAAGAAAACTGCTATGGTGACTAAGTTCCAAACTGTCACACCAATCAAACTGTGAGTAATTTTTAAACTATCGTGAGCGATCAACTCTCATTCAAAAAGACTAAACTTAAAAAAGTATTATATGACATATGACTTTTTTATATAACACAAGTGGTGACGTACTATCGGATCGATTTATTAATACGATTTTTCAAAGAGAAGTTATACAATATATTTTAAAAGGTTAAGCATTACCTTTTTTCGAAGCTTTGGAACAGTCGCAGGACGCTTCGTATTCGGTAATGTTTCCAAAGCGTTTGTAAATTACTACCTTCACTGGCAAGTCAAGGTAGTAATTTAACTTGCATGTGTCATTTAGCCTTAAAGATTGAGATAAGAAAATGAAAGTTTTTTATTACAACATTTAATTCCGCAGATCAAAAACTCCAGTAGGCGCCACGGTTCATACATCTAGCGTCTCAGATGAGTGTATCCTGCCGGACGACGAGGAAGTCCACGTGGTCAACGATCCCGAGCCGGTCAATACATATACTCGGAAGAAAATTAACCTGGAACGTGCAGCTAATAAAGCGGCCCCGCCTGACCCGTCACCAAATGTCATTCCCGTGTCCGTAGGTCGAGGCCCCGCTCCGGTTAAGCCTTCCGATACCACAATCTGTTTAGACAGCGATGAAGAAGATAACCCACCGGCCCCCGCCCCGACGCTGACACGTGTCCGCGCCATTCAATACTCCAAGTCCCAGCCCGCACCCGTCCCCGTAGCGCTAACCGGACCCAACGCCCGCCCTATACCCCTACCCAGCACAAGCCCCATCTCTCAAATTCACAGCATGAGACCGACCTTCTTCACGCTCTCTCCGTGCGGCACTCGCGCCGTACCCTTTTCGGTTTCAGCGAGTCCCGCTGGCTCGCAGCCGGTTCCTGTGTCCATAAGCGGGCCCCAACCCGTGCCGATTTCCTTGACTGGGCCGAACGGGCCCCAGCCCGTGCCGATATCCATGTCCGGCCCCGACGGCCCGCAGCTCATACCTGTATCGTTCGCAGGCCAAGGTCGGCCGCAACCCATTCCCGTCTCGCTGGTGGGTCCCGATGGTTCCCAGAGCGTCCCGATGTCTTACGGACACCTCGTACCCGTGTCTCTCTCCGGGCCAGGTAGACAGCAGATGACGAATACGGGGCACAATTCTCAACCGGTGCCGATATCGTTAGTAGACTCCGACGGGCGACCGGTCGCAATGAATGCCGCACACGGCGCTATACGCTTGCAAAGCGGACAGTTCTCGGCGCAGCAAGACCCGCCCCGGACAATGACCAATCCCACCTCCTCTTCCACTACTACACACTCGACCCGACCGGCTGAAGTAACCCTGAACGAAATGATTACGCAGCCGACATCAGGAATCAAGAAGTTCACAATAGTGCAAAAAAATTCATGTAAGCCTGGCGACGTATTTCGGATTTCAAAGGCGGGTGTGGTTGAGATGGTTCATCGAAAAGTGAGCAAAACGGGCCCCGCTCAGCCGGTGACACATATGATCGACGATGATGAACCGGCGCCACAGAAGGTGGTACAGAAACAGGCAGCGTCACTAAAGACGACGCAAAAATTGACAGCGGCACAGAAGGTGACGCAGAAATCGGCAGCTGCACAGAAGGAGACGCCGGCCGTAGAAAAGCCAGCACCGACGCCGTCCGAACCAGCGGCAGCACAGAATTCGGTGGAAGTCACACTCGAAACACAGTCTAGCTCGGCCTTTAAAAATCGCCTTACTAAACATACATCTCGCCGGGATTCCTCATCGAGTAGCAGCAGTGAACGTTCGCGGTCTTCGAGCCCTTTGGATCCCCTGGCCATACTCAAAGACGTAGTCCATATTCAGGCGCCAGATAAACCAATATTTAAAATATCTGCGCCTTTACAGAACAAAGATCATTATCATAGTAAGTCAGATTCGGATCCTCCAAAATCAGCTTCCATGGTAGGCCGCGCGGGAAACAAGACTGATAAAAATATTGCGAATAGCAAATCCAGTGCTTCGTTGGATCTCCTACAATCTAAAGCTACAAAGAAGGCGTCTGGAAGCTCGAAAGTCCAACAGATCAGCGATTCCGTTGACCTAACGGAAACGAACGAAAGTGGAAATAGATCTGGCACTCAACGAACGACTACGAAATCTGATACCTTCAGACTGAGCTCGAAGACGAGCAAAACGAATACATTGTCCAATGATAAGAAAAAGGAAATCCCACTTAAGTTGGTGGGCACGTCCCAGAGTATCATTCTGGATGGAAAGTCGAAGTCATTGAAAGTGGATAATACGTAAGTTAACTTTTTTATCTTTATATTGCTAATAATCACCACTTTTAGTCAATCAAAATATGGCAAGAATCGGAAAATGATGACATTACAACGTATAAGGTTTTATTTTGTAAACACATATCACACTTACATTTTAAAGGTGAAAGTTTGTATGTATGTATTGGGTGTGTGAATATGACTCCGCCCTTTCTCAACAGATGTCGTTTTTAGTATTGTTTACGTGTACTAATAAATGACCATACTTGTATTCGATAGTACTGAATGTCAGCTATCTAACGCATTTTATGATATTTGGTTGAAGTGTAAGCAACAATTGTTTTTACCTTTTCGAAAATGTCGGTTTTTATTCCAAATAAACCTCATTTGCGGGAAGTGTTATTACATTATTTTATTGCGAAGAAAACTGCAGCGGAAACTTATCGTTTGCTTGTGGAGATTTATGGTGAGCATGCTCCGTCTAATACAACTTGCAAGGAATGGTTTCGACGATTTCAAAATAACGATTTTAGTACTGAGGATAAAGAACATGGAAAACCACCAAAAAAATTTGAAGATGCTGAATTGGAAGCATTATTGGCGGAAGATTCTTGCCAAACTCAATCAGAATTAGCTGCAGCATTAAATGTTGATCGTTCAACTGTTGCAAAGCGTTTACAAATGATGGGAATGATTCAAAAAGCCGGTGACTGGGTTCCACATGATTTAAAAGAAAGAGACATGGAACGTCGGAAAACCATTTGTGAAATGCTGCTTCAAAGACAGCAAAGAAAAGGATTTTTGCATCGGATAGTCACAGGAGACGAAAAATGGATACACTACGAAAATCCTAAACGCAAAAAAGCTTGGGTGAAACCAGGCGAACCAGGCCCATCACAGACAAAAATAAATATTCACTGTGCCAAGGTCATGCTCTGTATTTGGTGGGATCAGAAAGGTATTGTATATTATGAGTTGCTCAAACCCTCTGAAACTATTAATGGAGAAGTTTACCGACGACAACTAATGCGTTTGAAGCGAGCCATAGAAGAAAAACGACCAGAATGGGTGAATAGACATAACAAATTAGTTCTTCAGCATGACAATGCCAAACCGCATACCGCAGAAGTCGTAAAAAGATATTTAGAGGGACAGGACTGGGAAGTGTTACCCCACCCGCCATATTCACCAGACATAGCTCCTTCGGATTACCACCTATTCCGGACGATGCAGACAGACCTTACTGGAGAAAAGTTTACTTCATGTGAAAGTATCAAAATTTGGATTGACAACTGGATAAGCTCAAAAGACCAGGACTTCTTCCAGCAAGGAATACGAAAACTACCTGAACGATGGGCGAAGGTTGTAGCTGCAGATGGAGCATACTTTCAATAATTTTTTTTTTAATTTTGTAAGCGAACAAATGTGTTTTATTTTGACAAAAAGGGGCGGAGTCATATTCACACACACTATATGTTTGTTCCTCTTTCACGCTCAAACGGCTCCTATATCCTAGCTTATATCTTGGTTCAACACTATTAGCCTACTTTTGATCCCGAAAACCGTGGAGCGCATACATATAAACACTCAGACGCAGAAAAACATCTATGTTGTTCATACACAAATGTTAGTCCTAACAACGGTTCCAGCGTAGAAAGCAGAGCTCCTAAAAATGGTGCTCTGAAGTCAATCGAAGGCATAGCCTGTTTGCTTAAAATCAGGAAATATCTTTTTTCGTTTTTAACTTATGCTCTTGTTTTCAGCAGCAAGGTAATGCAAGCGGCGACGTCAATGGGCAGCGCGATAATCAAACAAAAGCCCGTGGAAAAAAGACCAGCCTCGACAGCGCTGGTGCAGGCTCCAAAGAAGAAAAAGACAGAACGTAAGTTTTACTCCTTAAAAATGCCTTTTTGTCAACCGACTTCTTGTGTGTTTATTACCTCAGAATGATTACCTCCGTCATTCATCAGTCGATTTGGAAAAAGATTTTTTATTAGAAAGATTTACTTTCAGATTGGTCCTATATTCGTCGTCAAAAAGAGATCAATAGTTTTTTAAATAAAATAACTGAAAGATATATGTCATCGAAATAAGAATATTTTTTTATTAACAAAATACGGTTTTTAAAACAAAATTAATTAACGACCTGCAGCGCAGAAGGCAGTGCTACAATAAACTGAGCTGTGAATGTTTTTTGCAGTACATTATGTGCAGTCAATGTTTATGCACATTGAGTATAGTTTAAATGAAAGTCATTTTGTTTCAGTTATGACGCTGAAGGACTTTAATATCGACGATATTGAAGACATCATTGAATTAGAATAAATAATTATAAGTGAATATTGACTTAAGTTAATTTTGGTTAGATGATTTGTTTTTAAGTACAGTCTTGTGATAAACTAACATTTATTTTAAAGAATATGTGAAATGTATGTTACTGATTTATTTTATGTTAATAGTATTATAATTATGATAAATACTAGAATTTGGATTTTGATGCGAATTCGTGTTATAGAACTTCCCTAGATATAAAGTAAGTAGTATACAATATTTTACTAATATCTGCACTGGTTATCTTAGGAAAAGATTAAAAATCTCTTAAATATTCTGATATAGTTTCGTTCAGTCATTGTAATATCACATAAGGTTAGTAAATTGTTGAAATTAAAGAATACTAGAATAGGTAAATATAAAAATATATGTATGCCAAAAAGTTTTTGTTTCGGTTGTATTGGCTTAATTCACAGACGAAATAATAGATAGTATTTATCGTTTCCAATTATTATGTTAGGATGTAAGTTTTTAAGTAAAGTTTAGCTATATAACTTATTAAATTGTTTTATTATCTGCATAAAAATACCTGGGAAAGAAAACATTACTTAATCATCAAATATATTTTATTATATTTTCATAAATTACCTATTTTAAAAAACATAATAATATATTAGACATTTTTATATAATAAATGTACATTTGTATTTCATTCTCAATCATTAAAGCTACTTACAAATTTTATCCACTAATAAAATTACAAGTATGTGGTTCAATAACTAATTCCTGACCAGTTTTATCACTTTTTAACTTAACGTTTTTACTTAAGGCTGATTGATGTCTGCTGTCAATTTTTGCAATTTTCGTTCCTTTTTTAACAACAGAAATACAATTATTTATATTCCCGTTAGTATGAGTTTTAAATAGTCTAGTTTCCACAAATATTAAAGTCTTGTCCTGTTCCGACCCTCAAAATACCACTAATGATAATAATATCTACTTGTGGCATTGTAAATTGGCTTTTTATGGAAACTAAACAAAATAAAAGCCATAAAACAGCTGCAAATAAGTAATGAAAATGGCAAAATATGACGGGTGCCGTTTTATCTTATCATACTTTTAATACATATTTAGATCATTTCACTTATTTCTACATAATGTTAATAACTATATTGCGTCAAAATGCATTGCGTTAATAATTTGTTCAGATTGACATGGTTCAATGCATTTGCATTCTATTTTAAACCACATCATTATAATATTATTAAAAAAACTATATAAATATAACTAATTAGCATGGAATTTCGCTGCAGATATTGAAATCACTGATACAGTACGCAGATGATAGCACTATTATTGATAGATACCATTCCCATTCAAAGGCAATTGGTTGCCATTGAATTGCCTTGGTTGCCTTCGGGGCCTCAGGGAGAATATGGTGGAACGTGTCAATCTAAAGCTTCGGATTGTGAATTTTAATGCGAAATGCACTCCTCTCTGTTCTCTGCGAAAAAAACATCAATTGCATCTGATTCCTAACTTGGTGTTGCAATTCTGATAGCCAATCATCTCAATTTATTGGGCGTTGAGCTGTCATCGAATCTAAACTTTGGGACTCATATTAAGTCGAAGGCCAAATTTGCAGGCCTGAAACTGGGCATCTTAGCTACGCTTAAGCGTTACTTTACACCGAAAAACTTCTCAACCTCTCAGCGCAAGTTCGATTGTATGAAGTATTGCTGCCATTTTTGGGATAGCTCGGCTAAGTACCAGACTTAAACTAAGTCTAGACTCAATTGAGAGGCGAACAAAAAGGTTGATTGACGATAACATGCTTGTAGAGACCAAATTACAGTCTCGAACGTAGACGCTTAGCTGTTCGCCTATCGGCAATAGAAATTACTCGGATAAGCTTGAGTCCTTTTTAATCCGAACTAGTACGGTTTGGAAAATATCAAGAAAAAGTGTAAATATCTTCTAGGCCAGCGTGTTACAATTTCGACCGCATCATCACTTGTACATCAGGTGATGGAAACTTGTGATAGTGGTCAAAGTAACTTATAAAATGACAGTATTTTGTTCCATCCTTTTCTGTAACGATATTCGATACAAGTCAGGCTAAAAGAGATGAAGAACAATTACAGCTGTTTGTATAAAAGTCCATGAACGTCTCCAGGACATTATGGTAGCCTGTATTTCATAAAGCGTTAATTTTGCAGCGCCCACCCGCTAACTCTTGTGTATAATCCCTGTTACGCGTTGAAATGCGAGATGATAGCGACACATGACTTAAGAATATCGGTTGTAATTAACGAATAAATAAAATAAGGACAATATTAAAACAATTAAAGCGCTGATTTCAGTAATTTTATACTATTTTTGCGTACCTTGTTCCCGAACGACAGGAAATCAAAAATACTCGTATTAAAAGGTTTGTGTATTGTAGAAAGTATAGGCGCGCAAGATGGGTCCTCTACTGCGCTATTGGCACACACCGGCGCCATAGCGTCTTATCCTAGATATGTCCGGTAAAAAAGTGGTAATACTGAAACAGCTTGCCTCAAAAGTCCATTCAATTTTAATAAAGCGCTTATCCGCAAGTACCACGCTGCTTTCATTGGTATCAAATATGGGAATCGTCTCAATCAGGCCGTTAGGAAAGCGATAACGTAGTACTCTCACCGCGTGGTGACTCTAGAAAGTGTATTTTTGTCGAAGGCGCAAATAGCTCCAAGGAGTGCTGATCGACCTGCGCCTGCGCAAGGACTGGAACTGCTCATTGGAGGTGAACAGGCCACTACGCTCGTTTCGGCCGCTGGAACAAAAAGTTGGATGTTAGTTATGTATGTATCAGAGTAGAAGTGTCCCAGAAGGCAGGATATGACTTGCGAAATTCACTGTTTGAGAATCTACAAGGTTTTGTTCTGATTGTAGATTATTCAAAGTTTTGTAACTTGACGAAAGCATTAGCAGTATTAGTTTAGGAGAACCAAGACGGCAAAGTTCTGTAATAATAAGTTTTTTATAATGCTGAATAGAGTGGAACACAAAAGTAGCTGACCAACGAGTGCAACAAATTAAGTCAACAAATGACAATCCGAATTGTATTCATCTATTGCTGTATCGTTACTAAAAATCCGGACGAGTACAACTCGAATGTGGGATCATTTCATGCCACTTATATTTTTATTAATTAGGAAATCTGCCAAAGTTCCTAGAAAATAGGTAGCTAGGTAGTTAAACAATACAGCACATTAAAAGTCAAGTCAATCTTAGTTATAGAAAAGAAAGAACGATTAAATTCTTTGTTGTACTCTGAATACTCACAAAGAGCAGGAGGCGTGGGTGACGAAGCGGTGCTGGCGCTTTGTGACCGCACTGTTTCTGCGAGCGATGATGTAGACTTCCATAAACTATCGCGCTTTTTCTGTAAAACCATACAGCAAACGTCAACACAGACCATAAAACACTTAGAAGTATTATAGTAGACTGTGTCCCAGAGTGAGGGTGCCGGTTAAATTACGCGAACTGGGTCTTCTCATACTTCGAAAGGGGTTGAAAGTATTGCTGTTTTTTATGGGTGTTTGTAACCACCTCACACAAAGTGGGTTGCACGACTTATGTGGTGATTTCGATTCCCACTCAAGGTAAGCATTTGTGTGATAATAAATTTTTGATCCGTGTATGGGTGTAAACACGCATTTAAAAAATATCTATCAGTTATCTGGTTTTCATATTAGATCTATTTGGAGCTAGATGAATATTTATTTAATTGTTATTATTTAATTAGTACTAGAACCAGTGTAACGGTATGGTACCTTAACTGAGATGATAGCAACGCAAGGATACAATCATTTTAAGTAAGGTACCTCTTATATTTATACTTTTAATCGAATAATATTCTAATAGCGAAATCTCTAAAACATACCGCTCTCCGTCTCTGCTTTCGCATCTCTTCCTCCGAGCCTAATATTTCCTGTATCCGGACTTCCCTTCTTGCACTTCGTTCCTGAAAGTTTATCGGTTCTATAAGTACCCTGGTAGTCCTTGTTCCAGTGGCGAATTTATCAACAGGCTGAGTAGACTGGTGCAAATTGGGGGCCAAAATTTTGACAAGACTAACTTACTTATTTCAAGAATGCATAATTTTTTTTTCATTGCTACGAAAACAATCACGTGAACAGGTATTAAGAACTATCATTAATTATGTTAACTAATTGAATTTCATCGTCATCCGGATTGTAACCAGATAACTAAATCGTTTTTAAACTAAGTGTAATTACACTATAATTACACTGTAATTACATTATAATTATTTAATTAAATTAACGAATTTACTTTATCGAGTAAGTATTATAGTATTAAGGCAAACTATTAGTATTAGTGAATTTGAGCTTCTGTTAGCTCAGAAATATGGCCAAAACCCATTGCTTGTACAATCTTAACTATGCCATTCGATAGTTATAATAAATACTAATCACGGGAAAAAGTGGTCTATTTAGGACGATAGTGCACAAATCAAAAACTTACAATTGCATTAAGAAAAAAATAATTGTTATGATTGCAGACTTGGATCGAATTGTAGAGGTTGGCAGGGGCGGCAAATTTGAATAGCCTACTGGCGGTAAATGTGTAAATTCTATCAATCTAATCAGGCGGTAACACCCACAAAACAATATTTGAGTAGTTTGTACACAATGTTCAATTGATTTAATTATATTGCTGTCAATTTGACCTCAAATCTTGCTCAACTCCGAACTAAAGTTTACTTCAAAACAAGACCTTGAGTTTAATGCAATCTCAACTGATACTTAGTGACAGTATTCCATAAAAAAATTGTGTATTTACTTAAAACATGCAATGTTACCAGTTTATATGCACTTCATCCTAGATAAAAATTTTGATAAAAAACTAAAGATCATACCATTTTCTGATCATTCTTCAGCCTGGCTTCGACGTAATTCACTGCATTCTTCAACTCGTCCTTCAAACTCAAGGGGAATTTGAGTTGCGTACGCGCATCGCTCATGCTAGTCAGCCCGTTGAGCGGTGCGTGTGAGAAGAACGGGTGGTTCAACAGACAGTCTATCGTCGCGGGCCCGTGCTTGCTTGACGTGCTTGATAGACAGAGCCGGAAAATAGTTTCTGCGGGCAAAACATCACTGTATTGGGGAGAAGGTATTAATTCGCAAGATTTATTTTTGTCCAAGAATGTCCTTTGACACTTTAGTGTTATTTCCGTTTAGAGTCAACACTAATAGTGTGGAGTGTGAGGTTATTGGAATTTGATGGTCTTTGATAATAACGAATACTTTAGTTTATTAATGAGACACAGTTGTATGATTACAGAACAATTATATGGTTATTGTTAGGCTACACCTAACGTGGGTACTCTCAGGGGATCGGATTGTGACTGCCAAAACTCTACAACATAGCTGAATTGCTGAACGCGTTTATAATATCTTTATAGCAATCAAACCACAAAACATTATATGCGCATAATATGTATTTTTTGATAATTTGGCTACGGGACCCTCGATTTGCGAGCTACTTTGGCACTTGCCTGGTTTACTTCAAAGTTGGTATGAACTTGACTCTAGGCTGATACAGTCTGACATTATTCGTCTTTGTTTACTAACCCAAATCCTCATGAATCCCGTCGGGGTAGAAATCACAGAAGTACCCATCAAGCGGAGTAGCAAAAGCCATCTCGTACAGAGTCCTCCCAAAGCAGTAGACATCTACTGCCTCGGCGGAGCTGGTTCTTCGCAGCTGTGTCAGGTCCCGTCGGTGCAAACACGCGCCGCCGATCAGAATATTTTCTATATCTAGGAGTTGGACGCGTTGGTTCTCGATCGCTATGTTCCCGGGGTGAAGGTGACCTAGAGAACAAGTGCCTGATTTAAAATCTATAAAACCTACTTAAATCATCCCTTATTATTCTCTGCTGAGGAGTACGCATGATCGGTGTGGCATCGTTCTCCTCTTGCAAGGGAAGTAGATGTCGCACTTAATGAGACCTGTAAAGCTATCACTGGTTGCTTGAAGCCCACTCCTCTAAACGTAAAACTCCTCTAACAGTGCGTAGAAAAGCTTAAACAAAAACTAGACAACAGGCATCCCTTAAACAGTTTTTCGACAAGACAGAAAACGAAAAAAACATCGACACGAAAGAAGATCGCTCTAAAGGGTGAAATTTATTTCATAAAAATTCTATGGAACTAACGATGTACACCTTAACTGAATTTGACTGTCGGTTTTCATTTCCACATATGAAAACCGACATTACTTATGAGACACCCCTATATAATATTAGTAGGTATGATAAATATATAAATAATTATTTCATTAATGATCTTCGGAGTTGTTACATACCATGTGGCAATCCCTTTTCATGTAAAAACTTCAGAGCTTGCAGTATTTGGTACCCGTAATGCGCCAGCTGTCCAGTGGTAAACGGTTTTCTAACTTTAGGATTTCCATACTTCGATAAATAACTCTTAGAATAGTCCGTTCCGTATAAAATATCCCTAAGGGTTCCGTTCTCGTGTATTCTTCTAACTACGTAGGCACCTGTTTCTAAATTGTGTATGTCTAATATTTGGGCTATGTATGGATGCTGAAACATAATACAATGTTGATTATTTGAGCCACCAGTAAGTATGGGAAAGGAATATGGATTGAATACCCGATAGAATAGAATACTC
Source organism: Aplocera efformata (assembly GCA_921293045.1). NCBI lineage: Eukaryota > Metazoa > Arthropoda > Insecta > Lepidoptera > Geometridae > Aplocera > Aplocera efformata. The sequence continues at coordinate 5,532,550 of OV121055.1, forward strand.
GATTGACATGTACCAAAAATAATTGAGATGCTCTATGGAATTTGAAGCAACGGCTTTGTTGCATAGAAGTTGCTACCTTAAAAGCAAGGGTTCCAGGTTCGATTCTCGGCTGGGGCACACTTTGTATGATAAGCGCAAAGTTCTTGGGTCTTGAGTGTGTTTCGTTCGTAGAAAAACAATGTCGGTGGTAAGTTCGCTAACGAATTGTTACGTCTACGACCCCATGACAGTGTAGCCCACAAGGTGAAAAGTGGCCTATTGTAAACCAATTCGAGAAAAAAAGCGTGAAACGTGTATGAACTCGTACACATAAGACGTGGGTTTATATGTTACACGTACTACGCAATACTACCGGTGACTCACACGAAAAAAGTAATACTACGTGATTAATATTCCTATATACCACAGCATGATGATGTAGGTAGGTACTTACAGATAAATTCCGTAAACTCTTGAACGCAGTCTGCAGGTCTTTGTCACATAAACACCTGTCAGAGCCATAGTTCTGCCACGAGAGAATACAATTAGATTTAGTCTCTGTATCTGCGACCTGAAAGCATAAATTAAATATTGTAACAATGAATGTAGCCTTAGCAGTTTGTTTTATTGTGTCATCCTAGTTTATTCCAACTAATCCATCACTTCCTGTTGAATCGGCGTCTGCTTACTGCTTCAAATTCAGACGCCCGGATATCCCTTTTGATATATTGTGTACCTACTCATAACCACGTTTGTAACAATGACGAAAAAATATCGTATGAAAACCGGAAAGTCCTAGAACCAAAAGTTCAAAGATCTAGTAATGCGAATTAGACTAATAATACGTTAATTCGTGGTAGATAACAGCCCACTCATTCTCGGTGGTCGATAGCATAAGCCCCTGCAGTAGAAACATTAGAGGCCAATAAACTACGTAACAGATTTTACGGACGTAGAAGTTTGACTTTTTCACAGCTCCAAGGGATTGAAGACCTAAGTACTTATTTGCTATTAATTTCAACTTGAACCTTCCCCACGCGTTCATGAGAAAAAGTGTCTTGACGGACATACAGACGGACAACGAAGTGATCCTAAAATGATTCCTTTTTACCTTTTGAGGTATGGAATCCTAAAAACATATTTTTAGACGCTTACATTGCTAATGCTGACTAAACATTACGAGATAGATCAAGATCACTACGGAATACAGCTATTCATTCCATTCTATATTCATACAAGCAACGTCACACACACAACCGTGCGAAGCCGGGGCGCGTCGCTAGTTGTTCATATAACTAAGCCCAGTTTATAATTAGAAACGTTCACCATACGTGATAACGCAGATTAATAACGACATTGTAATTTGCTGTGGGAGTGAATCAAAACAATGTGGATGAACATTCCCTCAATAAAATGAAGAATAATAAAAATATTGATAACAACAGAATTTTTATGACGCAGACTAGTTCGGTGGTTTTGATAGTATGAGCAACACGTACGATTATATACGATACGGGATCGACTTCTTGGTATAGTCAAAATATGTTTTGGTACCACAGTATTCATAGTTCGACAAAAGGAAAGGTTTATATAATTATAATCGCTGCGCCCCGCGGTGTGACCCGCGGCTCGCTATCCTACGGGAACAGTAAATTTTTCATCATTAAATTACAGCCAATACATATACGAGCTTTCAGATAAACTCCTTGCCGAGAACCCAGGCTGTATTGGAACGATACAGACAAAAAGATGTGTACAGAACAAGAGAAAGTAGATAGGCGTGTATTATCTAAACGAGTGCAACAAAGAACTCACTAAAAAATAATGTTTACGTATCCGCCAGCCGATATCAGTCAGTGGCCCCTTGAGCTCGTACCGGCCATCGCCTCTAAGGGCTATCGACATCGTCTGCAGTGCCAATTCTGAAAACATCATAAAATTTGAACAAATTACTCATATAAAATCAGTAAAACAGAATGCAATTTCTTCTTATTTTTTATTGGCGTAAAGATTGCATATCATTCATTCTTATAAGTACTTATAGCCTCATACATGTCTTGTCTGTTTCTATGTCTGATATATGATTATTTAGATTTAACTTTAGATATATGACGTAACATATCGTAGTGTAAAAAAAATATCGAAGCAAATGAAATGAAACAAGCCTAAAAAAAATACATTTTTAATGGTTTTTAGAACTTCCACCTTTTTGAAATTTGTTTAAAAATGACTAATAAACGAATTTAAAGAATGAGGCTAATCTTATCTTCAGTAGGTGGAACCCGTAGGATTCTATGCGGTGCGGTGGTTAGCAAGCAAAAAGTACCCTACTGTAGACGAAGTTTTAAGATTGTCCCTGCGCAGCCCGTAATCAATTAGCACCAAAAAGTCATCACTTTTTATTGGTTTCGACCATTAAAGTGCCTAAGTTAGTTTAAAAAAACACCTACATGAGTGTAGGCTCGTGGACAGTACCGACGTCATATTAGACCGGTATACCGATATCGCGATCGTGACATAATATCACGCCTGAAGATTGATTATGAAAGATTGCAAACAGCTGTCACCTTTACAATAAGGGAAAGTTTAGTTAAATTGATTTTAAAATCAAGGTTGTGGTATGCATTTACGCGATTTAATTACGATTAGATGTTTAAGCACTATCGAGAAGACCAAGTACACTGTGAGGTAAAGTACCTGGTTCAATTGGCAATATTGTTTGGGTAGAACAGACTTTAGCAGACGTCAAAGCTAGAAGCGAGCCGGGTGGACAGAATAAAACTAGATAATAGGATTATAATTGAAAACGTAAAGAATATTATAGGAAGGCAATAACGATTCTAATACGTCATAAGTTGGGCGTGTGGTATCGATTCTACGTATCTACTTATATAGGTACCTACTTATTAAGGTTAAAGAAATTTTCTTTGAATTTTCATTCCTAAAATTAATTATAACATTGTCAATTTAAATAAGTCCAGTTTCAAAGTCATAAGGTTGATACGGTTTTGAACAAACGATCTGTGGATTAAAACTCAGGAATTTTCGTTTATCCCTCTGAATCTCAGCTGGATCAACTAACCCTGCGAAGTTCTGCTTACATAAAGTCTGCCGCCACAAAGTAACGCACACGCATACTTTGTTCTTACTTACTTTGTGAAAGGTGTGGATGACTTGTCGGTGAAATTACAGGTACACAAGACATTCCATTTACACGTCTCATAGACTTATCTACACCCCGCGCAACAAATCTCAAGCATTATTAATTATCATTAAACATACAATTTCTACGCGCGGACGAAGTATCTGTAGAGTCGCTAGTTTTTAACTGACTTTTCAACCGGCTTCAAAAAAGGAGGAGGTTCTCAATTCGACTGTATTTTTTATGTGTGTTTCCTCAGATCTCCGTCATTTATAAACCGATTTTGAAAATTCTTTTTTTATTTGCGAGGGTATGATTTCAGATTGTTCCATAAAAAAAAACCGGTATAATATTATATTTTTTGCCAAAAATATGCCATCCAAGTAAACGAAATTTCGTATTATGCTTTCCTGTGACATGTTTCTTCGCCCAGTGTATGTACCGAATTTCGATTTTTTTTTAATCAGCCGCTTGTCGCAGCCGTGGACCTGGCTAAGGGGATGTTGCGGCCAACTGCGCAACAGCAACCCAAATTTTGTCAAATTCTTTACATAAATTACGGTGAAGTGGATCAACTTAAAATATCTTAATATACCAAGTCTGTTTTGTTCGAACACATAACTCGAGAACGGCTGGACCAATGTTTATGGTTTTTGATTTGTTCTATTTGTCTCCGTCCCGAATAGCAACTATTAAACAATTAAAACAATTTGAAAATTTACGAAAAACTAAAATAAATTTATCCGAAACCGCGGAGCGAAGCTAGTTTTATTAAAAAAATTGCAGCTTCTTTTTGATAGGCAACTGTGCAAAAATATGTTCCCCTTTCATAATTATTTATAAAAAATATATTTCGATTCAAAACTCGATTAACTAATCTTGCAGCTGGTTCTCGAGCTACAGGTGGTACAATCACACAGAAACCCGCCATATTTGTAACTAAATATTGCGTGACGTATGTATCAAATTGCAATTGATTGGAGTTCATGTCACAGTTCCATTCGGTAGAATCCTTGAAATCGATATATTGGATCATATTTGCAATCAATTTAAGAGTACTGGCATCATAGCTTAGTTGGTAGTAGCTCCACTTTCTGCGCTGTAGGTTGTGCATTCGATTCCCACCCAGGACAAACCCAGGACAAGCCTTTGTGTAATGAACATTAATGTTTGTTCTGTGTCTGGGTGTTTGTATGTATACATTTACAAAAAAGAGTATTAGTATTTATGTATTCTATCAGTTATCTAGTTCCCATATGATTATTTTTATTTATTTTATTTACTACACTATTATTTGAATCATTATGAATTATTTGCTGACATCAAAAACAGGATAGAGGTACTCAATTCTTTCAGTGCTGTTTTTGATCTTTGACTCAGTGGTTTGGATATTTGATATGGTTTTCCACCGAGTTGATCGCAAAGAAATTACATGGAAAAATTTCACCGTAAATAACGAAAATTTTGAAGTATGTTTTTCAATTTGAATTAGTCACTTGTTTTAGTGAAACATTTAGTTTGATCTCAGGTAGGTTTGATATAGGTACTACAGCTAAATTTGTATGGTTACTTAATAAAAAACAATTATTAATCTATTATGGGAGAGGCACAAAGCGCGATTTGCTTGAGTACCTTTATTAGTTGCTAGTTGTCATAAGTCCTATAGGCCGTGAAACAAGATTGTAGTCTCAAGGTTCATTAGGTATTTAAATAATATGTTTTATATAGATTACCAACTAAAATATATAAATATTCATAAAACATGTTTGGACATACCTGCAAAAGCTATTGAGTAGTTACTGGGATCCAAAAAACTCCTGACTTGCAAAGATAGGGCCAAAATTTGGTGTTTTAGAACTTCATTTATGTAAGCCTGAAAATAAGTAACATACAACCACCCCAAATGAATATAAACTATATTAGGTAGAGTGTGGCATAGCTATACCGCACTCCTCACCACACTATCTATACAGTAACTAACTGCCAAGTTCGTCAGGAGAAGTACTGCCTCCACACCTGGTAATCTGCCGCCAAGCAGTGGTGCAGTTATGTTGTGCCTGTAGTTGCCTACAGGCACTTCACTTTATGGGCGGCGGTAACCACTTAATATCATGTGATGGCGACTACTAACCGTAAATTCAGTCACATAATACAACACCTCTACTAGAATAAATCTCAAATCTTTAGCAGTGTGTTTTGGGTTCAATTTCAATCCACAGCACCATTTCATTGAGAGGTAGGGTAGGGGCCTCCTGGGTTGAAATATTTTGTTTAATATTTTTTTAATCCTAAAATTATAGCAAAATTTTATGTTATGAAACATAAAATTTTGCTCAAGACAATAATATGTAAATAATAAAGGAAATAAAGTTTAAGTTTGAACATATTTCAAGGATAAAGGAATCAATTAGCATATTATATTTGCATTTTAAACTCTGCTAGTTATTAAAACATTCATAAAGATTAACTTAAACATAAACTTCGAAGTCCTACTGGTTTCTAGTATATACCTGCAAAGCTATTTGTCTCTCAGCTATAAAAGAAGGCTGCATATTTCCAATCAGCTTCTTTGGTGGAAGTGGTAGGTCTATGTTGGATTGCTGCAGTACTGCATGCAGTGCTGCAAAGTCCCTATATCTACGACACACATTCCACTTGTTTTCTTTGGCTGGACCCCTTTGCACTCGTAATGTGTATTCCTGCAATGATTTATCTTAAGTTTTATGATATAAGATTTATTTACTGAGAAAACAGTTGTAACAGATTTTAATTGATGAGGTACGAGAATTTACAGGGATTTAGGCAATTAAGATAAGTTCAACATATAACCTAATAAATATATTGTAGGACTTAAATTGAATGCTATAAAACAGTAATTAATGAGCAATAAATACAGACTAAGAATGATGGGAATCCTTAGGTTGTTCAAATCTTTACAAGCCCTCCCCCTACACAGTACAAAAATTGTTTATGTTAAGCAAAGTATGCCATCACTCACATAAGTAACCTTCAACACACTGAGCCTACACTGACATCCTGCATGGTTGTTTCGAGCATTGTTTTCCCTTGTTAATTAAACCCTACCCCTGCAAGCCCAATTCCTTGAAGTAAACTCAAAGGAAGAGTTGTTGGCAGCATTGTTCAGTGTTTGCTGAGCCAGAACCTATTAAATCTTGTTCACTAGTAATAAGGATTTACTTCTGGAGACTCAGTAAGCAGTATTGAGGAAATTTGGTGAAGATGGGTAATGAACATGGTAAAATAATTAAATAAATTCTAAGAATTTATTGAAATATAAAATTTCAGCACAGATAACTTCATGAGTTCCAACTCTTGAAATATATGAAATTAAAGAAGTTCTGTTGAGTTCTATATGGTATAAAACTTACTGTGTGTTTGTTGATATTCAGTGCATTTTCTATGTTGCAAACTAGTTTTTCAGTATCATCAATATTAATTTTTGCGTGTGATATCCTATCAAATAAGGCCATTGTAGTGGGTATTTTGAAAGCATTGATTTAGATAATAAATAACACGTTGCGAGAGAAACTCGATAATTTAAATCACTATGAAATAAAAATGATACACACATTCACAAATTACACAAAATTACAACAAATAGCACATAGGGATGATATGGTTCGATGATGATCGATACTCTATTACTCTAATGGAATCGAAGTAAATACTCGATCTCGGTCGGTGATCAACGTACCGACAACAGTTGAGTCGGTCCTACAGTTAGGCTGGTGTATAATGGCTATTCTGAAATTAGCTGCAAGGGTATTTATTGATAACTCCTTCCATTTTTTAGTGATGTACGAAACAAAAGCTTTTAAAGGCAACTTTATAGGTACTACGTTATAGAATGAGTGAAAATGTGGAATTATTAACAATAAACATTTTTATATAGTTTAATTGTATTCTATTTTATTTTTCAGTCCCATCTTCAAACAACTTTATTATAAAATTAAGTAGTTGCTTACTCTGTGTTGGTCTGAGTCAGCAGAATACTCAAATTTATTAACGACATCATATCTACATCCTATACATGTCGAATACTTTTTATAAAAGATAACAGTAGCAAAGGAACAAATAAAAATGAATAATAAATTAAGACAATATTAACAAAAATTTAACAACATGTTATCACGAACGATGCTCTATAATATTTTGTTTATAGTTATATGTTCTGTATTAATGTTTGGACCTGAAATAGGTGAGTTCGCCTATGCAAAGGGGTGGGAGTGGGCGCAGATTGTTATCTGGTACTACTCCCACCTCTATGACCATATACTTGCTGAGTCATACGAAAATTGTTTTATTTGTAGGTTTCATAGTGACGATAAATTAGGCAATTTATTAGTTGTCGATACTTTTTTAGTGTAGGACACATCTAGTTGTCATAAAAACAAATGTCATGAAACAGCTAGATGTGTCAGTCAGAACTTGGACAATGACAGTCAACATAATTATGTCATCGAAGCAGCTGATGACTACATTCCTTATTTTAAAATAATAAAAAAAAAATATTGCTCATGTTGTCTTCATATATTTTAGGTTTTAGCTCATTAGACACGCGTATTCCTATAGTATGATATATACTGTTTCCATGATTTACTGTACCAAAAGATGATAGCTCTCTATCCAGTTGTACGATAGAGATATCTAAAGAAGGAGCGGTTTATCATATATTTTACCGAATACCACTTGACTTCTTCAACATCATTCTTCATCTCTGAAATTCAAAGCTGTGGAGGTTGCTTCATATTGGTCTAAACTAATGAGTATGAGCATCAACACAAAAAGTAGAAAAAACCTCTTTGGAATCAAAATTTACGAATTAACGTAAGTATGGAAAATGTAAAGAAACGTAAATTTCATTTGAGATGTATAATAATAATGAAATGTTATTAACCAATATTTATCATATATTTTACATAAATTAAATAATTTCAGACGTTGAAATATTTAAATATGAATAGATAATTCATTTTTTTAGTTAAAATAAAAAAAAAGTTTTAGTTTGACTAAAATTCAGGTTTATTGATCGATTAGTAGCGTTCTGAAACCTCTCAAAATATTCTGAAAGTGAAAGTGTTTATTTTATCATACACATCTACATTGTTGAATTCAAAGATACAAAAAATGTCAATGATAAAAAATTGTAAAAAAAAGGTATTGGTCAAATTCTTGTTAATATTGACTTTTTTTATTTTACTATTGTACTTCTTTTTACTATTGTACCATCGTTTTAGGAAAATGAAAAATATAGAAACTGAACGTTACTTCGCCACAGACAACGGAAGACAGCAGCCACAGTTCAGTCCATCATTTCCGGTTCTACCGCAACGAGTCCCGAGCGGAGAACTTCCACGGGCCAGTCTGCCATTGATAAAATAAGTTTGTGAAAAATGTCGCTGATCTCCGCTCGTATTGCTGGCTCGGTGGCCAGGCGCCTACCAAATGCCGCCAACAAGGTATAACATATTGTTTCGAACGTTTACAGTATTCTGAAAATTATATTCCGAGCCCAATACGGTGATAGTCATTCATCAAATGTTTCCAGTTCTTAACTATTTGAAGATCATCTCAATTATATGTAATTTCTGTCATTAGATTTAGTTCTACACTCTATAATGTTAAAATCCATATATTTATACAATCATTTCTGTTTACTCTGGTCGTAAGGGTTCGTGATCGGTGTTATGTAATAATGGGCGGTCGGTAGACTTATCGGATTTATCATATTGTAGTGAAAAATTGTGCCTAAAACGTGTCGTCTAATCATTGAAACTAGTGAATGATCGGGTAATGTGTTGTGTAAGTAGTGTTTTTGTAGTGATGTGAAGTTGAAGTTGGTTATGTGTGTCGGCAGGTTGCGAAGGTCGCCGTGCCCGCCGCATCGGTTGCCGCCCGCAAGCTCCATGTCTCCAGCACTCAGAGAGCCGCCGAAATCTCCACTATCCTGGAGGAGAGGATCCTGGGAGCTGCGCCAAAGGTAAGTGTCATTGTGATGTGTTACATAAAGCTGTAGGTATGCATGTAGAGGTTATCTTTGCGCTACATAATGGGATTACATATTCTTACTCTAAACCTAAAGTGATTTTTGCTAATGGGATGGTATTGATCTGTGACCCATTTAGTAAAAGTTCATTCAACCTAAATGTCTGCACTGTATCTGCAATATGTATCAACACTAAGTGCAGCAAGTTTTGCAGTTGATTGATTGTTATTCCTCTGATGTAACAGCTAGCAGAAAAATACTACCTACCTAATATTTAGAAGATATATTAGTAGTAAAAATCAGCTGATTACTGTAACACTATTTACTTTACAAATCCAATTCAGATTGATGAGTATAGTATTTTGCAATAAATATAAATTATAATAATTAAATTTTAAGTAATATCACAACTTTATTATATGGACAATTTTTCTATGTATTTCATAATTCATGTATTCTATTTTCTGATTGGAATCTAATCTATTTTATGATAAATAAGGTCATGAAAATACTGAATACTGGCTGAGTTGTAGTTCCAATCAAGCTGATATAGCCATATCCATGGAGTTAAGTCAAACAAATTTTAATTATTGTATACCTCATTCTAGTTTTTTTGGTCCTTTTACTTACTTATTTCTATGATTATTTTTATATCTGCATATTTCATGCAGGCTGACTTGGAAGAGACTGGCCGTGTGTTGAGCATTGGAGATGGTATCGCTCGTGTGTATGGACTCAAGAACATCCAGGCTGAGGAGATGGTGGAGTTCTCCTCTGGTCTCAAGGTTAGTATCTATTATATTTTGTTTTTTATCATATAACTGTACTTATTAGGCAATGTTTCAGTGAAAATACTAGGGCCAATAAAACTATTCCCTATTAAAGTTTAATCATCAGGAATATTTTATCTAACAAATAAGAAGCTTATAAACCAGCTTAAAAATTACTGCTTTTCAGGTCTTTCATCCAATCAGGGTTCACTGTCTTGTGACTTGAGTCATTCAACCATTCTGTGTCTCCTTCCAGTATGAATGATCTTCATACTCATTCTTCAAATACCATTCAAGAATTATATATATATAGACTCATGGCATTCTTTAATGCATACCATCAATTTCACCCTTCTATCCTTCAGGGAATGGCCCTCAACTTGGAGCCTGACAATGTGGGTGTGGTCGTGTTCGGTAACGACAAGCTCATCAAGGAAGGTGACATTGTGAAGCGTACCGGCGCCATCGTAGACGTACCGGTCGGCGAACAGCTGCTGGGCCGTGTGGTGGATGCTTTGGGTAACGCCATCGACGGGAAGGGACCTCTTGGCACGGAGACCCGTATGCGTGTCGGTATCAAGGCCCCCGGTATCATCCCGCGTGTGTCTGTGCGCGAGCCTATGCAGACCGGTAAGTAATTTTCTCGTAAGCATATACATACTTTAGGTGCAAAGATTTAATTTACTTTTAATTATGTCTAGCCACAAAAACTAGTATTCCTCCTAGTATCTCATAAATGACTGAATTTCGGTGATATTTTATCAATGGGTCTGGAAGCTTAAGCCTTATTATCACTCCAAGGGCATCACCTCCAGGGACTTCCAAGGGCATTGAATGGCTCAACTGATATTTTCAAATTTATACCCACAGTAACACTTACAATTTGTAGGAGAAATATACCAATTACTATCTTCCTAGCAGTCAAGATTAAACATGTAACAGACAAATAATTACAAATTTAATCAGAATATTTGCACATTTACTGTGACAATAAATAAAATAACTCTTCATTCAGGTATCAAGGCCGTGGACTCGCTTGTGCCCATCGGCCGTGGACAGCGTGAGCTGATCATCGGCGATCGTCAGACCGGCAAGACCGCCCTAGCCATCGACACAATCATCAACCAGCAGCGCTTCAACAAGGGAGATGACGAGAAGAAGAAGCTGTACTGCATCTACGTCGCCATCGGCCAGAAGCGATCCACCGTCGCCCAGATCGTGAAGAGGCTGACTGATGATGGTAAGATTGGGAACAACATTTAGGCAAAGTGATAACATTATGCCGTTACAATTGCCTATCTGAACTGGGCTAAGTTAACTGTTATTTATTAAAGATATTGATGAACAGGTATTTTTTCTAGTCTAGTGTAATAAAGGTCAGGAGATGATGAGTGACGTGGATGAGTTGGAAATAATCCATGGATTTACTCTTAGTTTCCATAGACAATACCTTGGCTAATTTGTCCCAATTTGTAATGACTGCTTCAAATTGCTCAGAGCAGTCATTATAAATTGTTTGGAGGGGCCACTAAACCCAACTGCAATGTAACCTCAGTTTAATTATCCTATATTGCAGGCGCCATCGGCTACACCATCATCGTGGCTGCCACGGCGTCCGACGCTGCGCCCCTGCAGTACCTCGCACCGTACTCGGGCTGCGCCATGGGAGAGTTCTTCCGTGACAACGGCAAGCACGGCCTCATCATCTACGACGATCTGTCCAAGCAGGCCGTCGCTTACCGTCAGGTGAGGCTATCCTATTCAAGATTGTACTAGTACTTTGCCTATTAGATTTTTACTGATAATGTTAGCAACCTCCTATATTTAAGTGTTAAAGCACTTTCATGCTTGGATTTGCATTAATGTGATTAGTCTCTAAAGCCTTGCGTATTTTCAAACGTACTTAATGTTGCAGATTTATATAAATAAAAAATTTCTTTCATGTCATAGCACCTTACTTTATTCGTCAGTGGAAACCCACATAGATATAAACATATACATGTAAAAAGTTTGGGATTATAAGGCAAGTCAGTTTGTAGTGTAAGCTCAACCAACATGTTATGAAAATAGACAAATGTTATAATCTGATCAACAAAATATTGTATAATAAAAATATAAAAGAAAATCAATAAAATAATTGTGAGATTATATTCAATGGGCAAGTAGTGAAACAATCACATGCTCAATGTATTTAGTGAAAACATATAATAGGAAGATTTTAATCTCATATAACATTAATTTATCCTGTACTGCTTCAACTTAACAACATATCTAATAAACTAATTTGTGTATGACAGATGTCTCTGCTACTGCGTCGTCCCCCGGGTCGTGAGGCCTACCCCGGTGATGTGTTCTACCTCCACTCCCGTCTTCTCGAGCGTGCCGCTAAGATGTGAGTTCATATTTTCACTTTGCTTCATATCACAAGCTTTCACCAATTTAAAACATATTAGCTCCAAGGCTATCAAAGATAAGTAACTTGAAAAGCTTTGCCTGGTATGTGGCTGCAGTCAAGCCGCAGCTGAAGGCTACAACCAAAGGATTCAAAGGCTTAACGCGGATGTAAATAGAGTGAACTCCAAAAATATTATTTTGATTTAGTTTAAGCACTGGAGCGAGCTGCTGAGTTTCCTGGAGGATATTGGGTGGCTGGAATAGCATCCACCACCATTCACGCAAAAAGGGCTCACGGGCAGCCTGGAAGCGGAAAACAGTCCGTATTGGTTGAAAAAATTATTATATTCATTTCAGGTCCGACAAAATGGGCGGTGGCTCTCTCACCGCTCTTCCCGTCATCGAGACCCAGGCTGGTGACGTGTCCGCTTACATTCCCACCAACGTGATCTCCATCACTGACGGCCAGATCTTCTTGGAGACTGAGCTTTTCTACAAGGGTATCCGACCAGCCATCAATGTCGGTCTGTCTGTGTCCCGTGTAGGATCTGCTGCCCAGACCAAGGCCATGAAGCAGGTAAAACTGAATTATCCAATTTTTTTATATTGTGTCAGTACACCTTATCTTAAACTATTTCAAGGTTTGAAATATAAATTTGGAGTTACTACTAAACTTAAATTTTCAGACAAAATTTATATTTATAATTACAATGATGTATTATAAGATTTTTTATTATAATACTAAGGGCAAATAATACAAATAAAAAGGTTAGGAGAAACAGTTACAAGTTTGGGTTTTAACAAAAATTTGGGGTTTACTGTTTGGCAATTGTGTACAAGTTTATGTTAGTTCACATACAAATATAGGTTTGAAACAGTAATTTTCAAAACAGTTGCTCTTACAAAATAATGTGCCTTCTCCAGGTGGCTGGTTCCATGAAGCTGGAGTTGGCTCAGTACCGTGAGGTGGCTGCTTTCGCGCAGTTCGGCTCTGACCTCGACGCCGCCACTCAGCAGCTGCTGAACCGTGGTATGAGGCTGACTGAGCTCCTCAAGCAGGGCCAGTATGTGCCCATTGCCATTGAAGAACAGGTAAGAATTACTTGATCATTTTGGTTGGTTAAAAGCTGCCAAATTAAGGATGTTAATAATGATTGGTATGATCTAATTTGTATCCATCGCCCATAACAATAGACTTAGGTACTTCTCTATGGAATCCTGAGTTGCCCCAAGTCATGTTCTATCAGTTCTCAGAGACTTGATAGCATTCCATGTGTGAATTCACTAGCTGCTTGGTGGTAAAAGAATGGGTATGACTAAAATTTTTCTATCAATAAAGTATATACACAGTGGGTTCTCCTACTACTTAAAACTAATGCTCACTTGGTTTCTCTCCCTCAGGTTGCCATCATCTACTGTGGTGTACGTGGTCACCTCGACAAAGTGGACCCTGCAAAGATCACCGCTTTCGAGAAGGAATTCACCCAGCACATCAAGACTAGCCACCAGACCCTGCTAGCCACCATCGCCAAGGACGGCCAGATCACACCCGAGTCTGACACTACCCTCAAGAAGGTTGTCACAGACTTCCTCGCAACTTTCAACGCTCAGTAAATTGAGTATTAGGATTTAGCGTAAAAATCACTGTAGCGCGACATTGATCTACGACACGCGACACCCGCTATTGCTAGCTCAATCTCGCTACTACGTAAACGATTACTACCATTGATGTAATGGATATTTCTTAATAGCAGTTACACCAACGGTACTCAACTTTGTAGTGTCTGTATCATTCGTATGGACTGTATTGGATGTTGATACAATCATGGAATGTATTTATCTCGACGTTAAGGAGTCAGGTTCTGTGTAAAATAAACGCGTCAAAAAATCCTTGTTTATTCTTTAATTCAAACTGGCAACACGCCCCAGCTTCACATGGATAGCAGATCGGTATCGACTGGCCTCATGGCTCAGTTGGTTTTCCCACTCAGCAGGACAAGCATTTGTGGGAAAACAGACATTTGCTCTAAGCCTGGGTAATTAATCTTAATATATATAAATCTCGTGTCACAATGTTTGTCCTCAATGGACTCCTAAACCACTTAACCGATTATAATATAATAAAATTCGCACACCATGTGCAGTTCGATCCAACTTGAGAGATAGGATAGTTTAAATCTCAAATTATAGTCGCAATTTTAATTTATTGCTAATTATAATATCGTATGACAAAAACGTTAGCCACAGCAAAGCGTGGCCCGGTCAGCTAGTAATTATATAAGAATCAAATATGTAGCAACTATTTAGTTTTCATAGCTATGCCTAGTAGAATATCTGGAATTACCAATCGGATTTGAGATAAAAATTTTTGTTGGATAGGAAGGCTATCTAGCATTACGCTAATGTTCAACTTTAAATAATATTTATTATGTTTAACTATCTTAGAAGAATGACAGCTTTGCTTTAGATCTTTCTAAGAATAATAATTCCGTTCTATACTTTTTATTTTACTGCAGTTGCATAGGACAGTAAACCTCCCATTCGGCATGATTTTTCTGGTATCTTCTACAATCATCTTATTTCAGCCAATTTACACAAACTCAATAAATTATACACATAAATATTTCACCACTCTGTCCATTGGTGAAAACCGTATGGAAAATCTTTTCGGAAGTTTCGTCGGTAGGTTTGGTGGCAAAAATTGGATTCCGATTGCATATGGCCGGAAACTCTTCGCAGCCAGATCTAAAAAGGTATCACTTTGTTACATTAGTACTCATCCATGAAAACCTACCAACAACTTTTCAAGTTCTTTACTTAAATATTGCTGTGAAGTGGATTATAATTTATTTGATTTGAATATTTTTTTATCGGAATTGATAAAATATGTTTCTCCAAACATAAATAAATGATATAAAAAATATATATCGATTAAAAACTCAAATCTTGCTGCCTGATATTAGACTAGCAAGGTCCGACAATAATCAGGTTACCTAAATATCCAAAGAAAAATGACAAAAATAGTATGACCGACTCGACGAGATTTTCTTGGTAGGAGGTGAAAGGACGTTATAAATCCGTTTGTAGGATTCACAAATTCAGTGAACTTAGAATCGCTGGGGGAATTTGGAATTGAATGGGTTATGTTTTTAACTTGAATCGAGCGAGTGCGATATGGTGCGGAATGCGTCCGCACGCATTACGTGTTCAGAATTACCTAGTTCAAATGTGGTGTGATTTTTAATTCTTTCTCATAGACGGTCGGTGTTTGAATAAGCGCTAAAAATAGTGACGAGAACGCATGATCTCGTAGATGCATAGTAAAAAAGTGACGGGTTTAAGTAACTTAATTGTAATCGGAAATTTCTCGCCGATTTGGTTGATTCCGCATAAAGCGGCCTCTATTGACAGCCGGTTGTATTTTAATGTTTTAGTTTCTTCTACTTCTCACTAGATGGCAGAAAATATTCTTACTAGCTACGAGCAGGACCTACAATTTATCAATGCTTCTCGAGACATGCCGCACTTAACGATATCATACGCAAGTCCCTTGCCACCGTCAACGTGCCAAGTCTACTTGAGCTGACTGGTATTGCAAGAGACGATGGCAAGAGACCGGACGTTATGATTTTGATACCATGGAAAATGGGCCGGGTGATGGTATGGGATGCAACCTGTTCAGACACGCTGACCCCTTCCTATCTACATGGAACCAACAACAGAGCTGGTGCGGCTTGTGAAGCAGCTGAAAAAGCTAAAGCATACAAATACAGGGGTGTAGGTGCCGAATATGATTTTGTCCCATTCGGTGTCGAGACCCTTGGTCCGTGGGTTCCTAGCGCTATAAGGCTTTTTAAGGAAATAGTCAACATCACAGGAGACCGAAGAGCTGGCAGCTACCTCGGAAAAAGAATAAGTCTAGCTATTCAAAGGGAACGCTGCCAGTATCTTCGGAACCTTGCCTAAATGCATATAATAACAACATAGAATAGGTAACAAATAAACGAGTCCCCTTTTAATAACATATTTTAGTTCTTATATTATATTTCTAAGATTTTATAATAGTTTTAGATTTGTTACCATTCTATGTTGTTATTATATGCATTTGTCAATTAATGACATTCATGACATTGACAAATATATATTGTCTGTCAAAGTCACAGTAATACAAAACAAACGTGTATTTCTGTATTTTCTGTTTCGCCGAGTTTTTGTCCGGCCTGAAAATTGATGATTTCTATTTAGCCGAAATTATTGTGAGTTAAAAGATTAAGAGTTTATGAAATTATGAAAAAAAATATAAGTATTCTTATATACTGTTTTCATATAAACTGTTTTTAAAATTTATTCTTTCAGTATATCGTGCTATTATGGACTTTTTCGAACGTGCTCATGTACCAAAGAAATCTGCTTCTAAAATGGAAAATAACTCAAATGAAGCTGTAAAAAAGCAACTGAAACAGATGCTTCACGCGTACAAGGAAGGTAATAATCAAGGAATCCGAAATAGTTCTGAAGTAAAGAACCAGTATGACTTTGATGAAACTATATCAAGCGAATTTTCTGAATTCAATGCTACTACTAAAAACACAGATAATACCACAGAAACAGTAACCTCTAATGCTAGCGAGGAACAGTCGACCAGTTATGACAATAATTCTAGCAACTCAAATACTTTAAACACTGATGAACAAGCTGAAGATGACAGCTTAGAAGATATAACTGAATACTGTGAGGAGTCTAAGTCCTTGTCTACATCTACTGTAGACTTTCCTACGTCAGAAAATCCATCGCCTTCTTTTGATAACTCGTCAGATATGTTTGAATGTTCAGATGAAAGTGACAATGACCTATCAATACCAAGCAGCTTGCAAACATCCACTGAATCTAGAACAGCCTCTGATGATGAGGAGTTCGATGCTGATGGTGCTTTAGCTACTAAAATTTTGGAAAAGTTGGGAAAGGCTGAGAAAGCTATGAAAAGAAAGGAATCTAAATGGAAAGAAGATGAAATAGAAGCGAATGAAATAAAACAAGCATCAACCAAAACAAAAGTACAAAAAAAAGTTAAAAGAACTAAGAAACCAAAAAAAGAAACTCTTTCAACTGCATGCTTTATAGCTGAGGACTTGTCCAGTGACATGGAGACTGAAGTTAGAGAAAACCACAAAAAATCAAGAAAAGTGAAAAAAGATAAAGTTAATTACAAAGAATCAGAAAGTAAGCTGAAGGTTAAACTAACACATCCATATCAAAATACACAGTTCAATGACAATTCCACAGATAACAATAGTTTGGACAGCATCTCAACAGCTGCTTCCACACCATTCATATCAGTCTCTGCAGAAAACATGTCAAGCCAAAGTTTGGGTGAACTGTTAGGAGATTATGTACATCCCACCATCAGAAATCTGCCAACTGAAAAACAAAACATTATTCCCACCAGTGTTTCTGGTGGGAATAATGTTTCATTCATGTTTCCCTCTGACACAATGGTTATTAAAGATGTGATTGACGATGAAATCAGCAGTCTTGTACCTGAAGTAGATGAGGACTTGGCTATTGATGATCTAAATATAGACACTGACACTCAAGATCTCATTGAAGATAGTACCGCTTTTAACGCTTCAATTGCAACAGAAGATATAACAAGTCAAGACATTCCCATTGAAGACATGATTCCTTTAGAAGAAATGACTATAAATGACAAAATTCCTGATATTATTGAAGAAATCATACCCTTAAAATTGTACTCAGGGAAAGGCCACTTTATAATAGTAATGAAACATCCGGCACAGTTGCATATACATGGTAAATTAAGACTAACAGCTCTCAGCGGGGGTGTAGAAATATTGGGTTACACATTGCAAGGTTACATTGATGTATATGCACCTTATTGCTATCATGCACAGTGCATGAAAACTGTAGTATGTCAAGATGGAGCTCTTAACAGGCTGTTCAGTAAGCTAACATTGGCAGGTTTAGTGGAATCAGATGCCAATGAAATAATAAACACAATTGATGATAACACTGCTGTTATTAAAATGAGTAAACTTGACAGTAGAGAAATGGCTTTTGTTGACAAAAATTTCAATAGCACTGATTTGTTTTCGAGGAGGGGTGATACTAACCCTCGATTTCTGAAGAAGGCAGCTGAAACTTTAGATTGCTCATTTTACATTGGGCCTCCAAAGAGGAGCTTTGAAGAGAAACCCATCTGGGATGACGTTCTGGCATGTGGCATGGGTTAGTAAAATCCATTTTAGTTTTATATTAAAATTTTAAGTTTCAGTTTCCAAACTAAGTATAGCTTATACTATGGCAGGCTACTCATAAAATATTAAGTTTTTTAAATGTATACCCAGATACAGAATAAACATCTATATTCATCTCACAAATGTTTGTCCTGAGTGGGAATCAAATCCACAACCTACAATGCAGAAGCTGCTACCAACTGAGTTGTGAGGCCAGTTAGTATATAAATAACCCGTCATATTAATAATATAGAGACTTGTTATATCAAAACATGAACATGGTTATATGAACACCAATTAAATTACTAAATAGGTAAAGATATTTTGAAAGTGTAATAATATGTTACATACCTATTTTGGTCTTCTATTTTATAATTGGTCTTCAGCATGTATTGGTATAACAAGTAACCCTCTAAAAGTGTCTTCTTGCTCATAAGCAACGGCGACAACAGCTCACGACTAATCGCTCCTCTATAAATATAATAAACTACAACTCATACATACAAAAAATAGCTTAACAGGTAATTTTTTATCTTGTGGGTTACAGTATCGATATAAGCGGTAAACTTATTACTGCAGTTTCCCCACGATTAACTCTGCTAACACTTTCCTTCAGTTAAATAAATTATAATTTATATTGTGAAAACTGGCCTTTACGCCTCTGCTTGTCCGCCTTCAAGGAAAAAGACATACATCTATTTGTGTTTCCAGATAATCAAAGTCTCGGCATCATTTGCGGAGGGAAAGGCACTGGCAAGTCCACATTCCTCCGCTACTATGTGAACAAACTTCTCGCCAATGGACCTGTGCTGGTGTTGGACCTCGACCCTGGCCAGGCGGAGTTCACAGTACCTGGCAACATATCCGCTACTGTTGTCAAGAAGCCTCTGGTTGGCCCCAATTTCACACATTTGAGGAAGCCAGAAAGGTATGAATATACTTACAAAATATTTTCGGTACTAGCCTTCATATTTTTTTTATGGCTTTTATGTCACTGCGACCTTATTCGATCCATTGTAATCGCCACATGGGATAACTAGAGCTCACCACCAAACCCCACAGCTGCTATAAACTGTAGGATTTGTTTTGCGGTGAGCTCTCATATTCATCCGGGCCAAGTATATGTTTCCCTAAAGCGAACTACGTTTGCGCATTAGGATTCCACAATCCCCCAAAAGTTGAAGTGGCGTTACAACGTCCTCATCGCACCTGCAGGAACGCGTCTCACACTGCCCAAGATTGAAACTTCGCTTATTCAAGCAGCAGTGTCGTCGGGGCTCTTACTTCATAACACCCGCTGCGATAATTCCTATTTTAAGTTCATTCAGTACCTATATTTAAGTAAATGATGACGGTATGTAGATTGCCATAGCCATTCTTATTTTTATGAGTTACCTATCTGTACAACAAGTCAAAAAGTTCTATACAATTTTTATCAAGTCATTGTATAGTTGAATATAGGAACTGGACAAATTTTAAATCATGATAACATCACGTCGGTCGGCTCGCCAGGCACCTTGCCCCACGATATTTTTAAACAAGATTAAAATCAAGCTGTGTCCATAAGCGTCTAATAAACTGAACATTTTGACCCCTGGTGAATACCACGGCGTAAAAAACCTTCGGACTCTAAACTTGGATGTTATTTCAGAATGCTGAATATAGGCATGATCAACACCATGGACAACGCAGGACGATACATATCAGCCGTGGGCGATCTTATTACATATTGCCGCAGCAATGAGCAATTTAGGAACATGCCGTGGATTGTCAACACCATGGGCATGTGCAACCACATGGGCCTAAAGTTCATGACGTACACAATCCTCCAACTCCAGCCGACATTCCTCTTCCAAATAGACTCAAAAGTGCCCAAGAAACGTTTCGATGTGGAACTGAACTCTCACGCTATCAAGCAGCTGTACCGAGAGTTTATGTATGACAACATTTTCGTCAATGTGCAGCCTCCAGACTTTCTGGAGTATTCGTTCATTATTGCTCGTCACGAGGAGAATGCGCAAAGGGCGGCCCCAGGGTATAGCTTGCAGCCGAGGGATGAGAGGTATCTCAATGTGTTGGCGTATTTTGGGCAGCTGATAGATGGTTACAGAACACAAGGTCTCATGGAAATTGTACCTTATGAGTAAGTTTTTGTTTGTATATTTGAGCTTTTTCCATTCACGCCGGTCTCTCACTTCTTTGGTTCACTGTTGTGTAGCAAACAGTATGATAAAATTTTCGTTAGTTTGAGACACAAATAATCACACCACGTACTTACATTACGTCTAAGAATCGGGAACTATGCTTACCACACGATTTTTTTCGCCGGCCGAGAATCGAACTCGAGACCTCTGGCTTATATGGTAGGTTACCACCAACTAAACTCGTTGCTAAATTGGTAGTAACCTTGCCTGAAATGATAATCTCTGCGCATTGCAGAAATACTAAATAAATATTTGAATTCCCTTTACTCATAGCTCGATTTGGTAGTACCGCCATGTAGTAATAAGGAAAATAATTATAATGATGATTCCTCAATTCCACATTCTGTAAAAGAAGTAACCGCGTCATAAAACATCGCGCAACTTACTCCGCCCTCATTATTCCATTAAAATCAATTGCACCGTGGTCTATTTCCGGCAACTGTTGGCTTAGATGGTCCGAAGAGGCCGGTTCATAATGTAAGTCCCGCGGTCGGTACAGGAACTAAAGTCGTTACAGAAACTAAGGAAGTATAAATAAGCTGTCGGCGTCTTCGTCAATGTTTGCATAGAAACTAGCGCTCCAGGCACGAGACATCTTACGTAGAACGAACTCTAATAACTGTGACGTGACATCTACAATGACTCATTGTTGGTTTGGTGCGATGACTCGAGGTGCCGACCTCGAGGACCGGTTCCATGTAGCTTATTCTAATTACTGTTTCAGTCAGGAAAGGAACAGTTGAACTTATAGTACAACGGTCATGTTTGGGTATAAAAACCGAAGTCGAACATTTTGGATTTTCACATTCACCCTGGTCTTTCATAAGATAAATTTCTGCTGTACTGGGCACCTATTCCCCTTATCTTTCTTTTATTGCAGAGGTCAATATACACTTCAATTATCTATACCCTCTATAATAAAGTAAAATGTATGTACATTATCTGCTAGAAACTTCTTAACAGGTAATTAATATCTTTAAAAGCTGTTCACAATCCGTATAGTCGCCTTTTTTTTTATAAAGCCAATAATTGCAGCCTGCCTCGCACCCTATAAACCGAGGGGAGGCCTCACGTCCCTAGATTATAAATAGATCGCTTTAGTTCAGCTACCCGTATGATTGTTTCTACTGTTGTCTGTTAATTTACACTAGACATGATTTTGTATGTACCTATTCGTTTTATGATTCACGGCTCTTTTATATTTTGTCTCGAAATTTGTGCCATATCTTCGCCTATAAATTGCCCCCCGTTTACTTCACATTCTGTAGATTACTGTCCTTTATAGCCTTGTTTCACTACTGAACAAGTGTCCAAATCAGTAGTCTAACACTGACACTTGCCGTCG
The DNA here is from genome assembly GCA_921293045.1 of Aplocera efformata. NCBI lineage: Eukaryota > Metazoa > Arthropoda > Insecta > Lepidoptera > Geometridae > Aplocera > Aplocera efformata. Next base: position 5,554,645 of record OV121055.1, read on the forward strand.
CACATATGACGATGTTGTCATTCAAGGCTTTTAGTGGTCTCTAGTCGTTTTCAATATGGCCAGCACTTTGCATACTTAGTTCATATACTCTAAAATGTTTATTTGTATATTACTACTTTCAGTATTAGGTGCCATTTAGCAATGAGTAATGAGATAACCGGCTCCGGGAATCATCACAGTGAATCATGCGCACCGCAACAATGAGCGATCCTTCTGTTATCATCCATGCTATGAATTAGAAAAAATACCAATCTTAACAAGACTCAAAGAAGTTCGTTCTTATAAGAGGCATAATTATTTATCGTTAATCCTCATTCGTTTGTGAGATTAAACAATGTATTATTGATAGGCCCTAGATTTGCAGTTAAGTTACGCGATCATTGGTAAAGCTGTCTTTAACACAATTTTTTTTAATTTTTTTTTTCAGAGTTCACCTCAAAGATCTGAGCATAGGTCTGAACGTGAGGATACCAGAAGGCTCCCTGATGAAGGTGATCAATGGCAAAATAATAGCGCTGTGTCAACGAGCGCCGAATGATAACGCCAAAGTGTTTACCCTCAGAGATAAAGCAATATTATGTCATGGACATGGTATGCTTTCAACTACATAATTGCAAGACTGAATAATAACTTATTGCCCTATTGATAATGACATTTTCAATATCTCTGACTCAAGAATGACATCAGTAGTTTAATATATTTTCCCTACAGCAATTGTGTGAAAATAATATCAGAAATGTTATCAATGGAGTAATAAATTGCTGATTAAATCTGATAATAATACATACATTGTCCTCATGTCCTAAACTATTTCAGGTCTCATTCGCGGCATCGATTTTGAACAAGGCCTCTTGTATATCCTCACTCCAACTCCTACAGAAATGTTGCACTTGGTCAACACATTAGTGTACTCGGATTGGATGCCAGAGTTGAGAGGGCAAGAACAGGACCTGCCAGATGGAACACCTGTCCCATATCGTACTGCCAGTGCTGTCCTTCACCAGCGCAAACTCATGTTCCCTCCACGCCGGCGCTTCAACCCAATGCAGCTATTAAAAATGTCAAGGAATACCTAAATTGAAACTTTCAATTATTAGTTATAAACTTGTAATTGGAAATGATCCAAAATAATAAATCTTAAATTATAAAAGGAAGTCTAATCATAATGTTAATTCATTTATATTTGAAAGATAATTTTGTACTTACAATACTAATAAAACATAACATATGCAATATTGATGTTTTTAACTTATATTCCCCCATCCTATACAATTTTGTAATCATAAATGCTGCATTTTATAAAAGTCAAAAAGAGTCTAGAAAAGAATTGTTAAAACATGGGGTTCCTTTATTACTATTAAATTATAATAGGAAGTTAAAATTTCACACAAACAATAGATTACTTTAAACTGCCTACAGAATCAGAAGGACGCCTCAGAGACGCTCCCTGACAGGCACTTAGCTGAGAATGGAGCTGATGCCCCACGTCAAATAACACATCCTACATAATATAAACATCACTATTTTATTGAAAAAATTAAAATACAAAATACCAAACTAAACGAGTCTCGGTGAGATGACACCGGTCGAGGATTATAACTATAAAGTTGAAGAAATGCTATAAGTATAAACATGATAGCACAAAAAATCAGCAGGCCCCCGGTGACAGACAGCCTCGCTCACCCCCGACAATAATATAATGATAAGGCATTTACGCTTACTTGTAATAGATATACTATAAAATATACAAGTACCAATGGTGAAAGTGTAGCCACACAAATACTGTTATGTGCGTGCAACGCGGGCCGCGACATCTCGTCAGCCGCCAGCATCGGAAGGAAGCACTGTGTGGCCGACGCCGCGACCGCCGCAGTAGTCGATCGAACGTAAGTTACAGGCAGTATGCGAATGATTCAGAGTTCTGGAACACGACACTTACAGCAGAGAACACCTCGTCTTCTTCTTCTTCTTGACCTGCAGCGCAGCGCGGGTGGCCGTCTCGAACACCTCGCGTACGCCCTCCTTGCTTTTAGCAGAGCACTCGAGGTACGCAAACGCGTTTATCTTTTCCGCCATGGCACGGCCTTCTTGTGGCTTCACAGGCTCCTGCTTCATTTTGCGCAATTCGTTGATCGTGGCCGGGTCGTTACGCAGGTCTTTTTTGTTACCCACTAGGATTATGGGTACGTTAGGGCAGAAGTGCTTCACCTCGGGCGTCCACTTTTCTGGGATATTCTCGAGCGAATCGGGCGAGTCCACAGAGAAACACATGAGTATCACGTCCGTATCGGGGTAGGACAGTGGCCGCAGCCGGTCGTAGTCCTCCTGGCCCGCCGTATCCCATAGTGCAAGTTCCACCTGTTTGCCGTCCACTTCGATGTCGGCGACGTAATTCTCAAACACTGTCGGCACGTATACTTCCGGAAACTGATCCTTGCTAAACACGATTAGGAGGCATGTTTTACCACACGCACCGTCACCGACGATAACTAATTTTTTGCGTATCGCAGCCATCGGTCCTGTGGAGGAAACAACGTAAATGATTACGATGGTATCGAGCGTCAACGCCTTTCATGACATATAAAATATGGCCGCCGTATAGGAATATGGGTTGGGAGTAGTCAGACAAGCCCTCAAATGTGAATAAGCACCTGAACTAGCGGAAGAAGAACAGCACCACCACATAGTACCCTCACATGCGAGGGTGTTATTTATTAGATTTTGTAGATACCTGAAGATTCTGGCTAATTTCAGCAGATTTATTGGCCTATCGCACTTTTCAATCGTCTTTGCTCATCACAAGCAAAGCACTTTCGTTCGTAAAAGTCAATGTTGTTGCCATTAAAGAAAATATTTTTTTCTATATATGTTCTCGTGTTTTCACCTCATTTTATTACTTTTAATTAAATACCAAATAATTGCAAAATTTATACATCATTCAATGCATATTTACACTGAGTATCATATCGTTTTTTTGTTTTTGTACGGATTTTCAAATATCTTTTTGATTGCCATTACAAAAAACATTTGACGTTGACATTAGCATTTTACTCCTTCGGACACACTTAAAGAATCGCGATATAAATATCGCGACTGATATTGTTATCGCGATTTTTTATTATGATCCAGGACCATGGTGCTTAGTCATTCACATCACTTAAAGAGATATTAGCTGAATTTTAAAGTCTAAGGCTGACCGCGCACCTTCGGTTTCCCAATTAGATTTCTTGATTAGGAATTCAGATTCGGAATTCCGTGTGGCAGCGCAACTGCCAGTTAGAGAGAGAGCGAGAGACGCTTCCGTAAAATCACGCTATCATGGACGACGACGATGAATTGAAAGAAGAGAAAACGTTGTTACTGGGTTTTTGTATTCTATATCCATAGAATTTTTTCAACGGATGATTAAATTTTCAATCTCACACACAAGTCTTATTTATACAATGATGAAGAATAGTGTACTGCTGCAATGCACAATACTCCCCAATAAGGATCGTCATTGTAGGCGTTGTCACCCCATCAAGAAAAGAATATGAAGATCAATAGTTGAGCTCGGTTGAGAATCGGTTCGGAATGTCCGTTCCGTTCATGTGCGGCGGACAAGTCAGAATGTACGCGAGGCTGCGTTCGGGGTGATGTGTTAGGTTTTTTCCATTCTTACGACACGGCGAAAATTTTTAAACGAACGTCGATTTTTGTTCCGTTCTGAGAAATAAGATCGTGTGCGCTTTGTTGTAAATTTTCTATGTTAGCGGAGCATTCAGGTTTCCGAATCAGAATTCCTGATCCAAATTAATTGTCGTGCAGCTGTGTGGTTAATTTTTAGCGCATCATCAACCAATGACAGGACACGAAATTTTTTAAATAGTGTCTAGACTTCCAATCCTTTTTCGATTCCTGTTTTCACAGAATTTATTTACTTCCCAACTGTTATGTATCTGGGAGATATCCTACTATCCAATTACTCTAGAAAACTTTGCTGAATTTAGCCAATACAATATCAGTATTGAAAGTATTATGATGCATTGAGTCCACAAAAACAAAACAGAATGTGATATGTCCACAAAACAGAATGTGATGGGGATCGACAATATTTATTGCGATAAATGTTGACGCGAAGTTCGTATTTCCTTTTTTACGAATTCGAGAATGTAAATCTAGGGTATGTTCGATATGTCATTGTAAATGTGGCGAATTTACTTGTCAGTTATGTAAAGTGAACCATAGACGCCATCTACAGGTGGGTAATAAATACATTATTTTGTATATGTCGTTTACTTCACTCACAGCTGAGGACGGACAGGGACAGGGCCGAACTTGCGTTGTAACGACCGGCCTTACATTTTCGATTTAAAAAGAAAAATAATTTTTATCTATCTAGTAGTCAAAATCACGATATGAAAAATGTCTGATTGTTGGAAAAAGCGTATGTAGAAAAACACTTCGTTTTTGTTTTGTGTTGTGCTCGGAAATGTTGTGATGTTCCTAAATTATTTTCATTTCGTGTTGTTATTTCTTTGACCTTTGCCTGAATATCGGACTCTGACAAATCTTACACTTACATTGTGAAAACAAACCCAGAACGGTTAATGTTATCTCTATTGTTAGAGAGATGTTCCGTAAAACGCACCGCATAGTATACGTTCAGAGCGATGCATTTTCTTCGCATTCGAGATTCCGACGGATTTTACAAGCCTGTTAAGCACAAAACAGAATAATGCTGGCGCACACACTACCATTAATCTGGTTCCCATAGTACAAGCTATGCGTATTTGGAGGCTTGATAGCACTGCGTGTAATGTTCATGAACGAAGAGTCAATAACTATAGCTAACAAAATGTAGTGATTCTCCGCCCATAACATTACTTGCACCATTAAATGTTGGATAAATAAAATAAATTGTTTAATAAAAAATTTATTCCTTTCATTCAAAACAAACCCCATCACAATATAGTAAATTTATATCACGTACGTATTGTGCTAACCTAAGTAGTTTGCGATTTGATATCTTGTTTATATTATAAATATATACATAAAACCCCAAGATAAAAATAACACTATAACTAAGTAATTAAAACAACAATTTAGGAAAGAACAGAACAGAATAAATGCGAAATTGTTTAAAATTTAAATTTATGTAAGTGAGTTATTTATCAAAAAACAAACAGTAAATAAATGCATATTAGAAAACATACTGGTACAAGTTAAATAATGTACATATAGCTAAATTTATAAGCTTTCGTCATTAAAATTATTAAGTCACAAATACTTAACGCAACCTTTACAATTTATAATAGTTTTTCCATATACTGGCATTGCGTTATGGTAACCAATATCTTAAATTTAGCTGTGGGCTAAAATAATAACAAACAATGTAAGTATAAAACATTAATTAAATAAATTAAAAAAATATATCTTTCTTAAATTGCAACTTTGTTTACAATAAAACTCTATGGTTTGACGGATCACAATGAACTACATTTATAGTGCCTTACATAAATTCTTATTCAAAGTTCTACTAAAAATTGCTTGTCTGCGAAATATAACAAAATACTGCAGAGTTTAGAGATAAATATTTCAAGTGAAGTTGCTTATTAAACGAATCATCACATCAACTAAGAGTATGCATCATCATAATGGCAATAATTTAAATAAGGTACAATTCATATAGAAACCTCGCTTAATAGTTTTACAATAAATTGTTGTAAAAGGCACTTTTCCCTATGTAATTTCAACACAATCAAACTAATGCGTGCAGTCTTTCAGAAGCCACACATGTTATCACATGACTTGGTAACAATGCTGTTGATCACTTGCTGTACTTTTACAAGTCCTCCGAAGACATCTGCAAACAGAATAGCAATATTGAGTTCAAGTTTTGGTAGTTTCGGGCTCAATCTGGGACGCTAACGTAATAAAAAAAGAAGTTAGTATGTACTTGTATATTTCTATGCAAGAGACCCGAAATAAATATATTTTTTAATAAAATACTACTTTTTGGAAGAAAATTCTTATCAGGGTTTACGTAAATTCGACTGGCTGAGGTTCCAACAACTCAGCTGTGAGAGCTGAGTTGGAAGCTACTGCGGTATAGGCCGTGGGTTCGATACCTACCCAGGACAATCATTTGTGTGGCGAATATAGAGGTTTGTTCTGCGTCTCGATGTTAATAAGTATTAAATGTAATATTTACAAAAAGTAATATATAAAGTATCGTATCTGTAAGCTTAAATATTTATTATTTATAAATATTGAATATGATATTAGGTATTATCCGATATGTTAATGTTCATATTTCATATGTCGACTGTCTTTTGCTACTGTTACGCCACCGTTTTATCTAGCAGACAAAAAGTGTCGGCGACAGATGAGATGAATCCGTAAATTGAGATTCTCGTATTGGTATTGGTATATTGGTGGTATTAATACCACCAATGGTATTGATGTCCGCCGTAATACAATAATTTCAGTAACTACAGTATGTTTTGTCAGTACCTACATTTTTTTTGCATTTTCGTAACGTTTTGTTTAACTTGTATTTATTAGTAGCAGTAGAACTTGTAGTTTTTTCCAATACTACATTTCTGTCCGAAGTACTTACTATCATTATACCTACTTCTGCTGCCTATTATTAGTTACTGATCAGGAGTTGACATTTCACTAAAATTCTCAAATCCGGTTACTGAAATTGGAACATCACATCGATCGAAATTCCGTGGGAAATCAAATCGTGGAAACAAAATCGATCGTCTTAAATAGGAATAATAGGAATTAATACTTAAGATTTCTTTCCAATAGACCTACAGGTGTAATGTTTCATCTAGTGCTAATTAGTCTGATTATATAACATTATCATATGATCAAGTTTTGTAATTAAAAAATATCTATGTGATTCACCTAATAAGATAATTCAGATAACTAAAGATAAAAAAAAGTTCAACGTTTTCAATTTTTCTAAGACATTTTTTATAACTAAGAAATATTGGCAGATTACATTCACTTTTCATGATTTGGCCGACAAATAAAATCCGAAAATTACATGATATGTCTCTACATATCATGTAACTGCCAATATTTCGTACATATCATGTCTCTACATATCATGTAATTTTCGGATTTTATTTGTCGGCCAAATCATGAAAAGTGAAGGTAATCTGACATATCTGTGTGTATGTAATGTGCTCCTGTGACAAGTTACATGCTCACAAATATGTAAACGATACTTCAGATCTAAAGGAATAAATGAATTTGAGTTTGATATTTGCCTAATTATACGTTTAATTGGGAATAATGGAAAGAAAGCTTTAGTTTATTTTTATGAGAATACAATAGCGGCGATGATCCATACTTTTTCACTCAGTTCCATGTTCCTGCATAGCTCATTGTAGCTTTTACTTCGGAGAATGATTGTGTCATCTGTGTCTTGTGTATCAAATAAAACACAGTTATTATTTCGAAAACATTTATGGAGAAAGTTAGCTAATACAAGTTTAATGTATATGAACAACTTATTTTATATGATATTAATTATATGATATACCTATATTTAACACTTACTATATACTCAGGCGATTGTAAATCAAAGTTTGAAATATATCATAATCGAATAAGAGTTTGAGTTAAGTCCCTTAAAATGTAGTTTATATTCTATAACATGGCGTTCAATAATACTGAATAGCCCTTTTCAGACGATTTTGGCGTAAGTATAATAACTTTCTTAAAGAAAAAATTATAGGCAATCGATTGATTGATAGACTGTCTTGGTTTGCTTGGAAAATATTAGACATAATACAGTAGAATCCGTTTATTGTGACTTACTTCAGATTAAGCGGTTGATATATACACAGCTTAGTTTGGTTTTCATATTAGGAGTACAAATAAGATTCCGCCGTTTTATTGTAGATGGCGCGGCACGGAGTTTCGGTTAGCTTTCGCAGATGATAACCGGCTTAAAAAATAGTTTGGACATTCAATAACAACATAACCTATTAATATCATTGATTTTATATTGGTAAAATATAATTTTTATAAGTTGAAAATGTCAAAATTTGAGCCAAGTAAGCGTCATTTGCGGGAAATATTAGTTTACTTCTTTAATTTAAAGAAATCTGCTGCTGAGGCGCATCGATTGCTCGTAGAAGCATATGGTGAGGTTGCTTTGAGTGAGAGAACGTGTCGAGAGTGGTTTCAAAAGTTTAAAAATGGTGATTTCGACGTAGAAGACAAAGATCGCAGTGGAAGGCCAAAAATTTACGAGGATGCAGAATTGGAGGAATTATTGGAGGAAGATTCATCTCAAACACAAAAAGAACTTGCTCTAACATTAGAAGTCACTCAGCAAGCAGTCTCACATCGTTTAAAATCATTAGGAATGATTCATAAACAAGGAAATTGGGTTCCGTACGAATTAAAGCCGAGAGATATTGAACGCCGATTATGCTTAAGTGAAATGCTGCTAGCTAGACATAAAAAAAGGGTTTTTTACATCGTATCATAACTGGTGATGAGAAGTGGATACATTATGACAATCCAAAAAGAAGAAAATCATGGGGATTACCTGGCCACGCGTCAACATCAACAGCAAAACCGAATATTCACGGAAAAAAACTAATACTGTGTATTTGGTGGGATCAGCTAGGTGTAGTGTATTATGAGTTGCTTAATCCGAGCGAAACAATTACTGGAGCCCTCTATCGAACACAATTGATGAGATTGAGCCGAGCTCTGAAGGAAAAACGCCCTCAATACTATTCTAGACACGAAAAAATGATTCTTCTGCATGACAATGCTCGTCCACATGTTGCGGCTCCCGTGAAAAAGTACTTGGAAACACTTGATTGGGAAGTGTTACCCCACCCGCCGTATTCACCAGACATTGCACCGTCCGATTATCACCTGTTCCGGTCCGTAGCACATGCTCTGACGGCGCAGCGGTTCACATCTTATGAGGATACCAAAAATTGGGTTGATTCGTGGATAACCTCAAAAGACAAGGAGTTCTTCAGACGTGGGATTCGAATGCTGCCTGAGAGATGGGAAAAAGTGGTTGCAAGTGATGGGCAATATTTTGAATAAATTTATATTACCGTTCTTCTACAATAAATATTTAATTTGTGTTAAAAAACGACGGAAACTTATTTGTACTCCTAATATAAAATTCTTTATAACAAAGTCGGATATAATAACCTCGCATATGACATGTCGCTTATTATTTATGACCTATTTTTAAGAAATCGTGTCCGGTTATAGTGACCCACATAATTCCAAACACCTTCGCCCGTTTTCGTGACCTCGTACCTCGCAAACCCAAAAACGAAACGGCAAAAACGGCAAAAAGGTAGCTCGTTTTTTGTTTTGATTCTCAGTAATAGTAATGAGTTGATAGTTGATGAGTTGAAGGTTGATAATGATTTGCGAACAAAATGGCTTCACAAAGTATTTACCTTTGAAGAGAAATGTGCAATTATATACAATCTAGAAAATGGAGAATAAAACTCATCTTTTGCGAAGGAATTTGGGCTAAATTCGACAATATCAATTAATTGATTTTTAAAAACAAGAACCAGATTAATGTTATAAGAATATGTTTTGTGCTTTGTATGACTTTCCTTTTATTAAGACGTGTTTGTCACTTATCTTCGATGTCATTATAAACGGACTCTAATACATATTTTTAGTATCGTCTGAGCTAGGCAATCTCAAATTACATGGTTAAGTATCAGATTAGCTGCTTGTAACACTATAGTAATAAAATTATTCAGGAAATTGATGTTTGTTGATGCAATATTTTTATTAAGATTCAAATAAAGTAATTATTTTTGAGTTTGGCTTTGACCAAAGGAGGACCGCTCTAATTATTAAGAAGTCAAGTTTAAATGTTAAACCCCTCAGGTACACTGACTAAAGGAGTAAATCTGTAATTATTAAGTCAAGCTTAAGAATTATATGGTATATAAAGTGACTATACTAAAATTGGGTTATTAAGTAGTATCCAGCTATTCTTTAGTAGCACCAACACAAATATCTTATTTTTAAAATGAGGCATAGTTTGGTGCGTCGAATGGCCCGTGGGTGAGTGAGCACATTGTATTATTTGATTCGGACTGAATTAAATAATACAGAATGTTTTGTATCTTCGAAAATACTATGAGAGAAATCAATTAAATTTATTTTGTTAGTCCAGTTTTTACGTACTTTGTAATTTTGAATGACATTTTAAAATAGTTGTTGAAGAAATAATACATTCGAGCTATTTATTCATTAACTAGCGACCCGCCCCGGCTTCGCACGGTTAGTAAAGCATCAGTGTCGTATGAGAAACTATCCGTGCGAAGCCGGGGTGACTTGCTAGTGTATTATACATAAAAACCATTCTCTTCAATCACTATCTATAAAAAACCGGATCAAATCCGTTGCGTAGTTTTAAAGATTTAAGCATACATAGGGATATAGGGACAGAGAAAGCGACTTTATTATACTATGTAGTGATGATCACTTTTTAGAAGATAATTTAAAAAAAAATCGATACAAAACCAATTAGGTGTAGCTATTTTGACTCTAAAACCCGACACCGAGTATTTATTCAAGTATTTAATACCTTAGAACAAATGTCCCGGAGATGTCTCTGGGACATTTGTCTATACACAACTACGATCCATTTCGGTGAGATTTACTTCTTTACCTTTTGCCAAGCGAAGATTCCGTAGGAGACGCCGGCGCCGATGGCAAACGCCAGTAGGTACGGCAGGAAGTTGAGCGATGGCCCGTGTCGTTTCTTCATCAGGGCGCGGATGAAGTTCAGGTTGCCGTCTGTATAAGGCGGGTAGCGGCCGCTGGAATTACGAGAGGATTCATGAGTTGTTGTAATCTAGAGATCTAAGAGTTGGTCTAATCTTCACCCAGGATATTTCTTTAACGACTTCAGAAATAGTAGCAGTTAATCATTATATTCGATTGTAGCTTTTAGGGTTTTGCAACTCAAGATAAATGGTATCTTATTTACCCTTTTCAAGCCATCGCCTGGCGTTTACCAAACCGTAAAGTAAATTGACCAATGTTATTATGACGGATATATATTATTAACAAGAAATGAAAGTGCATTTGTTGTACAGAACCTAAGATATTGGCGGTCAAATCACCCGGTCACCAGGCTTGTTAATTTCCTACTTTTGTTAGGTTTCTTAGATATTTAGTGGGAGCCGTTTTAATGTGTTTTTTTATAATAGAGTACCTTTATTTGAGTAGCAGTAGGACTTATGATAAGTTCGCACAGAGCAGTAATGCCACCACACGTGGTAATCTGCCGTCAAACAGTGATGCACTTGCGCATTGCTGTGTTCCGGTGGAAGTGTATGACGGGCCCAACGATATGCGACTTGGGTCTACTCACACTTTGGGCGAACACTTTATGGGCGAAGACATACTTACCATCAGGTGGGCCCTTATACAGTCGCATACAAAAATAAAACGGTAAAATGCTTTTAGGGATAAAGTAGATGAATTCTTAGAGGGCAGACTTTGATTTTTAAATCACTTGTCTCAACAAAATTAGCACAGCCAACCAACATGCACAGCCGAGATATCTGACTGATAAGATTTTATAAAACTCAGTATAACTACAGGAGTATATTATAGTCGTGCCCATATTTGTTTTAACGATATAACTCTGGTACTTACGAAGCCAGCTTCTCTCCAATAGCGGCGAAGTTCTTGACGAGGCAACTCTTTTTGTGCGTGAATGTGTCGAATGTAGCCTTCCCATGGTACGCGCCGATGCCGCTGTTACCCACCCCGCCGAATGGTAGGGTTTCCACTGTCATTACAAATAAAATATGTAAGAATCGACACATTTTGTGTACATGCATAGTTTAACCGTTTGAACGCCACCGTCGGGAAACGCCGACAAAGTGCCAGTGTCGGCAATAGGCGACAAAAGTTTACATTGATCTCTCGTTTTTATAAGTAATATAATAAATATTTAATACGGCGTTTTTATTTAAAATCCAGATGGCAGCGATCAAAAAGGTTAGCATCGGCGACCGGAAGTATTTTAAAGCCATTATTGGTGTCTGTCATAGGTTTGTCGTCTAATATTGCTTGGTATTCGCGATTCTGACGATCCGTACTAGGTTCATAGTTCAGTGCTGGACCTGCTGCTGCTCAGAGGACCACTGGTGTATTCTTGCTAAGTGAGAAAAGGTAAGATTCTAAACCCGAGAGCCCAATTCTCAGTTATAGAAGATAGTTGTTATGAGTTTTCTCGAATTTTTAGGCAGTTCCTGACTACTCAGTATGTTGTTTTCAACGAATCATAAAGTCTGTCAGTCAGTCTTTGGTTTCTTGTTAGCGACATCCATATTGTTTTCATATTGTCCTCGATCACCGATGCTTACTATACAGAGCTTGCTTGGAAACTAATATCAAAATAATTATTAAAAACAATCTTTATACACGTATTTATAAAGATAAGACTATTCTAGCACATTTCTAAGGCATTTCAAGAAAAAAATAGTAACATCATGCAGGCATTAGTTATAAGAAGAAGCATTTATTACGTATTTACATCACCAGTAGCATGAAGAAAGACAATGTTCCTTACTTCTTAAGCTACTTTTAAATAGCTACAATCTCTCAGTCTGCATGGCAAAGTACTGTAGGTATATTTATCTTTCGGAGCTATCCTAGATTTGTATTTTGTATCGATTAAAATTTGTAGCTGTGTACCTGTACTTGATATCTATGAATGTTTATTCAGCTGTCGTCAAACTAAAATAGCAGTTGGCAGTAACTAGCTGTATAATTATTTTACTACCAATACATTATTTAAGTGAAAATTCGTCTATTTATTGTATTAGGAGTACAAATAAGTTTCCGCCGTTTTTTAACACAAATTAAATATTTATTGTAGAAGAACGGTAATATAAATTTATTCAAAATATTGCCCATCACTTGCAACCACTTTTTCCCATCTCTCAGGCAGCATTCGAATCCCACGTCTGAAGAACTCCTTGTCTTTTGAGGTTATCCACGAATCAACCCAATTTTTGGTATCCTCATAAGATGTGAACCGCTGCGCCGTCAGAGCATGTGCTACGGACCGGAACAGGTGATAATCGGACGGTGCAATGTCTGGTGAATACGGCGGGTGGGGTAACACTTCCCAATCAAGTGTTTCCAAGTACTTTTTCACGGGAGCCGCAACATGTGGACGAGCATTGTCATGCAGAAGAATAATTTTTTCGTGTCTAGAATAGTATTGAGGGCGTTTTTCCTTCAGAGATCGGCTCAATCTCATCAATTGTGTTCGATAGAGGGCTCCAGTAATTGTTTCGCTCGGATTAAGCAACTCATAATACACTACACCTAGCTGATCCCACCAAATACACAGCATAAGTTTTTTTCCGTGAATATTCGGTTTTGCTGTTGATGTTGACGCGTGGCCAGGTAATCCCCATGATTTTCTTCTTTTTGGATTGTCATAATGTATCCACTTCTCATCACCAGTTATGATACGATGTAAAAAACCCTTTTTTATGTCTAGCTAGCAGCATTTCACTTAAGCATAATCGGCGTTCAATATCTCTCGGCTTTAATTCGTACGGAACCCAATTTCCTTGTTTATGATACATTCCTAATGAATTTAAACGATGTGAGACTGCTTGTTGAGTGACTTCTAATGTTAGAGCAAGTTCTTTTTGTGTTTGAGATGAATCTTCCTCCAATAATTACTCCAATTCTGCATCCTCGTAAATTTTTGGCCTTCCACTGCGATCTTTGTCTTCTACGTCGAAATCACCATTTTTAAACTTTTGAAACCACTCTCGACACGTTCTCTCACTCGAAGCAACCTCACCATATGCTTCTACGAGCAATCGATGCGCCTCAGCAGCAGATTTCTTTAAATTAAAGAAGTAAACTAATATTTCCCGCAAATGACGCTTACTTGGCTCAAATTTTGACATTTTCAACTTATAAAAATTATATTTTACCAATATAAAATCAATGATATTAATAGGTTATGTTGTTCTTGAATGTCCAAACTATTTTTTAAGCCGGTTATCATCTGCGAAAGCTAACCGAAACTCCGTGCCGCGCCATCTACAATAAAACGGCGGAATCTTATTTGTACTCCTAATACGTAAAGTGACGAAACAAACAGTAACATCAATTTAACATCCTTTAATAGTGACAAGGAACATGTTATATTGACTGATATTGTTTCTAATGACTATTTGTATTGATCATGATTGCTATTTATAATTCATAATAAACATTTGTATTCTATTTAGTTAAGAATTGGTTCATATAAAAAGTTTAGTTTCGTGAATTATCCTTTATATTTGTAATGGGTGTAGCTTCTCTAGCTTATACATTATTATAAAGGTAAATTGACCTACGTTTTATAATTTAACGTAATAATATTATTATAGCGTGTACCTCCCATATGCATGACAGTATCGTTAACGCACATCCCTCCGCTGGTGGTGTTGTCGACAAAGCTGGCCACCATGCGATCATCCTTCGTGAAGAGGTAGAGCACTAGCGGCTTCTCTCTACAGTGGAAATACAGTGTGAGACCACCACCCGAGCGTTCCTTAACCTCAGAAAATGCGGTTACAAAAGGATATGTGATAGAAGAATTGTTAGGACAGTTTTTTAAGGTTTTCTATATGGTTTTCATTTACTTAGGAAGAATTTGAGAAGATAGGACTTCAAAGTCCTAGTCCAAGTTATATTGATATAAGTGTTTACCAAAGAAATTTATAGACTTGCATTCTTGGATAGAACATCTTTATTAAAGCAGTATGAGAAGTTTTTTGGAGATAAAATCTTTTTGTGTATAATTTTCCTTGTTTCCTTAATCCATTATTTATAGACTTTAATACAAATTCATATATGAATATATAAATTAGCGGCTTATTATTTTAAGGCGGAGCCGCGATTTCTTCTATATTTTGTGCTTGTGTAAGATATGTGATTTTTTACTGACTGTAAATGGAAAGATCTTGGGGAGCGTGGAACAGTCGGAAACAGGAAACAGGTTAGGAAATTAAACAAAAAATAATTAAACACTCCAGGACACAGGATATGTGAATACGAAAATATATATTTAACGTATTTAACAATACATAAGGGATTTTGTGAAGATGAGAGGTATTTAGGGTTAAGAAACGCTTCAGATTAATAACAACAGATCGACATTATATTAATCTGTTATTTAATGATACGAATATAGAAAATAATTTCTACACTTTCAAAGTCAAAATAATTTGTAATATTTTCAAAAGTTTTAAATCATAAATTCGGTGATTATCAAGTGATTATAATTTTGTTAAGTGTTTCATTTATAGTTTTCTATATTCGAAGTAGGTATTTACTATCTGCAAAGGTGTAGATACATAAATAGGACAACAAGCTGATAGTACTAAATAAAAAAGGTATACATTATAGATGAGGAAATTTCATAGTTACTTATATCAATCTAATATTTTAAAACAAACATGTATAGCAATATAAGATTGACACAAACCGAACATAACTACGATGTCTAGTAAAGTAATACTTAAGCTAAACTTCACCAATTCAATTTTATCTTTTTTATCTTAAAATAACTTGTAGTTTTAAAAACCACTACCATATTGAAAACCACCACCAGTTACGAAAAGGTTTTTTTATGTTCTGCCATACAGAATGTCTTGCAACAATGCGGTTTTGTCTAAATGTTTTTTACAACTATAGAAATTGAACCTCCGCTTAAGTAGTAACTAAAATACATAGTACTAATAAAGATATATTTAAAAAAATAATATGCTATGTATTATTATTACATTCAAACTCAGATATGTATATGTCAACAAGAAATGACATATACCGCACTATTGTTAGATATTTTGTATGTTAGCTAGTCCAAACCACCACCCACTCTCACGACAGAAACACCTGACATTTATTCCGTTATGTTACCTATATAAAGTTAGAAGAACGAACAGCTAAGAGGAGAAATGACCGTCACCAAAATAGTAGAAACGTAACCAAAGGGAAGAAATTCACATACAATAATGTAAATTTCGATGCATTCTGGAAGAACCGAACCCCCTTTAATACCACTCCCTTTTGCGCGGACTGATTGCAAAAACGTTTTAGGTAACTTTCGCACTGAAAAATCTTCACAATTCACTTTTTCTAACCGTTTGAATGCTACCATCGGAAATATCTAACAGATAATATAGTGATGACGACAGATAGTTTGTCGGCAATTGTCGACAAACTATCATGTTCATCTTGAAGCGTGGCGCTTTACAAACGCAGTTAGATGCAATTGAATCAAAAACTTTTAATTTAAATTGGGAATCACAAGTAGATGTGAGTACACCAAGATGCGCTTCAGTTTTCAACATAATAATGATATACGTACATACAGGCCTTTATCCCTGAAGAGGTAGGCAAATCTCATAGACTATGACACTATCGCAACGTAAACATGGCCAAAGACTGATCGCCACAATTGTTTTCCCACGTACAACTCAGCCAATTACTTAAAACAACCGGTAAATTATTCCTAAGTAATCCGATGGCCAGGACAAATCCCATGTCAGCGAAGTTACTAACAAGCCCGGGTGACTAGTGGAAAGTTATAAAAAGTGAAGTTTGGGACTGCAAAGGTTTCAGTGGACTCATGTGTTTGCAAACAGTCGCCGCAGAGCAAATGAACGCGTTCTTACCGCCGTAAAACATGATCGTGTCGTTGATACACAAACTCCCCGATCGCGTTTGTTCAGTAAACAACTTTTGTATGTTGCCTTGTTTGCTGAACACGTATAGCACTAACGGATGGTCCCTGAAATTGACTGTGTGTAAATGTGATGGAACTGTTTCAAACTAAGTACTATCTAAGTAACTGAGGTATAGTGCATATGTATCGAAGCGTGAAACAAATTGGACTTTGGTCTTGCAGCAGTGGCCATAAATTGTCATTGCCACAGTGTTTTCATTCGATTTATATTATCTGTGATGGTGGTTACTGTTTTATTAGATGCTAGACTTTTATTTCAGCTTTGACCAATGTCAGTGGTTCAATGAAATTATGGAACTTAGTGATTGTTTCACCGATGTAATGCAAATGGTATGAGTCATTCAAAAGAATTCCAAATGGATTCTCAGAATGGTTCATTTGAATGTGTAAACAGTTTAAAATCCTACGTGGAAAATAATGTGATATGTAAATGGGAAAAAGTCAACGAACAGACATAAAAAACATCACACAAGTACGATTTCACCTTGGAATGCAAAAATGATTTATTTTATCCAAATACCTGTGACGAAAAATGTGTATCATATGAAAATAAAAAGGGTTGAGATCACGCCCGTGTAGAATTTATGCGGTGAATTTACCTTTTAAGAGACCAAATCATTTCACTCTAGTTAGTAAAAAAAACTTTTGCTTTGGGTCCCACTGCCGGCGATTAGCGAGAAGCGATTAATAAGATTTAAAAAATTAAAAAAAGTATATTTTTAAGAATTCAATGCATATAAATAATTTTGTCTTCCACTATTTATCGATAGGCCATTGTATCGTGGCTAGTCTAAAGTTGGTTACCATCTTGCGTACTTGCATCTTGTATCCGACCCATTGCAGCAAACTTCAGAGTAGCCAAGGTGAGCAAGATTTGTGTAACATGGGTAAATTGTAGCTTAGATGAATTTTTATAAAAATAAATATTTTTTTCTTAACGCGCTGTTTCTAGAAATGTGAACAGATGGCAACAAAATATACCTTTCTCTTTTCTTTACAAGGAATCATAGATATTATGTACGTTTCTTGCTCGACTAGTCGCCAATCGCTTTTCGCCAGGAATGAGACAAGTTGAAAAAACTATGAAGTACAATTTTGTTGTACTGTTTTGGTGGGTTCAAACTTCAAACTTCAAACACACAGATAAGAGAGCCATCAAACAATACCATGTTATTCTTTAAACTTACCTAGCGTTTATGAATTTGATCGCTTCGTAAGCGTTCTCTACCGGCACAATCGGTAGTATGGGTCCGAATATTTCGTCTTCCATGATTTTATCGGAAGGCGTGACGTTTGCCATAATGGTGGGTTCAATGAATCTGTCCGACGCATCATATTTACCACCTATGGCTATTTTGTCCTTGCAGGCGTCTATGAGGGCTTGGAGGCGGCTGAAATTGTATGGTCAAAATAGATTCTAGGTTTTCTGGTCAAATCAAAGTCATAATACATTTTATATTGCGTGAATGAATGTCTAGAGGCATTATAACTTTGCTACGAAGCTGTCAGTTCAAACGTGAACCAATTAAATCTCCGTTTCTGCGCACTACCTTTACAAAATGACGGTTCACCTTCACAAACTTTGGTTTTAGAACATGTTGTGGAAACCAGCATGTTCTAGAATCAAAATTTTTAGTCAACGACGTCTTCTAATCCAGATTAGGCTTTCGTGGTTTCTACAGTGGGAACAATAGAAAGCACGACATTTTTATCAGCTCACCTGAAATGTCTGCTGTTGATAATCCTGCATAGGTCAGGGGATTTCTGGGTTTCCTCCCCGTACCACTCTTTTAGGACCTTCTTGGCAGCTTCAACGAGCCTGTTCTGCACCTCCTTGGTGCACAGTATGTAGTCGGGAGCGATGCAAGTTTGCCCCGCGTTAATGAATTTGCCCCAGAGAATTCGCTTCGCCGTGACTTCTATGTCTGCTGAGTTGTCAATGTATACCGGACTGAAAGACGCAGTGGTTTAAATATCTTATATCTATTTTAATATCTCGCTGAATAGATATCGCACAAAATAGATTGGTAGGTGTAGAAGCATAAACATATTTCTTTAATTGACGAGGTACTATGTAAATAATTGTTGATGTTTATTCATTCCTAAAAGGTCTTAAAATACGAGGGTGAAATATACGTATAAATTAATTATACATCGATAGATCTAGATTTTTAGACTTTATAAATCAAAACGTCTAAACGTATACTTGTCTACCAGTAAAAATAAATTGTTTCCATGATAGAAAAATATTTAGTGACTTAACGTGTATCTGTCAAAAGTAAGAACATCTCGTCTTCTATTTATTAATTAAAACTTTCAAGTAATAGAAATCATAGCCCTAACCTGAAAATTATGCGATTTTTGCATTAAAAAAATCAAACTCCTAAACCAAAAACAACAAAAACAAAAAAAAAAACAACAATCTGTTCGTGACGCATCAGGTGTTGTAAAGAATATCTGCCCATAGAAAACAGTACAATTTGCGTGTCGTTTCAGCGGGTGGCAATGAGCAATAGATAGCTTATATTTATCAACTAACCTCTTTCCGCCAAGTTCCAATGTGACAGGGGTGAGGTGTTTAGTGGCCGCTTCGTAAACAATCTTGCCAACGTTGGTTCCACCGGTGTAGAAGATATAGTCGAACTTATGTTTAAGGAGTTCTGCTGTCTCTTGCGGACCGCCTTCAACGACGATCACTGCATCCTGAAGAGCAAGGGTTCTTTTATAGTACCAACTAGCTACACAGCGCAGAGGGCAGAATAATCCCAGCTCAGTAGCTACCTTCTGCGCTGTAGGTCATGGGTTTGATTTCCACCCAGGACACGTATTTGTGTGAAGAACACAGCTGTGACACAGGTAAAAAAAAAACATTTTCTAAGTTATTTTAATTATTGTTTTTAAATTGCAGTCAATTTGTTATTTTGGCTAAGAGTAACAAAAACACATAGGTACTAATATCGAAACATTCATAGTAATAGTACTTTGTCGATCGTGTATAAATTCACCCAAGAAAGGTAAAGCAATCGTCCACAAAAGTATTACACTATCGCGGGTCTGTTTACACAACGTCCGGGTTTAGAAATAAGCCAAGTAATGTCAGTGCACAGCGCTGTGTGCAATGCTCCGCTGATGCATACTAGCACAAGACTAGCAAACTGACTGTAATTTGACATATCTGTGTGTATGTAACGTGCCTAAGGAGCGCCTGTGATACGTTATATACTTGAGGTCTAAAATAATAAATAAGTTTGAGATTGAGTTTGCTTGAAGCACCAGATTCTAATTTGAGGATAATAGTTACGGAACATTAAACCAATAGAAAGGTTATAAGAAAAACCAAGGGAACATTAAACCAGTACAAAGGTTTCCGAAAGATATTTCTAGGTACGAGTACTAAGAACGCATTTGCAATTGCTCCTTCTCATATCGCAAAATTCTGAAAATAATCTTAGCCGGCAACTTAAATACAATTACAATCGATGGTATTTGTCAATATAATTATAACTAGCTTTTGCCCGCGACTTCGTTCGCGTGGACTTCAGGTTCGTCCCGTCTAGTCTAGTAATAAGTAAGAAATACGGTAACTAAGCACTGCAGAGCCCTAATCATAGGTATATAGGTAGCTACTGCAGTATGCTCCTATAAACTACATTTAACGATCTTTTTCCTTCAGCATAAACATGCAGATTCTTCGCTTTGGAAACACGTGAGCAAGCCACATAGAACTGACCGTGAGAAAAACATGGCGTACCCAAATGTAGGCCTGCTACCTTCAAGGTTTGACCCTGCGATTTGTTGATCGTCATTGAAAATGCGACTTTTAATGGGAACTGCAGGCGTTTAAAATTGAATGGCAAGTTGTTGGGTATGATTGGGATGCGCGGTATAAGAACATTGTCTCCCTTGGCTTCTCCAGTTAAAATTGTAGCCTTCACTATATGCCTTCCTGATTCGGTAAGTAATTCGTAAAAATGAAGTATCTTTTTATACGTGTAACTCCTAACCAAAACGCGCACTCAGCGATGAGCCACTTCTTCCCCACCGCACCTACCCCGCTCCCCCCACGCCCCGTTCGCCTGGCACCGCTGCCGGTATTTATCGCCGAAATTGCTATGACTCTGCATTTTAAATCTGTGATATCTTCGAAAATATTTATTTATTATAATTTACATGCTGTAAAAAGCCATATTGATCTTTATTAAATGCACAATGTATTTCAGATACTTAATTGGATAAGGATTAATACTGTATTGCTTAAAATCGCTTCGTAAATAAGCCATTATTTCTCGTACAAAGTAAAGGATAAAAAATGGTTATTGTGGGTTATTCCTAAGAGATAAACATATACCATCACGGACTTTTTTGGAGACCTTTTTAAGTTGTACAATACTGTAGTACATTGTTTTGATCTATCTTGTAGGATTCAGTCAGCGTTTGCAATGTAAGCGCAAAAAATGTGTTTTTTTACGACCTCACATTAGAAACCTCAAAAATTGTAGCCTATATGTTATTCTGATGTATAAGCTATATTGTGGTAAAGTTTCATTCAAATCCATTCAGTAGTTTTTACGTGAAAGAGTAACAAACATCCATACATCCATACATCCATACTTACAAACTTTCGCCTTTATAATAGTAGTAGGATTGTCACTACGTCCATAATTGAAATATGGCAGACAATGGAAGCATATGGTAATTTCAAAAACAGTTTACTCAAACAAGTTTATGTTAACTAGCCGGTAATGCTACGCAAATTGACATCGTCAGTTCATTGCTAGTGATATTGCCATTCGACATAACTGTGAAAAGATGTAATGTAATATCAAATATTTTTATGAGTCGCATCATACGACCGATCAGGTTATACAATACAGCAACATTAAATGAGCACTTTTCCACTCCCATTGTTCGACAAATGCCTACCTTCCCCCTAGATATATCTAGATATATCGACTACGATTTAAGTACCACACTCCCCGAATTGTATTTAGTTGGCCCTAATTAAACCAATCAAATGGTGATGATAGTCCAAAGAACCGATTCGATAATTCTTATATTATATTAGTGTGCGTTGTCCACTTACGTTGTCCAACGACAAGTTTCAACGAGAATTTCGCGCATGCTACGGACAGCTCACTTTGGTTTAACAATAACTGCATTGCCGGCAGCAATGGCGTTCGCCATTGTAATCAATGGGAGTTGTAAAGTGTAGTTCGAAGGATCGATAATTCTTATATTAAGCTACTATTTTAGTGAGAGCAGTCTACTTACATTGTCCAAATATTTGGGAAGCATTTCAGCAACGAACTTGGCGCATGCCACGGACAGCTCACTGGGTTTGACAATGACTGCGTTGCCGGCAGCAATGGCGCCCGCCATTGGCAGCAACAGAAGTTGCAGTGGGTAGTTCCAAGCACCGATGACCAACACCACACCGTACGGGTCGTTGTAGACGACCACGTCATCGAGTATGTTCACGATGCCTTTGGGTGGCTGTAAGTGAAACAATGTTGTGAATGAGATATAAAGAAATTGCTAAGATATATCCCACTTTGCTTACCTGGGTGCACATGCACAAAGTGGAACATTTACGGCCAAACCCTATAATCACCTAACAGATTATGTCTGGAAATAGATTGCCATAGCGACATTGTTATTTGTCAAAAATGTATAGCCGAACTTCGGTATTTTGTTATGATTTTATTCTAAAAGATTGTGTTTTTACAAAAAATACAATTGTACAGGTAAACATAAAATCAAAACCCTTTCTCAACACAATTTTTTATCGAAACCGTTAGAGCCGTTTCCGGGATATGCGAAATATATATAATAAGTAAAAGTATAAATAAATATATATACAAGAATTGCTCGTTTAAGGTAGGTAATAAAATAAGATAAGATAAAATAAGATATGCTGACCCGACAGATGTTGTCCTGTCTTGATTAATACTTGTCAATAACATTTATTATATAAAAAAGTTACTTTTACTGCATGAGCTATTCTTTGATTTTTTTATATTACGTATTTAATTAATACGCATATAACTTTATGTACTTCATTACTTATAATACTTTTTAACATAGAAGTTCTTTGAAATCCACTACCTCATACGAACACAGTGGAATATTGTATTTAGTTTGTTTCAAAAGTTGTTATTGCTTCCAACGCTCTGTATCTCGAAATGAAACATTGCATCGGTGTTTATTTACACAAAAGTATACTACAAAATGAAATGACTGAACCGTGCAATTGTGTTTATTTCGTTTTATATACATATTCTGATATGTTAGAAAATACTAGATTTGAATATACACTTTACGTAAATACTGGTAGCGACTGAAGGTCAAGAACAATCCATTATTGCATAACATACCTTGTTACCTCATAAGTTTGTTAAAAAATATTTCCTGATCTCATTTGTCTTGACGTCAAGGATAAAAACTTGATTAATAAGAATGTAAAATAGTATTTGAGTGACAGGCCTCACAGCTCAGTTGTGAGCTCTGCCTTCTGCGCTGTAGGTCGTGGGTTTGATTCCCACTCAGAGCAAGCATTTCCGTAACAAACATAATTGTTTGTTCTGCGTAAGTATAATATATAGGTAGTCAAAAAATACTATTTAAGTATCCTATCAGTTATCTACAATAGTTCCCATTGTATGCTATGTTTAGTTTGGTGAAATTTTAGTGAATATTTATTTTATTTTATATATTTATTTGCAGGTCAAACACGAATAGTTAATAATCGGGAGTTAACAAAACTGACAAAACATGGATATAACTCAAAAATAATGTCTATAACCGAACTTTTAAAAGTTATATTAAAACACGAAATCTAGAAATTATCTTGACTATACTTGCTCGTGTTAAAAATAATAATCATAGAGGATAATAAAAACAGTAATTATATTGCTCAACTTCTTGCAGGATGCTACGGATACTTACGTCATTGCTAAACTATGTTTCAACAATAAATAATGATTTTCTACTGTCAGCGCTATAAAAAAACTCCGATGTTAATGAAAATAGTCATGTTAATACCAAGAATATGAATGACAATGCAATGTATTTGAACATTCTGTTAGGAACATATTTTGGTACAAATGTTATGAACAAACAATCGTTTGAAGGAAATACACTTTATAGGTATAACTGTTGCAGTAATTGTTCAGTTATTGCAATTGTTTCAGAGTTCATAGACTAATTTGACCATCACATTTGATCCGGAAAAGTTTTTAAAAGTGTTTACGTTCTGACATATCTAAATATAATTTCAGAGTATTGCCTTTGCCGAATTGCCTTTAAGTAATAGGTGTGTGAATATGACTCCGCCCCTTTTTGTCAAAATAAAACACATTTGTTCGCTTACAAAATTAAAAAAAAAAATTATTGAAAGTATGCTCCATCTGCAGCTACAACCTTCGCCCATCGTTCAGGTAGTTTTCGTATTCCTTGCTGGAAGAAGTCCTGGTCTTTTGAGCTTATCCAGTTGTCAATCCAAATTTTGATACTTTCACATGAAGTAAACTTTTCTCCAGTAAGGTCTGTCTGCATCGTCCGGAATAGGTGGTAATCCGAAGGAGCTATGTCTGGTGAATATGGCGGGTGGGGTAACACTTCCCAGTCCTGTCCCTCTAAATATCTTTTTACGACTTCTGCGGTATGCGGTTTGGCATTGTCATGCTGAAGAACTAATTTGTTATGTCTATTCACCCATTCTGGTCGTTTTTCTTCTATGGCTCGCTTCAAACGCATTAGTTGTCGTCGGTAAACTTCTCCATTAATAGTTTCAGAGGGTTTGAGCAACTCATAATATACAATACCTTTCTGATCCCACCAAATACAGAGCATGACCTTGGCACAGTGAATATTTATTTTTGGCTGTGATGGGCCTGGTTCGCCTGGTTTCACCCAAGCTTTTTTGCGTTTAGGATTTTCGTAGTGTATCCATTTTTCGTCTCCTGTGACTATTCGATGCAAAAATCCTTTTCTTTGCTGTCTTTGAAGCAGCATTTCACAAATGGTTTTCCGACGTTCCATGTCTCTTTCTTTTAAATCATGTGGAACCCAGTCACCGGCTTTTTGAATCATTCCCATCATTTGTAAACGCTTTGCAACAGTTGAACGATCAACATTTAATGCTGCAGCTAATTTTGATTGAGTTTGGCAAGAATCTTCCGCCAATAATGCTTCCAATTCAGCATCTTCAAATTTTTTTGGTGGTTTTCCATGTTCTTTATCCTCAGTACTAAAATCGTTATTTTGAAATCGTCGAAACCATTCCTTGCAAGTTGTATTAGACGGAGCATGCTCACCATAAATCTCCACAAGCAAACGATAAGTTTCCGCTGCAGTTTTCTTCGCAATAAAATAATGTAATAACACTTCCCGCAAATGACGTTTATTTGGAATAAAAACCGACATTTTCGAAAAGGTGAAAACAATTGTTGCTTACACTTCAACCAAATATCATAAAATGCGTTAGATAGCTGACATTCAGTACTATCGAATACAAGTATGGTCATTTATTAGTACACGTAAACAATACTAAAAACGACATCTGTTGAGAAAGGGAAATAACATGGAAACTATTAAAATAATAAACTATTATTTTACTATTAAAAAGATAATCTAAAACGTCTCCTTAGGGCAGCGCGCCCAGAAATGCTGGCTGCACTGCCATGTTGGATAGCAATGCTTATTCATTGGCCGAAATAAAAGTCAGAATTCCAGTCACGTGTGACCTATACATACCTTTTCAGGCTTCACCCAGTCATCGAGCTGATGCAGCGTGCTCTGCAAGTCATTGATCAGATAGTCCGTCTCAAGCAGCACCGCTTCCATCTTGCTCCTCCTCAGGTCCTTGTTAAGGGCCTCGACCATCGCACTGTGGTTCTCCTCGTACATGCGCAGGAGACTCTTCAGCTGCTTGCGACGCCATTCTACGGGCTTGGTAACGCCGCGGTTGAAAGCGTCGCGCGCTCGTTCTACTACCTAAGGTGAAAACTAGTTGTTTGAATAATTACTTACTGGAAGAATCAAAATGGGAGTTGTGTTCGTCTACAACAAAAATAATGTTAGCACTATGGTGGTAGTATGTACGATGTTAGTATGATTAAAACCTAACCCGCAGCTAGTAGACTATCAATGTTAAGGGTCTGAGAAATTTCCTAGCCCTTTAATTTATATTATAACATAGGGTCGTCAATTAAGTACACCTGTGTAAAAAATACGATCCTTTTCAATAAAATCCTTTTCAATTAAATTGAGAACAGAACGATGTAACCACGTCAGGACTTATCTTCTCCCACAAAGTTGTTCCAGCATAATAAAACTGAATATTTCTACGTTTCTTGTTACTGATTATATAGCGAAATACACAATGATGTATTACGTGAAACTGCGCTATTTCGATGCAACGAGAAAGTTTGTGTGCTATTCAAAGTCCTTGCATAAGCTTAGGCGCTCAGCATTTTGAATTCAATACAAAAGAACAAAATTATTGTGTTTTAGAATAAAAAAGGAGTTTTGAAAAAAGAGTAAATAGCTTCACATGAACACTCGATAGCTAGTTAAGTTGGTCAACGCCTTCAAAATGTTGGCCCCAGGATTCCTTTCGAATGTTCGACCATGAAATTAGCTCTAGGGTGTTTCTATTGTTTGATTAAGTATCCAGCTGCACACTGCGACACAGGGAAGTATAGTACAGCGGTAAGCTTAAGTTTAACTTTTTAGAAACCGCAAATCGTGACGTTACCAGGTATTTAAATGAAAAGCATTGTCTTGGGCTGAATAAAGGCGGAAGGCACTTACCTCACCCAGATTGGTTGCGTTTGGTTTGGAATTAGTGACCGTTCCTGAAACAGAAAAAAAAAACATTTATATATTATAGTTTGACCTCACAATTCATGGTAGAAGCTGTGCCTTTTGCGTTGTAGGTCACGGGTTCGATTCCCACCCAGTGTGAAACTTATATTTTTAAATGGATTTTTTCATTCAGTTGGTTTTTTTCTTCAATAATTTCTTGTTGATGTAATTCAAGTTGAAATTTTATAACGTACGTATATACGTTTTTGTAGGCGTAGTACCAGCGAACTCATCCTACGCCAAAATAAAGGACTAGAACCATCTTTTAAGTCAGTGTGTGTTTTTTGTTTAAACGTTTTTTATTTTATTTTTGGTTGTCTATTTATTTTATTTTATAATTGGTTGTCTGAAAGAAATCTCTTCAGGGATAAGACCGCTGATTGCAGAACATAACTATCATAATTAGTTCTATTACACTACTAATTATATGTTCTTACTGCAATCAAGTTTTTATTATTATTTATTATTATATATCATTATCTGAGACCCGAGTCTTCGGTATCAGTGATTAAATGATTATTTGGCATTTATTCATTACCATGATAAGAAACACGCGGTTTCACAGATAAATATATAATTAACCTTTGTATGTAGAAATTACATATTTAAGAAAACTACTGACTTAAATATCGCGCTTTTGATTACCAATGCGATCATCATATGCACGTTCTGCAAATTTATGTTCGAGGTTTCATTTTAATAGTAATATTTATTTTCAAACACACTCAATGTTATGCCCCTTCTCATTTCTAATACTGCTAGTCTATCCAAATGTTGTCTGTAAGAGATCGCTTTATAGCGATAATACTGCCCATTGTGTCACCTCTTTATTAGTTAACATTTCTATTTTTACGCTATTGTTATCTTTTTGGTGTGCAATAAAGTATTATCTATCTATCTATACAAATACATTAATTTTGATCCAAAAAATTACAATAACATTTAACAATAGTACAACAATATTTTTTTACAATATTATAAAAAATATTGTTGTACACAGACACAATGTATTCGTGTCAAAAAAATACTACAATGTAAAAATGTCTTATGTCAAGTTCAGAAGTTCGGCTGCTGTAAAAGGGCATTGTCAAGGTGTAATGAATAATTTGGTAACACAAATTAGATGTCATTCAATTGAAAATAAAATATATGGTTATAAAATGTCTGTAGTCTAATAGTTGATGTAAAGGGGCATTGTAATAAATAATAAACAACCTCTAATGATCCTACTGCAGAAACACCGGCCTACTCTCGATAATTGAGAGTGAATTTTGATCTACCACGGGAGCCCAATTCGAATTGATAGGTGTCATATGTCCTTGAATTTTTGGTTCTAAGACATGACGGTTTCATGATTTTTTTTTCCTTCACCGTTTCGAGAACGTGGTATTGCGCACATAATTTTTTTCAAGTGAAAAACTCATTGGTGCACGAGTTGGTTGGAACCAGCGACTTATAGATTGAAAGTCGGCGTCTGTGCCGCTGGGCTCTTCAATATACTTGGATTTAATTGTCTATTTTACTCTCGTCTCGTCTCGTCTCTCGTTTTTATCTCGTCATCCGTGGGTGGAGACAGAATGGTGTTGTTTTGAACCATCACCGGCATACATGTCTGTATTGATCTAACTCGTGTAGAGTTAAATTGCAGTGCGTGGGAGCTCGATGTTTGCTAACGGATATTGACTCGGATGCAGAACCTTGGAAGTGTGCCAAGTTTATTCCTTACTGGTACAGCAACATTCTGGCTATGCGTTAACTGATATTTTAGTTATGAAACATCAAACTATTTTATAGTTTTACAATTTCCGCTGTAAAAACGTTCATACGAACTTGTTTCTAAGTTATCTATAGTAGTGAAAAATTCCGCTGCGGCTCTCTACCACACGAATAATCATGCTAAATAATATATAATGAATTGCTGTTCGTTAATCTCGCTAAATCTCGAAAAATCTGAACCGATTTGGCTGATTTCTGTTTTGTTGTGTTTATAAGCAGTCAGTCAAGACAAACTTGTAAATTTTGTGATTCAAGACAGATAAACATTCTTGGGTCAGCTAGTCCATACAAATAAATAAAATTTAAGTGTCTGTTTGTAATGTTAAAATAACAGCTTTATACTAAATGCATTTGAAAGTATATACCGCACTTATAACAAAAACAGCATTTTTTGTAATTTTTGTCTGTCTGTTTGTTCCGGGAAATCTCCGAAACGGTTGGACTAATTTTGACGGGAAGTTCACTGGCAGATAGCTGATGTTATAGATCTTATAACTTCAGCTATCTGCCAGTGAACTTGATGTTATAAGTGTTTGTAGATACCTACTGTATCTACAAACCTACTGTATCTACAAACGTTCGTGTTACAAATCATTAAAGTTTTAAGGATTATTGCGTTCAACAATATGTGGTCACCGAATCATTTCATTAACTTTTACAATAATGACAGTCCAAATCGCTTTAGAGATAAACCAACCGCAAACTTTGACCGCAACCGCATCTTCGTCTGGCGTCACAGCTCAGCTGTTTGTAGCTCTGCCTTCTGCGTTGCAGGTCGTGGGGTCGATTCCCACACAGGACAAGCATTCGTGTGACGACAATAGATGTTTGTTCTGTGTCTGGGTGTTAATATATATTACTAGCTGCGCCCCGCGGTTTCACCCGCATAGTTCCCGTTCCCGTGGAGAATACGGGGATAAATTGATTTTATTTTTTTCGTTAATTTTCCAATGTTTTAATAGTTATTCTGCTATTCGGGACGGAAACAAATCCAACAAATCAAAAACCATGGCAATCGGTCCAGCCGTTCTCGAGTTATAAGTGTTGTAACAAACACGAATTCTTTTATATATATAGATTTTATAGAAACCTCAAAAATTGTAGCCTATATGTTATTCTGATGTATAAGCTATATTGTGGTAAAGTTTCATTCAAATCCATTCAGTAGTTTTTACGTGAAAGAGTAACAAACATACATCCATACATCCATACTTACAAACTTTCGCCTTTATAATAGTAGTAGGATATGTACGTATTTATAAAAATAAAATTCTATCAGTTATCTAGCTCTCATAGTACAAGCAATGCTTAGTTTGGGCATAAATATTATAATACTATACGTTTGGGACTGTGTATAATGTCCATGAATATTTATTTAAATTAAACTTGTACATACTAAAACAATATTGGCAAGTTAACATAATATTGGCGCTTTAGCACTTTTGCTTTTTAACTGTTGACAAACCTACCTGCAATTATTATGAACTAGCTTATGCCCGCGGCTTCGTTCGGGTACATGAAGATTTAGTCTATTATTTCAGGATGAAAGGTACCTTATGTCCATTTCTGTACCCCTGACTAATTCTGTACTGATTGGTTGAATAGTTATGGCGCGAAAACGTAAACAAATAAACTCACATTCGCATTTATAAATAATTAAGTTATGATAGGTACGCTTAGCTCTGTAATCTCATCTTGATGGATAGCTGGCAAAGATAGTTGATGCTATGACGCAAACAAAACTCGTAGGAAATTCACTTAATATAATTAAGGCCTTATCATACTCATCCAAAAATACGAACTACACATCAATGGCGATATTATTTGTACATACGCTTTGTTTTTAGACATTAGTATAAAAGCCAGTAATGCACAGCACTAGCTATTACACTTGTTCACACACATCACAGCAAATGTAATAGTTAGTATGCAATATTTATTTTCTGACTTTGAAGCGGCCTCAAAGGAAACCTGTTCTACCTATGAATACTCTTATTACGACAGCTTAAAGTTAAATTCTCTGTGATTAAATTATATATGACGTCAACTTTCCCGTCATGTCAAAAGCATGTCATGATCAAAATTAGAATGGTAATTGACCATGAAAAGGTAAGTCAAAGTAAAAGTCAAAATACTTTATTTCCATTGAATTCTTAATTGACACTCCATGGGCTAGAACAAGCAAGAAATCCCTTAAAGAAAGACCTTTGTAAAACAGACAGACTCAGTCTTGCATTTAAATATCAAAATGCATCATTTGGTATTCAAGTGTGTCATGGATCTAAAACACAATTTAAGATAATTTGCTAATGGCAAATTTCTTTTTTTTTAATGGTAAAAATTTAATTTTTTGGGTTCTTTACTAATAAATTTATATTGTTTTACTAATTCTTTTCGGTACTCAAATTCAGTATTATCATTTAGTATCGTCATTAAGTATTGCCAGTGCCAGTAAACAACACTATCGAAAAGAAAAACAAAAAATATGCTCAAGAGACAAATCATATGCAGTAAAGATAAAGGTTTTAATTTTTAATGCATTTATCACACAGCAAAAGAGTGTAGGTACTTGAGGGAGAACCTGTTAATCAACTAAAAGACATATTATTATCAATAATATGTTAAAATGACGACCAAATACCCCTACGATTGCATAATATAAAACAATGAAAATGCAACAAATACATACTACTGCAGTAGTGGTACTACCTAAAAGCTCCTGAAGTTAAATGCTTACTTCCGCCCATAACAACAGCAATACAACTTAGTTCCTCCTCAACCAAAGTATAGCATATGAACGAATCAACAATTAGAGAATTACATGTTCTTTCACATAACAATAAAGAGCTATTTATATACAGAAAGCTGATCAAAGATACAAAGTTCATGGGTCATTTGATATACAATGCATGTGTACCTACTGGCTGCTTTGTTTGACATCCGCAGGTAGGTTTATTGACATAATGATGATTATTTATTTATTCATTGTATGAAGAGAACATAAAAATGTAAAGCGATATTACTTATTATATTTTATACACAGTCAAACTTAATATTTTTATGATTGAATGAGAAGGTATCAATTTCATATTGTTTTTATTGTTGGACTTATATTGTGAGCGTTTTAATTGTTATTCTGAAGCTCGATTTGATAACCAATGAAGTAAGGAATTCATTTTAAAATTAAGCATTGAAAAAGATATGAAAACATGGATGTCCTCTATAAGTAACAATTAACTAGCGGATACCCCGCATGTGGTACTTCGCTAAAACAAGATCATCAGGGCTAGCAGCTATCTAGATTGTTGTAATTAATAAAATAATAATATATCTTCTATACAGTATCATCCATTTCTCCAAAAACTTTAAGGACTGCAACAGTTTTTGACTATTTTATGTCCACGGGTTCAAATTTAATAATGAGATCACAAAAAAATTACCTTATGTAAATGAGAAATGAGTAATTAAGGAAATGAGTTGTTATTAAATTTGAATTAATAAATTTGAAGGTATATTAGTTTGAGCATGAATTAGTAAGAAGACATCCAAACATTCACATTTATGAATTTATTGGGATAATTTGTGAGTTATTTTTTATCAATAACAGTTTTAAGTTATACCTAAATATGAATTCTTTGATGATACAACAAACAGATAGTACTTAGGTATTACTAGATATGTTTAGCCAGACTAAAGTTGAGACCAAGATGGATAGAGATAGATGACATTATAGTTAATAGAAGAACATTCAGGCTAACTTGCTCTGTAATATATGTGTAATTTGTAACATGTAGCATAACAAAAAAGATTACATACAGCAAATGCAGTGTATGATAGCATCACGCCAAAGTAAAGGAATATTAATTTTATGTTGATATTACTTTTAATTGAATGAACTTTGGAATGCTTATAATAAGACATGAAGATAATTTTGTATCCTGTAGGGGCGTAGGTAGCGAGTATCATCTAAAGATTAATTACTGAACTGTTAATACACAGCTACCATCACTTTTATATCATTTAGGTCTAGACGTTTTATAAAGTCGTAAGACGAATATTGTAAAAACTTACCAAGAGTCATTATATATGCTTCGGACGAAGACTGGTACGTAATAAAACAGGTTCTGGTTGGATTTTTACCGCATACGCTATAAAATTATTGTAATATTTTGACCAATTTTAGACTCAGTAGTTCATATATATCCACTAGACTAAGCCGGCAAGTTATACTTATATCAATTTATAAAATGTTTCACCCTGTGCTAACTAGATACAAACAACCTATCCCGCCAGCTGTTCAAATTGTACAAATGAAAATGAATGAAATTGTATCGTATGAGTAAATAATGAATCAGGGTTGCAAGATTATAATGTAAATTATACGAATAGAAAAGTGCGAAAAGCTCTAAAAAGGCAAGAAGCTAAAAAATTTCTCCTGACAAAGTTCTCTATTCACGTGGGGAAATACGTTTTAGTCGTGACACGTTTAATTTCCAATATCAACAGATTTTATACATAATAGTAAATAACTGTTGCATTACACGTATACATTCGAATATAGATGTTCATTCTGTGGTGCACTGGCTGAAGCTAAGGATGAAGTTACATTTCTTAACTAAGATTAGGATATAAGGTAATACAAACCTTATTAAACAATGATTAATAATTGAGAGCAACTGAGATGATCGATCGAGCGTCAACATATACAAACAAGCTTGAAGGCTGTGATTTAATATGCTTGTAATGTTAATGTCAATTGTATAAAACTGTAAATTTTTTAGTTATTTTTTTATATTGTAGCTTTTAATACATCCTTTAATAAATAAATTAAAATAAAATTTACGGTAATCGAGGTTCAGATGTTCAAATAATATGTTTTTGATTGTCATCTGGCATCACTGCCATGTCACAGCATTGTTGACTTTGAATTTTTTGATCAAAATTATTTGCGTCTTGGTTTGATGCATGTAAGCGCCATCTACTAAGAGATACTTTAACTAACAAGTATTTTAGAAATTTGCAGATGGCGCTAAAACCGCAGCTCACTCCCTGGATAGATACTGCCGTAGCTGCTGCTTCAAAGGGCGTGGCGACTAGACACGTAGTTGATAGGGCAATGCATAGATGACGCTGAATGATTAATATAGTGAATTTACCAAGATATTTTCATACAAGGTTTTGTGTAGCCTATTATATAATTAAGCGAATCGAGGACCAAAAATTTAACTTAAAACGAAGAAGGAAGAATTAGGACAGAGATAACAAATATACTTTTAGTACTTATTTTCCTTTTTTTCCTGAGTTTTAACCGTCTACAATCGACAAATATTGAACTATCATTACAAAATCACAGAATGTAACCTACATTCTGTGATTTTGTAATCTATGTTGATAGTTAAATGACCTCACAGTTCAGTTTAGTAGCCCTGCCTTCTGCGTTTTAGATTGTGGATTCGATTCCCATCCAGGACTACTATTTGTGTGTCAAATAGGTACAGACACTGTGGAAGCTTATGTTGATATAGTTATATTTGGTGACCATATATTTAAAATATTTGAACCCACGGTCAACCAATCAACTGAACTGAACCTTTAAATAGACAAAAATTAATTTTGCCTTGATCAGATCTTAGTTTTCCTGCTGTACCATTGTTATGTACCTACTGCAATGAAGTTATTATTTATTATCATCATTTGAAGAGCCATAAGAATCACCGGTTGAATGAAGCGTTGAGCTCCAAATAATGCTGTGGACGTGTTATTGGCCTATGATATAATATTGTGGCGACAGCATAGATTTAAACAAGAAGGAAGATACGTCTAACATTACGAGCATAATTGTTACCAAAATAGCTTCTTCCAGTATATAATTAAAAATATATTGCCCTAATGCGTCGGTATATATAATTTGTGATGGGCTCTAAACCCTTGATCATTATTTTGTGTTCATTTTTATCGATAAGATAAGACAAGAGAGAAACAGAACAAAAATGGTTTCCTGAGAAGAAAACCATTATTTTTGCCTTAGTGTTCTTTTATTTTCGTGTAAGTGGCCTACTCTGGTGTCGGAGTTTTCATGCCGCCCAAAGACTTCCGAAATGGCTTACCGACTATTATAGCCGGGACCGACATCTTAACGTGTCCGAAGCACGTAAGCGCTCAGTTTAAATACCACTTTTCTTTCACCCATCCAACTTCTGACCGGTCCGGGAGTTGCTTAACTTAGGTGATCTGTGATGAACAGCTACGTAAGCTTCGCCACGAGCGCTTCGTTAGTGAAGTGTTTCATGGATTGCAGACTTTTAATTAGCATGGAAAAAATCGCCATAAGCGAATGTTTCTTGAGAATATTCTGAGATGATTAAAGATGCGGCTGCGACCGTACATTTAATTCATTTTATCTGAACTAATTATGCTAAATAGTAATCCTGAATAATACAAATGCTTATTAATACTAGTGGCCTTAAACGATAAGAATACACCTAGTCTGTTAACATAATACATAATAAACATTTGCAATGACCTTAGAGTATCGTTATTTACGTAACAATCATCACATACTATCGAATGCGCTAGCTTGACCATTAGACCGAGTCTTTGCTGACAGCAGAGAGCGATTTTGATTTTGAGTGATTTTGAAGTGGGTTTTTAACCCTCGACTTATAAAATTTTGTTAGTTTTTAAGACCACAGATTTATAGTATTACTAGCTTTTGCCTTTTTTTTGTTAATGTAGATTTTGTCAATCAATTTATTTGTGCTTGAAAGGTACCCTGTCCTTTTCCCTATTTCTGACGTGTACGCAAAATTTCGTAATGATCGGTTGAGTAGTTAAGGCGTGAAAGTGTCACAAACAAACTCACATTCGCATTAATAATATTAAGTTTTATTTTAGTTCTCGCATTAAGAATGTTTGCTTACAATTAGTAGGTATACTTTAATACAAATATTAAAGCGAAAAAAATCATGTAAGCTATAATTGGAAGTAATTATCAAACTTTCAAAATTCCTCCGTACCAGCCTCTAATGTTCCCACTGCAGGAACACCGGCCTACTCTCGATAATTGAGAGTGATTTTCAAAATTAACATTGTTTATTATTGACTCATAACTAACGTAAATGGCAAACAAATGACAGGTGACGTTTGACCTTCATAGGATGTTGTTGTGAGTTCGATGGCTTTGTAGGTATGTCTGTCTGTTAATATTTGTGGCAATGCCTTCGTGATCTTATTGCTCCAATAAGCATGGTACGATTTTATAGGTAGCGAATTATATGGCAAAGGTGGTCTTCTTAGTCTTACAGAGACAGATAATACTATTGTATACTACAATAGATGATAAGGTTAACCAAACATTATTACATAAAACAGTATGAAATTGCTTTTTGGGCGGTTTTATCACTAGTAATCAATTTCTTGCAGATAACGAGATGAACAGGATAGGATAGAAATTATATGGAATATTCAGGTGTATCTATTAACAAATATGAAATTTGATAGATATAAATTATACTTTTTGGTCTGCGAAAGGAAAACCTTTCGCAGACCAAAAAGGAAACGAATACAGGAGTTTTGCAGTCGTTCAAGTTCGTTGACGTGAAATTCAGTTAGATTCAGATAACAAGCGTCAGCATAATCAGGTGTGCATAATCAGCTGTGCTAGAGAAATTTTGGTGGCAATGGGTAAAAAGTTACGTAATCGTCTGTGTGAAGCAGAAGCAGCAGACTTCACGGATGACTTCACCTAATTGTGCTTCCCATCAATGATAACGCCAATTTTTTTTACGGTTTTACATGGCATGATAATACCATCAAAAACAACTGAATGTACACGAAGCGAAATTGCTGAGAAATCGGTGAAAATACATAAAAAAATATACATTGGAACCTCCTCCTTTTTTGAAGTGTTATAAACCCGTCGTGCTGTTGCTCAGAAAAACAAAACTAATTTATTTCGCGTATCTCGGAAACGGCTCTAAAGACTTGGATGAAATTTTGTGGTTGTGAGTTTTTGAGTATTTCTTGTAAAAACGCTTTTATTTTATAACTAGTCTTGAGGGAACATAGCTTATTGATACAATACCTATAAATAGCCTTTTTTATTGAAAACATACATGGAATACATTGCTTTTCGAGTTACTATGTTTTGTGAGTTTTTTGTCCACCGATATTTCATGCGTCATGGTTCCCAGTAATTTAACACCCAGGCACAAAGCAAACGTCTATTCCTCACACTAAGTTTCATCTTGGGTGGGAATCGAACCTACAGCGCAGATTCTGCAATCTTCGCTGTAGGTTCGATTCCTACCCAAGGTAGGTAGGATATGTACCTACCTACCTTGGGTAGGTACAGGGTGGGTCGATCCTAAAATACTTACAAACTTTTATTAATTGACGATTATTTTAACGCAGTAAAATAAAAGAAACTATGATTATCCCATGAAATATCTAGAACACCAGTAAAAAAAATGTTCTAAAATACCTTTCTCCATTTCCACGTCTTCTATATCAAGTACAACACTATGTCTATCGATCTTTGTATGCACGTCACTATACGCGGCGCGTTCGTGCTGTACTGCCGGTGGACTCATGATGACTGATCGTGGTAAGTTCAGGTCAAATCAGCTAATGGTAAACCGGCACGTTCAAGGCCAACTTAGATTATGTAAAGATTATAAATAATTAATAAATTTTTTATTCCTCTAATGAGATAAGTACCATAGGTTTTTAGGGTGAATAAAAACGAGTTGGCCTCATAACACATAAACTGGCTAAACCATTAAAACTGACTGTAATTTAACTTGTCTGTAAGACAGGACAATCTGTAGCTCCTAAGACAAATTATGCATGTAAGACAAATTACATGCATAACTTGTCTTAGGAGCTCCTTTGACACGTTATATGCGAACGAAAAAGTTTATTTGTGCCTAAATAAATTGCTTGCAAATAACGCTGGGTCACTATCAACTTAGCTACCAACTCACATAATGCCACTAGTTAGGAATACAATTTGACAATCCTAATTTGGCTGCCCTAAAGTTTTATTTGTCTGAGACGTAAATAGACGCAATACATTTTACAGGTAAGTTCAGGACTGGAAATAATGATTATAGGACAGTAATAGGACAGTAATTATTTTTTGGTTCCAGACACGCTAAATTAAAAACTGAGCGTAAGAGAGACAGCGTAGTTACTCGTATCATCTACGGTTTAAACAAGTACCATGGAAACTTGAACTATCACGAATGCTTTAAAAAACAGTGATTCGTTAAGCATTGACTGACGAATTGGTAATGGATTATTACGAGTAATCCCTTAAATTTGCAAGTATCCTGTGCCAATTATTTTACAACCTCGATAAATTGTAAGTGCGTGACTTACAATTTATCGATATCGTAAAATTTTTGCTCAGCAATGCTAATTTTTATAAAAAATGGCCGCACTTATCTTGCTACGGCAACACTACGTTTAATTCTTTTAATAGTAATAGTGTAGCCCTGTAGCTGAGGATTTAATGTTATTACAACATTCCTAGAAAAACATAATCTCCTCCTTTGGAAATCGGCTCAAAACATAAAATGCTAATGATTATCTTCTTAATTAATTAATTAAATCAGCTATCTAAACACACATTAACACAGCCTCGAAGTAATGACATTAATTAATACAGCACGTGAAGTGACCAAAATCATCGCTGCCCCAAATTTTAACTATATTATCAACGGTATTAAGCTCACTGTTAAGTGATGGTTAATGATTACCTCCGCCCATTACAACAGCAGCAGTACAACTTAAGTTCTCCCCGACCGAAGTATGAGAAGACCCAAGTCGTACTCCGTTGCGCTCGTCACCCGAGACATGTTACGTGTCCTGTGCTTGAGTTTTCACCGGCACCCACACCCTTGCACCGGAACACAGCAATGAGAGCAGCACTGCTGTGCTCCGGTGCAAGGCACCGTGGAGGCAGTACTTCTCATACACAAGTTCTACTGCAACTTTTTATTGCTCCTTTAGCACCACCCAGGGGGTACGAGTAGAGACTGGAGCAACTTGACCTTCCAAGTGACCATGGGCGCCGCTAGGAATCCTTTCAGGGAGGTGCCTAAACGAAATATAAATATCATTCGTGTCAAAATAAATGTTTTCTATTCTATTTTATTCTAATACATGTATGTTATATCATTTAGGTCAATTAATGTCAAATTCAAATCGCGCGGGT
This sequence comes from Aplocera efformata, assembly GCA_921293045.1. Lineage (NCBI taxonomy): Eukaryota > Metazoa > Arthropoda > Insecta > Lepidoptera > Geometridae > Aplocera > Aplocera efformata. The sequence goes on from OV121055.1 coordinate 5,593,299, forward strand.
ATTTGAATATGCTTCGCTCGTCGAAAACAACCTCTGTGGTTAATGGCTCGGGGAATCCCTACTGCCAAAAAATATTAAGTTTTTGTATAATTTTCCCGACAACACAGGGGGGTGCACTTGTACCCAGTGCACCCCCTTGTACCCTACTGGCGGCGCCCATGCAAATGACGTAGCAGCATTATCATTCCGACGTATCTGCACTTCGATATACGGACTCGAACATCTTAAAGGTAGAGGTGATCATTTACAAGGTTATCGCCGCAAATTCGTTCTCACCAAATAATTGAACAAAGACCAGCCTTTTATCTACCTTCTAAACATTTTTTGACCGTCCATTGACCCTTGAAAATGCTCCAATAGTATAATTATGGTAATTCTCAGCAGTTTCGCTGTTTGGTATCAATCGAGTAACACAAGATCAATGTTGATTCGACCACCAATTCCTAAGACCGGTTTCTGTCCTTGCAATATTAATTATAACACAACTACTTTTCATAGAAACCAGTTTGTTGATGTTGATGTAATGTAATTATTTAATTATACAGTCCTTTTAAATTTATTTACTTTATTTTATACTCCTACAATCTGATGATCTGAAGATATTTTTCAAAAAATTTCGCAGATGTAAAATTTTTTGCTTACTATCTTCTATAAATACTACTATAAATGTGAAGTTTGGATTTTGAACAGTAAAAAAAGACATCAAAATATACAGACAGTAGAAATAGCGGGATATTACAGTAGAAATAGCGGGACAGCGGGATATTGTTAAACAAGCTATTTTATAAGAGGAAAAAAAATCGTTTTTTATTTATCGATCATATTATACATACATATGATTTCAAGTAAAAACCAATGGTTGTATAGATTGATAACAATTATTTAACGATAAGTATGCAAATTATCAATTTAGATTTTTAATATTTTGCGGTCATTTTTTCCATTGCAGTATACCATTTTTATATCATTTAAGGGAAGTTGACGTAACAACGAGTAAGTGAGCCAAAACTAAACTGTAGGAGGCGCAGTGAAGATGAAGCGCAGTTGAAAATAAAAATAGTGAACTGTTTCCTCGTCGGGAGGCAAAACCGTCACATCAGAAAACCTACAATCATACTAATATTATAAATGCGAAAGTTTGTCTGTATGTATGTTTGTTACTCTTTCACGCCTAAATGGCCGAACTGATTTGGATGAAATTTGTTACGAAGATGCAGGGTGCATAACATATAAATATTAGCCGATGTATTGACAGAAAACCTACAATCATACAAATATTACAATATAAATGCGAAAGTTTGTCTGTATGTATGTTTGTTACTCTTTCACGCCTAAATGGCCGAACTGATTTGGATGAAATTTGTTACGAAGATGCAGGGTGCATAACATATAAATATTAGCCGATGTATAGACTAGATACTATATATTCCGAAAAAGTACTCTCGTAGGATGGGCATCCGCGGGCACAGCTATTATTATAATATGTAAGGTAGGTAATAATTATTTTGTAACAACGCATAGCCGTACGTTAGAAACCATTTGACACACGCACCGTTAGATGGAATTATAAGATAACCGGTAAATTCAATATCATTGATTTATTTTATGTCGTTCATTTTAATTAAGTAAATAGCCGTGACAAACCGTGTATATATTCGCGGAACGAGTGACAATAGACATCACGCAAGACCTAATATCTATATCTCTTAACCAAATAGTATAAAACACACAGTTTTCGTCTGTCTCTTTCGGTTTTCTCCGCTAAATTCTAATTTTGATACGGAGTTCACTATAATTAAGAGATTTTTCCGAAAGGTTTATATGTATAACACATGCATATTATAACAGAGAAAAACTAAAAATTTCAATGATTTGTAATGATGTCGTGAAATATATATTTTTTGGGCACTTTCATTGAACAAGATCCGAGAACAAACTTTACGCATCATATTTATGTTCACATGAACATAAATATGATTATATCTACTTTAAGAAAAAAAAATGAGGCAATAAAAGAATGTTATTTTCAACCCGGACGAAGTAGCGGGAAACAGCTAGTATCCGGCGATTATTCGAAAAGAAATAAAGCTGTTTGGGTAATTTTAAAGCGTGCCGCATTTTCCTTTTCTAATTATATTATTAAGTAGACATCAGTGGCCTATGATAGGAATAAAATATTTTATATCATTTCAGTAAGGCCAACAGTCGCTTTAATAATAGGCTACGGCAAACGGTACGTGCATACAAATTAAGTGATTCCCACCATTAAATGTCTTTGTAGGCGTGTTTCAATAATGTCCTACAATGGAGGTAAATGAATACCATTCTTTTACTTGAAATTACATACTCATACGTACTAATTTATTGACACGGTAGAACCTTAAGGTACACTTGTTTTCCTTAAATCTTCTCGCACTTAGTTGCTATAATTAACATGGCTTTAATGATTATTTAAAACTTATATTTATTGTATGTTCTTGACCATCGTTATTATGTATTATTATGCACTGGAAAAAATGGGAATCATAGTATTGTCCTGTCCGCCTTGATTATGTCGTGTCCGTTTCAAAATTGGCATTCAAAATCAAGAAGCTCTTAGCTATAAATAATAATCTATTCAGGCATTTGAAGATCATCAGCTCATTACCATTACACCAAGTCGAGGGTATTTATGTTGTACAGGTCTGGATCTTAGACCACCATCATTATGGAAAGGCTGGAACAGGCATAATCTTAACAAGTAAGACTGGATAAACCATGAAAACTAACTATAATTTGACATAATATATCATGTCATGTGTCTTACGAGATCTAGTGACACGTTACATGTACATGAATATGTTGCATGTACGTATATTTAGACGTCTCCAAACAATACTTGAGATCTAAAGGAAGAAATACCTCGAGTTTGATGTGGATGATGATGCTAAAACTAGTTCCTAGGTAAATGTAGCAGTAATAAGTATTTATTATACCTACGGTCAGTTTTGTCGTAAACCGTACTTATGTATTTAAGCAATTACGCAAATTGCCACGTGCAACATGCTTTTACGCGATTTTTCTCAAGACTTCGAACCAGGAAGCATCTATTAAATATCGTTTAATAGGTATTAATTATGACTTGTTACATACCCCTCAGCGCCTTTATGTGATTGTTTTTGCAATTATATAAGCAAACAAATATTCATGGACATTTCACACAGCGCCTAGCCTTAAACTAAGCGTAACTAGCGTGGGACCGAGTCTGTGTCAGGGTGTTAATATGTAAATACATAAATTATTCATATTAACACCTAGACACAGAATAAACATCGATTTTCGTAACAAAAATATTTGTCCTGGGTGGGAATCGAACTAACGGCTTACAGCACAGGAGGGGTAGCTGTGGGTCCAGACCTAATTTGTGTAAAATTTATTTTGAATTATTCTGGTGGAATTAATAGCCATTGCCGTTAAACATAATAAGCGGGCACGAATCTTTTCATTAAAATGTATGATTTTATTTGGAATTTGGTTATTGTTTGTGATATAATTTTTGTCTAATTTTTCGGTGGATTATTAAAGTTATTAACACCATCGACACAATGCACGCTGTGCTCATTAGAATTAGAAGTTACACCAAGAATTTTGTTAAATAGTTTATTTTGAAATCGTTAGCAAAATCTTTAAACAGAGGCCCATTTAAAAAAATAGCGGGTATAATAAACATTTTGCGGCGAAAGTTAATATCTGTTTATATAATCTGTGGTGAAAGGCAAATAACAATGAAAAATTTGTGAAGCGCATTCGTTTTACAACGACCGATCATTTAGCCATCAGTTTATCGATGAGTGATTAATTCTTTAAGTGTTTTCTTAAAGTATGTTAGAGTGAAGTAATCCGTACGTCCCTACTATAATATAAATGCGAAAATAACTCTGTCTGACTGTCTGTTACAAAACCGCTGAACCGATTTTGATAAAATTGGGTAAAGAGATTGGAGAGTTGGTTAGAGAAAGGGTAGAGATTGGAGAAGGACATAGGACTTCTTTATCGAAAAAAAGGCTTGAAGAGGTTGAAATAGGGATAAAAGTTGTTAGTGAAAAGTTATTACAAACTTCATCTGTTCTTTTTCATATTTTGATGTCGTTCTCTTTCCTAAGTTTCTCTTAGAAGTTTCTGTTCTAATATTTTTACGTGTGTAAACTTATTCACAGCGGCTAACCCCGCGGGACGTAGCAAGTGTAAAATACAATAAATAAACCGAGCAATTAAGAGTCGACCTCACTCACCGTGATTTCCGTATAACCATCAGTAACTGTGCGAACGAGCTTCGGTTTTATGATATTTTTGGAAAAATAATGCGTTTTTACTCGTAATACGGATAAACTTAAACAGCAAAAACAGATAACAAAACCTAAACATAAAATGTCGTCCAAATCGTTAGAGCCGTTTCCAAGATACGAAATAAATAAATAAATATATACCTATACAAGAATTGCTCGTTTGAAGTAATAAGATAGATACTCTGTGAACATTTCAACAATTTATCTCTTATGGTTAACTAGCGACCCGCCCCTGCTTCGCACGGTTAGTAGAGCATCAGTGTCGTATCAGAAACTACCCATGCGAAGCCGGGACGAGTTGCTAGTGTATTATACATATCAACCTTCCTCTTGAATCACTCTATCTATTAAAAAAACCGCATCAAAATCCGTTGCGTAGTTTTAAAGATTTAAGCATACATAGGGATATAGGGACAGAGAAAGCGACTTTGTTTTATACTATGTAGTGATATTACAGACAAGACTATCTTGAAGCCTATAAGCCAACAAAACTAACACACCTGATTATCCACCACCATGAATTGATGCACTTGCATTGTTGTGTTCCGGTAGAACGGTGTGGGTGCCGGTGAAATTACTGACCCATCGTTGAGACGTTACATCCCTGTCATCCCCGTAGATTGACGGGCGCAACGTGAAGCGACTTACGTCTTATCAAACTTCAGCAAAAGAAGTACTGGAGTCGTTTTACTGTTATTTATAGGCGGCACTAACCAGTTTATCAGTTCTATGTCACTTTAGTAATTTAAATAAATACAGATAGACAATTTATATTATACTAGGTGTACCCCGCGACTTTGTCCGCGTGAAATTTAACAATTTTATAACATCAAAATATAAGTAGTATAACTACTACTCCTTATAACATCAGGATTCTGAGATTTTTTTGCGCATATTTATATTAATTAAATTTTTGTGCATATTTATATTAAATAATTAACATTCATAAATTTAAATGTAACGTTTAGTGTAGCGTATCTACGAAGATACTTTACACAATTTTTTTCGCACTTGCCTTTGTTTGTGTTATAATAAAACGACACACTAAAACACTTCATTACATTTTTTTTCTTAAATTTACTTAAATATAATTTAATTTTTAATTTCATTTAATTTTTCATTAAATAATTAAAAATTCATAAATTTCTCATGAGCCATCAATTGTCAAAACGATGCCAGATCTTTATTTGTATTATTGAATCATTAAAAAGGGTTGCGTATAAATAAATTTAATTAATTTCGTATAGTTTTATATTTAGCTTGACTTAAACGATTTACTTTCAATGACGTGCAATTTCTAAATAAACAGAAATCATTACATACAAACTTCTTGTATAGCATTTTTCAATTTAAGCCTAATGCTTAAGGTTAGAAGATTAATATTAATAAATTCACCTCGATCAATTTACATTCACCTATTTCACTGGAGTGTTTATGTAATATAAAAATTTAACTTACCGTTTCCATTCATGGCGGGACCTGTCTGTACTTTCTCGATTTGAATGTCCAGTGGCGTATCGTCCACGATGTTAATAATATTATCAATTTCTGATTCTATATCGATAACGTGCACGTCACTATTCCCTTTGACACTCGCGTGCGGACCTGACGGCGATTGCATGTCTACTGTTAACCCTTGCGTATTGTTTTGGATATACCTTTGCGTTTGTACTGCCCTTTCGGTCAAAGTACACTTGTTTTTGAAAAGTAGCAAGGTTGCTGTGTGGTTATATATTTTATTATGTAATTATGGGGGTAAAGAGTTCTAATGTATACGAAATTACGGCGCAGGAAAGCGTCCGGCGTCCGTCTCCCCGGGAGTTTAATTCTCATGTGTCTGTATCACCTGCTTCCATACCCATTGGACTGGTATGGCATAATAAACTATTGCTTGGGGTAGAAATAATTGATATTATAATACAATAAAACGGCGGAATCTTATTTGTACTCCTAATAATAAAATACATTACTTACATAATTATTTTTTTTATAAATATTGTACATATGTCTGATACGTTAATGGCATTATTTTAAAAAAAAAATCATCACTATGTTGAAGTTAATATTTGATGACGGTAATTCCAGATTCTATATTAGTATTTAAGATTTGGTCACTGGTATTTGGTATAAAATATTCCGTGGTTTGGTAGCGTTACGATCACTAGGCTCAGGTTGTTTCGCCACACGTACAAGGTAAATTATATAAAATATTAAAAGATATGTACTTAAATAAACAGCAAGGTCGTGTTTGTTCATTGATAACTTTGGACTAAAGTGTAAGAAAAAGGGCTCTTTGGATACTATTATTAACCTTTTTATACATTTTCATGCCGATGACAGAGAGGTAATATTTAATTAAAATATGGTAGATGTTACGTCTTCGAATTTTTGGTTCGTAGACATGCCGGTTTCGTCACGTTGTTTTCCTTCACCGTTTCGAGAACGTGGTATTGCGCACATCATTTTTTCAAGTGAAAAACTCATTGGTGCCATTGTGGGTTTGAGACAGCGACACGCTCATAAATAAGCTCATTTTTATCGTTTAGTAATTAACTTAATTATTTCTCACAAGGGTAGATAAACCGGCTAAATTCGGACACGTTTCGGATTTCGCACAATGAGGGTTTTGTAAAAATTTTTTTTATCTTTCTCATATGACCTGGTGAACTTCGTACCACCTTAATTGTTATTAATTCCCATAAAAATACCCATTTCGATATTTATTGTGAACAAAAAAAAACAGATTAATAGTTATTGCGAGATTGACGCACGACAATTGATTTAACAAAAGACAAAAGATGATAATGATAACATTTTGATAAAATTTAAATTACAAAATTCATAAAATTGCCTTAATTTTCATTCACTTTGTCTGACCTTAAGTTCAATATCATTTTGTTAATAAAAATAACCAAATTGTTGAAAAAATTTGGACTGAGTGGTAAAGTGGTTGCTCTTGAGCTGAATTTGTCTATAACGTTTTGTTTTAATTCATTTTGTTAATTGGTTTTACAATTTTCTGGGTAATTTTGATTTGAGGATGATGTCTTATAATAATTCATAATTTATTTATTTGTAAGAAAGTAGGTATATTTAGTTGTTAATATAATAGGTATATCCAAATAAGAGTGATTCAGTACATTATGTCTCCTGATTAAACAAAAAATAGTAATAAGTCATTAGAATAACATATATTGATACAAGTGTAAAAGAGAAGAACGAAGAAAACGCAACGGAATTCGGAGAATTTTTCCGTGGCTTGGTTGATACTAGCCCTGCCTTCGGAGCAAGGGGTCCCGGGTTCGATTCCCGGCCGGGGCACACTTTGTGTGATGAGCATGAAGTTTGTTCTCGGGTCGTGAGTGTTTGTCTTGTGTTTCTGTGTTGGTCCATGCCATCTGCGACTCAGGTAATCCTATTGCAGAGGTATGAGTGGGTGTGTGTAGAGGTACGTTTATTTATTTATAAAGAAAATAAAGTGTTGTATAATTATTCTATCAGTTATCTAGTTCGCATAGTACAAGCTAGGTATGCTTAGTTTTAGGCTAGATTAGGACGATGTGTGAAATGTTCTAGAATATTTATCAATGTTTGAAGGTCAACTATTAATAGAAAAATTAGCATGTCAGTAAAAATAATCAATATGTAACAAAATGTAATTCTCATTGCCAAACCCATGATGTTGATAATGATAGCATTTATCAATCATTACCATGCACAAGATTTAAATATTCACTGATGCCACAAAAACATTATTTTAGCAGTAATTTTTTGCTTGATTTTAAAGATTCTTGTCATTTACTCGGGAACATATCAAACATTGAATAGCATTTAAATGGACGTTATGTTTTATTTTCCCAAGTTGCAGGATGGGATAAATAAATTTATTTTTATGTTTAGCGTGCCTGTCAAGAAACATTTGAAAGTTTTTAATACAGTATTTTGTTTCATAAAACACACGTTTCTTATACGCATATGATACATTCTTATTTCTTATACGCATATGATACATTCTTATTTCTTATACGCATATGATACATTCTTATTGCAGGTAAGAGACAAAAATATGGAACCTTTTGAAATCGCTACTAATATTTTTGTAATTTCCTGTTTGTGGCCTCTAGACATACAAGTATTATAATATTTTCCTGTTTTTGTTTGCTTCAAATAATGTTAAAAAGGCAACAAAAACAAACCATTAATCAAAATGTGCACACCTATAAAAGTAAAGTTGTCAAAATCATGTCATATGGCTATTTGCGTTAATCAGACCGATAAAGATGCGACTATTAAAAAAATTAAACTTAATCACCCTAATTAAATCGGCAAATAATAACTGGTGCTAATTTATCTTTCAACTTGAGTTTCAAACATTTATCACTTACGTAATTTCATTAAAAGATCAATCAAACGATTATCATAAGTGTCTAAGATAGTCCAGTGTATTGGCATCGCCAGCCACAGAGATGATAGCTTTAGTTCAACGGATTTGGGAAGGTAATTTACTCAATCGTGAAAAAGCATGTCAACCTTACTATAGTATAGAGGATGGATGCGTTGAGTGGAGTTGGATCAAGGAAATTAAACAATTGGTTTGAATTACAAAAAATCTATAAAATATCTAATGTGTAGTTTAATTATTATATAATATATTTTTCATTATCATCAAAATATTCAAAAGCATGAATAGTGCATGAGATTGAATTGAATTGACTATGAGATTTTTTAATTTAAGATATACGTAGCAAAAATGACACTGGCATTTTTTTGTATATGAAGAGAGATTTATCTAGAGAAAAAAAGGAATACCGTCCTAATTAAGTCTGACCCATAATTTTCAAACTATTTCTGGAATTCATATTTAATTGTAAGTATAAAGGATACGTAGCGCATTAGTGCTACGCGTAGATCGATGCAAATCAATTATCCTTATACTTTTATAGTTTTCACCAGTTCATCTAGGACTGTAGTTACAAACTTATCAAAATAAAAATACAATAATAAAAAACTTGACAGGCAGAAGAATATCAATAAATCGATTTCAGTAGGTACCTTAAAGTAAAAACATTCTTAAATACATAGTTCAAAATAAATTCCTAGGTCTACTGCTGAGGCGCAGTGACTCAAATAGTATCTTAGCCTCCAGCGCCAGAGTCCACCAGGCTTCCCACAATTCAATTTCGTTCAGGTTCCAAACGGGCGGCCAACCGACTCTGCCCGCTCGGATGATCCACGAATGCACGCCTGACTGCAAGATCCTCATCCATACGGACAACGTACCTGAGCCATATAAATCTTGCAGATTTGTTTAAGATATAAGGCACGGCCACTAGTTTTACGATTTCTTGATTCTTGCGAAGTCTCCAAGAGCCATTTACTCTTTTCTCCGTCTAGGTCAATCGGATAATAATACATACAGTTAAATGCTAATCAATAGAGCACAACATGACATGACTTTATGTTCGCACGTTAATAATTGACTCATTATTTCCACCTGTCTTTAGCTTTTCTTATATAATAGTGGAAAAATAGAGGTCCTAAGGAGGTGTTCTATTGAAGGGCTAGGTTTTCATGTCGCGAATGCGAGAAACCGTCGGTCAGTGAATTAACACATTGATTGCTCAGGCGATCTTTAGCTAATTTATCTTATTTGTCAAGATATATGTCCCAACTTTGGCCCCGTTTGGCCGTAAACCACTTGGCAGTGATGCTCAACTCAATGCTACTTATACTGGTCTGGGTCTTCCTATACTTTGGTAGGATGTAATGAAGAAACATAATATAATTAACGTGATTATAACGAGCTCACACTGTTCTCTTTATCTATGCAAGTTAATTGTGTTTATTATCCGGGAACCTATCTTCCAACTTACATTGTCTGGAAGAGATCTTAGCAATAAAAATAATATGGGTGTGTGAATATGACTCCGCCCTTTCTCAACAGATGTCGTTTTTAGTATTGTTTACGTGTACTAATAAATGACCATACTTGTATTCGATAGTACTGAATGTCAGCTATCTAACGCATTTTATGATATTTGGTTGAAGTGTAAGCAACAATTGTTTTCACCTTTTCGAAAATGTCGGTTTTTATTCCAAATAAACGTCATTTGCGGGAAGTGTTATTACATTATTTTATTGCGAAGAAAACTGCAGCGGAAACTTATCGTTTGCTTGTGGAGATTTATGGTGAGCATGCTCCGTCTAATACAACTTGCAAGGAATGGTTTCGACGATTTCAAAATAACGATTTTAGTACTGAGGATAAAGAACATGGAAAACCACCAAAAAAATTTGAAGATGCTGAATTGGAATCATTATTGGCGGAAGATTCTTGCCAAACTCAATCAGAATTAGCTGCAGCATTAAATGTTGATCGTTCAACTGTTGCAAAGCGTTTACAAATGATGGGAATGATTCAAAAAGCCGGTGACTGGGTTCCACATGATTTAAAAGAAAGAGACATGGAACGTCGGAAAACCATTTGTGAAATGCTGCTTCAAAGACAGCAAAGAAAAGGATTTTTGCATCGGATAGTCACAGGAGACGAAAAATGGATACACTACGAAAATCCTAAACGCAAAAAAGCTTGGGTGAAACCAGGCGAACCAGGCCCATCACAGCCAAAAATAAATATTCACTGTGCCAAGGTCATGCTCTGTATTTGGTGGGATCAGAAAGGTATTGTATATTATGAGTTGCTCAAACCCTCTGAAACTATTAATGGAGAAGTTTACCGACGACAACTAATGCGTTTGAAGCGAGCCATAGAAGAAAAACGACCAGAATGGGTGAATAGACATAACAAATTAGTTCTTCAGCATGACAATGCCAAACCGCATACCGCAGAAGTCGTAAAAAGATATTTAGAGGGACAGGACTGGGAAGTGTTACCCCACCCGCCATATTCACCAGACATAGCTCCTTCGGATTACCACCTATTCCGGACGATGCAGACAGACCTTACTGGAGAAAAGTTTACTTCATGTGAAAGTATCAAAATTTGGATTGACAACTGGATAAGCTCAAAAGACCAGGACTTCTTCCAGCAAGGAATACGAAAACTACCTGAACGATGGGCGAAGGTTGTAGCTGCAGATGGAGCATACTTTCAATAATTTTTTTTTTTAATTTTGTAAGCGAACAAATGTGTTTTATTTTGACAAAAAGGGGTGGAGTCATATTCACACACCTATTACATTGTACAATATTTGGTTTGATGGTAAAAATCTCCTTTGAGAGTGCGTATCACTCTATATTCTAGGGGTTTAATTTGTATCTTTCTGTATAAAGGGAATCGTTTAGGTTGCTAGGACCATTTGACATGGAATAAAAGGCATGTAACAAAAAGAGTGATGAATATAAATGTTGTTGGTTGCTTCCATACTCCTTTATCAGCCGCTTTCGAATCATCACTCCTATTTCTTTCATATCGTCACATACACAATCCTGGAAGTCTTCGAGAAGACGTAGTTCGCTGACCCATTGAGAAAAGGGCAAGGGGACAATGATGATGTGTTTGTATAAAATTTCCTCGCTGTTAAAACATACCCTTATGTTGATCCACAACCGTAGCGTGGCGTGGGTAACTCAGCAGGAAAGGAAAACTCTAGTTATGTAGGTAGGTATTACGCTGCGCTATTATTTCGTAACTAACTAGCCGACGCGACTTTGTACGCGTGTTGTGCGTTTATCAGATTAGTGGATGCATCTCGTTTTTTTTTTCTTTTATACTTTATGAGGGTGTTTGGCTGTATGTTGTTGTGGTCCTGAATACTATTTCGAAGAGATTTTGATAAATATCGTATAAAAGTGTATTATTAAAAATAAAATCCATATTAAGGTAAATAAGATAAATCTAAAATTTGCATTACGAAATAGGTAATTAAAAGAAAATAGTTAAGAAATGTAGGCTGTCTCAGTGCAAACGCCAACTAAATGAAAATGGAGATATCAAAAATTAAATTATTTACTTGTAAATAACAAAGATTTTATTTTTAATACAGCTAAGATCAAGATAAAATAATGAGTTATCACATCACTTAATCAACATCAACATAAATCACTTAATCAACATCAATATAATACATATAACCTTTTCATGGTCACAAACTTTACCTAACACATTAGATCGTTTTTTACAAACCGTATTTAGGTTCTAATTACAAAGTTTAAGTTCTTAAGTACTACTTTCTTCTTAGAACATGTTCTGAACTTACAATTTCAAATAAATAAATATTCATGGTCAATAGACACAGCGCCGTCTAGCCCAGTATTATAATATATGTTTCCAAACTATGTACTTATAGATTGTAATTTGAATACAACATAAATTCCGAAATAGTAATTATGATTAAAGCAGGAAGTGTATAATAACTCTGAATGAATACCGGTAACTGTATATATGTTTTCATTAAAATAGAGTCTATCCATTCAATCGTAGCTCTTTCCAAAATGTATCTCACATATAAATATAAGAAACAATATTCATTCTTTAGCTTGCGGTGGTTCGAGCGGTGGATCGAGGCCAAAGCGTGGCGATGATTAATTTTTGATATTATTTCTACGTAGTTGACAACGTTAAGCAGAACGCTATTATAATAAAAGGTATACATTCCAATTCGTCAATAAAGAAAAACAGACAAATAGAATTACGCGTTAAACATATATAATAGTTATGTCAGAGAGGTTTTTCAGAAGAAAGGTTATAAGTAGGAAAAATATATCAAATTATCGTCAGAGTAAAAGCTTCTCAGCATAGCATAATGATGATAATTATCATAGTGCGCAACATTATTGCCAGGAAGGACCTAGATGCAAACTAGCCCACGTCGATGGCCTGTCAATCATTAGAAATGGGTCAATAAAGATTATCTATAGTACTGTAGTAGTAACTGACAGCAAGATTTATTACTACAACTACATAGATACAACATAAAAAAACATAAACATAGTAATAATTAAAACATTTACATACAATATAATTGAGCACTTATTAATAAAATTAGATAAAATTAGGTGGGAGGCAGTCCCATTGTATTATATTTAGCTATGTATCTACAAAAAAGTACTAAACAAGTGATCTCTCGGTAATCTGGTTCCCATAGTACAAGATATGCTAAGTTTCGAGTTATATGACACTGTGTGAAATGTTTCTGATCATGTATTAGAAATATGATTTTTAACAGAGTTAATTTATAGTTTAAATATAAAGCCAATTACGGATTTGCAATACTATACTCAGCAATTAAGTTTATTTTGGAGTAACTTTCAATATAATCATAATATAGAATCTGATCATCATACAATATAAAAAAAAAAAAAATGTCTGTATTTATGTTTGTTACTCCTGTACGCCTAAACGGCTCTAATAAACATATAACAGTAAGATAGCTTATATACCCTAAATTAACACAGGCTACTTTTAATCCAGATATATTATAGTAAAGTATTTTTTTGGTGCTTACATAAAACACAACTTCTGTCAGTTCTTTTCGACCGTCTCATGTTGACTTTTTAACTGGGGGTAACATGGCGTAGCGCATCTACTATCAAATATAGGTTTTCAAAGTCTGTTTCTTTCACCTTTAACATACAAATTGTCGGTGATTGATTCAAAACGTCATTAATCACTGGCAGCTACATAATTGACCTAATCTGATTTTATTGCTCTAATGGGTATAAGTAATTCATAAGTCAATATTTATTGATCTGATTACAAATACGTTTATTTCGACCAATAAATAAAATTTTTGTTAATGATTACCTACATCCAAGAACATTTCAATAATATATTTACATAAAAAAGCAGGTTATAATATTTTTGTATACATTTAGTAAATCTAAATTAATATTCTTTATTTTACCATTGGAAGAAAGAGGTTACCAGCTGCCATCCTAGATTAAAACGATGAGGTGCGACCACTTGCTAATGATATCGGAATTTAAAGAACAGCAGAACTATTGCTTGACTGACACTCGTTTATGGAGGGTAGTAAGTGATACTAGTCACTGTCACTGTCATTTTGGACATCATCCGATGATGTCATCGTCAGCGGATGATGTCCAAAATAACGTCGTGCGTATATTTACCGGTCTAGTTCACCATGGAGGGTCGGATAGGGTTTGAACAAGAACAAAACTTTGTAAAACTTTGTTATTAATGAAAAAAGGCTCCAATTATTTTTAATATTTTTTTATTCAATAATGAAACGGTTTTTTATTTTTTGTAACCTATTATGTCTCACTGCTGTGTAAAGGGGTTTCCATTCTTTCAATCACGTCACCACCCGTTTCAGGGTCTACCGCGGCGTCGCCTACAATTTTCTGGTACGAGTAACGAGTTTAGCACAGAGTTCTGCATGCATTCGAGTTACATGTCCTATTTACGCGGGAAAAGACTTTTACGTCTTCCCAGTTCGGGGGAAATTGAATAGTTATGTCTAGTGTCCGTCTTACTCACTAAACCCATAAGTTACCGTCTTCTGTCGTGATAGTTATGTCATGTCTGACGCGATAGGTTCGAACTTGCATTTACTATCCCGTCCCGACAAAAGGCACATGACTTAATTAACTTCTCCATTACTATTACTTGTTATATAATAATATTAATTATTATTGAAATAGATAGAAAATGGGTTTACGACAAGTATTTATAGTGTTAAGTATTTATTACAAAGCATTGTTTCGTAATAAAACATATTAAAAATTAATGTAACTAATTCTAACGTCGCACCTTGAAAATAATTCGGAAGTATGAATGAGGAAACCGATGCAAATTTTTTTATGCGCTGGAAAAGCCTTGACGTATTATACAACATTACGAACATTTTATTTCTGAATCAACGGCACAACCATGTCATACTCACTTCTTATACGTCTATCATCAAGTTTACACAAAGCTTGGTGAAAGACGTGTAGACCATGTTGCTCGCATCCATAGGTGAATATCCTCAGAATCCTCAGTGTGGATGTCGGCTTAATAACAGGCATTTAATTTAACTTATTAACAGACCTCGGGTGACGGGCGCAACGGTATGGGACTTGGGTGATCTCATTCTTTTTCGCCTTGTTAGGAGCGAAGGTAATCACTTATCAGGTGGACTCGCCCCGGAACACAAGACAAACACCCAAGACCCGAGAACAAACTTCATGCTCACCATACAAAGTCTGCCCCGGCCGGAATCGAACCTGCGACCCCTTGTCATATAAAACAAATATAGAGCCATAATTATTTAAAAAAATTGTCTGACCACGTTTATTTTAATTTTCATCAATCATTATAGGTTATAAATTTCATACAACAATCAACATAAACCTTTTTATGACTTTGAAATAAAAATCACGTTTTAAAATGATATTATACTTACCTACATTGGTTCTCGTACGCATAATGAAGTAAAGGTTAATTACATAGTTGACTTGGATCACCTTGATCTCAAAGCTACGTTACCTATACGCATCTAACCGGCTGGTTTTAAGATATTTTGTTGTACACCAGTCCACAAGATTCCGTGATTTGGTACATAGTACTTTTTTATGAAAGGGCCTTGCGTAAATCGATTTTTAATCGCACAGACGACTACGTTGTCTTCAAATCTATATTACGCGTGTTGTTTTGTAGATAAGCTAGGATTTGGTTTTAGATTAGCATAATATAAGTGATGATATATATAATACAACCTAAGTAAAAGATCGTGCACTTGAGCCCTCAGCTAAGGAGCTGTCGTGACGATGATGATAAGTAAAATAACTTGCAAACAGGGTTTCATACCATAAATTTTGTTTGTTGGGATATCCAGTATACCATTTAGATTGAACCAAGATGAACAAATTAATCATAACACTAATACTATAAATTCTAAAGTTTGTCAGTATGAATGTTTCTTACTCCCTTACACCCTAACGGCTGAACGGATTTGGATGTAATTTGTTATGAAGGGGGTACCTTCATACACTTTATAAACACACAAAAAAGTAAAGTGTTGCTGGTAACACCGCGGGGCGTTGCTAGTATATAAATATAATATACTATTATAGATGACCAACTCCGTACCACCTAAAGTGGCAATTTCATAGGAACAAAATTACCAATTTCGATATTTTCGATTTGGGCAAACAAAACAAAAAAGCATTGAAATCAGTCGAGACATTTTCGAGTTTTTTGCTAGACTAGTGCTTTTATAGTATTTTTTGTAAAATATAGAAGGATAAATGGACAGACTTAAAAAGTTCCCTTTTTTTTGGGTACGAAACCCTCAATAACCTAGATCTCGTATAGAAGAAAATTTTAATCTGGTTCGATATTATTATCAAGTAGGTAAGTTATACGATTATATAAGATCTCTAGGTTGTGCACTTGTACGTGGATTACAGAATAGTTGAAAGCCGGTCGGACCGGTCTGTACTGTTGTTTGTTATTTAACTCAAGCTTATTTAATCTTATATACATACAAAAACATTTTCAATACATTTATTTGTTTGTATATTTTGGTGATGCTTACAAATATGTCAAATTACAGTCAGTATTTATGGTTTAGCTAATCCAGCTACCCGAAGGGAAGGAGTCGTTGCAGACTACTTAACCAATTTTCCCGTATGATCGCGTCTCATGGCATGCCAGTACATAAATCATATGTACTTGCCATTTTACTTGAAAGTGTATTTTCATGCATGCACTACTAGCATGTACCATTTTTTTTGTCTCTGTAAGCTAGTAATCTATTTTGCTGACATGTGCGTCGCCGCCTTAGCATGCAACTATACACGCACACCTTATGGTAAAGACAAAACTCGTTTTACATTGTAGTTCTAAACAATAATCTAAGTCACACGGTAATAAAAAGTTTTTGTGACTCATATCCAGTAAAACCAGAATAAAAACAGTTTCTGTGGTTCCGTTCTTGTTTGTTGGGCATTCTTATATCATTTTTATCTGATTGATCCTGAATAAGTTCATTCACTGCTCGACCGATCAGTTTGTTACGAACTCTTGTTGAATCTGAATCAAATTGTTTTTTAAGAATTAAGACTAAAGTTTTAAGCGGATATAATTTTTTTTTTTATTATTCTAAACAGGTCCTGAAAAGGGTTCCCTCCGCCGACTGCCTTGAAAATATGCTTTGAAATCAGCTCATCCCTTTTGGAAATATGTTTCATCAAAATAATTTACCACGCATAGACTGACAAACAGTTTTCAAACTTGATAAGTTTTTCTCCTCCCTCTATCAACGTTTCGACTAAACGCTCAAAACGTTATGGTCCTTCTTTAATAATCGTCAGTTGTTGAACCTGTTTAGTAACGCCATCTATTTCGACTGCCACGTACTGCTTTTCATTATATTCTTAAAATGTCAAGGTTTCAATCTTTACCGGCAGCACAAACACAGTGTTGTATTTTTCCGCTAGATGTCGCGTCAATGCAGAGATGAGAAACATAATATCGGCTAAGTGCGATTTAGACTCCAACACAAATTATTTCGTACAATCAATTATATATATAGAGATATTTGTTGGGATACCAGTCATAATAATAATAATAATAATACAAATTCTGTCAAAATTTCATTATAGCATAGACGGACATAGACTGACGTTTTATTGTTCCTTGTTCCTTACGATACAGAACCCCTATCTATAGATTTCAGATCTTCATGTCTTGTCAGAGGAG
The DNA here is from genome assembly GCA_921293045.1 of Aplocera efformata. NCBI lineage: Eukaryota > Metazoa > Arthropoda > Insecta > Lepidoptera > Geometridae > Aplocera > Aplocera efformata. Next base: position 5,611,293 of record OV121055.1, read on the forward strand.
CTTGTTAGGTATAATACATTATAATATATATCAAATTATAGACATTTCATGGTTTAGTTAACCGACAAATCTTAGGGGAAGGAAGGGAAGAAGGAGAAAAGGTATTAAACAGAGTTGGTATTTGGAAAAGAAAAACTATTTCCAACCCATAATGCAATGGAGTATTAAGAAAATGAAAAACCACAAACATCCCGATGATTAAATTTTTTTTCTGCTATCCTTACTAACACAAAATGATAGATTCTTGTAGTGTATGAAGTTTGAACGAAGAACAATACATTTTATTGTATTTGACTGGTTTTTGGCAGGTTTTTTTCTAGTAAGGGTGCGAAGGAGGAGAAAGTGACATTTACCTACTTAGAGGATATATATGTTTGTAATACTATAGAAAACGTTAAGCTATAGAATATAAAACAAAAACGAAATTTATTTCAATAAATACCTGTCTACAATACTTCTGTTAATTTAAATGTGATTTTCGTCTTCATTTTGGAGAAAAATCATATGTACACGTTTACCTACCATTTCAATTACGATTCACTGAGGTTTGATGGAAGAAGTCTCAGTTTTCACGGTTGTGGTTACCTATTCATAACTTTTTCATTAATGTCTATTACTATTATATACAATATGAGTTACTACTATAGGTATTATATACAATTAGAATATTGACTGCCCTGTAGTTGAAGTGGTAGGAGCCCTTCTTCGAAGTGAGGGATTCCGGTTTCAGTTGGGTGATTGTATATGATCATGTCATTTATGACACAAGGAATTCTGGTGCAGGAGTGTGAGTGTAGAAACGATTGGATTATTTAATTTACACTAGTCGATAAATTACTGGTTGGAAACTTTCGAGCGGCTTGAAAAACTCCAAAACCAGAGTTAACCACTAACTGACACGAAAGAAACAGACTAACAAACAGTTTATTTGTTTTAGAGTAGAAAGAAGAAAGAAAGAAAGTATTTAAAGGAAAATTCTTAATCTTCTTTAATAGAACCCAATTGGTTTTTTTATTTATTTACTATAACTCATTCCGTGCTTCCGGTCCTTTCACTATCCCATTCACAGCAATTTCAGCATACTTTGCAATAAAATTATCCCAAAACTTTTCTCTTTCACCCATAGGGTTTTTCATCATTTGCAGCTTCCTATTAACGTGGAGGTAATTCAAATCACTATTGCCTTTGCTGACTGGCTCCCAAGAAAAGCCTTTTAATATTTCATCCCCAGTCGGTGTTGGATTTCTGGAAGAAAATGTTGTTAGAAGTAAGAAGTAAGTTATATTAAGTTTCAAGAAGCCTTGGCTCTGAAATTACGCATTTGCTTTAAAGCAATTTTAAAAATACAAGTTAGAATATAAGGTTCCAAGAACCTGGTGGAACGTTTGTGTTACAATTGTTGTTTACTGCATTTATTATGATATTGATTGCCCTTTGGCTTAGTTGGTAGATCTTTCTGCGCATTCATTGGTCATGGATTCAATCTACCCAGTACAAATATTTGTGTGACGAACGTAGAGTTTGATATGTTCTGTAATATTACAATATACAAATAAGAATTCTATATTTACAAATAAGTATTCTATCAGTAACCTGGTTCCTATAGTACTATAACAACAAATTTAGTTAAAAGTTAGATAGCGCTGAAAGAAATGTAAAAAAGGCTTGTTTAATTTGGTGACTTCGTTAAAAGTAATTAATGAATTCAGGAACGTTAACTTTTTATAATTAAATAATATGCGGGGAAGAACCTGGGGGAGACCGCTATCCAGTTGTGAATAAACAATGGTAAGCTTAAAAAAATGTTATTGATTCTTAATATTATAATTAGGGGCTACAATTTTCAGTCCAAATGATAACGATAAATTTTGGATACCTAAATAGACATTAGTGTCTCTTTTTATTGAATTCTAAACGACCTGTTACATAAAAAGACAATACCATATTTTGTAACTAGTTTTAATAATATTTTAGGAACCACTTGCCAAGTGTCATTTGGAAGCCCATACCGAGGGTTAAGTAGCACCAATGTATTTAATTTCGAATATATAGACATATTACTATAATACATATTTTAATGACACACGGTGTAGGCTTAGTAATAGGGCTATCATGGACTTATCCCTCGTAAATTCATCCCTCGTAAATTCGCAACCCCAAAGAGACAAATTATTTAGATTCGCATATAATAACGCTGCCAAGCTTGTAAAGGGTAAAAACCATATTTTAAAAACCGATGCATCAAGAACAAAATTGAATAAGCTTCACATAGAATAATTAACTCACCCAGTTTTAGCGAAATTGGTCCACATCCTCACCATCCGTCGGAGTACTTTTTGCTCTGTCTGTTCGCTCGGCATTTTACCCAGTTGCACGTAGTCCCTTCTGATTCGACAGCAAACATGCAAGTAGCATAGCTCATCCCCGACCGTAGCTCCCCAATGTTGGATGTTGTATCTTGAGCGCCGGCTAATATGTTGACTGTTCTCGTTCAACTGCCCTTTGTAGTCAAACATGTAGTAAAATACAGATGACGCCAAGGTGTTGGTAAGTTTTTTCGCTTCGTAGTTTAAAGAATAAATTTGCAATACGTCGCCGCCATAAACGGCGTATTCCAGCACTGAATCATGGTCTAAACTTTTCGAATCTAAATAGTAATCCACAATTTCTTGTGTGGCGTGCTTGTAGACTGAGCTCTTACGATCAAATCTGTACCCAGTTCTAATTGGAAATTGCAGCATATTTTCTTGTGCATAGTGGGACAGTAGTTTCGGTTCAAAAAGAAAATGCGAGACATAGTCTAAACCTTCTCGAGAGTTATAACCAATTATTACTGGAACGTCGCTAACAACAGTACCATTTCCAGGATAGGAAGACAGAACAGCATCGGAGTAGTTTTGTTCAATGACTGGTGAAAAAGGCTGTGCGCCGATATGATATTCTTTAGAATCAGCATTAGATATGACGGATAATACTTTACTGAGTAAGGTCTCTGCGTCAACTTTATTTAATTCTTCCAGTAGTTTTGCACTATCTTCGGTCTGGATGTCTAGTTTTTCACCAAGTTCAAATGCACTTGATCTTGAATTATCATAGTACAAAGAAGTAAGGAGTGCGTTTCCACTTTGAATGATGGCGCTAGAAAATAAACCTTTTGCTTTTTCACTGTATAACAATATATTTACTAAGGCTCCACCTCCACAGCTTCCCATTAGCGTCACTTTATTGGGATCTCCACCAAAATTCTTAATATTATCTCTTACCCATTCAAGACCAAAAATAAAGTCTCTCAGTCCGTTATTAGCTGGTATAACATCATCTTCAGTCGTCAAATATCCGAACACACCAAGTCGATGACGGATGTTGACTACTACGACACCTTCTTCTAGAAATGGATCTGGCGAATACGTTTTTGTACCGTTGAAACCAGTTTTGAAATCATCATTATAGTCAAAAACGATCACTGGAGCGAAATCTTGAAGATCGGGCGTGAATATATCGATAAAAAGACAATCTTCTGATCCAGATATACCAAATGGTTCGTTGTTTCGCATGCGGGCGCTATATTGTATACAAGTGGGCTTTTCTTCAAATACTTCTAAAATATTGTCCCATTCTTTGTGAGCTGCTGGTGGCTGGAAATTACAGAGGTATTATTCTTTATTGCGATATATTTGTAACTAGCTTTTACCAGCCTCGGTAGCGTGATATTGTCAACCAATTCCGCTTGTTTCATACCAAGTTTACCCCTACCCTCACCCCACCCGCAATAAGTTTTTAGCGAGAAAAAGAAGCCTATAATCGTCTCCAGAGTCTCCAGTCCCATCTATCTCTGTATCAAAATTCATCCAAATCGTTCAGCTGTTTAGGCGTTAAAATGTAACAAACAAACTCACTTTCGCATTTATAATATATAAATATAATAAATATTAATAATTAATAATAAGTTTGGATTTTATTGGATGTCAAAACTTGCACGTATTTTTTTCTTACCTTGAATCTAAGTTCATTGACTGGGGCAGCCGCGTAAGGTATCCCTTTGAACGAATAGTAATCATTGCTTTTGAACAATGTTTTTTCTACTTTACCCAAAACAACACCCTGTTTAACTTTTACTTCTACTGTTTCATCACACAGACATACTTTTACTAAAATAAGTAATGCTAAATTTGTGATCGCTTGTAATGTTTTGCCCATTTTTTTTTTATTATTTTTTTTAATTTTAATTATTTGAATTAATTCTTTACATAAAGCATGCACATTGTGAAGTTAGTTTACTAATGATAGAGATAACAGCATTATGACGGAAAAGGTGGACGTGTTCTTTACTTATCATTTGATAAGAATGGATTGACACTTATCATTTATAGTTTAAGATTTTAGTAAAATTCTCTGTAGGTATATCGGGAATGGATTACTGTTAAAAGATCGAGGAAACCTTCAAATTTATAATTATACGTTATTGTAACTAACCTATAATTGTAGATTAATATTGAAACGGATATTGACTTTCAATCCAATGGTCGCTGGTTTGAGACTCATAGGATTGAAAGTCTATACTATATTATAGCACTATACTATAGTATAGCACTATACTATACTTGCCAATACCACGTATGTAAAATAGTCGGCGGCGTGTTCTAGATCAAATAATCAAGCACATGCGATTAGTCGCATAAATTTGTTGAGCTCGACTGATTTTTTGAATGATTCATTCACTTTAATCGATGTTACAAATAACAACAAAAAAACTTATTAAACAGCTAATTTTTATAGAAAAAGCTTAGTAACTATGAGAAGCTAAAGTTCATCTTTAGTATTCTTGAGAATTCCATCTACAGCCTTCTCTTTATATTTGGCAAGGAAATCGTCCCAGAACTTGATCCTATCTTCGTGCAAATTTATCTTTATTTCTAGTTCGTCATTGATAACCAAACACTCCTTATTTTCTTTGGTTGCAGGGGGCCACGTGAAATAATCTCCTGGTGGTGGTGTAGGATTGCTGTAACAAATTGTTTTAAAATTATTTCATACGGTTTAGTCATTAAAACTGATTTTTCTGTTAGATAACATACAACATATTTCATAAAAAGATCCAGAAAATAATTTGATGATTCCGATGTTTGTTTTATAAGTTTTAGTAACTTTAGTGCCTGTGCCGTGCCTTTGAAATAAGGGGCCCGGTACGTGTTTGATTTATGCTCAAGTCAAAACATTTACTATTAATTTACTGGTATAATACTCCTACCCAGTTTTAGCAAAGTTGCTCCATAATCTTATCATGTTCCTCAAAACCTTCATGTCATCTGACTCTGGATCTTGTAAAGCTTTTTTGTACTCTTTATTTATTGGCTTACAAACAAATAAGTAGCACAATTCATCACCCAATGCAGCTCCCCAAGTACCTTCTGTTGTCGATGCTAGTTCTAAAACTTTATTTTTTCTCATATTAAATTCACCACTGTAATCGAAAGCGTAGTAGTACACAGGGGTGGTCGTATTATTCGTGTATTTTCGCACAGTGTAGTCAATACCGTAAAATGACATAGAGTCAGCAATATATTTCAGTAATTCTCCTGGTCTGCTTATTTTAACGTATCCTTCTTCAAAGTAAAAGTTCTTTATATCTTGAATAGCTTCGTGTATAGGACTCTGATTGACTTCAAAACGATAGTCAACTCTGATTGGTAAAATTAGTACGAAATCTCGATCGGCGAATGTTAGATACTGAGGCTTTCTAAGGAATCTTTCAGACATTTCTATACCTTCATTAGTATTATATCCAATCATTACTGGCACATTTATATCTATTGGGCCATCTTCAGGCCGCCTAGTGATAACCGCATCTGGATGATCATGCTCTATGACTGGACCGAAAGGCAGAATTGTCATCTGAATGCTTCTCGCATCATCAGCGTGAATTGAATGTGATTCAGATTCTACGATTTTCTGAGCACTAAATCTGTTCAATTCTTTGAGAAGTAAAGAACTCGACTCATGTTGGATATCTAGAGTTTCTCCTAGCGCTCTTGCTCTAAGCCTACCTTTCTCCTTCTCATTGAAGTATGATGAGCTCCAAGATGTACCACTTTGTAATATCGCTCCACTGAATAATCCTTTTGCTTTTGATGAGTGCAATAATATGTCCACCATAGCTGCTCCTGCATCATTGCCCATCATTGTTATCCTAAAGTTATCTCCACCAAAGTTATGAATGTTGGTTTTGATCCAAGAAAGGGCTAGTATAATATCTTTTAGCCCATTGTTACCAGGAAGCAAATCGTCTTCGTAAGACAAAAATCCAAGAGCTCCAACTCTATGGCTGATTGTGATAATGATTACATCTTCCTTCATGAAGAAATCTGGTCCGTAATCCATGGTTCCGTTATGCGTTATTTTAAATTGTTCAGTGTATAGAAATACTATAACAGGTAAACTAGGGTTGTTATCTGTGGGCAGTCTCGGAGTATGGATATTTAAGTGAAGGCAATCTTCCTGTCCACAGAATCCATATTTCTTAAGTGGTCTTATTGGGAGGTTGAATTGTGCACAGTGCTTTTTTTCTTTCATTGCGTCCATAACATCTTCCCATTTCGGATGCGGCTGTGGTGGCTGCAATGAAATATCAATTGTTTTATTTCACTTATCTTAAGTGTACTAATGAGATTACTTTGAATGTTATTTTAAGAAAAACTAATTCTTACCTGAAATCTTAACTCACCAACTGGTGCCTGCCCATAAGGGATACCCAGAAACGAATAATACTTTTCATTTTCTATTATAGACTGTACTTCGACACCGCGCACTTTTCCTGAATCAGTCTGAACAATAACATTTCCATCTGTAACTTTCAAGCAAATCAATGTAGCACTTAAAACTAACCACACTTTACCGGCCATTGCGAGTTTATCATGTGTATTGTATAAACAATTATATCTTTTATACTTCAAACAATAATCGATACAAGCAATGACGTGTCTTTGCGATAGTAAATTAATCTTTCTGTCAGTATCAGCGGTAGCCGATTAGTAATACCTGAATTAACTCTAAAGATAACTTTAATAAATGTTGGCACCGAAATAGTGTCATAATTCTGCTACTAAACACGCATGTTTTACTCATAAAAGTAGAAAAATCCTCTTCTTAAAGAGAAACAGTCACAAGTCATACTTACCCATACCAAAACTATATGCTGATACCTCACCGTGTATTCTGGCATTCATTTCGTGTTTTGGAAAAACTACAAGCAAGAATAAACATCATGACAAACTTTCCATGAATCAGAACCACTTTTGTACAGAGATATTTATAATGCTATTTTTATCAGTTCTTAGACAAAATTTAAGACCTTATAACCGATATAACCAAATTGAGAAAAGACGAAAGTCAGCAAACATGTACTTTGGTGCCTGTCAGTTAAACTCGAAATCAAAATCAAATTTAAACTTGTTTACTCCTTTAGATCTCATGTTTCGTTTTGACACGCCAAAATTTACACGCACTAGTAAAAATGTGTAGCTAGTAGCCCTGCCTTCGAAGCGAGAAGTCCCGGATTTGATTCCCGGCCGGGGCACACTTTGTATGGTGAGGGACACAGGGAATCCTATTGCAGAGGTATGAGTGTGTTAACGTTTTAATGTTGTAATAACAAAGTCTTATTGCTCATAGCTATCTCTTCCAGACAACCTTTGGATGGAGAGAATCTTCTTATATATGTATAGTCTCTTCTATCTTCTATTATGTATAGTCTGCTATATAGTACTATTATATGTTACCAATAACAGTAGTAATTATATAACTATTGAAAACTTTTAATTTATTTGATATTTTTAAAGTATCTTAACTAAGGTGTCTAGTCTTCACGACTCAGGGGAACCCTAGAGCGAGGTCGACAATCCGAAAGCTAGTTGAAAAACATATATTCAGCAAATAGAAAATCTTTTGCAATTTCTGGTGCAACTACCTATTTGTGAGAAAGCACAAATAATAAGACCGTTATGATCATAATTCATCTTTTTTATTCATAGATTCACTAATAATTCCGCCCACAGCTTGCTGTCCCCACTTTGCGAAAAATTCGTCCCAGAATTGGAAATTTTCTTTGTATAATTCTTCCTTTATTTCCAGACGTTTTCCGATATGCAAATAATTTTTGTTTTCTATTGAGTAAGCGGGCCAAGACAGACCTTCTAGTAACTCGTCGCTCTCAGGTGTTGGATTTCTGTAAAATATATAAGTTATTTTTATTTACGTATTTTAGATTTGATTAAAATGCTATGTTTCCACTGCAGGGGCATATTAGTAATCTATTCCATGTGGAATGGATCCGAAGACCCGAGAACAAACTTTGCGCTCGTCACACAAAATCTGCTCCGGTCGGGAATCGAACCCGGGACAGTTGGTTTTGCCTTTTGCGCTGTAGGCCAGGCTTCCAAATTTTAGAGTTCACCAAAATAATACGTCTTACAGGTTAGTTGGTCTGCTCTGCCTTTTGCGCTGTAGGGTTTGTAGGTTTGATTCCCACTCGGAACAAGCATTTGTGTGACGAACATAGGTTTTTGTTGGGTTTTATATGTATGTATTTACAAAAAAATACAATATAAGTATTTTATAAGTTATCTAGTTCCCATAGTAAAATATATTCTTAGATTCAGACTAAATGGCTCTGTGTTGTTGTTCTAGAATATTTCTTCATTGAGTTTATTCAATTGTCATAAATAATTTTTTATTTACATAGTTGTAGCTACCAAAAATCCATATTTGTCACAAAAATATTTGCCCTTGGTGATAAATGAACCCAAGACTTCAGCGCAAAAGGCAGAGCAGAGCAACTGATCTGTCCCTGTGAGGTGCGTGATTATGGATAATTGTAAATTATAATTCTAAAATTAGTAACTCCAATATATTTTGCGGTATATTACAAACTTCAGCCGCGATAATATCTGTATCCGCTTACCCATATTTTGCGAAGTTAGTCCAAAGCTTAACTAATTTCATTTGTACCATTCTCTCTTCCGACTTGGCTTCATTATGTTTCAGATAAGTTTCCTTTAAATCAGGACATTTAAATAAGTAGCATAGTTCGTCTCCGGTCGCTGCTCCCCAGAAAGCATCTTCTACAGTCGATAGCTTCCTCAAATTATTTTTGTTTTCATTCAAATCACTAGAATAATCAAAATGGTAGTAGTATACAGGAGCTGTAGATATTTTTGCATACATTTTTGCAGCGTAGTCCGTGGAGTAAGTTGTAACTGCATCGCCCATGTAAGTTGCAAAGTCTTTGACGCTCTTAATTCTGATCTCTCCGTTTTTGAAGTAAAAGTTTTTCACTTCTTCTATGGCATCATAAAAAGGATCTTGGGTGGGATCGAATGCAAAATCAACTCTTCTAGGCATAAGAAGCGGAAAATCTTTTTTCAAAAAGCTTATAAACCTTGGCTCTAATAGATAATGCAATGTTGATTCTAATCCTTCTCGAGAATTGAAACCAATTAAAACTGGAGTGTTAATTTCAGATGAATTTTCTGGGTAGTCTACTATTAAACCATCGGGATCTTTTTCTACAATAGGACCAAAAGTCGCTACGCTTCGTTGAGTTTCTTTAAAATAATCTTTCGGATTAGCGTGCAAGTCTTTCATCGTTATATTGATAGCTGGAATATCGTTCAGTTCTTTGAGAAGTTTTTCACCATTACTTGGGGATTTGTCAAATAAATTTGCTAGTTCAAATGCTCTTTCTTTCACGTTTTCCTGGAGTATGGAAGAAGTCCAAGCATTTCCACTTTGTAAAATAGCAGACCGAAATAGATTTTTCTTTTTTGAATGCAGCAATAAATCAATTGCAGCTGCACCACCTTGAAAACCCATCAGAGTGATTTTGTCCGGATCTCCGCCAAAGTGTTCGATGTTATTTTGAATCCATTCAAGTCCTGCTACTATATCTTTCAATCCAGCGTTTCCCCAAAGTGTTTCATCCTCTAATGAAAGGAAGCCAAATGCTGAAAGCCTGTGGCTTATCGTTACTATAACAACGTCTTCTTCAATGAAGAAATCATGTTGGTAGTCTGAAGTCTTGTTGTAAGAGTTCATGAAATGCTCATTGTATATGAACATAATTACAGTTCTCTTAGCATCGTCTGCTCTTGGAGTGAATATGTCTAAGTAAAGACAGTCTTCGACACCATAGTGACCCAAAGGTTGACCTTTTTTGATATTGTTGTTGAATTGGGCACATGCTTTTTTCTCCTTGGTTGCGAATAAGACACCTTCCCACGGTGGTAGTGGTTGAGGTGGCTGAAAAAATTTGCAAGAAAAATTGAGATCGTTCATTTATGGCTTATGATAAATAACGATGGCTAAATGAGTGGTACAATTTAACTAAATACACGTTGCTGTTTTTTTTTGGGACCCATTGTCAAAAATTTTTAATTAAAAATTATGATCAAAACATTTAATTTCTAAATTAAAGATACTCTTAACGTAAATAGCTTCGCTTGCGCCATAAAGCCTGTAACCGTAAGGACAAGGACATGAATAACAAATCAAAATGTATGGAACAAATAAATTGAGTTGTTATGAATGAAAAGTTGCATTTGTAATAAGACCGACGGCAAGATATAATATTACTCCAGTTTGTAAATTGTGAAAGGTCGTGGAAAACTTAAATTAATAAATACACTCCAAACCAACCAGAAACCGCAAATCATTTAAGGGCGGAGTGGCGTACGGTACGCCGATGAATCCGAAATATTCCTCATTTTTGAACAAACTTCTGAAAACTTTTCCCGATATTCTGCCATGCGTCGTGTTCACCACTAGCTTTTCCTCACAAACCACCACCACAGCACATAGTAATGTGTAAATGTAAACGTGTTTAATGTTAATCATCGCGTGTAGGTTAATATTATTCCAATGATTTATCGAACGATACTGAATGCCCATATGGGCGCACCGTATCGTTTATTTAATCAATTTTAATCTGTTTAGGTTAATACACATAACACCTGATATTTTCGAGTCATTATTTCATTGTTAATATCAGCCTTAAGTATTAGGTGAGTAATTTGGACCGTGAATTATTCACATGTTTTATAAACTTTACACCATGCCTAGGTATATCTACCGTTCCATATCTGATGTGTACTTTTATACTATTGAAATAACGGCAATTTTTTCAGTACATTAGTTATTTGTTCATAAGGTTGAATGTATTTGAAATCAAATTGTGAAATACTGTGAATTAAATTTGAAAGTTTAATATTATTTGATACTACAATATTTGTTAGTACATACCCATACATAAGTAACTTTGATAATGATGATCAAACGAGCGTTCTTACTAACTGAAGTATTTATGTTATTTAAATTGTTTCATAAAGTTTGTGGTCAAGATATAGTTTCATTGAAAACAAATGGATCTACGGTTTTAGGGAGGAAACTACACACAATTTATGAAAATAAACCATACGTCGCTTTTTATAAAATACCATATTCCGAGCCACCTATCGGTGATTTAAGATTCAAGGTAAGAACTGTTTCCTACATTAAGTTCTTAAAGTACTTGGATGCACCTCTATAACAAAACTATGCCCATTTCAGGCCCCGAAACCTCTTCAGTGGTTTAATAAACAGTCATACAACTACAGTCTTCCCTTTATCTACACCAGTGGACTAGATTACGATGAAAATGTACTCTATCTCACTATTTATAAGCCATTACTATTACATGGCAAAACAACGGACAATAAATTACCAGTCATCGTGTGGCTACACGAGGACTCTAGTTACCATGGTCCGGATTTTTTTATTGAAGAAGAGGTGATTGTTGTCTATATTTCCTTCAGGATTTCAATATTTGGATACCTTAACACAGAAGATGAATTTGCGAGAGGTAATATGGCGGCCAAGGATATACTAGTAGGCCTAAGATGGATAAGAGAATATATCATTTACTTTGATGGCGATCCAAACAGAGTGACCTTGATTGGATCAGGAATCACTGCTAATTTAGTAGCCTCTTTCTTAGTGTCACCTCTAGCGGAAGATCTGTTTGCCAATGTTGTGGTTCAAAGTGGCAGTGCATTGGATCCTGCAGTTTATAAATCTTATAATTTCGAGATTTTAAACAAACTATATTGGAATCTTTGTGGCTGGTCTGAAAAATTCGACCGGATTAGACTGTATGAACTACTGATTAGTACTCCTGGAAAGAAACTATTACAGTTGTCTAGACATCTTTTCGATAGTACGGAAGTAAGGGATGACCAAAGATTAATTCGTGATTTTGGACCAACAATAGAATCCAACAAAATTGGAGCATTTATCGATGAATTTCCTTCTGAATTGTTCGCGAAACGAAGAATAAATAATGAAGTAAAAGTTATGATGGGCTACACGAGCTTGGAGTCGATGTACAAGTTGGAAGGTTTCGTGAACAACAGAAAGCTACTAAAGTACTTAAATTACAATTTCCAGTATTTATTGCCTTTCGAGGGTAAGAAAGACGAATACGAATCGGAGCAATACAAGAGGATTAGGCGGAAAATAATGGATTTCTATTTCGCAAATGGAACAATCAGTGAACGCAGTCTGAGACGTTATGGGAAGTACTTATCCGACCAAGTGATTTATCCTGTACTCCGTCAAGCCAGATTACACGCCGAGATGTCACACAATCGTGTCTATTTGTACAGATTCTCGTTTAGAGGATCTTTTAACATCGTGTGGAACTCCATATTGAATAATTTGAATTTGAGTGGCGCTACGGCGGGCGACGAAATCTGCTACCAATTCAGATGCAAATCTTTGAGGTACAATGGCGCTGAGGCGTCGGATGAAAGACACTTCATTAAGAAAATAGCGAGGTTATTGGCGAATTTCGCTAAATACGGGTGAGGTTTAATTATCCCTAAATCCGGTAGCGGCTGAGTGTTGTGGTTGCTCTCTTAGCAAGAGCAAATTTGCAAATAAAAGGTATCTTCTTATCAAGGATTAACAAATTGTTTGTAGGAATCAACTCGCCTTTGTTTAATCTTTTCAGAAATCCAACACCGGAAGCGAGAGACGAAATTTTAGAGGATTTGCGATGGGAATCTTTGGTGGATACTTTCAAAGGACTAAACTTGGGAAGAAAACTTAAGATGGTGACTTTGCCAGAAAAGGAAAGGTTTGAGTTTTGGGATCGGCTGCGAAGTCGATATTATTCAAAAAGGAACATTAAAGATGAATTGTGAAAACATATATTGTATGTCGAAGTTTCTTTGTGTAAAACTCATGGTTTTTTACTACGGACCAGGTGGGTGCAGGTTTAAGGTCAAAACTACGACGATTTTTGCCCTTTTCATTACGTGTAGCCGATCTAGGCTCTCAATTTTAATTTTAGGAGCTTTTTGTTACTTTATCCCATTTCAAAAAGGAGGAGGTTCTCTATTCAGCTCTATTTTTTATATTTCACTGAACTTCAATGTGTCGGAGATGGCATGAACAAACACAGAAACACAAGACAAATCCCAAGACCCGATAAAAAAACTTTACGCTCATCAAGACCACAAAAAAAAACGGGAATCGAACCTTCTCGCTTCGAAGGCAGGGTTACTAACAACTAAGCCACAGGGTCGCCTATATACATATTACGGCAATAAATTGATGTTTATGATCAAATAAAATTCAGTAATGACAGCTTATAAGTACCATTCGTGAAATATAGCGCGCCACCGGAAATGAAAATAAAAGCCTTCCAATATCCATGGTTTGCTATATTCAACATATTATGACGGCATCATAACTTCATCGTTAATATGGGTCTATGATGATGGATCTTAATATGGGCGTTTTTTATTCGACTATGTTGCCCCGTTGTGTCCTGCGCTAATTAGGTGTGCACAATGTACAAGATATAATATTAATTTAAAATCATTAAACCCGACTTTCATAATTTCAATCCTTACCTTTAGCTCTTAAGGGTGAAATACAAGAATTTATTTAAGTATCAAATAGTCAGGCTATTAACCTTACACGTATTAATCCATATCTTGAAAACTACTGAATCGATATTGATGAAACTTGCACTGTTCCCTAAGTTGAAGTAAATATATGGGAACTAGATTAAATACATAGACGTGATATTAAAACTCAGATACAGAACAAACATCTATGTTCGTCGCACAGATGTTTGTCCTGGGTGGGACTCGAACCCAGTGCCTACAGCGTAGACGGCAGAGTTACTACCAACTTAGCTGTGAGGCCAATCGAGAGTCTATAGCGCACTGATTCCATAAATTGAAATAATCGCTTGCACAATCAATCGATGTTTATTTATTCACCACCAATGTAAATTATACCATATCTCATGTTTTTTTGACCACTTTAATGACGGGATGAGCAGAAGGCCCACCAAAAATCACCTAGGTATTCTGACCCAAGTAGTTTTCAGTTGTGCCTGGCACCTGTGATTTCACCGGCGCCCACACCCTTCCACCGGAACACAGCAATACGAGTGCATAACTGCTTGGCGGCAAACTACTAGGGGCGGAGCCAGCACATATACGGACGAACTTGGCACAAGATCTACTGCTACTTTTTGTTGCTCGTTTTACACCACCCAGGGGGTACTTACATGTAGGGACACTAGAGGGTTCTCACCAGTACCAACTGGACGTTATGTGTATCAATTAACTTTAATCTTTTACCATTATCCTAACAAATGTGCCTGTTTATTACGTAGATACATTATATTCACGCAAAAACAAAGGGCTTTTGTAATTAAAACATTTCGAGAATGCTTTGATTGCCCGTCCTTTAATCTTTTACTTTAACTTTGTGAGCACTCCGCTCGTGATATGAAAACGAGAGTTTAGTATACGAAAAATAAAGTGAAAATAAAGTTGTCTAGGGACTTGGATAATGAACGAAAATTGTTTAAGCATTGTGTTTTTGTACAAAAACATTTTCTTCTTCGCCGTACTTAATTTATAAATGTTTGCGCTCTAGACGGTTTTCACATGTTACCTGGGTATCTCGTAAAGACGCAAGAAATGAGCATTTTACTACTAGCAGTAATTGAAGGATGGTTTACTCCATATATATGTAATATGCCATTATCTAAGGGAAGACTTATTCGCTGTAACACAGTATAATATACTGTGTTACAGGGAATAACTCCCTAAAACGGGAATTAGTACATCACTTAAATATTTATATATATTTGTGCATTCAAGTAATTCCTTATATTTATATTAAATAGGTATATAGTGTTGTTTTTTTATGTGCGATACTAGTGGCAAGACACAGGGGGGGGCGGTATAAGAAAATTTTTGTGTCCTCGAGTCTTAAATGATTGCGTTGTATGGCGGGACTGGTTGCAAGATATAGCACAAAAATAATAGTATTGTTGGAACTAACTTAATAGTAAAACATATAGCAAAAATTTAATATATTTGCTTCTCCTCGTAAATAAAGGTTCTGTTCACCGTTATGGTGGTCATCGTAATACCTTGAAATACGTATCCAGACACCACAGAAGATCTGACAGACAGCCGCACCAGTACATCAAATATTTTTAATTTTAATTATAATGTTCCTTATTTGCATCAAAAATATAGTTACGGAGGACTTTAAGATGTATTATAACTTAATGTGATTGATAAATAGATAAAGAAGTTCACATGCACACAGAGACTGCCATACCGAGTTGGGTGGGTTATTCCCGCTCGTCCCCGATGGGGTACAACGGGAAGTTTTTGTAGCGTATATACATAAAGAATTAGTCTAAGACAGAATTTCATCTAATATTGAATTAAAAAAAGAACATGAAGCCGTCCCTTTAGGAAATAAATGTGTCTTTACATGATCGCGCGTTCTTATTACTAAGTTTGGCAATTTTTCAAACCCTATCCGACCCTCGATGAGGAGCACAATCAAGAAACCCCTAATGGATTTCGTGCTCAAAAACGAATATTTCAAACCTCTTATATACAGCTACGTCGTGATAATAATTCTGACGACGAAATGTTCGAGTGGACGGCTCCCTTGTGACCAGAACTTGGTCCTCCATTGTCTTACTTCCCAAGTTGTGCTCCCAATTAGTACTCAGGCTGTGTACCTAATATTAATGACTTGATAAATAAATGGATCGGCCGGTTGAAGTTTCTGACAAATAATTAAGATTTCCGGGAATTTTTTTTAATGTAATCGAGTTCAGTACACTGTTTTTGAACATACTTCATCTTGTTATTGTATATCTAAGACGATTTACTAACTTTTGGCGAGCCATAACAGCATTTTTTTAATTACTTTTACAAACTCATACCCACTAAGATTCCCTGCGTTATAGACAAACAGAAACAAGACAAAAACCCTGAGAAATAATTTAAAGCTCAAGACAGGACCCCTCGCTTCGAAGGCAGGGCTACTACCTACCTACAGAGCCGATAAGTCATTATCGGCGAATGCTATCTGTAGCTTTGGAGGTAACAAGGGTTGCTAGCACTCGACTATAATCTGACGCCGGGAAAAATTAAAACGATGTGAAAGCTTTAACTAGCAAGCAAAATTTGATTTAAAAACTCACTATAGAAAAACCAAGCTCGCCGTATTTCACGGTACAGCAGAGTGATGCTGGCTAAGATCTATCCAAGCAGGTCATCGGGAATTTATCGCTGTTTCAGGGACCACTGCGTCCATTCCTGGCATTGGTTAACTTTTGAATAGATTTGGTTGGATTTCATGCTTTAGTTATAAGTTTTATGATTGTTTCAATACTGAGATAGCAGAGACCAGTTTTGGTGGATTTGTGTGGATCTTTGAAATTGTACGAGTATTTCAAAGAAAAAAAGCGATTTTAGCTCATAGATTTTAGTTGGAAGATCTCATCTAACATTGACTTTGCCTTAGCCATTGACAACTTTATTTCATGACCTTCGTGGTGTTTTGGTTTGTTACCAACTGAGATGCAAGTCTCGCTTCTTCGATTCCCGCTCGATACAAAGTTTTTGTCTGCTTACAAATAAGTTATTATACTGCATGAATTCAAATATTGAAGTATTTGAAGAACGCAAGAATCATGACCCCCAAACTTAACGATTGAATGATTGTATAGCAATAATTGTGTAGCAATGATTAATATATTATATTATTGTAGTTATCAATTTAAAGGTTGACATGAGCGGTTGTGTAAATCTTCTTTGGGGAAATACGAGTATGTGTAGGTACATAATATGCATTTTGATAGAAAATTCAATATGTTGGAACCATATTCGAGCACACAAACGTGCTCTGCCATCCCAGGTGCGAGGGAACTTTAAGCTTTGGTAAACATGTACCTAAATAAACCTATTTTTACATTTTATGCAACACTAACTTTTGCTCGAAGCTTTGCCGTCGTTGGATCAAGATATTTATAGATTCAAATTTAAATTTAGATTTTTAGTAGTTGCTGTGCTTGTAATTCATGATTGTAAGAGTGTAATTTTAGTATGGAAAAATGTCATAATTCAATTAAAATTGTTTATTGCACTAAAAACCTTGGCGTATATTATTAAAAGTAATGTAATGTAACGTTTACACACTCATACGACGCATGTACCTATTTTTATATATTTTCAACTTTTTTAAACTGTTGTTAGTTGTCTCTATTAACATGCTGTGACGCCTTCCAATTGCGGGACCACTATTATCTCAGACCTTTGCATATTTTAAGTTATATAAACAGTGTATCCTATGTTGGGAATCATTATTAAATAAATATAATATAAAAAATAAATAAATAAATACACACGCAATAAGATTTCCTGTACAAGAGAACAATTTTACACTTCTCATACAGTTTTCCCCGGGAATCAAACTCCTCGTTGCGGTGGCTGCCATCTAAGCCATGGAGTCATCTGTCTCTTAATTGATGCTGATGAACACACAGCGATTAGTGTCAGTTTTCAACTTGAAGGTGTTTAGCTATCCATCCGAAATCGTGAATAACGACAGAAGCTCGGGTTTGAACCCACATCATTAACTGAACCATCGTCGCTTCAGGATCTATATCTTCTTATTAAAGCAAGCACTGACAATTTTTTCACTGAGCTAGAAAGTGGGTTTAATCTATACATCTATACAAATAAATAAGATTCTGTTTCTAATAAGTGTCTGTTTCTAATAGCAAAATAAAGCCTTTTTATAAATTAATTTGAAAGTATACACGGTATTTATAAGATTTTTTTCTGTCTGTTTCTTCCGGCTAACCTTCAGAACGTCTGGGACTATAAAAAGTAACTTTACTATTATATTAGAAAAAGAAAAAATAATTATGGTACCGCGCAAAAAACATTTTGAGTCGCGGGAAAGAGCTAGTATGTATTATAAATGTATTTACTAAAAAAATTATAATATAATTATGCGAAATACTATAAGTGTGTCTGTAGCCTGCAAATAAAAGTATGACTTATTCAGCTTTAGCATGTACATGAATGTACACCTCATTTAGGCTTACAAGAAAGTTTTAGCTATATCCATTTATGACTGCGCCAAGTAACGCTGAATTTTGCAATGGTGTTAATAGCATTACTGAGCGCGTTTCAAAAATGGTGTCAAATATTTATAAAACTGTATTTCCCTCGATGAAACTAAACAGCATTTTGCGGCGTTTTGAATACGATGCAAATAAACCATTGACCAAGTTACGCAATAAAGTTAAGAAATTGTTGCAGCGACCGAAATTTATCAAATTAGAATATGGTAATTTCGCTCACAAACTTTTCTGAAAATTTTCCGTCTCTCTGATGATTTTAATGTTTTTCATCTGAATCATAAATGTATAATACTTAAATTCAAGAGCAATGTAATGCAAAAAAAAAAAATACATAATGGAAGAGATCGCTATGAGTGATAATTCCACCTCATTGTTACCTCAATTTTATTTTTAGTTTATGATAATCTATATCTAAATTGTTTCTCATTATTTTGAGGTGTACAATAAAGTGTATCTACGACCGGGTATGCTATGAACGGTGACAATTAGGGTTTTACAGATCACTCACTCCCGCTTTCATACATACTTTCAACCAGAACACGTTCCGTGTTCCAGTTGGAGTCGGTATTCGTATTCTGTATCAAAAAGGAGAAGTTCCTTTTTCATAAAGAATACGGATTCGGGAGGAGTAAGCTGACAGATTCATTTAACGAAGTGAGAAATTGGTCTGAAAATAAATAGCTTGTCCTCGATTGCTTTGTCATTTCCGAGCACACAAAATCGTACACGGAGCCTACTTATCGTGCGTATAAGTTCCGTTTTTATTACATTCGTAAAGCGAAGTGAAAGTTTTATCAGAAATCTTCAGTTTCGGCTTGAGAAATTTATGTGAGCCGAGAGAATAAGAATATTGTTTTTTTTTTGGTTAAAAGACATATTCTTCGGTGATTAATAGTGTTTTTTGGTAAATCATTATATATTTGAACGTATTTCGTAACTAGGTACGGTGACTGGCCAACTTATTGGTAGCACTTGACAAAAAAACCCGTGTTACGAAAATTTACTGTTCTTCTTACGTGTGTGTAGCGCACACTAACGTTAGATGTCTGAGTTTTCAAACTATACAAAATCCTATACATCAAATGAATTAGAGTCTATGTCTAGATATGTCTAGTGCAACTATTTGCTTTTGTACAGTGAAAATTAAAAGTAGTATCACGAAACTTGTCAAACCTCCATGAAACTAAACTTTTTTCTTTATAATTAAAAGAGGTGGGTTTGCATTCCTCCCATTCAACAAGGCTCATTAATAAACTATCTTGAATCAAGTCGTCGAATGTTCAACGCATTCCACGTGGGACTCCAATACGTGCGCGCCTTAGTGTGCCGTTTTCTCGCGATGTACGCGCCTGGCCCTATAACTATTTACGTTGTGCTTAACGGGGGCCCGTAAAAGTAACCCGTAAAATCACTGTTCACAATGACAGCAACAACCCGTTTTGTCCGTTGCGCAACATAAAAGCAAAACCGTATTGTGGTAATTATACCTTGATGAGTGTGGGGAGAAATTTATATCTCGGTTGTAAATGGGGGAGAAAGTGGAAACACTCCGCTTACATTTCCTTCATCATTAATGAGCTTATTAAGCTTGCTTTCAGTTTTATTATCAGTATAATTATGCAATGAAGTGAGAGCACTTGTCTTTGCTTTTTCTCAAGATTTCTGTCTTGTTATTAATGTGAATAATATGGAAGCTCGCTTAACCTGTCTGTTCGTTTTAATAGACCAAATGGTTATGGTTAACACTCTTGAAGGATAAGGCGGTTAAATAACTTCGCAGGTCATGCTCCGGAAGGCAATATTAGTCTCTGCTACTAGCAAATCGACTAGCCATTTTTAAAGCGTTAATCCACAGACATTACGCTGTAGAATATATATATACTATAGATAGCTTTGTTGATAACGTTTTTTATTTAGAAGTCCAGTAACGTCACGTGAACTAAGCATATTGTCTTGAATGCTTTTTATGGGTATCTGTGCGTGTATTAATTACCACCTGCGATACAGCCAACCCTCCAGAAGGCGATGTTCAATTAAAACATATTTTTTGTCTTCTATTACGTCATATCATATCCTTGGCCTTGTAAGCCACAAGGATGCTTCAAACGTCTACCTACGTCTCGAAGCAATGTAGCATATGTTAATTATTCAAACTTTTTAAATGCGTACGACTTTCCGACTTAATACTGCGGCTTTGAAATTGAATTATATTTGCGTGACATAACTCGCTGACGGAAGAGCAAAAGAAATAATTTTCATTAACAATTGTAAAAATGGTTAAGCCCCCCGAATTGGTTTTCGGAAAAGGCTCATAACTTTTAAACAGCTTTTCAACAAATACAGACAGATTTTCAACAAATATGCTCTATTTGTATTTGTTTAAAGGACCATTTCAATTGAAATCCTGCTTTGAAAACGGTCCATATATTCGAGAGCTATGAAGCTACATACATGGGCGTCAAACCTTTAGCATCCGGGTTTTCGATCACGATGCTGGTGAAAAAATTAAATTGCAGTTCTGGAAAAAACTTATTATCTTATTACAATTACTATGCTTCATTCAAGTGTCAAAGTAACACTTTACAAGTGTCAAAGGCACACGATTATGTCTACTGGTGCATGTTAATTTTGACGTGTCCAAACGATAGTTGAGTTTTAAAGGATAAAGTTTGAGTTTGAGTTGAACGATCAAGCGAAGCGGATAAGGTAATTCGATTTCAACTTTTATGAACCAATTAATTCCAATTCATTACCAATCTGAAACGGGAATGTTCAAGTCATATCGAATGGCACAATCACTTTGCAGAACAAAGCGATGCGAGTAAAATGTTTGACGTTGGAAATGGGTACTACACTGTGGTGGCAGTACTTCGCTGGCCTAACACTATCTAACAGTTTGTCCCATTGATATTCATGTTTTCAAAATTGTAATTATACAAGAAAGAAATTCAAAAACATGCTCGCAAAAACATCAAAATAAAGCCTAGGAATTTTCGGGTATATACAAAGCAGAACAATTTATTAAACGGATGAACTGAAAAATTTAGCAAACAATTCTAAAAATAAGTGTGCAAAGCAAAGGTCCGGTATGCCAGACAATTCGGGTAGGAATGCCAGGCGGTTCAAAGGGCGCAGGTTGGGGATGAAAGGGGTTTTTTCTTATTGTATGCTAAGGCTACAGTTGAATAATGGCTGATTTATATTGAGTATATTGGCCATTTGAAATCCACCAGCTAGACCGGATTGAAAAGATTGTATATCAATATGTACGCACGTTGTATAGCGGAAAAAGTGAATAAAAAAAATATAAACTGCGTAGTTTAATTGGCCAATAAAGGCTAAAAATAAATACTAAAAACTTGTTTTACGCCTTAAGGACTTTTGCCACATATATTCTGACAAAAAATAAATAATTAGAGCCAATTGAAATCCTCCTCCTTTTTTGAAGACTTAATTTTGTTTTTATGAAATTTTTAAGTATTAATTTATTTACAAGAATGTAATCAGATATAACATCTCAGTTTTGAAGCGAGCCTATAAATTCTGACTCATTGTGAGGGCATGTATGGAGTTAGTTCCAACCACTAATCAAAATAAAAATGATATGTCAAAGATGCTTAATTAATTACATACATCATCATATTAAACATTAATTAGAAACTTATAGGATGATATTGTGAATTTGAATGTCAATTAATGGATGGATTCAAAACAACAATTATTTTAGTATATGTCAATTTTATTTTGGGGATGATAATATTTTACGACACGGGGAACCACTGACCCATGCCCGGGACTGCTGTTGTTTCAAAGATACCTACTCCCATTAAAACAACAATGTTGACAATAAAGCTGGCAAGAAGGAATGGCACTAACTAGGTCGGTACTATCATTTGAAACCGGAGAGGCACTTTCCTCTGTCAACAGACATAGCGCGAGATACTGAGTGTTAGATTTCTTTAAAAGGCTTCCGTTTGCTAACGTTAGTTCACCTGTGCACTGTAACTGGGCCCCAGTCACTCGCATTTTCATCGCCAGTACCTTTATTCATGGTGAAAAAAACTTTTGAACTGGCGCTTGTTACTGCAACTATGTAGATAGCTTAATAAGACTAATAAATAAATATTCATGGATATTATAAACAGCGCTATCTAGCCCCAAGGTAAGAATAGGTTGTACTATGGGATTACTATGGGTTTAATTCCGAAGGTTGTTGGTTCATATACACGTTTAAAACAACGTCATGGTACATTTCACATGTCTTCAATTTTCCATTGAAGACATGTGAAATGTACAATTTGGATTGAGCTCCTGTGGTACTATACTCCGCGGGGTACAGCAGTGAAGATCTGCAACAAACTGCTGCAAATAATCACTCTAGACTTCAAAAACGTGCTGTAAAAGTATCCAAGTTGAATAAAAACCCGTAGGCTAGTCAGCTGCATTGATTAAGCAAGTCACAGGCGCTAGACTGGACCCGAATCAGTTGTCACACAAACCCACTAACAAGTTCGCTTTGGAGTGGTTAGTTACTGCCATGTAACTGCCACCGTGTGAATCATGCTTTTAATAGAAAAGCATTTTATTACGGCACGATGCAACGCCGCTGTAGGAAAACCTAACGAAACTGGAAGGACTTCCTGATAGGTGAGTGCGCATGTAATATGATTTAAGTCTGTTGTTATAAGCAGTAAACAGATATGATTATGATTCTCTGCTACGGTATAGGTAGACTCAAGTTGCACATTTTTATGTCTTACACAATTCCACTTGTCTTACTTACTACTAATTCCCTACTAATAGCACTTGTTAAGCTTACGTTTCCACGACAGTGTAATCTACTAAGTGAAAAGTGGCCCATTGAGGCACTCCCTAAACCTTTGAGGGAAAATGCGTGAACTTATGTAAATTCTCCATCATAAATTGTTTCAACCGAAGCCTTGTAACCCCAGTGCACTACAGTTTGGTAGCAGAAATGGGCATGATTAGATATTTCCCCAGACTAACTTATTTGGGTATCTACTTATTTTACGCCCATAGAATTCCAAATTTCATGAAGGAATTTCTTGGAGAAAAATCCGAAATCTTGGAAGAATCGGTCCAGAAACATATAAAAAACATACAGTTGGATCGATAACCGCCCTCCTTTAGACGCTGGTTAAATACACGTTCCTGCCATCATTAACTAAGTCAAGTCAAAGTGAGGCGTAAATGGGACGGTGAGAAAACGACTCGCATTTTTTATGTGCGCGGGATACGAGGGTCGACACGTCGAAGCCTGAAGGATATTTATGGATAAGTGGCGGTAGAGAGTTATTGCTTTTCCTCTTGGCTTCTGCTTTACTGTTTTACTCCGTTAATTACAGGCTAACATATTGAGCTAGTATTTATATATATAATATTAATTACTATAATAGCTGTGCACGCGACATCGTTCGCAATTGCCATCCCTGCAGCCTTACTATTCACATTAAGAATTCTTAAGCCCTGGATTACGCCTGGTCTTCTGAAGTGCATCCGTAACAGAGACAAACTGTACCGCAAATATAAACGTAATCTTAATATTGAAATCCATAAAACTATATACAATCGCTATCACAATTTTTGCAACAATCTTTTAAAGAAACTGAAACTACAATATGAACAAAATGAAGTTCAGAAGGCTAAAAAAAATCCTAAAGCAACTTGGAACATTATTAAACAAATCGCTAATCTCCATAATAAAAAGCCCGACTCATCTCCTTTATTAAAGCTCTGTGATAACACTTCTTCTTCTGTTAATGCTGTAAATACTTACTTTGCTAACGTCGGACAAAACCTTGCTTCAGAAATAACTTCTCAGTCTAAAGCGTCAACTATTTTACCACAAGCCATACATCATGTCCACCAATCACCCTTACACTCTATGGTTCTTTATAGTGTTGAAAATGTCGAAATCGAAAATATTATAGTAAATTTGAAGGATAATTGCGCTGTTGGATGGGATGGAATTCCAACTTCAGTAATAAAATCCGCCAGGAACAAGCTTATTCCTATACTCAATCATCTATTTAATATATCTCTCTCTACCGGAATCTTTCCGAGTGCTTTTAAAATAGCTGTTGTTCATCCAATTTACAAGAGTGGGGATAGGGAAAGCGTCAAAAATTATAGGCCCATATCTGTTTTGACAGTTTTATCTAAAATATTCGAAAAAATCCTGAATTCAAGACTGAAAAAATTCCTAACTGAAAACAAGATTTTATCGCCGCATCAGTTTGGTTTTTAGGAGTGGTAAATCTACCGAAGATGCTGTTCTGGATCTGACAGATACGGTCACTAAGAATATTGATAAAAAACAAAAAGTAATCGGCATCTTTCTTGACTTGTCTAAGGCCTTCGACACGGTCTCAATCCCCATCCTACTTGAGAAGTTGGAGCATATTGGTGTTAGGGGTGTTGCTTTGGATATGTTTAAGGATTACCTAAAAGAACGCATACAATATGTGCAGATTGATGGTCACAAGAGTAGAGAAGAATCTGTTTATTTCGGTGTGCCTCAAGGCAGCGTACTTGGACCAACCTTATTTTTAATATATATTAATGAATTATGTAGCTTATCTTTATCATCCTGTAAAGTTATAACTTATGCAGACGACACGGCCCTCATAGTGCATGGTCGAAATTGGCAAGAGGTTCGTGAACGCTCAGAATACTCTCTTAGAGTAATAACAACCTGGCTACACGCAAATTTTCTTACTCTCAATACATCAAAATCAAAATTTATTCCATTCACATCTACCCTGTCTTCTCAACCCCATCCTCTTTTTTCTATTTCTGCCCACGTATGTTCTCAAGATCTTGCACCCGCTGTATGTAAATGTAGTGTAATTGAACCAACAACATCCCTTAAGTATCTTGGCGTTTTGATTGATAATGTTATGTCCTGGCAACCTCAAACAGAGTCAACTGTATCACGAATAAGAAAGCTGATATATATTTTTAAAAAACTGAGAGGTGTCCTTGACCTTGATTCCTTAAAAACTATCTACTATGCCTTAGCTCAATCTATTATGTCATACTGTATAATATCATGGGGATGCGCAAATAAAACCTCAATGTTAAGACTAGAAAGAGCCCAGAGAGCAGTGCTCAAAGTAATTTTAAATAAACCAATTTTCTTTCCCACTTGTGAACTCTACTCTATATATAAAGTCCCTTCAGTTCGACAGCTGTTCATCCTTCAAGTAATCCTCCGTAAGCACTCCCTATTGTCCTATGATTTCAAAACCGCAAATACGAAGCGAAGATCTGATAAGGTTTGTCCGGTTGAGAGACGTCGGACCGCATTTGCTAGTCGACATTTTTTCTACCTCAGTCCATCACTTTACAACAAAATAAACCAAATCCTGAATATTTATTCTTTAACTAGATATAAATGTAAAGTAACCTGCTTAAACTGGCTACTAACATTGAATTACGAAGATACAGAAAAAGTTATTCAATTTGCAGAATAAATAAATAATTTACACATACACTGACGAAACACGAAAATCATAAACGATAAAATATAACACTACGATAAAATCACCACAGAGATGCAATCAGGCACGCACACTCACTCTCACACACACACACACACACACACACACACACACACACACACACACACACACACACACACACACACACCACACACACACAAACTTCAAGTAATTTAACTTTAAACTAAATTTAATCACCAACCAGTGTACCAATATTATGTTACATTGTTATTTTTGTATTAAATAGAATATTTTCTTTTTTTAAGTTTAACTTGTAAGTGTGGAACTTTTTGCAAATAATTGTATTCGGAGGAGGGCGTTGATACTTGCGACACAGTATTTTACTCCTGCAGGTATCACCGTTATTCTTAATTTTTTTGTGTTTCATTGTTTTTTGTTCCAAAATAAACTTATTATTATTATTATTATTATTAAGAATAAAAAAACACATGTAAAAACAATGGCGTTTGCCAATATTGTGCCTTACCCAAGATTTCCTAATGAGGACAAACCCAAGATTCCCCAGTGAGGACTTACCCAAGATTTACTAATGAGGACATACTCAAGATGTATTAATGAGTAATTACCCAACATTTACTAATGAGGACATTCCCGATATTCCCTACGAGGACTTATCCAATGGATGCCTTTTTTTGTTTTTTTTTTTTTATTTTTATTTTATTTTTATGGTAAATTTATCACTGTTAGAAAAAATACTCTCAACAAATAAAGCAAAATTTTTGACAACAATAATTAAATAAACTAATTTACCTACAACTAATTAAGTCAGTGGTAAAACTTAATAAAATCAAAGAAATACAACAGAATACAAATAATATTTATAGAAGAACATTAATTAGGTAAATACATTGTCCTGAAAATAACTTTTTATCCGAATTTACGTTCAAGAAATATTGAGATTTGGCAATATGTGACTCCTTTCGAGTGGTATGACTTTGAAATTAGGCCTATCCATCAAAGTATCACCCAGCTTAAAATGAGCCGTACGTTCAAAAGTTCGTGTACATTCCAGAGTTCAAGTTATTGAATTGTGATTTCTGTAATTTCTGAACAACAAAACCTTGAAAAATTTAAGGATGAATCTATCAATAAAAGAATTGATCAAATCGGAAAACAGAACATTTTGACTTTCATCCTCTCTCCCAAGGGAACAACGACAACGACAACGACAACGTTATCACACTCATACCTCTGCACTAGGATTCCCTGTATCGCAGATGGCATGGACGAACACAGAAACACAGGACAAACACCCAAGACCCGAGAACAAACTTCGTGCTCACCACACAAAGTGTGCCCCGGCCGGGAATCGAACCCGGGACCCCTCGCTTCGAAGGCAGGGCTACTACCAACTAAGCCACGGAGCCGTCAAACAGTGTTGAATTTCGGGGTAAAAGGTATCCAGTGTCCTACTTCATAGCATGAACTTAAATCATACCAAGTTTCAGCGTGATGCGCGGCAAAGGTACAAACAGTGAGATTGAATCCACGACTAAAGCTTAGAAGGCAGAACAACTACCAATTGAGCTGTGAGGCCAGTCTAGTGATTGAAGACAACCAGATTGGTGATGATTTAAATAAAACCAGTATGAATAATTTACAGGTACATAAAATAAATTATTCATCGTTACTTAGGAAGCTTTTTTCCCTACAGATGGAGTCCGTTTAGTTATTCACTAGATGCTAGTCCAAGGAACGTAGGAATTTATGCGATGGTAGCAATTATTCTAGCGCAATTATCGTTAAGAGTAATGTGGGGACTCGACATGAGCGTATAAATGACCACATTTTTCAGAAAGTAACTTATGCGTTTAGTGTTTTAGCGTAAAATTCGCGTTTATTTGCCTGGGCTGAGACTTTTGGGTTCCCACTCTTTAGGGTGCTGTAGCCAGATGGTACAAAACGGAATCTTTTACGCCAGTATTTGCGCAGAATTTGGATTTGGCTGTCAGAGCTAAGTCATTTTGTTTACCACTTTTTATTGTAATAGATACACACAGGATACTTTGATTACCGAAAACCGCGGGTAACCCCGCGGGGCGCAGCAAATATAGCTAATATACTATTATACTCAACTATATTAGTTTATTAGTATAGTACCTAGTATTGATAACGTTATGGCTTTAATATAGTCATATTAAAGCAAAATTAAAAGCAGCTCGGCAAAAGTTCTGAGGGCCAGGCCAACGGTTCTCACCATCGGTTTGCAAGTCCAGCAACGTTCATGACCCTCAACTAAAATGTGGTCAGCTTTGATGTGTGCCGGTAATAATTCGAGCGTGAAATGGATGTTTCCAACCGAGGTCACACGTAGGTACCCAACATTTCATCATAAATGCAGGGAAACTAAAATAAACTCATTTACATTTTTGTGTGAGTTAGGCAGTTGAACATTTTGTAATTTTCATTTTAACTGGTTGTGACTGTGGAAGCCCAACCCAGACCATGCCTCATCTACTCGTCTGCCCTTTGTGCCCTTTCACCTGTACGGGGGAAGATCTCAATATGGCTACCAGTAATGCCATTGAGGTAGCCAAATTTTACCAAAACCTAATTTAAGTTTGGAATGTTGACTCGAAAGAAGAAGAAGATTTTCCATCTACACTAATATTATAAAGAGTACTGTAACTTCCGAAAGTACTGATCCACTTCCAAAATTTCTTTCACCAATAGGAAGGCATATT
This sequence comes from Aplocera efformata, assembly GCA_921293045.1. Taxonomy (NCBI): domain Eukaryota; kingdom Metazoa; phylum Arthropoda; class Insecta; order Lepidoptera; family Geometridae; genus Aplocera; species Aplocera efformata. The sequence continues at coordinate 5,640,038 of OV121055.1, forward strand.
ACGCCAAAGTCAGATAATGCTTTCTATTATTATTCTGTAAAATGTTGTCACTACTATTGAACCGATCGATGGTTAGGTGCTTAAAATTTTATAATTAGATTAACATTTAAAACATTAACATTAACATTTAAGGTAGTGAGATTTTCACTACTGGGAAAAATTGTAGAATGTTGATGATGGGCCTTAATGCATATTTATTTAAAAATAAGTGAAGACTACAAGTAATTTTATAAGGAATATTTGGAAATAAAGATTATTGATCGATATTTTGACCTGATGTCAAAATTTAGTGAGTTGGGACCGGGATCTTGTACTTGATCGGGAATGATCATGGTATATTTTTTGAGACTAAGGCAGTATTTCTTTTGTGCGAATACCTTGCGAGCCAATCCGCGGGCAGGTCGCTAGTACGAAATAACATTGTTAAATTTTTGCTTGAAATATTACATTCTATTTTTTCATTTTAATACGTTTACACATTCATACCCTTCCACTAGGATTCTCTTGTTGTTTATGCCCTGCAAAGAAAGATTTATTGAAAGTTTAAACAGAGATGTACTAAATATATGCTGAAAAAAATTTCAGATTTTCAGAAGAAACATTTCAGACAACTACATTACGACGACCGTGGGTTAGTTGGTAGTGGCTCTGCCTTCGGAGCGAGGAGTCCCGGGTTCGATTACCGGCCGGGGCACACTTTCTGTGGTGAGCATGAAGTTTGTTCTCGGGTCTTGGGTGTTTGTCTTGTGTTTCTGTGTTTGTCCATGCCATCCGCGGCACAGGGTATTCTAGTGCAGAGATATGAGTGTGCAAAAGTTTACCGTTTAAAAAAAAAAATTCAACAGAATTTTTTCCTAAGAACATCTCGTGTTTATCTATCGTAGCAAACTTCATAAGTTTCTGTGGCCAGTGTTGCCAGGTCCAATAAACACGGTTATTGCCAGTTAAGGATTATGGCGTGGATGTAATCGCCTCGTTCTGACTACATCTTGTTTACTTTAATAATAATACAGGACAGTGGTGTTCAGAATAAATCATTCACAAAATATCGGAATTCTACAGGTTATTCGAATTCGAATATTGTCCACTCTCTTGCATTATTTATGTCATCTTTGTAAACTCATGTTCGTACAAAATATATACAATTATGAGTTATATCGTTCTAAAATCTCGGTGTTTGGTTAACAAACAGATTATATATGTGGGCATAATACAGTGATCATATCGCTGTCTATCTGCCGCTGCTCGCTTCGACCACAATGAGCTATTGATATGAACTGATCACATTTCGATCACTAGCGGAATGAATGGGCGTAAGCAGAACTAACGAGCTGGGGCATGGACTGTGATCTGTATAACATAAATAAATAATAAACTATTACATACTCATACCACTGCATTAGGATTGCCTGTGTCGCATTGTCAGACACAAAAACACAAGACTAAACGCACGAGATTAAACTTTATTCTCACCACACAGTGAGTCCCGGCCGGGAATTGAATCCGGGACACACTTTGTCAAGACGTTTGAATTGTTTTCAGCATTGTAGGAGCGTCTACATATTAACAAAGTCTGGTCCAGTTAGTTAAAAATTCCACACACTCGTGCCTGCACTAAGATTTCTTGTGTCGCAGGAATTTTTAAAAAAAATTACTTTAACTTATGTTAAAGTAATTTATAAATGAAAACTTATGACACTTTGGATGCGTGTTCTTGATTCGGCTACATAACGCAAAACAAACAAAACTGTTTAGCATATATAGTGAAAAGAAAAACGCAATGACTATTATCGATGCGACTTTACAAAAAAAAAAAAAGCACCGGCGTAAAGTATTAGCTATTTTAAATATTATCTTCCTGGTTTCATGAATCAATGAACCATGAATTTCAGTCAGCGGTTCTAGCAAATAACATATTATCAAAAATAACAAAACGAGAACTAAAATAATTCATTTTGGATCATCATGAATGACCCAAATGAATAGCCGTGATAATTCCCTGAGTGCGTTCACAGCTACGCATGATTGATCACAGTAACGAAGTGTTAAGGCACGGCCACACGTAAAACCAGAGGTGACACTGCTAGACTTAAATAAAATATTTTACACATTATTGTTAGCAATACCTTTATTCGTATTTAGGTACAAATATGTCGGTGATTGAGAAAAATATATCACAAAACTGAATCATACTGCATATTCAAGATTGTACCTAATTAAAATTGCAAGGATGTATGTATATGAAAACTTAGTAACCTTATTGCAGCGAAGGTACGTTCATAGATTAATGATGATGAGGGATGCATAGCCTTTTTGGCAGTTAATTATAATGTCAGTAAAATAGCCTATCTTGAAATTTCGGCTTCGATAGTATTCGAAAAGAACTCTTTACTTTACTAAAAATAATTTATTGAATTCATATGGCGACAAAAATCAGCTAATTTAATTTTTCTCATTTTAATAAAGTTAGTGTCACTCTCACAATAAAGACGAATCTAAAATCCATCAAACCGTTTAGGCTACAGAGCATACCAAAGAAATGTTCATACAAACATTAAAAACTCGAAAAACATACACTCGAAAAACTCCTGACACAGTAAATAAAGCCTTGAACTCTAGGAACAAGAAAAGAAAACCTGACGTAATTTTCACTTTCTAAATTACAGTTTCTTATTAAGAGCCAGTTTCTTACTTTAACTAATATTTCAATAGTTATACTACAGAAATTTTGTTTATGTATGAAACCTTTTGACAACAATAGCAATATTGCAATTTTTATTTACTTAGTCATTGTGCAGCTAACTGTAACTAGGTAGGTATAATAAACTTACATATCTTCAAATGATAAACTTTTGACAAGTATTCTGAGTATTTAACAGTAGTAGCAGTGAACACAAAAAGGGTTTTATCATTTCTGTATTCATGAACTTAATTAAAATGACACGGTTGACTTGCATTTCACTTAGCTAAAAGTGGAAATTCATTTTCACTTAATAAAGAGTCTTTTGCAAACGGGAATTCATTATACTGACTGTTGTTGTACGATTAATATGTTGGGAATTAGGTAAGTGAAAAGCACCCAAGGTATCGTTACTGATAAGACCGCCCATTGTACATGTCTGAGTAGTTTTAATATATGTATTTCGCTTTCATTCATTACATGTCAGTCATTATGTCAACAGCAATACGACTTAGGCCTCCTCGACCGAAATATGAGAAGACCCAAGTCGCACCCCGTTGCGCCCGTTACTCGATTCCACTGGAACACAGCGATGCCAGTGTACCACTGCTTGGTGGCATTATCAGGTGTTGAAGCAGTACATCTCCAGGCGAACTTTGCATAAGTTCTACTGCTACTTTTTATTGCTCCTTTAGCACCACCCAGGAGGTACGTGTAGGTTCTCTGAAGGTATTCACCTACGGACGCGAGCAACTGGACCCGCCAGGTGTTTTGAGTTATAATGACTGAAGCGAACAAAATTAATGAACTGAACAAAGTGATCGCAATTAATGTATATATGTTAGCATCTCTAACTGGTCTGTGGATTTTCTTAATGGACTTCGTGATTTTGTGACCAAAAAACTGCGATATTATTACGGTTCACAAGCCCGCGCCCGCGTTATTGGTGAATTCTTGATTTCTTTTAGTATTTGCGCCGTCTTATAAATATAATACACACAGATATACGTCTTGTAGTATCTGAAATTTCTTTGTGAACTTATACTTTGAAAAGGGACGGGCCGATGGTTATTTTTTGTTATGGAAAGTGGTTCGTTTGGTGAGTTCGGTAAAGGCCTTTCCAGGGTATTCAGCTCTGGATATATTCTTAAAGGGATTGTGGTGATTGTTGCGCACAACTGTAATGACTGTGGTGGCCCAGTAGTATACATGCAGGCATTCAACCCGAAGATCGGCATGTATACATTCGAGCATAAAAGCACGTCTGAATAAAAACATTTATTCAAACGATAAATAATTGAAACATGAAATTAAGATGTGAATTTAAACATGTGTTAAGAAGTTTAGGCACAAACTTCAGCATTTACGTATAGTTTGCAGCAGCAAGTCATATAAAATTCCTAGCTCAGTTGGTTAATTGGTCTATTACAGAAATAACAATTTATTTTACAAAATCAAGTTTCCGTGACATTGTGTCCCGTACAAACCTCTGTCTCATGCACGAACACACAAATCAGTTCTATTTACCCCACCCAGAATACCCAGACCGAATATTTTTCGAAACTGATTACGCTGTACACAGAAAAGAAAACTAATATTTTTCGAGATCGTGACTTTTATTTTTTTTCTTATAAGACTAACAATAGATTGAGGTAAGAATAATTAAAATGGCTTTCAGAGCGCCACAAAGGAAGGAACATACATACATTGCCTGATGAACACATATTACCGTTTGGCTCGTGCAGTCGGGCTAAAAAAGTTACCCGTCACGGGACGCCCGGTAGATGCCACGGCATGATGGCATAAGAGAGTGCCATGCCGTTTGCTGTCAATGAGTCGATTTTGCTGCCAAGGCGTGTCGATAGATGTTTCACATCAAAAACCTGCTTGAATTACTTTTTGGTAGCATAAAAACACTATGTTTTTATATCTCTGATATCCATCAGAATATACGGTAGTGGTTCTCAATGATTAATATGATGATAAATGGAATTCGAATGAAACCAGTAATCTATACAACAAATAAATATATATATTTTCCATTATGTTCCATGTATAAATTTTAAAATTACTATTTAAATAACATTTATGACAACAATATTCAGTAAGTTTTTACAATAATTTTAGAAGTGGAAAACTGGACATCACAATGTTCTATTAAATTTTATTCAGTTTAGTATAGTTTCCCATTTATAAATCTAAAAATTACATTCAAATACGTAAATGTATACGGTATACAATATTTTCAATACTATTTAGGTACATCTGACTACAATACAATATTTCTAGCCATTAAGTTTATGTACATAAAAGATGTTACTAAAAAAAAAAGTTTACTCCATAGTTTATTACTAAAAAAAACATTGAATAATGGTCCACGTGAAATTTCAATTTACAATAAAGCATTTAAACTGGTATTTTAAGCTATACGAATTAAGTATGCTTAGCAGCTAAAGCTAAATTAATCGCTCCAAATGAGCTATAATTGAAGATGGCTTGAAAATTTTTGCGTATATCCGAAATAAAATATTTGATTTACTAGAAAGTCATCATTCAAGTAAGCCACTTCTGAATGTGAATAGAGCTTTTTGAAATTAGGGACCAAATTGTCTCACACCTTATAAACTCCAAAATGTCTTTTAAATATTGAAAGTACACTCGCCAACAGTTGAGTTTTAGATATCTCTGAATTCTACCTGTTAATAATACATGGTAAAGGCTACTCGACAACAACGGTTGACGATTGTAATTACATTGAATACTTAAAAATATTAATTTTTACATTACAACGCTATTTTCATAAAAAAGCGTATACATGATTAAAATCTGCACTATAAAATATTGGCGATCACAATGTTAGGGAAACATTTATAATATAATATTATAATATAATTATCATATATATTAAGTAATGTTTACTATATTGGTTTAGGGTTGTGCGTTTTATTCGTTAAAACATACTTATAATACGACAAACTGGTTTAATTTGGCAAACAATGGTTTTAACCACGAAAAATGTGAATATTGACAAAGCATTTTCTTTCCAATGGAACTTTAATCAAGATAAATTATTATAATATCTTTAACAATTATGATAATGGAAGGATAACGACATCAATAACATAAGCTACTCTTTAATATTCTTACTAAAATATAAATAATTTATGCCAATTCCGATAAACTAACATCACTGGTATCCACTAGATACAAACGAAAGAGCTTCAAGCCCATTTAAAAATACAAACTATATCAATTAAGCTGTTTATTTTATTTGTTAATTTTACTCCAATTAAGCCCAAGACCAAGACCTGTCATAATATAGCTAGATTATAATCGACGTATCGAATAACACTACCGTAATTCCTACTATTGGTCAAAAATAAAGACACGAATATTTGCTTCACTAGCTTTTTCGGAACGAAACATTTTGTTATTGTTGGCGAATCTATAAACTGTCAGTCAGTAAATAAAGTAAAATTAACAAACATATCAGCTATAAGAATATAATTGATTAAGGACGATTTGCATAACGATCGTCAATTAGCGACTAATAAAGCTAACACAATGCCACTTTGTACGGAGATATTTAAAAGTTAATGCAATACATTAATCGCCTTTAGCAATAACAGAAATTATTAGCTATGACAAAGAGTTGGCACATTTTTGCATAAGTACAATATAAATATGTTTCTACTAAAATTAATAAAAAAATGGCATAGTTATATATTAGACAATGAAATATATTACTGGCTACATATATTTATGGTAATTGAATTGAATTATACGTTAACACACAACACAAATAGGTAGTTCTTTATTACAGACAATAAAATATGTAGGTAAAGGACATCGACATCACAACATCAAAATAATATAATTTATGTTTATAAAGTTACGTTCATATGTTACATATCTAAAAGTCCTTAGTATAAAACTTGGAACACTTTTCTACAATACAGTACCATCAACTTCCCTCAGTCATTAGATACCTAAGTCAACTAATAAATTGCTAAGCTAAAACACGAACATAATTTCTAGGCAATTTTATGAAGGTATCATATTTTTAGCGTATATTATTGGATCATCTTCTGGCAATCTAAGCTGATGATACCATTCGAATCTACTTAGTTTTGTTAAAGTAAGCTTGCGCTGGTCTTGGTTGTATAACTCGGTCGATAGCAATGATGTGACGCATCTGATGATCACAAAATGTCATACATGGTATGATAGTGACAAAAAAATCACCTGATGAAGTATAGATTGAATTAATTGCATTCACACTAGCTAATGTTGACCCTGTGTCAGTCGTGGACTGCGACCGAGGCTCGATTGGCCTCGGGATCAATTCTATCTACGTAATTTAGAATCTACGCTCTACGCACGTAGCGTCTCGTCGGGCTTCGACCGCCCGACCCATCGACGGGCACCGGTAAACGGACGCCCTCTATACTAGGTCCTTAACTACGAGTAGAAGATAATATATTACGATCCGCTGAGATATTTGGCAGTTACTATGCACCGGTAAAATCTAGTATAAATATTTCACATGAAAAAATTCGATCTGTCCGTCACCACACCGATCAGAGTGTAGTTCATTTCACCGACCTAACGAAGCATGCACATTAAACCGTGGCGATGCCACCGAATCGAGGAAAGTCAACGGGGACGAAGTCGCATCCGCGGCGATAGAGAGCGACATACGCGGAACTCAGGGCGGAAACAAGGCACAGGAAGGGGAGCGGGCGCACTGCGGCACCCGGCGCGCGCGGTCAGAGCGGGAAGCAGCGCGCCGTGCGCCGCGGGGGCTCGCTGGCGCCACGTCGCCGCCGCGCAGGCTCACGTGACCGCACGCTTCCGCCATCGCTGCCACCGCTACGCCCCGAGCTTACTCCGCACAGCCGCTCCGGCTCAATTGGCTCCAGCTTCTGCATCGAGGGCCGGCTGGACAGACGAGCACTACCACCCGCCGGCGTGGACGCCGCACGTTCCGACTCCGAGTCGTCTAGTTCGATGCGGCCGAGCCTCAGTGCAAGCACATACTCCACGCGTTCGATGACGCTCGGTTGGTCCTCCTCCGCGAGCGTCGTGTCGGGCGCGGTGGAGTTAGCGGCCGCTGACTCGGCGCGCGGTGACTCGAATGCGTTTGCAGAGTGCCGCGTGCCATCCGAAGACGGCGAAGCGTCCGGCGCCCCACGTTTCGGCGTCGCGAAAACGGAGTCCGAGGCCCAGCTGCGTGACTCCGAGTTTTGGCGCAGGGTTTCGTCGTAGCTGCGCTGTGAAGTACGGCGGCTCGCGCGCGGGCTCTCGTCGTCAATCGGCCGGAAGTCAAGCGCACTTAGGTCGACCGCACCAGGCCCGCGGCGCCTCGAGCTCTCGCGCCGCAATGACGCCCGTTGCGAGGAGAACGCTGCGTCATAGAGCTCACAGACACTCGTTCGGTCCGAGTGCGGCTCCTCGTAGAGAGTGAGGTTGCGGGTCTCGGTTGCATCCGATGGCGTCTCATCACGATTCGATGTGACCTCGCTCCGCTCCGAGATGTCGAATGTGAACCTTCCTTCGTAGCGATCCGGGCTGAGTGGCGGCGCCGAGCGCGAGCAGTCCTCCGGGTGCGCGTCTGGGTCGCCCGGCTCCGAGTCGGTAGAGCGGTCCGAGCGCGGCGCACGCGGCGGCTCGCGGCGGCTAGGCAATGCAGGCTGCGAGCCACAAGGCGCGCGGCGGCAGCACGCGCGCTCGTGCCGGACGTCATTCCCACTGCTGCCAGTCGACTTGGAGAGCGGCGTTCGCCTGCGCCGCCGCTCACGTCCGTACAGTGAGGTGAAATCCTCCGAGCAGAATTTCTCAAAAAGCTCCTGCGAGCTGAGACGCGTCGAGCCGGTCGCGTTATAGAACGCCTCGGTGGGTGAGCGCTCGGCGCGCTCATATAGCGCGCTCGAGCTAGCTCGCTTCGGTCTGTCTATGAGTCCAAACTTGTAGATCCTCGGCAGGCGGCGCTCAAATACGCCCTGGGAGTGCGCGCGCTCAGGCGCATCGCGGCTCGCCAGCGCGCGCTCCGAGGAGGCGGCACGGCTCGGCGGCGCGGGGCCCCGCTCGAGGAACATCGGGGGGGAGACGAGCTCCGGTTCGTAGTCGTCCTCATCGTCGTCATCGTCGTCCTCTTCCTCCGGGTCAGGCGCCTCGTCTGAGGGCCCGGAGCGTTCGAGAGACGCGCGGACGCACTCGCACTCATCGCGCTCATCGCTCGCGTCACCCTCGTCGAAAGAGGGCGCACGCGGGCCTTTACCGAAGACGCGGCGACGCTCGTCGGCGGCGGCGGCGTCGTCCTCGAGACGGATGGAGCGGCGGAGTGGCGGTCGGTCGCGGCGCGGGCGGCGTGGCGCTTCCACAGTGGCGGCTTGCGGCAACGGCGGCCGCGCAGCTGGCAGCAGGCGGTCTAGCGACAAACCGCGCCGTGGACGCGTGGCTCGCGGAGCACGCTGTTCCGCCTGGGGACTTGTCTCTTCCGGAGTGGTGGGAAGCGCAGCGCCGCGACCGAACTCGATGAACCAGAGCTCGTCTTTGAGTTCGCACTCTCACTTCTTTTCGTTCATGTCTTTATTTAAATAGTGCAATACGTAGTGGAGAACTAGGTCGTAGCAGTACTTGTACTCGGTCTGTGAAAAGAAGTTATATCGTAGTGATCTTAAATAATTACAATATAAAACTGTATTGTTAATAACTAAGTACTTGTCATTCAAGAACGTTGTACACCCCTGTATGTGATAAGTACTTAGAAGAAAAATAACACTATTCCATTTAAGTTTAGTGAATACTGTATTAGTTGTTGATGTGTCGAAATAAATAAACAATGTAACAGTTACCTAGTTGGCGCGATATATAAAAGTAAAATAATCCTTACCATGTTCTCCACAAGTTGCGGCCGATGCCTGCGGACAGTCTTCACCGCCTGGAATACATCCACTTCTCCATGTTGGATCACTTGTTCGATGCAAGCGTTCGCAGCGCAGTAAACACCAGCTCGACTCCGACCATCACTATTGAAAAACGTTCATTAGAACATTCTACAAATAACAGGCAAAATTCAGAGGTTCTCAGTGTTACTTACGGCGATACGACGCAGACTGGTCCATAGTCGGTGCGTTGGCGCCAACGCTCGACCATATTCATCAGCTCAACCAACGAGTTGGTAGAAGAAGGCACTTTGTGGCCCATCGGCCAGCACGTTAGCTGGAACAGCTGAACAGTCTTAGTAGGAGCTTTGACTCCGGCCATCAGCTCTGTCAGAGAGATAATCTGAAAAACACCATAACATGACCAAATGCAGGTAAGAACTTCCCAAATTAAATTTTTAGAAAGCATTTTACCTTCTTGTTGATTCTGAAAATCCAAGTTTTGATGTTGGTATAGTGGTTGTGGGATACGTGGTCTATCGTAAACACTGGTCCATACTTCTTCGAATGTCGGCTTTCTGGCCAAAAGGGCGGGAATTGTTGCTACAATAAAAGTACAATTTATTATTTTTCAGTAACATTACAAAGAAGTATTGAGACGAAAGTACATAAAATTAAAAGAAGGAATTTAATTGAACTTACAGAATTCTTTGGTGGAACACATAGCACCACAACAGCAGCACACTCGTAGTCGTAAACTAAAGACCAGAATTCTCCTTGTGTGAGCACTAATGGCCATTCCGTGACGATATACTCTCGAGGCTTCGTGTAGCCCTAGAAGATACAACATATATTATCTAAAAAAGAACTGGAAATAATTCAATAGTTGCATAAACTATTCCTGATCCAACAATGTTAAGATTGCTTACGTCGTGAAAATTATAAACTATGAATTACAATACCTGGTACTAGCACTGAAATCTAGTATAATATTTGAAGTGTAAACGAAGAAACAATTAGCGTGCAATTCGTGAATCAACCAGATAGCCCAGATTATAAGGAGGATTTTTTCAAACTAATGTAAGCTAGTCGCTAGGAAGCATTTTAAGTTTATCAACTTGTGACATACTCACATCGACAAACACAGCGTTTATATAATCCGTGAAACTGTTCCCTTGAAAAGAGGTCAGGTAAGGGCGAAAGTTGTCAGCTGTAAAAAAGGAACAAACATTGTACATTCCACACTCGCATTTCTTAAGATGAATCCTGCTGATAATGCTGATGTTGAGTTAAGACTAATAATATTATATAAAATGAACATTAGAAGCAGTAAACCACTTTCAGGAATCCAACATAATTGTCTTTTAGCAAGGCATATATCTAGTATTATATTTTCTCTTTTTTTAATGAGATTCCTTTTTTACCAGTTAATCAATGACCCAAAGTATGCTCGCATTTCATAAAATATCTATAACTATTTACATAATAAAAGGAATGAACAGTGAGAGGACAGGTAACAGAGGAGGAAGAAAGAATAAGATATGGCGTCGAGCCCATTTGGTATGCGATAAGGACAACAAGATACAATAATATAAAACTTACGTGGAACAACTAAAACATCTCGATTCTTCTCCCTATTGTCTCCCCTGTGACCTCCGGCGCAATCTCCTATCGTGAATCTCGGGGTCTGTTTGCAGATCTGCTGGTACTCTTTCTGGTACTCGTTGAGTTTAGACACGGGGTCTCTTTGCGACTTCTGCTTCAGCCTTTGCGACAGCTCCGAGACTGGGAACCAGGAAACCCCACAGACGACATGCTCCTCTAGCGTGTCGTAGACGAATTTATACTGCTCCTGCAAGTAAATGCAATAGTAAAATAACATTCAGTGACTCAGTACCAGTCTGCATTACTCCTACTGCCGTGACACAGGGTTACTGTGTGATAAGCAAGATTAAATAGGCTTTCTTCTACTACGGGAGTCTTATTTCGATTGATTGATGGCGTCGGATTTTTTGAACTAGGATCTAAGTCCGGATGATTGATACACATTGGTGTATCAATCATCGTTAAGATGATACGGTGATACACACTCCTTTCATTTTTTTTCTAATATTCCTAAGAAGAAAAAGTAGTACATACTCGTTGAATTAACAATTTACCTCGTTCTCAATGAGGCCCTTCCTTGATTGCCTTAGTTTCTTCAGGAATCCAAACACGTCAAAGCAGTCTTCCTCTTCAGCCAATTCGAGATTAGCATCGATTGCCAGATACACCCCTGATCGTCCTCCTCCGTCGCTAAAATCACATACACATGAGCACGTGAGAGTCAATGGAGACCTATTAACCATTAATAATACTCAGCTGAAAAGCGTTTTTACACGGATGAACCAATTTCAGTAATGTTAAGTTTAAATATAATATCAATTTCAAATAATTCATTTTTGTCTTGACGTACGCCTTTTTACTCACTTGCAATGGACCACCATTGGCCCGGCCGCGGGGTTGGTAGCCAGTCTCCTCCCCACCACGGCGCGCACCCGTCTTCGGAACTCCAGCAATGCGTTGCTGAACGGACACGTGTGCGAGTGCCACTGAGTGTAATGGAACTGCAGTAGGAATCGCTCTTCCACTATCACCTGTTCGAAAATAAGGTAGTACTTAGATGTCCAATAATACCCTTACCTATTAGATAACAGATTCTCTTCATACTTATGTTGTCTGAAGAGATTTCGATAAGATCGCGCATAAAACCTCTGCACTAGGATTCCCTGTGTCGCAGATGGCATGGACAAACAAAGAAACACAATACAAACACCCAAGACCCGAGAACAAACTTCATGCTCACCGCACAATGTGCCCCGGCCGGGAATCTAACCCGGGACCCCTCGCTTTGAAGGCAAGGCTACTACCAACTAAGCCACGGAGCCGGTGCTACGGTATTTTTGTTTCTGTAACTGTTATTTTATCTTGTGTTGTAAGTTCAATAAAGTGTATGTATTAAATAATGTATTTTGCATTTTACAATAGTATTTTTACTTTAAGCAGAATATTTTGTTACTAGCTCTACAATGTTTGCTTATTTACGAAGATGTATTTGAAGAAAACATACATTAAACTTAGTGTCGATAAACTCACGACTTGTCATCAACATAGACTATGTTGCCAACATAACGGAACTAAAGTTAAACAAACGCTTCATACAAGCATTGTATTTTTACGTATAAACAAAAATAATGCTCATATTTGATCTCGAATATCAAATATAAATAATGAAGTTCTGTATAGAATTGTGTGTTTCGCGATGCGGTCGTAATATCTAAATCGCATTATTCAATCCATTAGGATAATACATACCGCTACCGCAAAGCAAATAATTTTTGTCGGATACAAGAGACTGAATGCATTTTAATATAATTGAGTTGGCAAATAAATAATCATTGAGGCTACTGTCAACTCTAAAAATTTTATAATTTACGTAAAGTAATAAAAAAGTAATTAATAATTATCTTATTAGTTTCCGAAACTATTATTATTATTATAGAATATGTTGTCATAAGAAAACTTTATGCCATTTGCAATTACGTCCTACGAGTCTGTTTTCCTGCCACAGCGCGTCAATAGAACACTAAATAAACATGCTTATAATCTCTGTTTCAAGTCAAAACAAAATAACGAACTATCCGAATGAAAAATCATCATGTAAAATTACTTCTACAGAATCAGATTTTAAAATAAATTATAAAGCCTAGATTTTCCGCAAATATATAATGATTATCGAGTTTATTTTGGAATACAAAGCGAACGTTAATTCTACACGTGGACATTAACATATTACCATATATGATGTTCTTGATCTAATGACAATTAGCCTTTTATTATTATTCCAGTAAACCAAGAGCGTTAAAGCAATATTGGGTAACAAATTCATGTACGAGTATAGAAAATAATGAGCTACATTTTTTTTATAATATTGTATTTCTTAAATTGCAATTAGTTAATGAGGTGCGTGCCAGCAAATGATATACTGCACCAATGTTTGATTCCCGGGTTTGATTCGATTTGATACTTATGCGGAAAATATACTTGTGTGGTAAGCATGAAGTTTATTATTCGGGTCGTGGGTTGTCTTGTGTTTCTGTATTTGTCCATGCCATTTGCGACACAGTGAATCCTAGTGCAGGGTTATGAGTTTTAATGTTTATTTATAATATAATTATAAAATGGAAGTCCAGACCGAGGAGATATCTATCTAAATGTCACTTACGTCCTTCTCAGTCTTGTAAAGTCTGAACGTCCGTATGTGGAAGTTGGCCAATTCTTCTTCCTGAACGATGCCGACACTGATGTCTCCGTACGTTTCATCCTTTTCCTTATTAGGCGGCCAGTATTGGACGCACATAACCTGAGAAAAAAAAGCCAAATCACATTCTGCGTCTTCGTTACGATGTAAAAATAATATGTTCGTAGTTTGCAGGCAGCCTCCGGGCTTCAACCACTATTATCAGAAACTCGAAAAAAGAAATTTGTTGACAAAAACATGTATTTTATTTATTCTTCCTTTATTGCACACAAATAATATTATACATAAAAATATATAAATTAGAAAAATTGTTTCTACCTATGTCCGTTATAGACTTTGTAACCATTCAACCGATGTGGTCCAAACTGGTTTCATTAGAAAGGCACACACCGGGTATGTTGTGCACAAATTGGTATTGACAAAAAGAAAGCTAGAGTTAAACCTGAATATTATAGATAATTAATATACCTACATACTATACGCATAAAATATATTTAAATTCTTTAAAACGCTACAAGTAAAACATCCCACCGCTCAATTCCCACAGCGACAAACCAGTAATTGCTCGGGACAATGAAGCGAAACAACCTGTAATGAATTAAATCAGCTGAAAAATACGAGGACGTAAACCTACCCCAATCTCCTCTCTGAATATACAACCCTATTACAGTTGTAAAGCGGCACTTTCGTTTTGCACTTATTGCGATTTGCAACAGCCATTTAGGCGGACGTACCTATATTTACGTTTCATTTGGTGTTAGTAATATGGAATCAGTATACGGATATTTAAAAATAGCTCTGCTCCTTGTACTGTTGGGCGTGGGTTCAATTTCCGCTCATGACACGCATTTGTGTGACGAACATAGATGTTTGTTCGTCTGCGGTGTTTAATATGTGCTAAAAGAATGAAGCTATTTACAAAAAAAAGAAAGTACCCAACGCTGGCCTACCCGCCCTTGTAGGTACCGACCCGAGCAGGTGGTTATGCGCCGAATCATAGAACATTTCCGACAAGTTCCAACCTGCGCCAAACTGCGCTGGTAGTTCATTACTTGCTACTTCGTTTGCAAGGGACCAACGTGTATTCCCATATCAGCTTTATACTTTAGGTACGAGCTGCGCCCCGCGGTGTTCCCGCGGTTTTCCGGAAATTTTCTGAGCAATTTCGCTTATGACAATAACAAACACAACAAAATAAGAATAAGCAAAATTAGACCAGACGTTCATACGTAATGCCGTGTCCAAGGGAAATAGGGATTCATTTTTATATATATAGATTATTGTATATTTTATTTTTTTGCAGTGCATGTTTTCTTAAATAAGTGGTCCATAGATTTTCCATTTTTGTTAACTGTTATCTCAATGTGAGATGACGCTGCTAGATCGGAGCTTGATATTTTAATGTTAAACTGAACAAAATCGTTCTCTATTAAAATCAGTTGTAAAGAGTAAATACCTCTTTAGAACTGATCATATTATATAATAACTTTCTGTTTAATCTGTGTATACACAAACTTTTGCAAATAAACGTGAATAATAGGGAATAAATTCAAAGTAAATAAACTATTCGACTTTGATTTGAGTTGACTTTGAAATAACGCATCGAAATAGTTTCAGCCCTAGAGACAAACCAGTTGTATTGTCTTTTTATATAGCATTGTCAGTGCTTTGTTGTAAACTTTAATTTCACACTCGGCTTTCACAATAACTGTGAGCAAACTCAATCATTGTTTGAACAAAGTTGCTCTCAATTGAATAAGTCTGATAGTTTCTTGAAAGGTCAGGCTCCTTCCGATATTGAGTTAGGAGTATGTGGGGTGAAAATGAGGGTGCCATTTTGCACTCTTTTAGACTGAGCGATCGGGAGTGCTGGATAAAGACTTTTCCCATTTTAAGCGGAAAAGATGTAAAGATAATATTCAACCATTTTCAAGATATTCAAATATTATTAACCAACCAAAAAGAGCGATTCCGACAAGCCCGCGATATTTTCTGTGACATTAATGCTTTTGCCAGTTATTTTGATTTAAAAACCAAACTCTTGAACCAAATTTGATAAAGTTTCTAGTCGGTTAAAAATATTCATCCAAATCGGCTATCAATAAGCTAAGATAAAAAATAAAAAATATTAATAAACCAGTTAAATTGACTTCCTCCTATTTTACAAGTCTATTAAAGTACATTTTAATACTCTCCCGGCTGTATAACCCACTTTATTTGATGTACTATAACTCCACTTCTTTGGTTACGGAGTAGTAGTGGTATAATGTACGAGACTGAACAAAATTAATAGAAAGACTAGTACCACTTTCTTGATTACAATAGAATGAAGTACTACACCACAATGTTGCTAAGAGATTGCATTTCCCGCCGCAAATTTAACGCTAATTCAGTTTGCAAAGAAGTCGCTGTAAATGTAATAGTGTTTTGGTCTTTCTATACATACAAATAATACATTTGTAGGGTCTGTTTGTAACGTCAAATAACAGCTTTCTACTAAATGTATTTGAAAGTACTAATTAAAAAATCTATTATTAAAACTTTTGTCTTTTTCTCTGTTTATTCTGGCTAATCTCTGAAACGGCCAGATCGATTTTGACGGGACTTTCAATGTTATAAGGAATAACTTAGGCTGCTTTTATTTTAATAAAAGAGAAAGGAATTAGGGACCCACGCAAAAAAATGCGCCCGAAGGGAATATAATCTATTTGGGGGTCTATGTTGCTCGCGTCTGTAGGTAAGTGCTCTCGGAGACCCTACACGAGTTTCCCGAGTGATACAAAAGGAGCAACCCTAAGTAAGAGTAGAACATGTGCCAATTTCATTTGGAGAATAATAATAACTAGCTGCGCCCCGCGGTGTTACCCGCGGTTGGACTTCCTACGGGAATCGTACATTTTTCCGGGATAAGAAGTATGTGCTTTTTAAGAAGTAGACTATAATCTATCTCTGTGCCAAAAATTCACCCAGGTCCGTTTAGCCGTTCTGGCGTGATTGAACAAACATCCATACATACATCCATAAACATTCGCGTTTTTAATACTAGTAAGATAGTAGGACATTGCGTTGGATGACGCAATGTCCATGCCCTAAACCAAGCATAACTTATACTATGGGAACTAGATAACTGATAAAATGCTTATATCGTATTTATGAAAATTTTGCATACATATAATTTAACACCTACACACATAACAAACATTTATGTTCGTCACACAAATATTTCTATCTTAAGTGGAAATTGAATCCATGACCTATAGACCAGGAGGCAGATCTACCCACCTAAGTCGTAATATTTTATGGTTGGCAGTGAACACTGAATAGCATGGGGCTGTCACTTTATTCACATTAAAATTTATATAAAATTTTATATATAATATATATTTTAATAACTCCAATAAAAGACGAATTGTAATATTTTGATAGCAAATACCGTAAAAGCTCTTGATAAATATCCTGTTTATTGGTAACCATAAATCACATTTGTATGCTGATATATTTGGACCGCTGGTTTTTACTAAGATCGTGAGCTCTAAGTTCGTATCGTACTGTTATACTGTTTATGAACAGGATTATGCTCGCAAAAAGAAAATAATCCTTCCATTGGGGGTTTCTTGCTTGTACTTTCCCGTGGAGGATCGGATAAGGTTCGAACAAGTTCTTAGTATTAAGAACGCACGTTTTTGTTGGTACATATTTATTTTAAAAAAGTGACGTTTCTAAGTATTTTTTTAAGATTTCCACGAAAATAAAGTATTTTGACTTTGACTTTAAAGTACTTAGCAATAACATTATTTGTGAATGTATAATAAACAAAAAACGAATAAAACATTACTGACTATTCAAATTGCTATAATTTCAAACGGTATAAATGTCACTTTATACTAAGTGAAAAGACATTTTCTGGTCGGCGCTTCTGCGGTCCGGGATAAGCTGATGCTGCCGGTCCGAGTGGTGTGCTTAATGCTGAGCTCATCCGACGAATAACATTGTTTGTTTGAAAATTTTGTGAAACACTCTCAAAAGTCTACTGATCCGCCTCTACCCGTCTTTTGCTGCAGAGGCATGCCGTGTAGCAATAATTTTCAGTATTGCCGTCAAACAACTCCGGATATATGCTACAAAGTGTATTGTATGAATGTTTCTTGTTGAAACATAAAACAAGGCAACAAATTCGAGCATCCATATAGGTATACACTAGAGCGTTCCATCGCGTCCATAAAGCTTACTGCCTAGGACATAAAAGACGACCTGCACGAAATAGCCTCTTTTACTACCTCAAACAAGAGCTATTCCTTCTATAGGTATCTGATCAAATTTATATGTGAACCCAACTATGATGACGGACGACGCTTGCCATTATTGATAAAATCGATAATACCTATAATAATATCATCGTTCAACGATCACCAGACTTAGTAAGGCGTTATAGGTTCACTAAAACTGTCTTCTTAATGATATTCCATGACATAAATAGTTTTTTTTTTTCTTTTCGTCTTTTCATTGGCTTCGCACGACTTATGCATTCGCCATGGTCCAGAGTTTTATTATATTTCAGTATGTATTTACTAGCTCTTAAAAATTAGGGGCTCACAGTTTTATGGATAACAGAAGCAGTTTTCTGAATCTATTCAAAAGTTTCATAAACAGTAATAAAATATTACAACTTGCTTATACAATCGCCTGATTGTATCACAAGTCGGAGTTATTTCTGATTTTAGTATCACGTTTATGACATAGTACTGATCATAATTGAATTTATATTATATAACTGTATTCAGAATTCTATCGTTTGTGCAATAGAACTTAGAATAAAATCCTGTGTTCATAGGAGTTACCTATTTTTCATGGTACGTGTAATCAGTACGTAGGAGTATGTGTCGCAAAATCTTAGGCTTTAATGCAGCAGCAGATGTCAATTACAAGCATTAATGCATATTGGCATTTTCGTTATCCGATTTTAAGAGTTAAGTGCCGGGAAAATTATAGGTATTTATCGGATAAGGAATTATCTCAATTAGCACATTTTAAATCCTATTTTAATTATCCAAATAATACAGAAAGATGGATCAAACTTTGTGAAATATTATTATATCCTTTATTGTTTCGTAATAAAGTATGTTTTTTTTGTGTGTGGATTATATAACTTTTTGTTGACAATTAGGTACTTTAAAATTAAATATCAAAATAACTGAAATATTTTGTATTAAATGTCTATACAAAATATTTCAGTTTGAACAATTTAAACCAATTTTAACGTTAACCTGTGAAGCATATTCAAATATGAAATAAGATTCAAAATAAATTTTAACAGCACGAGGTTTATCACATTGAGACAAACAGTTTTACCAGGACGAAAATTGTATTCATTATAATTGCAGTATTTATACTCATACTAATACTCAT
The DNA here is from genome assembly GCA_921293045.1 of Aplocera efformata. Taxonomy (NCBI): domain Eukaryota; kingdom Metazoa; phylum Arthropoda; class Insecta; order Lepidoptera; family Geometridae; genus Aplocera; species Aplocera efformata. The sequence goes on from OV121055.1 coordinate 5,659,311, forward strand.
TTATTGCACCGTACGAAACTTAAGGTACATTTGGTCACGTTAAATATACACATATAGATAGTATTATAATAAAAGTGAAATAAAAAACACCATACATAAGATCTTTGGTTAGAGCCGTAATAACGTCGGTCGTCGTTCGCTATTGTGAACTACAAATTATCGTCCTGTCGAACTTACCTAGCATGATACATCTCGCGCTGTAAAAAACTCACTTTGTAACAAAGTTGCAATGAACATATAACATTGGGAGACGAAATGTCATGTCACAAAATGAAAAGGCTTTACAAACTTGCAGCTGTCTGCACTTCAGCAACTGGACCCGGAATGTTTGTAGGTCGTACAGTATTGATTCGGGAATCCGCTTCCCAATTGGCGATGACAATGTTGAGACTCATCGCAAATATCTAGAACGGTATTTTTACTGCGTGTAAAAGCTTTAGTACCTGCCATACGATGATATACGCATCGTATGGCAGGTACTAAAGCTTTTTACAAGTTCATATCACATCGTCATGATAAACATATCTTGTAGTTAACAACGATGATTGATTTGCCTACTGAACGAAATTCTTGATACTTTACTGGCCTCAGAGATCAATTGGTAGTTACTCTACCCTCTGCGCGGAAGCCGTGGCTTCGATTTCTGTCTAGGACACGCATTTGTATGACAAACATTGCTGTTTTTTCCGTGTTTGTATGTTGCTATATGTTGATATTGAGCAATGAGACTATTAAAATATATTTTTGAACTACAAACTTCACAATACATATGAAATTCATTCATTTCATCATCAATACTTAATGTATTTAGTTCAATGAATTTCATATGTTTATGAAATTCATTGAACTAAATACATTAAGTATTTAGTTCAATGAATTTCATATGTTTAGTTCCTTGTTGGAAACATTGGTATCGAAGCTAGGTTAACCTGTGGTGTTGCGTACTAATGCCCTTCACTGGATTAGCTAACATTTATAATACAAATTAGTAAAGTGGTGATATCTAAGTTAGCTTTTCTAGTATGATATCATCGTATTGTGGGCTTACCTTAATGAAGTCGAAAGTCTTGGTGAGCATGACAATGGCGGCGGCGCGCTCCTGCCAAATCATTCGCCAGAAGCTGACCACCGTATCTTCAGTTGGCCCCTGGGTTACGATGTATGCGTTTGGTTTTAGAATACTCTGCAAAAAAAATAATTTATTCTATCTGTCTCTTTCTTTCTCTGTGTTTCATAATAGACTTCATTTTGCACACGTCTGTAACACATGTGACAACATACACTCCGGGTGATGTGACAAAATACAACCAAAAATGGCAGCTTATGCCAAGATCTATAGGGGAAGTCCTGCCTTTCTTCTGCCGGAATACAGCAGTGCAAGTGAACTACTAGAAAATAGTATAGTGGTTGGAGTAGGGGAAAAGGGTAGAATAGGCACTGGTGAAATTACAGGCGAATTTGAAGTTATATCTTTCTCTGTTTCGTATATTTGTGTGGTCCATGTTGTAGACGTCTGTAAGTGACTACCCTGTAGAGCCCTTAAACACCGGGTGGTGCAAAATACAACCTAAAGTAGCAGTAGATCTTATGTCATGTTTTTTTGGGAAGTACTCCGGTGGAAAGGTGATTGTGTTGGTAAAATTACAAGCGCATGAGACATCATATCTTCGTCATAGTGTCACAGGTACAACGAGAGACGACAAAGGTCTTACTTCGGTAGGGGCGGCGGTAACTACCTAACATAAGGTCAGTTAACAGCTCATCCTGTCACTTTAGTCATAAAAAAATAATTTTAAACAACAGATTATATTTTAAAATTAAATATCAATTCCAGTCGGAAACAGGCGAAAAACATATAGTGCCACTTAACCTTAAATATAATATAATATATGTACCATAATTAAGTCCCGTAGTTTTACTTATTATATATTGTACTAATAAAAGCCTGACACAAAAATTTTCAGCTAAACTTAACTCACACTAAATTAATTCAGAAACACTTGAAATTAACTCGTAGAAAGTTTTTCCTATTGTTATGGGAATGCCTGACAGTTTAAGGGTCCGGAAGACCCCAAGAATCTGGAAACTGCTTTAAAGGCTCACAGTGGCTTTTATTAACTCCTTTATGGACCCATAAAATGTAATGACTTCAACGTGATCTGGAAGAATGTAGTAATACTGAAGGCTCATATCTGGTTATGCATTATTAAGAAGGTACGCAAAAAACAAACGTAAACGCGGGACTATGAGTTTTTAACACTCATAGTCCCGCGCTTGGATTTCCTGCATCACAGATGGCATGAACCCAGCCTACAAACGGCCAAGACCCGAGAATACTCGCCACGAAGTCGTCAGCACAGGTGCACTAATCAGGGCAAGATATTATGATATATTTTAATTTTTTTTTAATTGTTTTTTTCGTTTGATTTCGAGTTTGAGACAGTTTCAATAAAATAGGTATTCTCGCATGTTATTTTTAGTTTTTAAGATTGGAGCATCCTAATATTTCCAGTGAAATTCACATGATTTTCATCTCGTTTCAATTTTCGTTCGTTCAACGTTGAATTCCTGATTATTGTGTTACTACATTTTTTTACTTCTCCCTCTTGTGTAACGAAAGCAGATTCAATACCGACTCATGTTTTTACGTCGTCGTATAACGAAAAATGTGTACAATGAATGAATTATTGATGAATATTACCGTGACAGGAAAATGTACCATGTTTATATCAAAGTTAATATGTATTTATATATGTAGGGAATATTTATATATATAACATAGATATCATAATGCTTAAATCTCAAATATTCAATAAGGCTTTATTCAATAATAACTGCTACGTATAGATGGATCTGATGTAATAGATTCTATTACTCGATATATTTATATTATATTATTACTCGATATAATTTTTTTTTGTTGTGATACGGTGAGGGAATGAGCTGGCGGCTCATATTTCCGTGGTGTATAGTAGCTCTGCCTTCTGCGATGGCATGGGTTCGATTCCGACCTGGCCTAGGTAGTAGGAATCTATTTGTACGACGAATTTGTATTTGTAGATGTTTATAATATTCCTTCTATATAATTATATATAATTTTAGACAATATGTAATTATATCATTTTATTGTATTTACATAAAGATCTATGTATATTGTGTATGTACGGCGGTAACCACTTAACATCAGGTCAGTTCATTAAGTCACATTTTCATCCCTTCATAAAAATATGATCGTTAGCTAAGTTATTCTGTATTTATATAACACCTTTATTAGATGAAAAAATAGGTATAATATAATAGCTAAATTATAACTAACTCCTGAACATGTAACAACGATACTCCGAAAGGATCACTACACAATGGTGTTAGGAACCCTTGTATGATACGAGTTGAATGGGATATTCATAAAAAAATGTAAATTCTTTAAAAGCTACATTACCAGCGATCAATTTGGCAAATATTATATCAGCGTAGATATAAGAAAAGCTACAGCGTCCAAAGTTCTGTTTTAATATTTTATATTATTTATTTGTTATTTTATAAAATAATTTATTGACCATGTCATATATTAGCTTAATTCTAAATTAGTATCCTTTTTATTTTTATTACAATGATTGTGGACATATGTTTAAACATTTCAGCCGATAAATCAATGATGATAATATATTTATATTTTCAACATTTTAAACAATCAATTTTTTTATCGTATTGTACAATATCTTGAAAACGGCTTTGATGAAATATTGGTTTTAGATAGTTGGTTAAGTTTACCAGTATAATTTGTATTAAACCAATTAACCGAGCAAAGCCATCGCCCAGGTACTGATTAAAACGTCAAACTTAGAACCTTTTTCACGAACATAACAGTTTCTTTTGAATTATTTTCTTATGCAGTGCTAATTTAGTTTCCATCGCTGGCGCAGCACCGAAACCAGACAGAATTCAAATTTAGAAAGCAAAGAGTTTTTCCCTGGCTATTTGCCTTGAGTTTGCACTTTTTTGCTTGAGTAATGAGACAGCCAATAAGCTGCGGGCTCGCTTTTGACAAAGAACCTCCTTTGAAGTGCAAGTGTTTCATTCTTATCCAATAAAAATATTTTATTACTTTAAGAGCTTACCAAGATTTAGCTTGCATTCGACAAGATCCTTTAAAACACGCAAAAAATGAGAAGTTCGCATTCGAGGTGAATAATCGCGCACATTATGAAAGGTTTAATATTTAGTGATTTAGTGATAAATGCAATATTTTTCAATTTAATAATGATTGAGCAAGTTATTTTAATCTGGGCTTATTTTACATAGTAAAGTCACAGATTAAATAATGATACTACGTTAATAAAATAAAAGTGGTCAAGAATGTAGAAGAGAGCGTCATGCTGTGTGCCGTCACGTCATATGAGTCGGTTTTACTGCCAATTAATGTATAATACAATTCACACAGCGCAATCAAGCGTTGCTTGTACTATAGGATTAAATATTTACATAGTGCTTTATGTACAATAAAATCATATAATTACATTAAATCATATGTTTACAATATCACAAATTATATAGAAAGGATATTATACACATCTATAAATACAAATTCGTCGTATATATGGATGTCCTAGGTAGGATTTGAAGCTACGCCATGCATCGCAAAAGGCAAAGCTACTGAGCTGTGAAACTCGTGAAGTAAGTTAAGTGCAAGCATACATCAGTCATTCTTCATACAAAAGCCAGTGATATTATAATATCTGATTCTAACTTAACTGCATATTGAATGCGGAAGGCAAGGGTGCATTCGCATTGATGTACTGCTTGAGTTGGCCTAAAGCCATGTAATAGTGCATCTGTATTATTGACACTCAACTGAATCTCAATGTGAACCCGTGTTCCGGAAAATTTGATTTAAAGAGAATCGTTTTATACCTTATGAATATTTATCACACATACGCGTTATTTTGTCTTTGAGTGATATTACGAGAAGATACATTTATAATTAAAATAAACAGAGACCTATTTAGAGAAAATATTGAATTATTAGATTTTTTTTAATTACTACCCAAGTAGCTTTTTATTTAGACACGTCTCAAGGGCCTGTAACTTCACTGTGAATGTGTTTGTTTTTCATAATATTTTGTATAAATGCACTGCCCTGATTTTTTATATTTAGTTTCTTACAAAAAGTGGGCTTATTTTCCCTGTGCTAAATGAACATTCTACAAGAACATTAACACATTAATATACACAATACACAAATATACTGTTTTATATTCTTCATAAAAATTACAAAAGGAAAAGAGTAAGCGTGCGTGTTTCATCTTCAAAAGCAACGACCGCAATAACTTTGGTTTTCTCAAACGTAGGAGGGCTTATGACTTCCTGCTGGATAATGGATATTGCTTCTACTAGTCTTATTTATCTTCTCTATGTAAGAGACTAAGTTTTTAGCTGTGTGGGCATAGTTTATAGCTTAACATCGGTGCCATAATAAAATATAGATACAGTATATTAATTTCGCAAAAATAGCCACTTTTCGAAAACAGCTCTCTTCGCAATATATATTGAAAAATATCGTCTCGCTCATCCAATATCTGTCTTCACAAAGTCATACAAAGCCGTTGTAACTTTTTCCAAGTAACTACTCACCCACTTTTCCTTTCAATAAACCGTAGGCTACCTTTGATTCCGGCCCCTTCACACCAGTGACGCTGTTCAAAATCGTTACTTACGAACGTGACACGGTTCGGAATCCTCTAAAGACTTCGTTATCACAATAATCAAATTATAGAAGCGAAATTTTTGTTACTTATTCAATATTTATTATTCTAGAGTATTATTGGTTGAATGTTTTATTTTCATGATAGGTTTTTTATGCGACTTAAGTAACGGGACCCGCTTAGAACCCAGCTGATGATAAGTGGTTACTACCACCCATAAATAATAGCAAAACGTTCCTCCCCTACCGAAGTACGAGAAGACCCAAGTCGCATCTCATTGCCCCCGTCACTCTGAGACGGGGATTCAATTTATTCGTAGTTTAGAACTATCTCGGTATTTCAGTAGACAGATTGGTTCTAACAATCCTATTATCTTTCTCTACCTTGTATCAGTTTTTTTTAACTCTTTAATTCAAATAAATGTAATACATTAGATGAATACTGCGTATATTCAGTTTTTTTTTTCAGTTTTGACATTGCGTAACATCACTACACCTTATGTTAATCCAGTTGTCCAGTGCGTCTAGGAAGTTTTAAAATGATCAGATGAAGAATATTGGATTCTAGGGAATTACAATTCTCTGAATTTATTTTTGCTATGCCGTTACGTTACGAAGAAACAGAATTTTATACAATTGTTAAAGCATTACGTGCGTACGATGCTGTAATGGAAAAGGGTTTCGATAGAAAACATTCAAAAGTGGGGTGTATCAAATCAAATTGTTGAGGGTTTTGCCGTTTTATTAGAATCGCTGACTCGTTTTCTATCACTTATGCAACAAGAATACTAAGTATATAAAAATGTACAATTGTTTTAACGTTGAAGCGCTCATGACAACACTTGCTAAGATATTTTAACAGATTTTCTAAGTTAATAAAATTACAAGTAAAATAATAAATCCGATAACCGTTAATTTGTAGCTGCATCACCAAAAAAATACATGAAAAATCCTACATGTTATACGTTCCGACTTGCACTTAGCCGGTGTTTTACTGTTTCCATTGTATTTCAAAATAATTAGTACTCACATCTATGTAGGAAGCGTTGATGTAGTCTGAGTCCGGTTCACGGTCCACCGTATCCAACACCACGCGGTTGTAATCATCTGTGAAGAGATTAGTGGGGATAGAGATATGACAGACAAATAATTAGATACTCAAAGGATTACATCACATGACATCATAAATATCTAAGAAGTTTGCTCGGCTGGGGTTCAAACAGGACTCCTTGGTTTGAAGTCAGAGTTGCCAACAACTGTATATGGTTGTTAAGTGAGTTTTTTGACTCCCGATATTTCGACGCAGTTTCATGCCTCATCGTCCCGCGCAAACTGAAGTCTTTGCGAGGTAGGGTGTGCAAATCATTAATCAAATATCTCGGTAACTTGAATCATAATGTTCATAACCATTATAGTAATAAATTTCATATTTATAGATAAGGTTTATTTATAGGTTCAATTATTTGAACGCTAACGGTTATAATATAAGTTACTACGGATTACTGGGGATAGATTACCAAAGCAACATTGTTATCTCTATACAATTTAGCTTTATTGATATCTAGCTTCAGTAGTCTATTGTTTGATATAGGGTTTGGCTGTAAATGAGAAAGAAACGGCTAACGGCGGAACACCATGCGGCTTAGATCTTCCTATATCTAAGCAGGGTACGACTTAAGTGTTAATAAAATTGTTATGGAACTTATAAAAAATATAAGTAAAGCTGTTAAAATTGACTCAACAAACAACGTAATGTTCCCGTCTCAGAGCGATGCAATTTAATTATGCGCAATGCGATGCAATTTGATCATCTCATGCTTTAGTCCACTTGGCATCTGAGTCCATTTCATCCAGAGGTCGATCCCTAGGTGGTGGGAGAATAATATCTATAGATGTCTGAAAATAAGCATCCACAGAATACCCAACTATTCTTTTAGTGACATAAACAAGTCAATTCTACGAACATGTAAAAAACCCCATCTTGGGGTAATAGTAATTTGCTGATGATCATCGAACGCCTAAACAGATCTTCATAAATTATTATCCATTATTAATTAAATTATAGCTAATAACCATCTCAACCATGTTAGCTTGCTAATAGAAAAAAAGCACATCAAAATCGGTCCATTCGTTTGGGAGCTGATGCAACAGACAAACACACAGATACTACAAACTTATAACACCCCTCTTTTATCCTTTTAGACAGCAACAGCAGTAGCCAACACTGATATTGTAGATTTTAAGCCGCTCCAAGGCTTCCGATATGGCTTATTGATTAGAAAAGCCGGTGCCGAAAATTAAACGTAGGGCACGTCACTAATAGTTACTAAATGATTGCCCATTCAACGGCCGTCTGGGCGGAGAATTACATAACTTAAATTACCTATCTGCAAAGAACAACTAGGCAAGGTTCACCACGAGCGCTTCGTATTTATTAATAAGTGTCTAATTAAAGTTAATATTTCCTCGTATTTCGAATAACATATTTTATGAACCACATTAACAAAGCAGCAATTAATTTACCAACCATTCGGCCGCAGCCATAATTTTAAACTTGGAGAAGTGATACTCATTTCATTTTGAACAAGAAAAAGTGAGAGAAGTTTTATCAGGCTTTTAAATATGAAATTTTCACACATTTGATTTAACTTTTATGAAAATGCTGAAGCAACTGGTCGGGACTTTTTTGAGTTAATGATGAGGTCAAACATTTTTTTTTAACAAGTTTGTCTTTTCTCAATGTGCTCAATGTACTCAATGTGCTCGTTTAGTAAAAACCCCTGTCAAAATTAATAGATTCGCTTCTCGTTTATAATAATCTATGGTCACAGCAATAATTTGTAATGATCTCGAAACAAACACCAGTAGACTGTGCCTACAAATCACCATCTACTTTATTGGCTACTTAATTTAATTGGGATATTAATTTTCAATTAAATTATATTAAGGTTGAAAAGCTAAATTTCGTAACAAAAAGACAGGCATTTTCAATTTCCAATTTTTGGAATGTTTTATTATAATATCTCCTGGCGGTCCATATAACGTCTCTAAGTGTAAGTAAGTCGTCCTGAGTACCCTTTGAGTCACTATTGCCCTGCTTCGGTCGGGGAGGACCTAAATCGTATTACTATTGTTATGGGCGGAGGTAAGCACTGAACATCAAGTAGGCCTTCTGCTAGCTCTGTCACTTTGACTAACTAAAAATAACAGTTGGTCCGTGAAAGAAAGTAATTTGGTTCTGTATTTTTGAGTGATTTTCTTAAAGCTCCGCGTAATGTTTTTTTTTTTTTTTTTTTTTTTTTTTATTTTTTTTTTTATGTGAATGTGTGACGGAACGAGCTGAGGGCCCACCTGATGGTAAGTGGCGACCCTCGCCCATGACAACAGTAATGCGCGCGACTCAGTATGACATCCAAATCTTTACTGAGTCGCATTCATCCTGCTGCGTCCATCACCCGAGACGGGGATGATACGTCTCATGCGCATGTGATTTCACCGGCAGCCACACCCTTCCACCGGAACACAGTAATGCAACCACTACTGCTTGGCGGCAGATTCCAGATGTGGTGGCAGTACCTCTCCGGACGAACTTGGCACAAGTTCTACTGCTACTTTTGGTTGCTCCTTTAGCACCACCCAGGGGGTACGTGTAGGGACTCAAAGGGTACACACCTACGGACGCGAGCAACTGGACCCCCCATATGTTAACAAGATACACTTTCACAGTTAAAACTGATGGTGACCGTGATCGTGTGTAGCTCTAAGGTATCTTTAGATCTGAGGCGGCATGCAATATCCTGTCTTCTGAAGGAATTCAAAACGAAAATTATGGAGAACGAACGACACTGCAAAGCCGCAACATACCTAACGTTTGCATACAAACAAGAAATCAAGTGTGTTCCGATTGTAACCCGGAATGAAATTCTCGAATAGAATGGAATGGAATCAAACAAAATAGAATAGAATAGCATTAAACTTGATGGAATAGTTTTTAACAGAATGAAATATGAAACAGAACGATGAGGAGGAACAGAACTGATGAAATTGAATAGATGAAACAGATAGATGAGAACAGATGAAATTGAATAGATACACGGAACGGAAAATAATGAATGAATAGAATGGATAAGTATGGATATAAATTATCTAACTAAATAAATGAACGCTTTCAATAGAGTAAAGGTCTAGTTAGATGGTATTGGTCCTGGCTCAAGCGTCACAGTAAACCTCAAGGGTACAACTGAGATTTCTTGATCCATATCCATATTGATTTTGCGAAATTTTGATTTAGTGGCGCGTAATTTCAACCACCTCAAAGTCCTACCAGCATACTAACGTTGCACTGCGTTGTGGTGAGGTTAAGGCAACACATGCAGGGTTTGACGGATTTTAACTGACTTTGAAGAAGTCTTGCTTCGCAAATTACAAGCATTGAGTAATTTGTTTGTTTTAAGTAATTAACTAAGCTAATAAATCTATTATAAGTAAGATAAAGTCAAAGTACTTTATTTCCGTTGAATTCTTATATAATTACTTGGAAACGTAATTATTTTGTTAGTAAATATATATCTACACAATCATGCGTTCTTACTAAGTTTAGCGCTTGCTCAAACTTAGTAAGAACGCATGATTGTGTAAGTACAATATAATTATAGTATAAGTGTAGTATAAGTGTAATATAACAAAACTATCTATTGATCTAATAAAAAGATTTTCATTTCTTACTACTGCAAGAGCCCTGTTCAAAAAAAACTTGGAAGTTCAAACGAGGTGTGGTACATCATCAAGGTTATTTTATTTTTCTCAATGACTGAGAAGCCACATTTTGAAGGCCTAGCCTTCATCCCCAGTGATGGACAGATGTCTGCTGTCCAGCACAGGGCATTTTAGGATATTCCTAAGCTTTTTATGGGTTCCATGTATCCGATCAAAATGTAGAACCCTTAAAGAATCACTCTTGTGTCTTATTATTTAAAAAGCAGGGCAAGTTTTATTACCACATCTGAAATCATATAACTTCATTTCAAGTTGTACTAATCCAGGTCAAGCGGAAGGTGTTAAGGGGATATAGAAGTAAAATTTGAAAATGGCTTCAATGGAACAAGACAAATAAAAGTTCAAATTGAATTGTTAGAGTCAAATATCGTCGAACCGTAAATATTGCCAGTATGCGAGGTATTCCCAGTGAGGGAGACGTTAGGTATTCCAGTAATAGAATGAATTTTAGTATTGCGATGTTGAAAAGACATGCATCACTTGATTTTACACGAAAACGTCTGTTACGTTTTCAAACTATAAAATATTTTTAATTGGTTGTAAGTAAGTAAAAATAGTAACTTAACTTAACGGGAATGTAACGACTCACGCGCTTGTAACTTCAACGGCACCACTACAACACAGCAATGTAAATACACCACTGCTCGGCAGATATAGCAGCAGCCGAGAAAGCAGTTCTTCTCCGAATGAAATTATTCTTCTACTAAAGTGCTACATATACTACTGTTTCAACACCAGATGTCAAAAAAATTAGATGTATTATGCGGTTTACGCTTGTTTGTCTGTATATCTGTTATGGCTGGTGCTTCCAACCGGATGAAGCGAAATTTTTTCTAAGATAATTGATTATTAATTCTCTCGTTGGAACTTCTTACATATACGTGCCGCCAGGCATAATGCCTCGAATCACCATGGAAACAATATAGAAAATATATGTAAAAATGATTTACTTACATGGTATCACTTTTTGGTTCTGGTTTTTGTGCGAATTGCTCTTCTTTGTAGCGTGTCGACATGCATGCGTTTCCACTTTGACTGCCGTCTGTACACAATAAAAAATATTAATAAAATATGAAAGTACGCAATGAATTTATTGCAATAAGTTTACGACTTAACATTTACTTAGATCATTGATGGGTCCACACGTTACTTTGCCGAAATCCATGTTAAAATGATCTGAAAAAATATTGAGTAAACCTACAGACTACTAAATAAATGAGTAAATACTCTTGTAACAGCCTTTGACCAGGTCACATCTCAAGCCAACACTCTTGAAGATGCTGCGTGGAGAGGCGAAACATCTATCTATTGATGAGTATTTACTCATTTATTAGATATTTTGCGGAGGTGCCCTAATACCCCCTTTTCAGATCATCTTAAGATTTTGCTTTCCCATCCAAATTTTAATTTTTGTGTACGAACGTATACGTTTGTTCTGTTTATAAAATACTATATCAGTAATCTGGTTCCCATAGTAAAAGCTATGCTTAGTTTGAAGCTATATGGCAGTTTACTATAGATAATTATTTATTTATTATTTACGAGCTGACCCGACAAGATGATTTCACGTTTTGATTAATAATTTTAAAATAATCTGTGAAAAGGTAAACGTAGTGGTAAAAATCCCAAGCAAAAATGCAGTTACGATATTTCCCCGTATCTTGGTCGAATCCCGTGAATTTCTCCAAAATTTTCTATTATATACTATTTATATTGTCATGTAAATAATTAAAACCTTGAACTGACAATTACAAACAACATAATATAATCAGCCAAATTGGTCGCAAAAACTAGAAAATGGTTTTTCTTGTTTTTGCAAGACTAACGCACGGCAATTGATTATATATATATAATAAGATTTACACATAACCGTGGATGAAAGAATTGATTAATACAATGCAGAATATCTAATCTATACTAAACATATAATATAACATATAATAATAACGTTATATAAAGAGGTAAATGTTTGTTTTGTTAGGGTTCGTTATGCAAAGGTTTAGTTTCATTTCTATTTTATAGTCTTAGGGTGGGTGTTAGGTAGGTAGGGTGGGGGTTTTCAAAAGAAAACCTAAGACATTATTAGTTTGTATCTTTCGAACTGTGATTAACGAAACCTTCGATGTGTGGCATCTAATCGGTTTTAGTTGACTGACCGTTATCCCTGGATATGAACGGATTAGGAAGCTGAATTATCCTAAGGCTGCGGGTAACACTATCAATGAAACGTAAATTTGACAAATAGCAAACTCATTACCACTCCACTAAACTCATTACAACTCGTTTTCCAAAAACAACATTTACACTTTTCACCATTAAATTACTTCACTGGTGAAAAGTTAAACGTAATATCCGATCCGACAGCCTGGGCAACATATACGTACGGCAATTACTAACAAGTGGGTACGAGAATAGTATTTCAGTGAATAAAAACAAAGTAAAACGGAAAACAAATTGGATCGACAATTATCTCCAATATATTCTAAAGGTTATCGCATGGAGCGCCAATACTGTGCTAAATAGGTCACGTCAGGTGGAGCTTAACCTAGATAATATATGTGCCTGTTGACCCGAGAATATACTAGTCTAGTTAGAGATAATAGTTAATACGTAATATTTATTTGTTCAACAAAATCCACAGACCTTAATATACGAGTATAACAATAAATGACTTATAAACTAAACCTACGGCCAAAAGCGGATTTACATTATATAAAAAGTAAACTTACAAAAGACAGACAGTCAATTAAATATACCAAATAAAAGTTATAATATAATTGTTCCATGTTGATGTAAGGAGGTTCCCAATGCGACTGAAAGTTTATTTTTTGTGCGAATTATGTGACGGTACGACTGGAAGGCCCGCCTGATGCTAAGTGGCTACCTCCGCCCATATCAACAGAAGTACGAAAATCCTCCCCGACCATTGTAAGAAGACCCAAATTGCATCCCGTAAGGCCCGTCATTCAAGACGGGGATGCAACCTCTCACGCACCTGTGATTTCACCGATATTTACACACTTCCACTATAACAGCAAAGCTTGACGGAAAAATGTTTGTTTCGCGGTATCTTAGCTAATTGTGGACTGATTTAAATGACTTTCTCTACTTTCTACCTTCAATCCTTTCATTTACTGATTTTATCCTCTTAAGGGGGTAAAATTCAAAATTAAAATAATGAAAGGAAAGGATTGAAGTCAGTTTATTCGATTTTTAAATCATTCAATTATGTAACTAACCTTAATCGCGTGATTTACAGGTGCTTTCACATCGATGTCAATTAATAATTCCTGTTTCATATAATTTGGCCAATGCTCTATCTATTCATATCAAAGTTTAAAATCCCACTACAAACACTACACGCACCAGTTGGGTCGCAGCGTGAAATACGATACGAGTAATTCCTTTGACGGCCGTTACGAACAAAAATTTATATGGATCGGACACATTCAATGAAACATTTTTCCATATTTGTTTCCATCCCATATTTGTTTTTCAGTCATTCAATGATTACTTTTTCCCAAACACTACAATAACATCAGATATATCGTTGGTTTAAAACAGTAGAAAAACATTTCGAGAATTCGGAATTCGGAAATGTTCCGGTAGGTTATGTAAATTGTGGGTGAAGAATAAAAAAAAAATCTGTTATTGAGATGAAAAAATGTTAAAAAAGCACAATTGGTGTCACAAAACCTTCGTTGCGTGGAATGATCCACCCTTGGCCGGTGTTAATGGTAACGTTCCCAAAGGTAAATCTTTGGTTCTAAGACATGCCGGTTGTCTCACAATGTTTTCCGTCACCGTTTCGAGAAGGTGGTATTGCGCATATAAATTTTTCAAATGAAATAACTCATTGGTGCACGTGTGGGTTTGAACCAGCAACCTTCAGATTGACAGTCGGCGTCTGTGCCCTTGGGCCACCGCGCTCTCGCATTTTGATTTGCATCTATCAAATGCGAGAGCGTATATTTTGCATTTGCATCTATCTTGAAGGAAAAAAATTATTAGGCTTACTTAATACTCAGTGTGCGAGTCGGAATTACATTTGACCGGATTATAAGCACATCAAAACAATTGGATTGTAAGAAATATTTCTGCACTGGTTCGCGCTTCGCTTCGCTAAGACGTAACTAACGTTAAACAAACTTCTATCGCAATAACTTTCCAAGATGCGTGGAGATGGAGGGAAGATTAAACTTTATTATTTACTAGCTGCGCCCCGCGGTGTTATCCGAAGTTTTCCGGGATATAAATTAGTCTATGTGTTAATCCAGGACATATGCTATCCTGGTACCAAATTTCATCCAAATCCGTAGAGCCGTTTGAGCGTGAAGGTGGTACAACGACACACACGCACACACACATACACACACAATACACATCCATACAAACTTTCGCCTTTATAGTATAGGTAAGATAACGCGCTGACTGCTGCTGATAATAAGATTTTTAATAAGAATTTAGTAAATTTTGCATATCCCCTATAGCCCGGATTTCTTGGTTTAATCTATGTTTTTTCTACAATCATCTCGTCTCAGAGTAACGATCGCCATGCAATGCAACAAAGACTTGAGTCGTATTATTGTTATTTATTGGGCAGTCAGCGAGGTCTGTCACTATATTTGCACAAATTCTTCACTGGGGATTATACTCATACTCATTTACTCAGACTTAGGGACCCAGTGGAACACTTGGTTTTGTCAAAGGATGGTCTTACATAGCCAAAAACGATTTGGATGAAATTTTGTGTTTAAATTGGATTTTTCTGTTTATGTTTACCTCTATAATAATATTTTTTGTAAAAACGGAATTAAAATTATTAAATACCATTTTTGACGTTACTTTCATAATCTACTTTGAATGGACGTGATTGAAAATCAAAATGTTTTTAATTTAAGGTACCGTAAAATTAAGCGAACTCTAAGTTTCCTTAGGTAAAGTTAATGAGTATTGAGCTTGATGAGGGTATAAAAACTTTTTATCAAGAAGTAAGAAGTCGGACCAAGTTTTCCAGCCGAGATCGGGACTCCTTTGATAATAATACAACGAGTATTGCTATCAAAGAGCTTCCGATCTCATAGTTCGGGTGTTATCATCATGGAGCCTTAAATCAGCGGAGAGCCTGTTCAGTTCCACAAAATGGAAGACAGTCATGGACTCTACGGTACAGTTACAAATATCTATATATAAAAATTAATTATATTATTATTATATATTATTAAAAGCCTGATATTTCCCACTGCAGGGCCAAGGCCTCCCTTCCCTCTTTCCAAGCATCTCTGTTTTTAGCAATTCCATACTATTTCATTATTTATTATTTCATTTCCATACTATTCCATTTGAATAGGAGTCTAGGTCATCTCGGTATCGGCGTCTGGGTCTTCCACGCAGTTGTTAGTTGCCGTGCTTTATTTCAAACAAGCAAGTGGCAGATTTAAAAATCGAAAAAATCCAACTTCTTTTATATCATCCCTTATTTCGCGCCCTTAAGGGTTACAGCTTACTATTTTATTATATATAATACGGGTAGGCTAACTAAAAGCACTGCTCCAATGAGATAGCAAGGTTTCGAAGTGAACGAAAATGTCATCTACGAATACAATTTTTAGATTTTTGTTGATATTTCAAAAACCACTCGACCTATTTTGATAAAATTTATGTAGGTCCACCTTTGAAGTACGGTCTACCAAACAAAGAAAGAATCATCAAAATTGATTCATAATTGGCGGAACTTTCGCATAACATACAAAAAAAACTCCATGCAGTTGAATTGACAACTCCTACTTTGTTGAAGTCAGTTAAAAATGGCTCGATAGTTTTAGAATATTTTCTTTTGCTTTATTCGACTCCATAGTGTAATTATTAAAAGAAAATTAGGAGAACCCAAAAATCTAAAATCATAAGCAACCAAAAACGTCCTTCAAAGCAATACTCGATCAGCTTTCTCATTTCTACATTTATTTAAAGAGTAGAGAATATCTTATCTATGCCCATTTTGATTAGCTGCCTAGATTGTCTAATCTGGGCAAGATAGGAAGGAATACCTATTTTCGCTGCTAACAGACCCATAGCTATTAGTGTGACAAAATATTTTAACTTATTGGACATTTTCTTGGCTTGGGACCAAAATGCAGGGGATAAACTTTATTTAAGTGGTGATTATCTCGAGGGTCTTTTTATTTATGAATATTTAGAAGTCAATGTTGTTGGAATACGGAAAAATCGTTATGCAAACTAGAGTGCTAAGCGATAATAATGGAACGAGGCGTCTATAATATTCTGGGAAGATTAAAAATGGCCCAACAATTTTTTTTCATCCTTTTTTATTTTTTTATGGACGTGCATCATTATCGTTGTTACACAAAGCTATGGCTACTTTAATATAATTAATTATTTATTATCTGATCATGGGTAAACTAATTATTAAAATAAACCAATCAGCTTTCTATACAAATATATGACACAACTTTGATTCTACATGATCACTAAAATTCTAAATAATTATAATAATAATAATAAATCTTTATTTCAGGCTTCTTACATTTTTTGTATAAATACTATTTCACACAGCGCCATCTAGCCCCAAACTATGCATAGCTTGTATCTACGAGTACTATAAAAATTACATTACTGATAGACTTTTTATATATAATTTTTTTGGTAAATATTTACGCATACATATAATACCCAGAAATAGTACATACATTTAGGTTCGTTACACGTTTGTCCTCCCAAGGTAGAGCGTTTCTCCCTTACAGCGTAGAAAGCAGAGTTCTCACCAACTGAGACGAGTAATCTCACAAATCAGTCGGTCCGTTCATATCCGATAAGAGTAAATAAATAACCTTTATAGAAATAATTTAAACCAAGCACCAATAATCCTAGTGAACAGAACAAAAGTGAGTAAAACTAGTTACTTACTTGGAACTCGAGTTTGTAGAGAACTGGGAATTTCCTCCGTTGCTCGCAGAGTTTTGGGAAGTTCTTTAGCTCCACGGGCCGGTCCGGTATCGTCTCCGATATAGACCCGTTCTCGTCCGCTGCAGAACATAATGTTAGTAGGTATTACTAGATCTAAATAGGACAATAGCGTAAGCGTTAGGCCACTCAATCCGGCACGGCACCGGAGATAGAAAATAGAACAGATAGAAAAATTACTCTTCTGTGCCATACCACGGATGTTTTTTTGAAATGAGTCGCGCAGCAGCGACTCCGAACCGGTGTGGCATGGTTGTTATGTGTCAAAAATCTTTTTTTTTTTTGCTACTTAGCACATAATAATTCTAAGAAAGAAATAAGTAGTTAGTAACATCGACTACAGTCAAAAATGGCAAATATATAATAATATTTTATAAAAAATTCAACTTAAATAGTGTGAAATCGTAAAAGAATCTACTTTTATCGATAAGTACATTGGTAATTGGAGAACAACTAAAACTTATTTGCAGATTAATATGCCTTACGAATGTCTATAGAGCCGAAGGGGAAACCTGTAAAATACGGGACTAACTCTAATTTTGGGTGAGGGTGACTGAGCCTGCACTGACGTCCCACGTAGGGGTATTTTGAACATTGTTAAACTAAACCCAACCCCAGTCAGCTCCAAGTATCGGAGAAAAAACCTGTTTAGACCCTGTTTTTTTTGTAGCTATATAATTTGTAAACACAGGACACACAATCTATACTATTTTAAAAAACTAAGGACATTCTATATAATTCTTCTTTATTTAAATAATTTAATCATTGTATACTTCAGCTCAAACTTACATCAAAGGGCTCGAATATCTTGCCAACATTATTTTTCGCATGCTCAGAAAGTCATTATGATGTAAAACGACGCTCCAATCGCATATCTTTGATGTAATTAATTCATGAATTTATAAGATTCTCAAAGATCTTTGATATAAAAGTACGCGTAGACTGAAAAGTTGCGGCGCCATCTTCGAACCAACAAGTCGATAAAAATATCGAAAGAACCATATTTTTCAGCCATTTATCAATTTGAATAGGACGGACTATCTCAGAGGTAAATATTAAAATGTTTACGGTTTAGTTGTAAATAAGAAAATCATAAAAACACAAAATAACAGATAGACAGGTAGGTACAAACACTGACATAGTGTATTTCATGGGAAAACCTAGGTGCAATCTCAGTATGATTCCGTAAAAACTGGAAGTGGTCTCAGTGCGGCGATGATATTCTAATAGTGCAGGTTGATTTAAATGTATATGTTATCCTATTACAAATAAGAAGAAACCCTGCTTGACAGGCAAACATAATTTTTTTTATACGACTAAGTATTTTTAATTAATATATCTGGTAAGATTAATATATGCATATGCAGTTTTAATAAATTCATTTTTATTTCTTCCTGTTAAGGTTTAGGAGATAAACTGCTTGGAAAACCCCCCTTTTTCGCTGACTTCACGATATGCCATCACATTATGTGATGCATATCGTGCACTTTAATTGACGGACAGAAAACTTACAGGATAGCGGAGCATACACAAAATTTTAGGCATATAAAATAACACAAGTATTGCACTTGCTATTCCAACTAGCAGGGTCGTTCACCAAAAAGATTGCTGATCATAGATAAACCCGCATACAAAGCCCAGCCAATGCCACTAAAAACGGCTTGCAACTAAATCGGCAGCTTTGTTTTATGATACACCTACTAGTTTATAATATATATTGTCCAAAAATTAAGCATCGTAATGGCTACTGAAACTTCAAAATCGCCAAGTTAGTAATGATATCATGTTGAAGCAGATTCATTCTGTGCCGAAATACTAGTTATCTCAAATTGATAGTTTGCAAGCACGAGCGTGACTCAATAAGTTAGGAACTCATCGCATCCTAAACTTACTATGAAGTTTGTCGCTAATAGACTCCGCCACACTTTAATGTATGTTAGTTATGCTAAAGTATCAAAACTTATATTGAACTAGAGCTTTATTGAGGCAGGGTAATACGACCACAGAATAATACAGCTAACAAAGTAGTCTGTCTCTGTCTGTCTGTCTGCTCTGACACCTGCCCCCCCTGAACGACCTTTAGGTAGGAATCGACGCCATAAGAATAAGAAGTAGTCTTGGTCTTGATGATCTTATCATACTTTGGTAGGAGAGTTGCATGGTTAATAATTATTGGTGATGGTACATACTTAACATCAGGTGGGTCGTCAGCTCTCAACTTTAGACACAAAAAGGCCTAAAAAACTTTAGTCCTTATCAGTTTCAAAGTCAAGACAAAATGATACTCTAGATTAGAGTAAATGGCCTTTAGTCTATCACGGGAGTCCAATCTGAATTGGTAGGTCACAAGTCTTCGTTGACATCTACCAATCCAGATTCATCACTATATTATCCTTTATCGTTTTGATAATATGGTAATAAGTATAAAAATATTTCAAGCCGAAAATTCATTCCTGTCCGGTTATAATGACGTCATCACACACTCTTTCAATTATAACTCATTGAAATATTAACTATGAAATATTGCTATGAACTAAAACATGTTTGTCGTCAAGATTTAACAAAATAATTCGTATATCCTGATTGATGGGTCGATGAACAAAAGGCAGAGCCGAGGCGATGCTAAGAGTGTTTGAACTCGAACCCGCTTAGTATGTATTGAATGGGGCTGAAAGCCTCTCCAGATTTCCTTTTCAAATGAACTTGAGCAAATACCTACCTTGAAAATATACTGGCCTAAATCATGAACCAAAATTTTACGACAATTTCAACTCTGCTTTTGAATAGAGATCTTAAGGACCCTCGAAAGCTTTTGTACGGCATGTCTAACATGAAATATATTCTGAAGGAGGAACTGACAATGAGTTTTTTCAGTTTGGTTGTGATCGACGGTAACTGTATTATATAGTTTTATAAATATACTAGCTGTTTCTAATACTGACTAATTTCTAGTTCTGTTAATACTATACATAATTTCAAATTCATTTAGTAAAAAGCTGTTATTTTCACATTACAGACACTTCAATTTTATTTATTTGTATGTATATGTATAGATTTTTTATTCTATAATAGCTGTGCCCTGCGGTGTTACCCGGGGTTAACCATCCTACAGGAGCTGTACATTTTCCAGAATAAAAAGTCAATATGCTACTTTAGTCTACCTCTATGACAAATTTCATTCAGATCAGTTAGCTGCTCTGGCATGATTGAGTTACAAACATCCATCCATCCATCCCAAATTTCGCATTTATAATAATAGTAAGATTGAGTGGCTTCACAGCTCAGTAGGTAATAGCTCTGCCTTCTGTTTCGTAGGTTAAAGCTACTATTGGTAATCTGGTTCCTACAGTACAAGCTACGTATTGTCTGTTCCAGTGTGAAAGGTCCTTGAATATTTATTTTATTATTTGATGTGTAACATCCACAGATTGCTCGAAAGATGTTACAGGAAACATTTTTCGTGTGATTTCGTGAAAGGGACGGAAGGTTCTAACAGCAAGTCGGAGAAGCGCGCGCTATGAAACCAATGAGCGCGCCCGGTGTTAGAGTTGGCCGTCAGATTGTAATTAATAATTATTCAAATGTATATTTTTATTGTGTTTTTGTTGTTTATGGGCGGCGGTACCTGCTAAGATTAGATGGGGCCGTCTTGCCCTGTCCTGACATTATAACGTAAAAACTACGAATGTATTTAGATGATCTGTAACGAACATCTAGCTTTGCCACGCACCACGATATTTAACATGATTCACTCATATTTACATTTGCTGGTGCTAATAGTGCCATCCAAGAAGACGCACCCCACTCATCTTCCTCCTAATAGCTTACAGTACAAGTGTGGAACATTAAACTAGTGCTTTAGTTTTGTCGATACACATTAATCGCATATCTATACTACTTTTGTAGTTGTTATTGGGGCGCGTCTTCGTGGATGACACTGTCTATAAGTTTACAAACAAAGTCCTGATACTCTGTAAAAAAAATATCTTACATACGAGTTGTAGAACATTTCTTATTTAAGGAAAAACGTGTTTAAGGCGTGTTTCTTTTCAAAGTACAAAACACGATGGCTCGCTTGGGGGCAGTTGAAGCGCGAACCAGCAAAAATGTAATGAGTTTACAAGATGCACTAAACAGCTAAGACTTAAAAGCCCTTGAAGGAGCCATGATGGCTCTTGGATAATGATCGCGGGGTTAACGAGAACGGTGATGAACTTTTAAGAGGTAACCAGATGCTCAGTAAATATTTTTCTTCTTATAATGTTACGAACGCCCTTACAAGTTATAAAAAGAAGCTGTGGATAAGATATATAACGGACAGCTCCATGGCCTACGTTGAATTCGTAGCGAATGGGTCTTGGTTTGATGCGAAGTTTTTTTTTTAATAAATAAATATTCATGGAAATTATATACAGCGCCATCTAGCCCCAAACTAAGCATAGCTTATACTTTGAGAACTAGATGACTGATTGAATACTTACACAGTATTTTTTTTATAAACACAAATAAACATCTACAATATTGTAAGGCAAATGGTGGTTCTACAGCGACAGAACCTACGACCTACAGCGCAGAAGGCCGAGCTACAACCAACTGAGCTGTGTATTACAATACATGGATGTCTGTAAAATTTTCTAGATATGCAGATAAATCTAACTTTATCTTAACACGAATTATTCTACGAATTATCTCTTTGTTGTATCTAGTAAAAGTACGAGTATTATAACATTGAAATGAAGATTCCAATTGAGTCTTTCTCTCTCTCTCTTTCTCTTATCAATGTTTCATGCGCTCCCATTTTACTTAAGTGCCCTTAACACAAGATCTTTTTTCCATTATCCGATAAAAACTTAAGAACTTTCTTCCTGTTGGGCCTGTCGCCGACAGACTTCTATGCAAATTATATCACCACTACCTGTCTATACAAAATATTGAATAAAATTGAACACTATTTATATATTATAGTTATAAGTTTATTTGGTATGTATTTAATTTATGCATAGTATGTAGGTATGCACTATTTCTTACACATAAATATTATAGTTTTTAATGCCTAGAACAAGATACCTTGCTTTTTTCTGAAAGTGCTATCAATCAAAAAAAGTTAGCTGTCAGAAATATTTCTATGTTTATTTATTAAATTCTGACTTTCATATATATGTTATTTATTTATTTAAACAGAAATCAAATTAAATGATTATTAAAAACCTTGACGTTCGTTAGTATCCTGTGGATAACTGAGTATTATGTTTGCAGGTATAATAAAAAGTTATACCTACGCTAAATATCCCCAAACATTTAATGGAAATAAAATTTATGGATATTTGATTGAACATTTAATCATGCTCTGAGGGTTAACTCGGTTTGGGATTTTTATGACAGTGGCGAGAAAAGGGGCGATTTAAGGTAATAATTTCATTACAATTTTGCTTTTGGATGATTTACAGTGATTGCCTTTTTGTTCGTGTTTGTATCTAAAGTTGTTTCATAACATTTAGAATAATTTAATTATAATCTTGTTGTTAAATTCGAGGCGTGCGTTTTTATAACTTATCATTTTGTAGGAAGAATTCTAAATTCACTGTATTTCAATAAAAACTTCTTAATATAACAAAATGCGAATTAAAATATACCAAAATTAAACAAAATCTTATCCTGATTCTTTTAAATTATTAAAATGAAATCTGTATTTACAATAAACTTTATAACGGTATTAAGTATACCTTCTAGTGCATCTTGTTGATAAATTATAAACCCAATATATGCATGACGTCATAAACTATATTGGCTGGCCTCATAGTTTGGTTGGTAATAACTTTCTCTGCCTTCTGAGCAGTAGGTTGTAAGTTCGATTACCACTCAAGACAAGAAATTTTGTGATGAACATATATGATTGATCTGCGTCTGTGTGCTAATGTATTACAAAAGGATATTTACAAAAAAAAAAATCTAGTTCTCATTGTACAAGCTATGCTTAGTTTGGGTCTAGATGATTTGGGGCTGAGTAAAATATCCATTAATATTTATTTAGGTATTATTATTATAGCCACAATTTTGCTAGCTTATTGGCTTACATCTCCTACTTGAAATATCGTGCTAAGGGCTACTTATAGTTCCGGTAACTTAAGAAACCTGTCTATCACTTGCTATAGATGTTAACGTGGACAACGTTTCTTTATTGTCCACGTACATACATAAATATGAGGAAGATAAGAGCACGGACGAGTCTAGTCTTTTTCTTCTTAGATATTTCTCTGTTAACCAATCTCATTATTGTATCTTTAGCGATTACAATTCTATGTGGATATCAGTATCGCAGTACATTATCCGAAATGATGGATATCATTTCCGTACATACGTATTTTATGCGCTGGTTTAGCAAATTGCCTAAGATTATCTACATAATGAAGGACATTAAAGTGAATCAGTGGAAGCTTCTGTCAGCAAAGAAATCGCTTTATGCATATCTTCTCATAATGGGATTGTGCCTCACAATGGCCGACTGTCATGTTCGTTTACTTTTTAATAATCTGATAATTCTTTTAATGATATCATGGTTATATATTTATTTTTGAATGAAATTCTCATGGTGAAGCTTGCTTAGCTATTCTTTACAGATTATCTAAGTTAAGCAACTCTCGGCCCGGTCAGAAGTTACGATGTCGATCCCGGCTATACTAGTCTATAAGCCATATCAAAAGCCTTCAGGCGGCTTGAAAACTTCGACACCAGAGTTGCATCCAACGTGTACAAAACATGTTTGTCCTGGATGGGACTCGGCTAAAGCGTAAAGAGCTGCTACCAACTGCCTGTTAAAATAGTAAATAGAAATACTATAATATTATATTATATAATATTTGTATCACAATTCATTTCCCACACATCCATCCAGTCACTTCCCATCTAGTGCACTAATCCGACAGTGAATGTCTCCCGAGACGTTTCAGCGAAGACAAACACCAAGTCTCGAGCTGGCTGATCCGGATCCCGCACCAAATAGAATTCTGGTAACATTATCTATGAATGTATTCGCAAACTTGCTTAATTTGAGAGGAGGATGTGTTCCAATTTCCCGATTCCCGGAACGACTGCGAGATAAAATTGCATTTAGGACAACATACGAATATATTTTTGTTCTAATACCATTCATATAAATTCATATTTTATCTTACTTTAACGGTAAATGAGAACATTAATTAATTGGATTTAACCCTAGATTCATAAACATTCGTCTCACAGAACGCGCGAAACGTAAAAATGATTCTAAGTTTTAGAGCGAAAGAGATAGAAAGTTGACTTCTCAAGTACCTTCCTAGGTCATACGACAATTAGTATCGCGAGTGCATTTTACTCGCAGTGACGTGTCCTTGAGGAGTTAGAGAGCTTTATTCGTCTGAGGGACTAATGATTATGAATGGAGTAAGAATTGACAAGTACGGTTGCAATTTTTGAAACACGATTTTGAAGATTTCTAGTTTGATGAAGTAAACGGTAAGTTTGTAATACTATTTTTAATTGATCATGATTATTCAAGTACATTTTATTTTGTTACATTGTGTGAATTTACATGTAAATATCCGCATTTCTCATCAAATAATTTTATTTTATTTTAGAAATGGACGCTCAAGACCGGCAAATAGAGCATTATTTGAATTGTTTATCCGATTCTGACGATGACTCAACTCAGCGAGGAGATGCGGGCTTGAGTGACATCGAGGATCACGTCGAAATTGAAGAAGAGATCCCGACCGATTCCGATAGCAATGAGACTCAAAATGATGAACAACCGATCGGTTCACGACAGCAGCGGCGAAGCGGCGTCATATTATCTTCTGATTCGGAAACTGAAGAAAACCCAGGTACAGCAGGTAGCTCCTCTCAAACACAACGTACAATTATACCATCTGCCCGTAATCTTAGAGGGAAAAATGGCCATAAATGGTCTTCAAGTTCTTTTCAATCTGCGAATACAAGAACTCAGTCTAGAAATATCGTACATGTCATTCAGGGACCAACAAATAACGTGAAGGATATGACGGAACCAATTGATTGCTTTTCTAATTTTATCACGGCTGATATGATACGTAATATAGTTGAACACACAAACGAAGAAATTTTATTGAGAAGTTCAAAATATAAAGAGAAAACCGCAACAATTTCATCAACCTGCGAAGAAGAATTGACTGCTTTGATAGGATTGCTTATGCTGTCAGCTACGAAAAAAGACAATCATCTCACGAGCTTGGAACTATTTGAACCTACATTTAGTGGAACCCGATACATATCGGTAATGTCGCGGGACAGATTTGATTTTCTGTTGAACTGTTTGAGATTTGACGATAAGTCAACAAGAGATGAACGTAAAGCACAAGATAAATTCGCGCCCATCAGAGACCTGTGGGAAGTTTTCATTCAGACCTGCAGGGACAGCTATAAAGCTGGAACTTATGTCACGATAGATGAGCAATTACTAGGTTTTAGAGGACGTTGCCCCTTTAGAATGTACATTCCGTCAAAACCTAATAAATATGGCATAAAAACCCTGATGATATGCGATGCTAAGACTAAATATATGATAGATGCAATGCCGTATGTTGGAAAAGTTGAAACAAATGGTGATTCACTCGGATCTTACTATGTCAAGACTTTATCTAAAACTTTGTGGGGCAGCAATCGTAATGTAACCATGGACAATTGGTTCACGTCTGTCCCTTTGGCTCATCAGTTACTAAAGGAACCATTTAAACTTACAATAGTAGGAACCCTTCGAGCAAACAAACGCGAAATACCACCTGCAATGCTTGATATCAAAGAAAGGCCAATAGGTTCGTCTATGTTTTGTTATGATAAAGAAAGCACGATGGTATCTTATAAGCCTAAAAATAACAAGAACGTTCTCTTGCTTTCTACCATTCATGGCAATGGTACTGTTGCTCCTTCTGGTAAGCCAGACATCATTGAGTTCTACAATTCGACTAAAGGCGCTGTGGACACCTTCGATCAAATGTGTAGTGGTATGTCTTGTAGCAGAAAAACACAAAGATGGCCACTTTGCTACTTTTATGGCATGCTCAATATGACAATCATAAACTCGTATGTTGTTTACGTACATAATATTGTAAAACAAGGTAAAAAACCAGCAAGCAGACGGTGTTTCATGAAAGATGTTTCAGAGAAAATGACCGAACCGTGGTTACGTAAGCGTCGCGAAATGCCAACTTTGAGGCGATGCCTAAAAAGGAAGATAGCCGAAGTTTTGAATGAAACGCCTTCCAGCGATACGCCTGGTCCAAGTGGAACCCAAAAAAAGATTTGTAACTTCTGTGATTACAAAAAGCGTCGAATGACGAGGTTCCAATGTAACCACTGTAAAAAGTTCATGTGTATGGACCACCGTGGCCTAATCTGTCTGGAATGTTCAGAATAAACATATTTTTGGTTAGTCACATAAGTTTTAAATAACTCAATAAAGAAGTTAAACAATTAAATTATTTATTTGTTTTCTTTCATTTAAAAAATCATAAATAACCTTACCTGAATATGTTCGTCTGTGAGACTAATGTTTATTAATAGTGTTACTCGCACATATGTTTATGAATCTAGGGTTAAAAACGCTCTGTAAGGGCCCTGCCTTTGAAGTGAGGGGTCCTGGGTTGGATTCCTGGCCGGGAGACACTTTCTTTGGTTAGCATGAATTTTGTTCTCAGGTCTTGTGGTTCTGTGTTTCCAAGCCATGCCTCAGAGAATTCTAGTATTGTGCGTTTATGGAAAAGTTATGGTCACGCAATAAATTATTAAAGACAAACTGTGATAATATCTAATATAACTTTTATTTATTTTTTCCATTATGTAAGCATCTGTATTGGCTTCTCGCTTACTACTATGTCACCAAGGACAGAACATTTGAGAAAAACGATTATAAATAGAATTATTTGAAAATCTACGTCAAATTAAATTTTATACTATAGTAATTATGGGAAGATATGTCTCAAGAGACTGTAATTTCACCGGTATCCACACCCTTCCATCGGAACACAGCAACGCGAGTGCGCTACTACTTGGCCGCGGATTAGGAGTTGTGGTGGCAGTGCTTCTCCGGACAAACTTGGCTTAAACTCAACTGCTGCTTGAGGTTGATCCTTCACAACTACGGTCTCTCTAATCAAATTAAATATCAATGCTAATAAAAGTTTAGTAAGAGTGTACTATAATATATATTTTTATATTTCAGATCAACTGAAGATGGACTTCCGCAAACTAATTAATCCGTAAACTATCTCGCAAGAAAAGCACAAACTGATCTCACTGATACCCGATCGAAGATACGACAGGGTCCAATTAGGACATGCCATTATCTTGCACTGATTAGCCTCTATCCAAAGAACGCGGCGCGAGGGCTTGTACCAAAGTGTTGGAACAGCAAAAATTAATTTTCACTCTGCATTTTAATGACTAGCTTTTGCTTGAAAGCTTTTTAGCCCAATGCTAATAAAATAAACTCAAGTTTCAGTCTGAAGGTCGCTGGTTGAAATTCAGACGTTTTCATAAACCAATTTACACGTAATGTTAGGTTAGAATTAAGAGATGATTTTTTTATGTGATAGAAGTGGCTATAGTGACGAGCTACTGATGTTAAGTAATTATGCCCATGCTGTAGCATGTTGCATAGTGTTTTCACCATTTTGAGACTGTAAAACTATTTAAACTTAAACTTTAAACTTATTAAACTATAATATAAGAGCTAAAGTTTTTATTATAAACTAATTTTAAGCGTCTAGATTTTTGAGATAAGTCAAGTTATAATATTTTTTATTTTTATTAATGATTTTATTCTAATATCGGTATCTAATATTTATTATAATATTTATTATTGTTATTAATGATTTTATTCTAATATGGGCAAATAGATTTTTTTGTGTGAGTAAAGCGACGGGTCATGCCGAAGTTTTTTTTATGTGAATAAGCGACGGAACGAGCTGAGGGCCCACCTGATAGTAAGTGGTGACCCATGACCACAATAATGCGTGCGACTCAATTTGTGATTCAAATCTTTACATCGCATTCACCCTGCTGAGTGCATCATTCGAGACAAATATAATTACTGTACGTATACCACCACATTATAAGCAATCATTGTCATCAGAAATTGGTTAACTGTATACACTAGATACCTATTAAGATTAATTCCGCTTCGATAATGACTTTGTTTAAACCGAGTTGAATGACAGTTACTAGATAATATCTTAATTAATCGCCAATGTTCCATTAAACCTACTCGTATAACTATAATAAAATTTAACTACCTACCCATATCATAGCAATATTTATCGTTAAAATGCCTGATGATACTTTGTATACTTTGATGACATACTGATATCACTATGAGTGGTTTTTATCGAGATAATAATATTTGATAGTTCAAAATAAGGTTCGATAAAATATAATGAGGAACTAATGATATTTTGTGCAATCTTAAAATTGATTAGGATGGGATAATGTTGACAATTTATACACTTGAAAATTTGCTGTTTTGGAGGTTTAGTTGCTAGCGTCCCCTGTACACACGTAACCCCTTGGTGGTGCCTTACTGGCAACAAAAAAAAGCAGTAGAATTTGTGCCAAGCTTGTTCGGTGAAGTACTTGTTATTAAACTTATGAAGTTGTGAGCTAACCTTAATTTTGGAGTAAAATACAGAATACAGTATATTATGGCTGAAACTAGCAGTCTTATAAATCACCACTGCGTTATCAGTACCCGGACGTGATGTAGGGGACATCGTTACTCGTGTGTCATTGTATTGTGAACTATATTAGATTGTTGATAAAGCCGTGTTGGCATACCAATACAACTTTTTGCGACACAGTATTTCATTTCATAGAAAGCAAAAATGGCAAAATTAAAGAAATGAAAATTTGAAAAATTTATCTTCGTTTGATAAATCAAAGGCAGATAAATTTTGCTTAGATGGTTTATTGATGGTTGGACCGCGAGTTTTTTGTCTGGACTGTTTATTTGCCGGAGGTCTTTGACAACTTTAGGCGGGCTTTTGTTGAGAGTGGAAGGAAGGCTTTTACTTTGCTTTATCGACCGGCATATCCCATTGTAATATTAAATTTTCTTATAATAATATTACATTACTGGAGACAATTATGACCTTAGTGTTTCGTGGAACCACTTGTCCAGTAAACATTCCAATGATAGAGATTCCTAAAATAAAAAAGGGAAATGTTGCAACATTTGTTTCACTATCTGTAAAAAAAATGCTAAATTCAACTTTCAAGTACAAAATCGTAGGCGATTCAGTTAATAACAACAGCTATATATTAGTAACCGGTACTAGGTACAATTTCAGCGACACATCATTATTCTCGATAAACGAGTGTAGCTGGGTTTTAATCTACCATGGTAATTCAATGGCAATTCTAACGTATGCCGCTTACTCGAATTCTTCTCTTTAGTTTTAAGAACTTTGCGCTTACAAAATTTTCTTAAAAAAAATCTCAAAAATCTGGTATGCGTCAATGGATGCAAGTATGTGTTTGTACCAGTGACTCTCTGATTGAAAGGTTGGGGTCATCATAATGCAAAAGTTCCCATTTGAACTGATTCTCACAATAATTTAACATACGAGAAAACACAAGACAAACAAAAAGATTTTGCAGAAATAAGTTTCTGCAAATTTTTTTTGTTTCCAAGGCTTTACCGGCTACATGTGGAGGAATACTGCATTATGTAATCCATGACTCAGTTTTTATCTAAGTAAATAATCTATAGTCTCATACTTGTCAAGGAAACGGTTGACGCTAGCTGCTTCCTCGCTCTAGTTCACAATATTCCTAGACTGTCAAAGCTACAAGGCAGGAAAACATATATGCTATGATACTCCGTCGCCATGGTGGCGATATGCTCATACCTGCATTACTCGAACGCACTTAACTCGAGCTTTATTACGTTAGTGGGTTATTCAATATTGTGTATCTACTTTAGGAATACAAAGGACATGAAATCCCCGTCCACATTCATGGCGTAAACTCACGTACAGAACTCACGCCACAAACCCGTGTCAAACGCACGTCGTGCGAACTGTAGGCTCTAAATCAAATCTAATCACGATGTGATCTCCGTGAATAGTGAGTGATTAGTTAACCGCAATTTTTGGACGGAAACCATTTGACATGGAAACGGAACACCTCCTTAGAATGGGAAATAAGCCCCAAATAGGCTCTTTCACTTTGCCGTCACGCTTCTTTCATGAATTTTATCTTCGTAAATGTGGAGGGAAATCTACGCTCTGAAGTAAGTAAATTGCCCTCGTTATAACAGAGCTTTCATTAAAGGCAGCCAGCTGCCCCCCACGATGTTACCCGCGGTTAAAAACAGAAGACAAGTTGATTTCTGCATTCATAAAAATTAAATACTTCACTTTTTCATGATCTATCTGTTAATCTACGTTCAGCCGTAAAGGAGTAACAAACATATAATACATACTGACAAACTTTCGCATTAATATTATTGGCATGACGTCAAAACGATAATTGTTTTTTTTTATTATATAGCATCAAATTGGGGGTCGCAACCGTAGGCACCCTCAGAGTCCTTAAATGTGTCCGCCGGGTGGTGCGAAATTAGCAACCCAAAGAAGCATTTCGTCTGGAGAAGTACTGCACCAAACCTGGTATTCCACCGCCAAGGAGTGTACAGTGTACCTACTCCCATTAATGTGATCTGCTGGTAGGGTGAGTGCCGGTGAAATTACAGACGCATGAGACATTATACCCGAACTCAGAGTGAAGGACGCAACGAAAATCCACTTGGGACTTCTTATACTACGGTATGGGAGGAGAGGTTAGAAGCGCTATTGTTAATTGGCAGTTCTAACTGGCTTACAACTCGTTTCATTACTTTAGTCTCACAAAAACACATCTTCTAACATACCTATAATTGGAAATAGGATACGATAGCAACAAAGCCAAAAAATTCCATTAATTTTATGATATATTGTTTGACCAATAAACAAATAATACACAAAAAATCATGTGTACGAACAGCCACAAACTAAGCGTAGCTTTGATCAATGGGAAACAAACTATTGATGGAAGTAACATTAATCTAACTAAATTTTTTTTGTTTATTCTTACACAAAGACATTCTGTGATTGGGTGTAAGAATAAACAAAAATCATTATCAATGCCGCCGAACAAGTGTTTGTTCTGTGTGGGAATTGTACCCACGACCTACGCAGAAGACAGAGTTACCACGTTACCAACTGACCTGCTAGGTCAATCAATGTTGCTGTTAAATATCTCCACTTAATTGAAAATGGCTGTAAGTGATTGCTTTCTAAAATAGTCATTAGCATGCAAATTGTAGTTAAATTCATCGAAGCTGTCATCGGCACAAACCTCAAACTATCAATCGCTCTAGGAGGTCAAAGCACAATTTGCACCTATAATAACCAAAACTTAGTTTGGGATCCATATTAAATTAATTAGTTGTTCAAGTTCCCATCCATAGGTACTGTTTTGAATTACAGATGAGATGGATATGATACGAGCGGTAGTCTTCGATCAGTTGTTCAATATAATAACATCACAATGATTGTTTTTAACTCACAATGTTAAACAAAAATATAAATTATTTTGATGCCTAGACACCTAGATAGAATATGTATCAAAATAACATAGGTCCTTTACCAAATAACATAAAAATGAAGTCTAGTCCTGAAATGCTTTTAACTGTTTCCCAGATAGTTAATTTTTTGTTGTATTAAATCCAATTTCTTCAATAAACAAATAAAAAATTCAATCAATTAGTTTATTAAGACATTATAATAATATAAATTTATACTCTAGCAAGTACAGTTGCCATTATCAAACTATTAATTTGATATTCCTTCTGTAAATTCATATATTGTATAAGTCATAAATAAGTGCTATAACAGAAGATATATCAAGAACGATATATCACAGAACAGAAGATATATATAGAAGAAGATATATCGAGATTTTCAACAATTTGTGGTTTGCACGTTGATGCACTCAAGCAAATAGAAAAAGAAAATTTATTTTTCAGTATCAATCAGGCAAACGAATCCGGTTTTTACAGGCAGCGACAATATCATAAAAACAATCTTCTGCCGCTCAGGAGGACAATGGTGCAAAAGATTGAGCGTGTTAACATTTTTTATAATTTTTCAAGCAAAGAAATAAAGCTGATTCATTAGCCGTGCTATCGCCTGCCGTAAAACGTGAAGCGTAGCTTTAACCGGATTAGTTGATCCGCTATCCGGCCACTCACTTTGGCCCGATATTTCGATCATAATTTAATTGTGGACACACTACGCTGTATACCAACTATCTATGGTATGTCTAGTAGGACGTAATAGTAGACTTATATTTTATCATGTATCATGAAGTGTATTTGAAAAGAGTTCGTGTGAGTCAGTGGTTAACTCTTGTATCAGATATAGGTGAATTTGAATACTATCATGTTTATGAATATTACTTTGTTACTGGAGTTACCAGTTTACCAGCTTATAGTTTACAGCTTTGACGCATGAAACTGCGTCGAAATATCAGTAGAAAAATATCTCACAAATCATGGTAAATATCGTCAGAGGTAGAACACTTCCGACTTGGCTAATCGACTTGTACAGCCGGGACTGATATTTTAACGTGCCCTCCGAAGCACGAATTCAAATGGGTGGGCCATCCGCCTACCCATTTGAATTGATTTCGATTGGATTCCCGTAATAGATTAAAGAACTGCTACTGCTCTATACTATCGGAGCTTAGAACAGTACTATTATAGAATTCTAGCAGAATTCCATTTAAGCATTCAGCTACTATGTTCATGCATTTGCAAATGCGTCAGTCTAATCTAATTGTATTTATTATAGCTTGTCATTTTCACCAACCGACCCGCTTCTGTAACTATAAAGCTTCAGTTACACGCAGCGAATTCACGCTAGGCTTATAATATGGCAAATTGCGACTCCAAAAGGAGTTCTCTTCTAGATGCCAAAGCTTCATAGCCATTAAGCTTACTATTATCTCATACTATAATATATGTTAATTGCTTTTTTATGTATTTCATTAATTGCTTATCTTACAATTATTTCCTACTGAAGCATACAATCATAGCTGTAGCCAAATATTTAATGCTATTACAAAACGTTACTGTTTTTTAGACATTTTTCATGCCTGCTATATATACTTCTATGCTTATACAATATATTGTACTTCTATGCTTGTTATTTTGCGAGCTCGAGATGCTATAAAAATATAAGTTTTTACATGAGATGAAACCCTCCAGAGACATTTTCATTAGATCTTTGATAGTTGTTAGGTGTTAGTGAAGTGACGCAACAAGCATGACAGATGACCCTTCTGACGCTATCCTCTGCCCATAACAATAGTAATATGACTCAGGCATTCCTCTAAATATATACGAGAAACTCGGTAATTAGATTTTGCGACTGAGCGCTTCAGTATTACGGAGGGTACTTGTAGATGCCGGTCGGGCTTTACCGATCCATAAGTTATATCGGATATCTTAAGGTGGCTTGAACACAAGCTTCCGACCAAAGAGATTAAAAGAGACGAAGTTAAAAGAGATTAAAAGTTTTTTAGATAATCAAATTTTTTTTAATGCTAAATTCTATTCCGTAAATTCCACTCAGGTAAACCTTCGCACGGTAGTTATACCACTTTTAGCTAGAATCTGCTAAAATACTACATCTCAGAATATGCTACTGAAAATAAAGTATTATGGAATATAACAACATAAATGAAACATGAGCAAACATTTGTTTGACCTTTAGTTTTTGACATTGACATAACAGTTCGGAACTTACGCGCGTTTGGGTAAGCGTACATCGCATCAGTCAATCAAACATTTTAACAAAATATGTTTCGTCTATCTATGAGATTTGGTGCTGCAAAAAAATTATTAAATATTGTACTTTTGCGTATTATAGAGGTATATTTCATAGCACGGAGACCAGTAATACAGTACAATACTATTATTGTAATTGTATTTTTACTGCAGTTTTAGGTAAAAGCGATCCATTTTGGCATTAGAATATGTTAAGTTAGTAGTAGTAGTATTAGTGAGAAGTCATTAGGCCATCTAATTAACGATCACTTCTAAAACTCTTAATTACTCCATCAGCTTCCTGAGTTTGTAACTAGATAAAATTAATCTAATTCTATAAGTATCACAAAAACGTTAATTACATACTAATGAGCTAACATTGTACGATACTATAAGATTGTGATAGAAACTATTTTGAAAATTCTATGGTTTTCCTACTTTATGTACGAAGGCAAAGAAAGCGTTAGTTACTACTCTAGTTCTAAAGCGCAGGCTTTTTCTAGTACTAAAATATTCGTGATCTAGGTACAATATATATCCATTGAACCATTCATTATTCAAAAACTAAACTAACATTCTGTTCTTTATGCTAAGGGGATTGCGGGGATCTATATTTTCAGATACTGTACGACAACACTAGTTGCAATATTTAAAGTAAACTTTTATGTTGATTTTTTATTTATTTAGGCCATCAGACCTCCAAACAAGATAAATATCTGTATTAACTTTACCTGAAGAATTAAATTTTACCTATACATTCAACTTGAGAAATGAAATAAATGTTAATCTTAAAATTTCTTCGTATTAAACTGCTACATTAGAAATAACATTTCTCTTACAAAGTTCACAAGTCAACAATTTGATCACGAATATTTGTGTTATTCGCAGAATAAGCCAGCCGATCTAAACACAAAAATCTTTCAAAACGAACTTACTCTCTGGTCTAAACGTCACTCGGTCTGAAATAACAAAATAGGACATTAATCCTCCCATATCTTATCCCGTAATCCTCGCCACTTTACGAGAACCTTTTCAAATCTATTCCCGTTATAGCTAATCCATTTGAAATAGTCCTATTCAGTTACCATCTTTATTTTATTAGTTTTTTCGTAGTTCGTTTCATTTCTCACATTTATTTTTATGGCTCCTACTATTGATGTAGGAAAATAGCGATGTCGATTCTATCTACAAACTAAACTAATAACAATTTTGACTACACAATAGAATATACTAGTATAAACACTACTTACCCTATGTTTTAATTATACATTTAGATTCCGTTTAAGTTTACTATAGTCTGTCATTAATAGAAACGGCACCATTATTTAAGAATTTGAAGCTCTGTCTATTTAATGGCGCTTTCGGATAGCTGCTAAAATCCTATAATCGAGCGTGAGGTTGCCTTCCCGGTGAGGCAATTATGCCAATAGGGCGTGTTTGCGGGTTTAAATCCCGTCCGTACAATTGCATAGGATAAATTAAAGCTGAAGGCATTGACTATTCTACAGGGATTAAAATCTAGGGATAGAAAAAGTAGTATTTACATTTATTTTATGACTGTCCCGTTTACACTACCGGGTTGACTTACAAACCACGGAATGGTTTTCCTCACAAGGTGCCGTTCTAATTTATATTCATTACTGTTAATTTGCTTACCTTCTTTGCAGAACATCGCCAGGAAAAACATGGAACAAAAAGAAAAACTTATTATATTACACTGCATTAAGATAAGTAATATTAAAAATAAAAAACAGTTAAGGGTGATTCGAACTCGTATAGACACATTCATTTTTAGATTGATAGTACCATCTAAAAATGAATGTGTCTATACTAACTATACAGTTACTTGGTGACAGTGTAGTATACGAGTAGTAAAATACCGCAAGTTTCATTGATTGTATATCATTTGTTGTATAGTTTACAAAAGAAAGATTTCAAACTAGTTGATTTATAAGTAAATATAAAAAGATTTATTCATCACTAGGTTATTAATGCTGTGAGGTTTATCGTAAACAAAGCCCAACTCATACTAATTATATATTGTTATAACTAATTGGAGTTGTGAGCTTATTAATTGAGTGGCACGAAACTCTGAATTAATTAATTGGTCATAGAGTCTAATTATAATAATTACGATGGAAGTTAATATAAGAATAAAGCTTTTTAAATCTAGTACAGACTGACATTGTATGCTTAATAATGAGGTTCCCCTTGGGTCGGTTCGTCATTTACATAACGTCTCTTTACTTTTTTTGTTAAATTTTATTTGATCGGTACATGATTTAAAGTTGCCAATAAAATTATAAACCAAAAATCTTGGTTTTGTGTTCAAACAGTGTGAAAAATAATTATAGTGCATTACCATTCTTTATTTCACAATACGACATTGATTTGGAGGAAGAATAAAAACTAAACCAGGTCCAAAAAAAAAAAAAAACTTTTACAGTAGACTCCCATTTATATCAATTATTTCGCCGCTGTAAAACAAAGCACTTACAGAAAAACAGATACATTCTTAGCCAATACCGTAGACATAAAGAAAAACAGCTATTGACCCAAAAATATACTGTTTCCTGCTACAAATCAAAACAAACATCAAAGCTCTCGGGGGCTTTCTACTTAAAGTGCGTCAAGGGAGGGTAAGTTCTATTTAGATGTCATAAACTACCCTGAGCCATAGGATAAAACTCAGTAGGTAGGTCAAGGTGGAAATCTTTTAAATTGTTATTTACTTCAATTTTATATCCATATAATTCGAATAATATACAATATGCAGTACAAAATATACAGTAAAATAGCCTATAGAAAATAAAAACCTTTGCTTAACATACCCAAATCTATTACTAACACAAATCAAAAGTTAAGGAAGGAGCCTAATGAGGAAGCCTTATAAAGTCTGATTTCGCATCAAGGGTATAATTTATTGGAACAATACGAGTTTATGAGCGAAAATTAAATCACATAATATTAAAGGTTGTTTGAATAATTGTTTCTTATTAATTTGAATATTCTACTCGCCAAGGTTCGATTGCTACAACCAAGATGTCCTAAAATGAAGTCAGTCACATGTTAGTTTATATTTCGATTTCATAATAATAATATAATAATAGATTTAGCATACTCTAAGTGCTGGGATCTACATAAAAATTAAAGCTTTCGCTTTAGGACATAAAATAAACTTGTTTCAGCTACAAATCTAACATTCAAGTTTTGAATAAAGGCGTTTTTATTTGAATGTCCCAAGGGAGGAAGTGCTCTATTTAAATCTACCATAAACTACCCCGAGGCCAAGATCGTAAAATCTGCACTTACATTGTGAATCTTTATGTCTTAAGTTTACACGTACGCGGGAAGAATAAAAAAGAGAAGTAGATGTGTGGACCACTCCGCAGTAAAAAAACATTTCGACCACGTTACTCCAAAGTAGTTTAATTTTGATTCAAATAGTATTATACGTATGTATTATTATTTTTTCGGTTAATTGCTTTAGCGACAGGGCGATCCCTGTATTTTCGGAATAAAAAGTACATAACTTCACTATTTCCATAACTGTTTCAAATAAAAAATAAATTACACACACGTATCATATTTCGTTTTTCACGTTAATATATGATAGGATTTTCTATTTGCAACATCTCAGAAACCAATTTTCGTTTAAACTTTCATCTTCTAAGGAGATGAATTTTTAAAATCCTTAGTGTTCTCCTATGTTGCCTACGGACCTACTATAAGAAACTCTTGTGCAAAATTTGATGCTTCTAGATTCAAGGCCGTTTTAAGTTTTCAGGGCCGTTCTAGGGCGTTTTCAAACAATAAGCTTAAAAAAAGGATTTACTCAACTGACGAATAAGCAAACTAAATTTACAATTTATTATTTTGACATGAGCTGCTGTTGCGACTCATGATTAGTAATAGTATTTGAGCTTTTATTATCATACTAATATTATAAATGTGAAGGTTTGTCTGCATGTTACTCCTTCACGCTTAAACGGCTGAACGGATGTGTATGAAATTTCGAATAAAGGTATCTCCAAACACATACTTTTTATTCCGAAAAAGTGAAGTTTCTTAGTAACTTGCAAAAAACAACTTCTGTGAGTTTTTTCCCTTCATCTCATGTAAACTTCTTTACATGGTGGAACGCTGCTTGCGTTTAATAGATAAAAAATCCACTCAATCAATTCACCCGCACTAATTACATTTATAGTTAATAAGTAAATACATAGTTTTATCTAGGTTTAAATATAAAACGCCACTTTGTCAGGATCTAGAGGCTCAACATATTCATGATATTCATTTCAACAGTAAAATGTTAGATAGAATTATAACATCCGACTCAAAGAATTAAGTAGACTCTACAGTGAGGAAGTTGAGATGTTCGTGCCTGAGTATAGTTAATGATGATTTGTATAAAATACTTGAACCCTTGAAACGCGATACTTGTTTTTTGTTGTCGGGCGTCGTCGCGTCGAGGCGGCGCCAGCTTTCCTCCCATTTCCCCCTCTCAGAAGTACGAGTGGCAAGTTGAAAGCGACTTCAATTTATTACATATAATGTTAGCAAACAATTATATTCTTTCACGACTGTGTTTCATACCACGATGATGCCAATATCAACAATGACTGATTGAAAAATCGAAAAAAAAATTACTTCAATTCTTTCTTTTCCCTTATTTCCTGGGTAAAGGGAAACATTTAACAAATCCTTAATCGATATAAATTAGGCCAGAAAAGTCACAGGATAGCAAAACATACAATTTCGTTTACTTGGATGACATATATATATATATATATATATATATATATATATATATATATATACTACTTACTTATAACAAAAAACCTGGACCAATTTTAATGGCAGATAGCAGATTTTATAAGGAGTAACTTAGAATACTTTTATATTTCATCATATTGCTTTAAACGATGTATATACAATATTTATTTATTTATTTCGCATATCTCGGAAATGGCATTAACGATTTGGATGACGAAATATTGCGTTTTTCACAAAAAAAAAAACCGACCGAAGCTCGGTCGCCTATTACTAGACTATTAGAAATAAAAAAAATAATAAGGGTACCGCGTAAAAAAACAGTTAAATTCCGAGAGGACTACGTCGCACGAAAATAAATACAAGATGGGAATATAGCATTGAAATATAAATGTACCTCTTGAACCGTTAAAGCTTTCCAAAAACACTACCGGTGTGGTAATCATGTAGCAGTTAATTTCGCCGCCGCTCTTGCGTTGGGCATCATCTCGTCACGATGAAGGTTGCAGCCTCCTCGAATAAACACTCTGTTACTATGTAAATTGTGTCGCGAACTACGCCGCTGGCCGACCAGTTACTCTATATTGAGCCATTTCACACCGCCCGAAACATTTAGGCTCAGCGTATACAGAAGATCATTCCTTCATCACCGAAGGGACTGGCTGGCCTCAGCTCAGATGGTAGAAACCCTGCCTTCTATGTAGGTTGTGGGTTCGACTCCCACTCAGGGCAATATCTTGTGTGACAGACATAGACGGTTTCTGTCTGGTTAACATGTATCATGTTTATTCATAGTAAGTTTAAGTTTTTATAATATTGTACAATATTATCAGTAAAATGTAGTAAATATTAGTGTGAATATTTAAAAACAGTGTTAGGTAGAGCTTCTATTGGCCACTTTTCACCTAGTAGGTCACACTATCGAGGGAACGTAGATGTGCTAAGTGTGAGCTTATTGCCGACATTGGTTTCCCTCGAATAATAATCCTCCGGCAAATAAAAAATTCCTTAATTTTCCTAGTAGTATTCACTCTGAGCCAGGTTGTAATATCTCATATGCTTGTAATTTCACTGGAACCCCACCCTTCCTTCAGAACACAGCAATACGAGTATGCAGTACTTTTTCGGACGAACTTGCCACAAGTTCTACTGGGTTGCTACTTTCGCACCACCTAGACACCTGAGGGTAGGTACTGCTCTCCTACAGACGTATAACAGAAACCCCAAAAGAGCAAATAAAGAATAAAGTATTGAAGCTTATTCAATACTTTATTCTATGTATCTTCTCTGAACAAAAGGGCTATTACTATAGACAGTATTGGTATCCGAATCGAGATCAAACATTTTGCCTCTTTCTGGTCAGATGACCCATCAAATCAAGGAAAGAGATAAAAAGTCCATCCAATCCCAATTCCAACAAACATCTCAGACCCCGTTGAAACATTGAACATTGTTTGGCAAACATTATTACGTAATTAATTATCTGTGATATTGTATGATAATAACCATTTAGCCACTCCATCGCGTTATTTATAGAGTCCAAATCCTGTTAGGTTAATTACTTATTTATTATAATAAATTGTACGCGAACGTCGTAAAATTGTCGCATAATAACGTGTTTACCTGTTATGGCGGTTATGGGCTTACGGGGCTTAATGGGATCGTTTAGGCAGATTTATATGAAGGAAAATAGGCAACATCAATCCCTGCGTAGGTATAGCTTGATTATATTTGGCGATCCTACTAATTTTAAATGTTTTTACAATCTGTTACCCAACTTATACTCGAAAACCCTCAATGGTTAATTGAAAAAGGTAAATTATATTGATTGTTAGCTTCAATTTCAGTTCATTTATAGTTACATTTTATTTGTGAGTTTGCGATGCATTGTGTGGTAGTTGCGTCTCAGCTTCAATTAAATTGACTATTGAATGCTTCTGTGCTTCCATTGTTCCAGGTTATGCTAGTCGATCAGCTGTGTCGGAGATCTTCGAGCGGCTTGAAAACACATAGCCTGATCAGATTTGTTATACGCGGTGGGTGGGGTAAATAAAAGTCGCCGCTTTACAAAGCTGTATGACGATAAAATAAAAAAGTATCGTTGCCGACAGTTTTATCTGTTGCTCTAATATGAACGATACTTTTGAAATACGTATGCCAATATCATCCATTTACCGGACCGGTAAATTTGTCTGTCTTACCAAGACCTCGAATAAAACCTGTACTGGTGTTTTTTGATTTCTAAACAAATTATTCGGTTCAATACAATTTCACATTTGCTTTACAAACCATCAAATGAAATCCACTTAACATGTTGCGGTTATCGCAAATTAACAACTAAGAGGGCAATACCGCAAAATCACACGCTTCGGGTTTCCCTGAAGAAGAGGAGTAACGCTTAATGTGAATTACGAGTACCTTTTCTACATAATGATCATCAATTATGTATAATAGGAAGTGGCGATATTTGAGCGGAATTTGGTGTATTTCTGGTAATGTATCGTATATTTCGTGGCACTGCTTGGATGCTATAAACCTGTTAATTTACGGACCCAGTTTTCTATCAGCAATCAAACTAATATTATAAATACGAAAGTATGTCTGAGTGTACGTTTGTTACTAAACAGCTGAATGGATTTGGATGAAATTTGTTATGAAGCCTTAAATTGACAGATAGGCTACTATCCGAAAAAGTGAAGTAGATATTTTAAGTGACTTGTAAAAAACACAACTTCAGAACTCATTTTATTACTGATTCCTTTCTTGTACACGTCACTATTCACACAATTTATTGTCTCTATCAATAAGGATGTAACATACTCGTACACTTCTTATAATTTATGTAATGAAGCTTCTGTTCTAGTTCCTACCATTTCAGACAAAAAGCGTAATTATAATTTGATGTACCAGCAATCCAGTAGGTATTGAACCATGAAACCTGAACTACATATTTAGAATTCTTACAAGAAAATTGACATGGTGGAAGAAGTACAATTTGAAATGTATTTATTATTATTATATTAAATTTCCCATAAGCTTACTTTTATCGTTAATATAACGTAGTTATCAGAAATCGTAGAAATATTCTCTTGTCTATTTCTACAATTTTATCCGTGCGGAAATTGAAAAACTGAAGTTTCATGTGATGCGTTCAATGGAAAATACGAATAAAATTCAAGTCATTTCATTTAGAATAAAATTTGTTTCATTTCGTTGTAATTTTATATTTCTCTGTAGGTTTTATAAAATACGCTACAGTTGTGAGAATTATTACTAAATATAATTTTTTTGGGATTTTTTCTTTTATTTATGTAACAAAGTTGACGGGGCGAGCTGAAGTCCCAGCTGATGCTAAGTGGATACCTCCGGCCATAACACCAACAATACGACTTAAGTCCTCCCCAACCGAAATATGAAAATATCCAAGTCATACTCCGTTACAATGCTGTCACCCGATGCTACGTCACATACGTTAAACTTATCTAGTAATAAGAACGCATGATCTTGTAGGTACATATTTATTTTAAACGTGACGTTTCCATGACGTTTCCAAGTACGATAATTTGAAGTAAAGTATTTTGACTTTCACTTTGACTTTGACGTTCACATCCTTATGTAATTACACCGGCACCCACACCCTTTCAACATATGTTATGTATAAGACAAAGTGGTATAAGACAAAGTGGATAGTATTTTTGTCATAGATACCTTTATCAATCATTTTAAAGTACAAGTTAACAACGTAATTTGAATACTGTGAATTCAAACGGAGTCTGAGAAATGGTAAATTACTTTTAGGACATTTTAATCATACTAATATTTTAAATTCAAAAGTTGCCTCTACGTATATTTGTTACTCCTTCAAGCCTCAATGGTTGAACGGATTTGTATGAAATTTGTTATAGCTCATAACATGGATTAACACATATCCTACTTTTTATCCCGAAAAAGTAAAGTGTTATTTTAGTGACTTGAAAAATACAACTTCTGTCAGCTTTCCCAGCGTCTCATTTTGAGTTTTTAATCGCGGGACACTATTATTTTTCTCCAGTGAAAGTCAAGAGCCTGGGGGGCTTATTACCTGCCGTGTGCTTGACATAGAAAACACTAGCATAAACTGAGTTGCAGAAACAACTCAAGTGACAAGCAACAGGTTGCTGTGTAAATAACTCACAGGTTACCTTTATCTTTTTTTGTGCGACTAAAACGACAGGACGAGCTGAAAGCTCATCTGATGTTTAGTTGTTACCTCTGCCAATAACAACAGCTATACCACTAAGGTATATGACCAAAGTATACGTCGCATCTCATTACCCCCGTCAATAACAGCCCGATATAGACATTGTGTGCTTTTAGAAATTCAAATAGTTTCATTTTGCGAAATAAGTAAATAAATACAACAATATGAATTAACTATTAGAATAACCTGTATCGCAGGTATCCAAAATATTCTTAAATTTCTTCTTAGTTTTGAGAATGATTTGAGACATTGTAGTTCGGTGGTAACAAAATAAGAAATAAATTAAATTAAAATTATTACTTTTTACTACGGCCATAAGTTTCCATTACCCTCTGGATATGGAACCCTAAAAATACAATTGTACGGGATTCTCGTTGTGCGTTTCAAAATATAAATTTAATTAATGATATGAAAGACCGCGTAGTAACTAGTTGTCTCGTAAAGTCGTAGACGTTCGTAGAAGGCGTAGACCCTTATACAAAGCGTAGACCCTCGTAGACACTCGTA
Source organism: Aplocera efformata (assembly GCA_921293045.1). Classification (NCBI taxonomy): domain Eukaryota; kingdom Metazoa; phylum Arthropoda; class Insecta; order Lepidoptera; family Geometridae; genus Aplocera; species Aplocera efformata. Next base: position 5,703,165 of record OV121055.1, read on the forward strand.
GCTATCTACATAGCTTGCGCATAAATCGTAACACATTGATGATCGAAGGTTAGTAGCGATGCTATGCCAGCACCAACCTTTTATATTTTTCTCGATTAATTAATTTTAAGCACACATTTTAATGCATGTACATAATAAAATATACTTTAACTTCCAAGTATAAAACACAAAGTCACGAATAAATGGATAGACAGCTAGGTCAGTAATAATGAACAAATAAATAAATTATTCATGAGCAGGTTAGGAAACCAATTAATGGCAACTATCATCATCGCTAATAAATGTTAGCTACCCTAGAATGACATGAATTGAGCTAAAATTCAATGCTGTACATTCATTACTCGAAGTTAAAACACTCAAAGCTGAACTTCATACTATCCAGTAATATCCATTAACATTGTTTTTTGTTGTGATTACTGTTTATGTATATAAATTCCCTTCTTCACTGCTTTCCCTTTCTCAATCTTTTTTTATTCTGTCTTAAATAAAGTTGATAAATAAACATTTTACAGTACTATTTTTGTACACATCAACAGACAAAAAAACAACGAAGACTTCTATGTTCGTTACACATAAATTATTGTTGTAGGTGGATATCGAACCCACGGTCAAACAGCGCCGATGGCAGCCACCAGAAGAATTGAGTAGCAAAGAGTTTGTCAATGGAGTGATCTATCTGTTCCAAGAAAAGTAATAACATTTTCGTTACCCAAGTACCTATTAACCACAACGGCAAAGGATTCGTTTGTTCCCGGTGGAAATTAAAAATTAATTTTGTAAGGGATTCGGGGTTGAGTGGTACAACAATATCAAGTTGCTAATTATAATGTAAATTATCTGATGCTTTTAGGTTAGTAATTCTCAAGACCGACATTTCGAGACTTGGGACTTCCACAATTTGTTAGAGAAGAGACAAGTGAGGTTTCTGGTTCCTCAAATTAGCTTGTTAAATTGGTCTCAGTGGGAAAATTACCTAAAGTTATCCAATAAGCTGAAGGGAAGAGTAATTATGAAAGGCCATCTTGTAATGACGCACATTATTAAAATTTGATTTATATAACAACTGTGATACGAGATTTTTTGATACTCCAGTGATCAAATTTCAAAATCTCAAGTACTTCCAAAAACGTTTTGACATATTAATCACATAAAAAATTCAGGGCAAATACGAGTACAAACAAATACGAGCGATAATAACATTAAACGAGAGAACACCGTTATCTCAGTAAAGAAGATAAAAAAGACAATGGCAATAAAAAGTGTCGCTTGTAACCATCTATTATCATGGAGTAATGATTTTCTCTTAGCGTTTTCCCAGTAATTTTGTATTGCTATACTCGGAACTTAGTAATAACTGAAAGGTCATCATGAATTATAATGAAAAGGGAAAATAAATACATTTTGTTAATCTTATTTTAAGCATTTAAGATGTTTCATAGCCGGATCAGTGTGACGGGCGCATACGATACTCTAAATATTAGATTTATACTCGGGTTTTAGTATCATTTTCCAGAATCATTTTGCAGTAACTACTTAACATCAGAAGGATTATCAAATAGTCCCGTTACATAAAAAAAACTGTGCCGCGGTCGTTTCGTTCATTAAACTACTTGCTTAAAATATAATGTTTTTTTTAAGATACCTACCTATATGTAGTTTTTTATATATTTTTTTGTTATATTGTATTATATATATGTATCTGGTAGGCATGCAAAACAACATGTATATGCATATATTTTGTGAAATTTAAGCCCCCTACTGCTTACAGATTAAAAGAAACAGTTTATTGTAGATAATATTAATGTTATAGGAATGACAGGAGTTACAAGACGTAGTTGTTAATTTTATAATAAAGTTCTCTTTACCCTTTGAGTATGGGACCCTAATCTAATATCACTCAACCATCCACCACAATCTTACGACCCGAGATAAAAGTAATGATGACGACGGGTGATGTCGCGTGTTTGCGGATTCTAGGACATCAGATTAAGGGAAGATTTTCCCTTGCAAGGCTAAAGCTTCAAGCTAAGGTTAACAGCTAAGGCTTCAACATATCAATCTCAGATCACTGTATCAAAATTATCTAGTTAGCTAGATCAAATCATCATCTTAACTAAAAATTCTCAAGTAATTTTTCCCTTAGATTTCAAGTATCGGTTGAATACGCCAAAATTTACAAGCAATAATAAACATATTATGAGCTTTATAGATGCACATCGATAATGATATGTCAAATTACAGTCAGTTTTCATGTTTTAGCTTTTTGTTCATATTCTATGCGTGAATATGAGCAAAAAGCCAAAATTTACAAGCAATAATAAACATATTATGAGCTTTATAGATGCACATCGATAATGATATGTCAAATTACAGTCAGTTTTCTTGTTTTAGCTTTTTGCTCATATTCACGCATATAATATGAACAAAAAGCTAAAACATGAATATATTAGGATTTTCTGTGTCGTAGATGGCATTTAAAAACGCAGAAACACAAGATCCGAAAAAAAAAAATCTTCATGCATAAACTATTTATTTCCACGCATGTGAATACATTTATATTATTTATACAGATAAACACACAAGAAAGAAAAATCTAAAACTCCGTAGTTGGCGAAAAAATGATTGAACTGAACTGCACATATGAATTATCGGTATCCTAAAAGATACCGATAATTCATAACATTATATGGTGAATATCTGTTAACAATATAAATAATGTATCAAAATAATAATCATATGAATTATAACTAAAACATTTAGTTAATACAAATAGCAGCGTATGTTGGGGCCCTAATTACGCTTCATTTAAATAATTGCAGTTTTGCCTTCCCTCGGCGCTCGAAGCACGAACACTTAGGATATTGCACACTCCAACAAATTAGATAAGTAAAATTTACGTCATCATTATCATATTTAAACAATGGAACGGTGCTTTTTGATATCACCTATTCGTGTTTTGTTTTCTTTGTTTCTTGGCCTGGTAGAAAGTGGTTACCCTTCACCCATGACAACAGCAATCCAACTCAGTTTAAGACTAAGTTGTATTTATCCCGCTGCGTTCATCACCCAAGACGGGATGTAACGTCTCATGCGCCTGAAATTTCACCGGCACCCATATCCTTCCACTGGAACATGGTGAGTACTACTACTTGGCGTTAGATTCCAGGTGTGGTAGCAGTACCTCTAAGGAACAAAAAATTGATGTGATACCATTTTTGGTCATGTTCTACGAAATTGATAAACAGATATCAGATAAACTCATGTATGGATATTTCTCGAAATATATTTAACAAGAGTTATTTATGTTCTAATTTAAATAATGTTTTCAAAATCAATTAGTTAGAATATGAAGTCCAAACTTAATAAGGTAATCAATTATTAATAACATAAACACGAACAATAAGCAATACATCTATAATAATAATTTAATGAGCGATATTATTATTTAGTTAAAAATAAATATGAGTATCTGTGGTGATTTCTTAAAACAATTGTAAATAATTAATATGGAAATACCAATTGACCATTTTAATTTAATTTTTATATTCCTAACCTAAACCATCTTTCTTTTAACTTTAACCTTTCTTAATAATTACTGGAACCAAAAATAGGTTCACCAATAATTGACGGACCATGTTTCACCATGATGTCCATTTTAATGTACAAACAGTTCACTGCTAGTCACAGATTCGTCTCCCAGTAAGCACACTGAACCACCTTCAGCTTTTCCACCCACTTTCTGCAGCACTATCCAATATACCTCTGAAAATAACTACAGCTTTACGAAATATTCTTAAATATCAATATTTTTGCCTGCCCTACTGCATACATAGTGACCTCTCTTTCACCCATCTTTACCTTCAAAGTCAAATAATGAAACAAAAAAAAGTTGTAGGTTTGAAGGCAATCAGACCACGTCGGCCGGCGGATGCTGTAATATCCGGTGGCGCCGTGGTGACTGCGATCGATCCGTGTGCATGGAAAAATGTTCGGTTTGTGATGCGTGTGCATTACTTTTATTACGTTGGTGCGCAACGTTTATTAACTCGCTCAACATCTTACAGAGCGGCAAAAAAAAAATATTTTGAAAATGTGATCTCAATAATTGTGACTGGTCTCCCAGCTCAGTTGGTTTTAGCTCTACCTTCTGCACTGTAGGTCGTAGGTTCAATGCTCACCCAGGACATGCATTTGTGTGACAAACATAGTTGATTGTTCGGTGTAGGTGTGTATTATAAAATATGTATCAAACGAAAAATTTAGAAACTTGAGTAGTTTGTTTAGACTATGTAAAGTAAAATTATCTTGTAGTAAATTGCTTTTTTTACGTACGAATAAAAAAAAAAGAATTTCTAAACATGAACGCTCATCTTGGGTTAAATTGAATTTCCGTCTAACTTTGAATAAAACTGGTTAAAAGGTAAAAAAAGGCGAGCAACGGAAAGATTAAATATTATATGTCAAATATGACATAAAATATACAGTTGCCAGTGAACTTTTGTAAGTTATGCTTCTCCTAAGCCTATTTATGCTTCTCCTTTCAACAAATTAAAAGTGTGAGTGCTTTTTTCATTTTTTACACTCGAACATTGACAAAGTTGGTGTGACCAGAAAGGTAAAAAAAGAGGAACTGAACTGAAAGCGCCGGAAGTTGTCACAGGATTCGCTGACCGTGCTATAAATCAAACAACAAGAGTGATTGGTGCGGTCGGAGCATGGCTCGAAGCAATCTGACGCCGTCAACCTGCGACGCTTTTCTAATATCCGGCTGACAGGACTGGGGGAATGTAGGTATGCCTTCGTATCTACGATGCATATCAATTTCTGATAGTAATAATATACCGATTTAGTTCAAGAAACTTTTATAAATAAATATTCACGGGCTATATAGCGAAGTACAAGCTATGTTTGGGGCGTGTATAATGTCCATGAATATTATGTATTTATTGGGAGGTGGAAAAACATACAAAGATTTATTCTTACACATTTAGCAATGAGCTCACTTATCAGGTCTATGTTACCATGGTAGCCCATAAGGTGAAAATTGACAAATCGAAGCTCTGGCTTACTCTTCCGTGGAATAGGTGTTAATTTATGTAAGAGCCGTAGAGTAAATCCGAGAATAGAGTTATCTAAAGACCGGTCAAACTATTAATAAATAGCTCAACTGATTCAAAACCAACAGATGTAATTTTATTTAAGACACGAAAGGCATGTGCTACTGGATAGATAAGATTGACCTCTGAGCCTAAAAGGTGCTAGCTCTTAGGTCACGCGTCCCTGCAATCTGATTTATCCTGATTGATCCGTTCAGCCATTAAGGCGTGAAGGAGTTACAAACAAACATACCAACAAACCTTAGCATTTATAACATTACTAGCTGCGTCCCGCGGTGTTATGGGCGGTTAGCTTTCCTACGGGAACACTACACTTGTCTAAGGTCAAAAGTAGCCTATGTGTTAATCCACTTTATAAGCTATCCTGGTACTAAATTTCGTTCCAATCCGTTTGAATTTAACGGAGTAACAAACACACACACACACACACACACACACACACACACACACACACACACACACACACACACACACACACACACACACACACACACACACATACAAACTTTAGCCGTTACAATACCAGTGTGAAGCATGATTATTAGTATATAAGCTTAGTTGGTAGTAGCCCTGCCTTCGAATCGAGGGGTCCCGGGTTCGATTCCCGGCCGGGGCACGCTTTGTGTGGTGAGCATGAAATTTTTTCTCGGGTCTTGGGTGGTTGTCTTGTGTTTATGTGTTTTCCCATGCCATCTGCGACACAGGGAGTTCTAGTGCAGAGGTATGAGTGTGTAAACGTTTATTTATAAGTGTAAGTACGATACTAACATTTGAATTACAACTGTAAAGAGTGGACAGGGGCAGAGACTCCACTTTCATTTGACAAACAGAGGAATTAATAACAAAGTGTGATTTCAGTACGATACAACCAATTAAGCCACGACATCTATTCAAAGTAGCATAATGTTTGCGACAGCTTTCAGGGAGACGGAAGGCGGCGACGGACCGATTCCGGAGCGGATGCCACACCGACAATTACACCGTATGCTGAGCAGGGCTGCCAGTAAATGCAAATGCAAAACTGGCAACACCAATATGCTGCGAGTGGCTTTATACCTCTGTTGGTAGTAGCCCTGCTTTCTGCGCTGTAGTGGAATCGATTTACATCCAGGACAAACACTTGTGGGACGAACATAGATATTTGCTCTGTATGGGTGTTAAATATGTTTACAAAAGAAAACTATTTGAGTGTTACATCGGTATCATAGTTTGAGTTAGATGGCGCTACGCGAAATGTTCATAATCGTATCGATTATATTTAGTAACGATTATAGAGTGCCCTCCAAAAAGGTTTCAAAATATCCTTAATGGATAGAATTGGATCTGTTACAGTTTTATTATAAGTATAGATAGATAAGGCAAGCTAAAACATAAAAACGACTTTGATTTGACATATCTTTGTGCTTTAAGAAATCTTAAGATGCTATATGCGCACGAATATGTTTACTTACGGATGTACATTTTGACGTTACCAAACGATACTTAAACGAATAAATAGTCTTGAGTTTGATTTTTGGGTGCTTGACAACCCTGTGAATACCATAAGCCGCATCACAGAAACGCTTTTTTTGAACGCTATTGAGTTTTCCTAATTTTATCGTCGATAGGCCGCAAATTTCGGTGTTGCTTGCTTATTGGTAACGGAATCAATAATATTTTTGTTCCGATATTTTATCTGATCATGAATAAATATGGTCGCATGGACTTGAATTAAACTTGATCGAGAGATATAATTGGCTAGCAGTGATGAAAATTATACCTTTTTATCTTTATTTTCTTCTAATATCTTACTTGAATATACAATATATTTAAAAAGGTAAGTATCTTTATTTTTATTCTAAGTATGATGTAATAACAAATAAACAGTAGGTAAATAAAAGTGGTTGCTTGTTTAATCAGTGTAGTTAGAACCGTTTCCGAAATATGCGAAATAAATAAATTGTTTAAAGCTGAAATATATACACAAATTGCTCGTTTAAAGTATTAAAATAAGATCAGTGAGTTTTATCAGAGATTTATCAGTGAGTGTAAAAATATACACATCATCGAAAGTTTAAGCTTCCCTTAACTTCACTCTCAATAATTAAGAGTAGGCCGGTGTCCCTGCAGTGGGAACATTAGAGACTGATATGGTATATGAGCTATAAAATACTCATTGTTCTCAGCAATGAAAAGAACAAATATATTCATTTGTTTTTCATTGCCGAGAATTGCGAAATAAAAAAATATATATGTTCATGTACATTCTACACAATACCATCTAGCCTTAACCGAAGCAAAGATTGAAGGAGAATTGAAAAGGGAGCGAAACTATTGATAGGATACTTTTGTTTGTGTATATTTATACGTATAATACATATTCACACACAGATACAGAACAAAAATCATGTTCGTCATGCAAAAACGCGCGGAATGCGGAGGTACAAACTGAGCTATAGGGCCATTCAATCAAAATATCTGAAACACTATTCAAAGTATTTTATATCTGAAAATACCGATTTAATTGATAATATCAAGTTTGGTACAGCATATAACGAATGAAATGCCTCATGGAATAACATTCACGTTTGTGCAAGCAAGCGTGTTGATCGTTGAACTGTGAAAAGGATTCGATTGATCTCGCTAAGGGTCTGATAGTGTGACGGGTCTGATGTCCACTGCCAAATTAACATGAATAATGCGCTTATAGGTAGCCTCTAAGGAGTGATATTAACCTCTTTTGAACGCTACCAACCGAAAAGTAACCTTTAGAAGGCACTTTACACACCCTGCCGGGGGAAGCGGTGTGGAGTCGGGCACGATCCGACTAAAACCACCTTGATGTTCTTTCTCGCACAGAGCTACAGGGATGATGATATTCTACCCTGGATAGACCCAAAAATGAGCTGACTCAAGTGATGTATGAGAATGTGTGAGTATGTGTGAGTAGAGCTGATGAGCTGATTCAATATCTAATACCAAACGATCCATTTATTTATTTATATTTCTTTCGACATTAAAAACGCACTTAGACAAGTCAAATATTACAATAGTACAGTAGTAGTAGTAGAAGTAAAAAAAATACATTTAAATAAAAAAAGGCGAGAAGATCATGACTGTGTACAATACTTCAAATTGAATGAGTGTTGCCGTTGTAAAATTATATATTTCGTACATTTTATTAAGTTACACCTGTAAAATGATCAATTCTTGTATATATATTTCTTGTATCTCGGAAACGGCTCCAACAATTTGGATGAAATTTTGAGTTTAGATACGGTTTTGCTATATTAGTTTACCTGTTTAATTGTATTTCTTTTAAAAACCCACAAACATGCTTATTTTTTTGTTTGGAGTAAATGGCGCTATATAAAGGAAACTTTTTTTCCTTTATTTTATTCCTTACATCGAAACGATAACTTAGTTTACCACTCCGACTCGTTTAGCACTCCAGTTCTCAGAGTCTGCTACTGAGAGACTACTTAGAGTTGGCAGAATACAAATAAATCTGTGTCTGCTTATAGATTGTTATAATGCGTTATATTAAAGCTTTTATTATAAAGCCTTACTTTCTTCTTTCTTTCTTTCTTTAGACAAAATTTTTGCCTAACACTAAATACTTTATTTCCTTTTCCACAAATAAAACGTTTTAACAAAGTTATGAATTAAATTTGTTGAAAGGTCTCCATGTAAATAACGCCTGCCGCAGTTTTTCCATTTTACCCTGTCTCTTGTTACTCCTGGCCATGTTAGCCCAGCTACTGTGATATTACACTAGTGATATCCTTACTCCATCCCTTGGGAGACTGTCCCCTAAGGCGTTTTTAATCGTGGGAGATAAAAAAACGCCGTAGGGTATTTGTGTCAGTCTATTTACATCTGTTCTCTACAAATGCCCTTCCCATTTCCATTTCAGGCCTAGGACTCGGTGAACTACGTCGTTTGCTTTGGACTTGTTAATTAATTACTTAGCTAGAAACAAAATAGTAAAAGTACCTACTAATTCTGCTTTAAATATTTACTGAGACCAAAATAAGGATTTCGTAATTACACTTTAACAGGAAACAAGCTACAAAAACAGTATTGAGTATACTGTTTATTGAGTTTTCCTCCTTTTAGCCTGTGAGCAAACAGAGGAAGTAGTGATAGAAGGTCGGGTGAAAAGGGTGTAAAGAGGGTAGATAGCACAGGCAAAAACGGAAGTATAATGTCCTTGTGAAATACACCGGAACCGGTTCTTTCCACTGAGTAAAAATGCGATTTTGTGGTTTGACCCTTGTCGGCAAATATCATGTTTTTCCGAGTTTTTGTGGTATCAGTGGATTGTATGTGACAGTTCTGTCAGCTGTCACATACATTCTCCTTGGAAAACTTTTCACCCACCATCGAGTAAAATCAAATATTCAATTAAACACCTTCGCTTAAAAACCTGCTAAATGGGATACGCACTCGCACACTAGAGATGTTGTCCTATCAAATGCTTATTTAAATTTTTTAAGGATCTTGCTTATATGCACACGTTCAGTAAGAGTTTAAACTTTACACTTTTTTGATATAATAAGCGGAAATACAGGCTTATTAGTAATAGCCCTATTACTAATAAGCCTTTGGGTATGGCCCTAAAAATCAGCTTTATTGTTTTAAAATGTAGTGGGACTCAAAAGAACCGAATACACTTAGTAAATTTACTTTTAGTTACAAAATAATAGATATAAATATATCTTTAGCTTTACAATGACGAGGACCTGTCAGGTCGTGGATTTTGATACAAGTTTATTTGATTCACATGAAACTAATGCTATCTTGATCAACCGTGACCTTTCCCAGGAGGGTTAACTTTGAGGGTAACGTCCCAGTTGACCAAAGGGCTGAACCTTTTACCTCTACGTTTTGAAAACACTGACAAATGTTATAACGAGGCTATTTGTCAAAGCCTCTGACACAAATCACCCCAATCCTTTATCGATAATAAGCATAAAGAGCTTTCATCGAAATTGGATTACGTCACAAACCGTCAGTGACAGACGAAATTGACGTGAATGGATTACTTTGACAACTGTACGCCGTCGACCACTCAAATAATCAAATTCATAGTACCATTGCCTATCAGTCACAATACTGATGTATATTTAAAAATTTACATTCGTCATTGACTTACATTTACTTTCAGATATGCCAATTACGGGCATGAAGCATTGAGCGATGCGAGCATATTGCTGGAAATTTATAAATAACGGTATCGCCAATGAATATTTACAACGCAAATATTTACGAGTATAAAATAAATATCGGGTCCTAGAGTTTGTTCTAGTCTTTTTTATTTGCAATATAAATGCATTGCAATAAAAATATTTGCAATAGTTACTAAAGTCGCAGTTCTGTTGAGTTTATGGTTGTAAAATTCTTAACCTGTCAAGGCCTGTTAAGATTGCCTGACACCCGAAACCAAACACTACCGCGAACCTTTTCAGACATAATGGACTTATCGATAAATGTCAACACTATCCGATTTCGGGGGAGTCCCGCAGAAAATCGAACCTATGTTACAAATGGTGTTCGTTATTAGATTTTGATCGAACCCCTACAAACCATGTACCCGTTTTTATTAATGTACCAATATTTTTATTTATCGAAATTGACTGATCGTGCTGATAGTTAATTATGCCCATAACAACAGTAATACGACTTATGTCTTAAAATACCCAAGTCGCATCCTATTGCGCCCACCCGAAACGGGATTGTAACGTTTTATGCGCCTGTAATATCACCCGTACCTACTGATTTCCATCGGAACACAGCAATGCGTGTGCGCCACTGCTCTGCAGCAGAATGCAGAATGCAATGAATTAATTCATATCAAAATATATACAAACTTAACTAAATGACATATAAAAATGGCAGCATTACTTTCTATTATAAAAGTAATAGAAATCAATTTTAAACTAGTTGCCAACACAGTCGAGAAGGATCTAATTACTTAATAAATTTTTCGAATCATGAAATTTTTGAAGTAAAATGACTGTGATTGAGTTATTTTATTGAAAACAGCTATTCCCAGCGACTACGTGCTTGTAGAATATAGAATTTTTTTGCCCGGAACTCTATTGCTTTTTCTTTTTCTGATATAAAAGTATCCTAAGTTACTCCCTATAACATCGGCTATCTGCCAGCGAAAGTCCCGTTAAAATTGGTCCAATCGTTTCGGATATAAGCTGCAACAAACAGACAGACAGACAGACGGATAGACAGACAGAAACAAAATTTTTTTTTTTTTGTTAAAAGTATTTTATACGTAGTAGATGTTGTGTTGTTTTTATGATAGTTAATCCACGTTTAATTAAACGGGCGATGCAGTTTTTATTGTTTGTCACAAATGGGGCAAATCCTGTGATTTGTCCCATAAAGCGAATGTCGACAATAAAACACAGACAATAAAACGAATGACAGACAGACATAATATCATACTGACCCTAAACAACGAAGGTTATTAACCTATGGTAGGGTCACATTGTAACTTCACATCTATTATCCACAATCCGCAATTTGTTTCAATTTATATCAAGAAGTTGAGGAAACATTTGGGTCTGTTCTTGGGATTAGGTAGTAAAAGACTTCCCTACATTCGTAAAGGTTTATTGAAATAGAGCGAGACATTTACTGATAGTGGATTTTTCACCCCCGACTAAAAAAACTACGATGGGTGTTGCTACTTTGACTGCTGTGTTTGTCTGTCTTTATGTGAAATAAATTTGGGACCTCATTGCCTAAAAAAAGAAGGTTTAGTTTCAAAGTAAGTATATTTTTGTTTTCTAAAGCTTATTTCTATAATCTTAAAGTTAGCAAAAAATAGGTAATTTTCTTGCCTAATTACTCGTAGGTTGTTTATCAAACAAGAATCGTGTGATTGTCAAACAATATTGCCGTACTGCGGGTATTCAATTTTGAAATCTAACTCGAGCTGTTTAGAATGTTTTCTAACGTATAAGTTTAGATACATAAATAGTATTATAAGTAAATAAATAAAACTATTTATGCAATTTTGTAAATGATTATAATAATATTTAAAGTCTTGTATCTAGAACAGTCGCTCGCCTCGCCACATAGTCTGGTGGTTTGGTGTTTAACCTTCTGACATGACGCTGTGGGGCAAGCTAGTCTGTTTTTGTTAATAACAAATACACTTTCATCGTAACCCTCAAGACCGGGACAGACCACCAAACTGACTAGGATTTTAAGGAATGAAAAGAGATGTTTGGCAGGCTATTGCCAAAGATTGCAGGGTTTACTTACTACGCCAACTAGTTGCCAAAACAGACCGTTTTTGTCTTTTTAAGAAACTCCTCTTAACATGATACATACATATTTCTGTTGCCAAGCAGTAATGTACATAGATCGCTCTACTTCTACATCTTAGTGTCACAATACTTTGAGTAAAATAACAGCTTAAGCCAATAAAGTTACTTCATATTATTGTCTTGAAAAGTTATAGAAGATATTTGTCAATAAATCATCACCTCCTATCACCTGCGCCTATATTAACAACAATACAAAACGAGTCGGTATTTCTCCTAGTAAACTAGATACTCTCCTAGGACGGGTTATCTAATAAAGGTCACCCACGAAAATCTGCACCTCATAAAATGATCGATTCAAGAAACTCTAATAAATTTTGTCATCCCACCTCGAAAAGGTCGCTATGATTAATTACCGTAATCGAGATGACGCGGCATTTTGACGGTGTCATCATTTAACAGATTCTAGCAAAGATAGGGTATGCTCGAATCCAGTCCTAGATATTTATATGTACCACGTCTCGGTTACGTTGATCGGCAAGAGCAACTGAATACTGGAAACTTTACAAAATAAAAATATATATTCAAAATCTAGTCCTATTATTTATAATATGAAGAAACAGACTTATATTTCATATAAAATTTATATGTAGTACAAGAGTATTTTTCATAAATGATTTGAAAGATTGAAAAGCCTTTAATCATTAAAACTGGGAAGGTGACCAACTTTCACTCAATCGAACTTTGTAGCTTCAATTTGATGTCTATTCGGACGGTCTAAATCCCAAGCAATTAGTCACTTGATCGAGTAATATCTGACTATGTAAACTCGGTGTTACAATATTACAACGGACATTCACATCGCGTCACAAATATACAAAACTACATCCAGCTGAATCAACAACCTCCTCCTTTTTTATAAATCGGTTAACAAGGTTCTCAATTCTGGTGTATGTTTCCTGTGTGTTTTTTACACCACTAATTACACACACCACTAATTATGAGCTCGATGTTTTTTCTTATTTGGACAGTAACAATAAATTTAAAAAAAACATATGTAAATTTAAAAAAGCATAAGCAAGCGCAAAACATATCGGATGAAAGTACTGAAGTTGGCTTATTCGATTTTTAAATCTGTCACTCGTGTCTGTCTCAATCAATTTATATCAAATTTTATCTGAAATTCACACATTTCTTATAGAACATGATATAAATTGAATCAATCAAATGTGATGTTATCACTCCAATGATGTTTGAGCAGCGGGCCAACGTTATGTGCAGTCAAGATAGGTTATTAGATCATAAGAAGAGTAAAATTATATGGAATATTACCTTTAAAAACCTTATTACATTACTTTTCCTGATATCTATCTATTATAGAAACTTATATTATTTATCATTGGTAAAAAATTATAATTATGTTTTCACATCATATGTCTACCTTTTAGGTTAGGTTCAAGTTTACATAGCCAGGGAACAGGTACGGCTGAAGAGAATTTTACGTACTAGTAATTATACGTATTTATACAAGCGGCCCAGGTAAATATTATAATTATGTTAATATTTACCAGAGACACTTCTCTAAATAAATGTAATTTTGAGTCTCTACATTCTCTCGCCTACTAATACGTTTTTGTCTACCACGGGAGCCCAATTAATTTCCGGGATATATACAATATATCCCGGAAATTAATTAATTGTTATCCTCTTTGAATTTCTGGTTTTAGAAGGTACCAGTTTCCAAAAAATGTTCTTCCAGTGCCTCTGCAGAGGACTGTCTTGCTGGTCCGCCAGGACCCTTAGTATTTTGTTGATACTACTCAACATCCTGCGTCTGATGGACATTATTTTATTCCGAACTAGCGACCGGCCCTGGCTTCGGGTTACGGTTAGTAAAGTATCAGAGTCGTATCAGAAACTACCCGTGCGAAGCCGGGGTGACTTGCTAGTGTATTATACATATAAACCTTCCTCTTGAATCACTCTATCTATTAAAAAAAACCGCATCAAAATCCGTTGCGTAGTTTTAAAGATTTAAGCATACATAGGGATATAAGGACAGAGAAAGCGACTTTGTTTTATACTATGTAGTGATTATGGCATGTAAACCGTTCACACGCGCGTCAGTCAACATGCCTGAGGCACTGCAGAATTTTGGTAATCCCAACACAACATGGAACATGTTATTGTGAAGGACCCGTTGGTATTTAAATAAATAGATCTCTAATTGTGACTAATGATTTTAATTCAAGTAGCTAACCACAATTTAAATGACCTACAAGCTTCAATATAAATTGTGTTCAATATAATTACAAATTGGAAAGTAGGGTTGTGGTTATTATTTTGAGCATTTTCATAATACAATGCATTCTGCGCGATTCTGGAGAAAAAATCATTTTGAATGTTCATCGTCTGACATCTCTTGTAAAAATATTCCCACTCAGTTGCCTAGACTAAAAAACAACGTTTTGTTTGCTTCGTAGCCAGAAATACTAGTTAGAAGAATCTCGCATTTTCAAGCGAGAAAATGAAGGAAAAGCTTTTGTAGCCCACGGCATAATACAAGAAACTAGCTGTTTAGCGATGCTCTTTTGTGCAGTCTTCCTATTTACGTTCGGATCAACTAGCTTGGGTATGTATTGTTATTTTACAAAGACGTAATATAATCTATCTTTCTACATTATATAAAAAATGGATACCTATTCCAACCTAGACCAATTCTGCTATTTTTTTATTTGGATGCAATTAATTTTCCAATTATATAGTTCACCCCGTTTTTCGTAGACTTTATTGGGCATTTGCTGAAATACCCATCTACGTTAACATGAACCCATTGGGTATCGCATTAATTGAATGAGAGATGAGATCGTCTTATGTAAATAAAGTAGCGAGCTTGGAGTATCACCCCAGCCTCCTTCAATTAACCTCCGTACATAATTGATAGCGCCAAGGCCTCGTAAATTGTATGACAACGAAGTATCGGTATTAGGCAGCCCCTAGACGATAGACCATATAAAAATAAATTGTAAATTTATTTAACGCTTACAAACATACCCTGCACTAGGTGGCAGGGACAAATACAGAAACACAAGACCTAAGATTCGATTAGTTCAGTGTATTTGCAAATCGATACATCAAGAATTAAAATATGATCGAACTTATACTGCTACAAATAAAACATATACTGAAAGTTATGATCGTTTGAACAAATATTCAGATCGAAATCTAGATCCACGATTCCTGCTTCGAACAACAATCTAAATTAATAGATCCAGTGATAACTCACCAAAAGAAATGAGGCCGCTGTTAAGCATCGTGAGTTTGATGCTGTTAGGAATCGACACCAAGCTGGAGGTACCCGAAGTCCTCATGTCCTTCTTCTTCGGCTTCTTCTCCATATCATACCTCGTGGTAGACCGGGACCGGTGCTTTCTCTGACTTGTAGCCACGGATGTACCGCGTGTACCCGTTCTAGAAGACATATTCACAAACTTTTCCACTAGTATGCAAATTTAATACCACACAAAACGGAAGTACAGAATACTAATAGCACATTTTTACGACACAATACACACGTCACTTATTCGCGGAGCATAAAGCAACACTAATTAATAATAGCATATCAAAATCTGTCACTAAAAATAGAGAAAAGTTGAGTCGCGCGCGTATTCATAGCCCGGACATCTCACTCGGCAAGTTGGCACCTGAAACAATAGAACAGATGTTTTAAATAAGTGACCGTAAGGAGGGAAGGGTCGGAAACGAGACCACAAAAATCAGAGCGAGCCGCTCATTCTCTTTATGACTCAATGAATTATTCCTAATATTCTGTGTAGACAGTTTCCACGCGTCGCGTGAAACGAGAAAATTGTTTTGAGAATGTGAATGAAGTAGTGAGTGTGTAATAATATTTTATGACAATTTTTCATGGAATTTCTTATTACTGGCAGCAGTGACGACAGTTTCTTACGAGTCGAAATATTTTCCTTGTTAATAGTAGGAATTTCAACAGCCAACGTTGGGTTTTTCACGTGACACTCAGAAATGATCAAGCGAAGGTTTTATTTAGATTTTTCCTGAGCTGTCTTGTGCAGCGCTTGACCCTTGCTCGGCTGACCTGACCTGGTAGCTTCTAAAAACGATTTGCTACTAAATTTACCCACATCAACCGTTTTAACCCAACAAGATTAGCAAAAGGATCACTGATAATCAGGAAGCCTTGCATGTCTGAAAAGCATTTACAAAACGGAAAAGGAGTTTACATTAGAAAAATATTATAAGTTATTTTTGAGAGTGAATTTCGCATGTTTGTTTTTTCATTATCTTTCTTTATTTAATATTGATTTACAAAATAACTTGCTTTAAAATAGGTGTCAGTAAATATTTCAGAAATACTGAACACAGCCTGAACGGTCCTACTTTTACTGATGGCTGAAATATCATAAATGGTTTTAACGTTATTTGATAAATAAGCGTGTGGTATGGCATGTGCAATGACGTTTACAACTAGAATTAATGTATCCACTCAGGTAATATTTTTGTTCAGAGGCAATATCTTGCTCCCAGGCGGTTACATAAATATTGAGTGCCATCTAGTAATGGCATTAGCGTCTAACGTCAAAACAGAACCATTCCATAAAGTGAGTGCACCGTCATTTTCGCTATTTTAACAAAAGAAATACGCACACTTTTTTAGTTCATACTCAAATACTATTCAATTATTAACTGAAAATAATAACTGTAACTTTACTGTCTTGTGTAATTTATATAATTTTGTGTAACCACGCTGGCAGACAGACAATCCTGGTAACTTTATCATGATTCCCATGTGCCTGCTTTATATATTATTACGAGTATTTTTGTAAGGGTAACATTATTCTTATTAATTTTCTTCGGCTATATGTACGAGTCTAGAGAAACAGAGACACAGAGACGGTAGATTTTAATAGCTTGGCCAAGACAATCACAATAGGGAAAGGCGGGCATCGTGCCAATTCTAATTGCTGGCGATTATAATGTCAATCTTAGATAGTATTCAAAATCAAACACTTATTTATCAAACAAAAATGTATCGTAAATCCTTCGACACCCGGATGGAAGTTGAATGGCAAAATCAACAGCCACTACGAGAACGATGGAAAATATACCGTGAGAACTAAGGAATAAATATGAGAATTGAATGGTTGAATCGATGATAGGTAAATCTGATTCCCAGTTGCTGCCAGGAATCTCTGACGTCAGTGTGACGTGATGGAAGCGGAATTCTCACCACAACATTTGTACATTTTCATTAAGAAAATGGATGCAGCTGTGCTGTTAATATTTTGAATGTCTACTTTAAAATTTAATGTTTACCAACTTGTTAAAATTGCTTACCTACATACGTATGGCTTAAAATAGTAAAACGCAATGCACATTTAACCCCAAAAAGTCATTACCGAATTGCGCTAATCGATTCAAATAAAAAAAAAATTTCATAGAAAATTCTTGGAGACATTTTTATTTTAAAATAACTGTTCCACGCGATTTCGACCGCGTGGAATTTTTTTTTACAATTGAACAATTAACATTTTTTTTATGGATCCCTAATTATTTCCAAAATAAAAGTAGCCTATGTTACTACAAATAA
Source organism: Aplocera efformata (assembly GCA_921293045.1). Classification (NCBI taxonomy): domain Eukaryota; kingdom Metazoa; phylum Arthropoda; class Insecta; order Lepidoptera; family Geometridae; genus Aplocera; species Aplocera efformata. The sequence continues at coordinate 5,721,182 of OV121055.1, forward strand.
CTTGGTTTAATAAAGAAACGAATTTAAAATGGCGGCGCTAATCATTGCCTCTCGCTTGCACACGCGTACAAGCGAGTTTTTTTTTTCAGTTATTTCTTGTTAGACTTCGAAATAAATACGACTCGAACTTGATTTTTACATTAAATTGAAAAAATATAAACTTGTTCATGAAATTGTATTGCTAACTGGCTTTGTATATTCAACCGGCTTATAACCGGCTTATAGCTGCCAGTGCAGTCATTTCGGAGATAAGCCGGAACAAACAGACATACAGACCATCAGACAGACAAACGGACAGACTAAAGCAGATCTTCTACTAAAGCTGTTATTTTGACATTACAAACAGACACTTCAATTTTATTTATTTATAGATATGTACTGACAAAATTAGGCATTGTTATTAGTAAACTTGGCGCTTGAAGCATGGAATATCCGCTGCACTTGTTTAAAACTAAGATTATACCTTGGTTGTTCGAAATGATTTAATGACTATAGACTAAACGTAGGGCTGTTTGCTCATGTAAGTAAGTATTTATACCCGTCGGAACATCTGAACGAAAGGTCCGATTCGAGGAATTTAAAGACGAATTTACATGTAGGTACATAATTAACCCTGCATTATTAAATGTACAAATGATGAAGTTTGGTGTCTAACCAACATGTGTTGCCCATAATAATCTAGGGATTCGAAACATAGCCGCTCAAAAACAAAACCATGTTCTCAATAATAGTTACTCCGGGAACCATGGAGCGAGATAGGCTAGGCAACCATCGTGTACCGAACATTGAGATTCGATGTCGAAGACGTAGGAATATGGATTGCGAAACTTAAGAGGAGATGGGTGAGACAGATCACAGGCGGGCGGGAAGATCGATGGACCAAGGCAGTGACCGAATGGAGGCCAAGAGATATGCGTCGACCTCAAGACAGACTACCAGCTCGATCAGACGACATTTTATAGGCATTATGAACGAAATGGATTCGACTTGCACACGACCAGCAACAGTGGTGTTGTAGAGAATAGGTGTAAACTCAGCAGCTCATATAACCATTTGAGTGTTCGTTTATAACCTGTAAGTACCTTGATTTGATAACTGTACGAAGGAGTCGGTTTGAGTCAAATGGCACCTGTAATTTTTACTTTAATTAGAATTTTATGACCTTGGCAACATTTTGATTTTAAGAGCTTTTTTATTATGCCTTTTAATGGATCTTACTTCCATGAAAAGAATTTATTAAAAAAATATATTTCAATTTACCTATTAGTTAACAAGTATACTTTGATATATTTCAAGAGATCTGATTTTTATCGAAACTTTACTATTTAGAACCTATAAATACAGGGAAAGTAAATTAGATACTTTCATCGATCTTAAAATAACTAATAATAAAAATAACAGGGCACCCTAAAAGAGCTTTACAAAATGCACAAAAAATCAAATAATTTATAGCGGCAGAAATGGTACTTACTAGGTAAGCGAAATTTTTAGTGACGTGAATGAACATTCCTAGGACGCACGCTTGCACCCTCCAATTTAAACAAACACGTTGAACTTCTATTTCTGTACTGCCAAACAGATTACAGGTTCATTTAGATGCTATGAATCATTCTGTTTACTTCGGCATTCATTCATTCTTTCGCGAATTTCGTCAGATGTATTTCCGTTTCGAGTTGGGAATATTTTCCTCTGACTGGCCGGATATGGCGGAAGATTGTCCAATTTTATCCCCAAGACGCAAGATCGGGACATAATTGTGTCAAACCCACGTACAGTATAGTATTATTATATCTGTGGCCACTTCAAAGCAGATAAAGTAGGTGGGTACGCAGGTACATAACGTGCTGCTCAGTACCCAAATTATAAAACGCATGCATTTATATGAAAATTATATTTATTTAATTATAACTTTTATTTTTAGCAGTTGGTCTTTGTTAAATTTGTTCAATAGTTTGGTAGTTCAATTAAAATTACTAAAAAAGAATGCCGTTGGACGGCGGTTGGAAATTGCATATTTTTCTTTCCGGAAATTTTTTCTTCACCCGTTGAATACCCTAGTGGATGTTTCTTTTTTAAAATGGAAGACAAATAAGGGATAAAAGAATTGAAGTATGATCTTTTCGATTTTGAAATTAGTCACTTGATTTGTGTTTGATTTTCTTGAAAAAATGTATTCTTACACATACCTATATTTGAGAGCAAAATGTATTCTCGTCTTAGAAAGCTTGCGGTAAGGATTGAATAATATAATTTATTTCTCGCAGTTGAGCACCTAAACCGTTTGTGATTTTCAATTCTTTGAAATCGTCAGTAAACAAAACCGTCATAATATATTTACTCTCTCAACACAACCAATATTATTACTCCACTTCTTCATTGGATATTTTCAACTCAACCAGGTGAAGTATTTTGGAATTTGTAGGTAGAAATTGCGAATTTTATAAAAACGTTTTACGATGAGGGATATGCAATAAACGAGTATATCTAGGGTAATTTGAAAGTTTAATTTTTTGTTTAAACATAACTAATACATAGAAATAACACAAGGTTATTAGCGGAGGCAATCACTTAACATCAGTTTCCTTCAGGTCGTCCAGTCACTTTTGTCGGTAAATAAAAGTATCGACCCAGGCAAAGCATTTCGTTCTCTTGCATAATAAAAGTAGATTCCTAGAAAAAAAAATGCTTCTCTATCGTTATTCGTATTCCTAGTTTTCATTGGAATCTAATTTGATTAAAAGCAATGTATAATTTGTACTGAGCATAGTCTGAGTCTGAGCATCTTGAGCTTGTCTGTGTGACTAAAGAAGTCATTAATTTACGAGTAAGTTGCCTCAGGCATAACGAGGATATTATCTTCAATAACTTGAGTAAATTTGGTTTCGCTGAAGTAAAATCAAAACTTTTGCATATTGCATTTCTTCCGGCAGAATGTAAATCGAAACACATTCTGTCTGGCAAGTTGCTTTCACACACTTTATTTAAGAGAAATAAGATTATCGTTATATATATATAATAATTATTTAAAACAATAATTTATTAGGAACCTAGATCGTCTTAAAAATCAGCGACGGTATGTCATCATTAGTTGTTGCTTTCTTGTTACCAGCTCAAAAGTCTATACTTTTAACTTACTTGAAAAAGAGAGGTTCTTATTCGGGTATGTTATTATAATATATTATATATAACAGGGGGAATCTGAGCAACCTATTCCCTGAGGGTCTGAGGGCGGGTGCTTAGTAAAACCGAGCTTGACTCGAGTAGAAAATATTTTTCACACTTTATAATATCATAATAACATACCTCTTAATTTGATAGGGTGTACCTCCAAGGTGGTACCTTGTTCGAAAAATACGAATATATAATATAAAAAATACTTAGAATCATATTAACCAATTGGGTCTGGTTATATCTTGTACTTGTTATTTGTTTTGCCCATGGCTCTACACGCACAAAATATTTAGTAAAGAAAAAAACAAGGTGTCCTATGTCTGTGCACCTGAAGTTATGCAAAATTTCATATTGATCGATTGTTGTTGCGTTAAAACGTAACAATCAAACTAAAAGACAAATTCACATTCGCATTTAAAATATCGTAGTTTAGATAGTAATTTAGGGTTAGGATATTTTGTGATGTATGGGCTTATTTAATAATAGAAATACAATTGCAGAACCCTAAGAGTGCAATTATGAATTATACGCCGGTTTTTTGAACATAAATAGAGTAAGTACTATATTTGAAGAATATCAGAAGTTACGACAGCTGTGCTAGCTTACAGTTTAATATCGCGATGTTCTCTTCGCAGCATATTTAGACGTCAAATTACAAATGTATTCACTGAGCGTTTTGACAAGACTATTGAAATACTAGGCTCAAAATATTGAAGGAGGTACGGTATATGCTTAAATGTTGAGATGGCATGTTTGGCATGAAACTAGACTTAACCTCATCAAATGTGACTTTAGTGTTATAATGTAGACTTAGGCAGGGGGGAATATTTTTAGGCAGTGTTAACCACTTAAAATTAGATAGGCTGTCAGATTGTTCTGTCTCAAAAATGCTCCCTTAGTACAATACAATACAATTATAAGAAAGTTAATACATTGAAGAAGTAATATATACATGTAAGAGATCGAAATCTTGCATAAACTATTATACTTTCCGGGAAACTGCGAGATGAAGTTTGTCTCGGGTCTTAAAGGTTTGTCTTTTGTTTGCGTGTTGTTCCATCTGCAATACAGGGAATTCTAGTGCAGGGGCATGAGTGTGTAAGCGTTAATCCAAATATATGATGATTCTTAAAGCTTAAGACTTACTTAATTTTATGTTCTCACATAAATGTTTGTCCGAAATCCATCATGATGTTATCAGGTTTGGTAAATTATGTTATTTAATTTCCCACGGTTACATTGCATGTTTAAAAGTAGTCAGTGTTTACAATATCCCAAAAATACATGTAAATTATGAACTTTTAAAATTTATTACGCAAAAATTTCGGCGCCTGTAAAACCAAACGATGTAAAAAAGTTTGGGAGTCTCATTTTATTGCAACATTCTATACGTAACATTATTTAATAATTATATCGTTTGACGGCCCTATAGACGAGTTGTTATTCTGCCTTCGTGGGCTTCCAGATTCTATTCCTGGCCGGGGTAAACAGTTTTATGAATCAAACATGATTTTTTTTCACGACGAACTTGGCACGATGCTACTGTCAAAGGCTAGGCAGTAAAAAAAAGAACAATACATTTACAATAATAGAATTACAAAAAAAATATGATAAAATTTTTACGTTGTTGCTTTAACATTTTATTTTTACAACATTTTGTTTTTATCCCGTACCTAAAAAGATAGAAACGGTATATCCTTATAGGATCACTTCGGTGTCCGTCTATCTGTATGTCAAAACCCTTTTTCTCAGGAATGCAGTATCAAGGAGGAAGGAGGTATCAAGTTAAAATTAATGTCAAATACTCAAGTAACGATGACATTAAATTTCATGACATAAATTTTAAATTTAATTGAATTATTTTCGAATTCGGGGGATATTGTATTACTTTGTGTCTCTATAAAAGAGTTGTTTTGTTGGAAGATGACAAAAACGAGTATAAAAAAGACAAAGTGTACAAAGTAGATGGTTTAATTTAGGTACTTTTGCTCAAAGAACACTTTTGTGGTCTGGTATGCGAATAACGTGCATAGTGCAAGTTGAAACGCAAAATACAACAATGACCATACTCTCATAAGACCGGTTTCGAAGTTGGACATTTATGCTGATAAAAGAGCGCGTTTTAAGGGAAGAAAAACTTCCAGGGAAGTTACTACCGCAACTTCAATTGGATAAATGAGCCTCGGATTGCTGAACTGAGAGAGTTTATGGCAAAAAGTTTGAATTCGTTTTTATATGGATATACAAACATATATACAATTGTGTTGACTTTTAAAAGACATGTATAATACATAAAAAGTTATTGAAAGCACTGGCCTCCCATTTAATGTAGCAGCCTAGGCTAAAAATTTAGAAAAAGTTGCAAAACAAAACTTCGGTTATACTGTTAATATAAGTTGCTATTTCTTTTTGTACTAAACAACGTATTAATCGGGTGCCTTTGTAGAAGAGTCTGAAATACGTACTAGCTTAATATCAGAATAAATTCGGCTCCACCTTAATCGGGTAATTAAACCTCGAGTAATTAACTACCGTGGCTTTGTTAAACAATACCTTCCATGATCTAAAAAATTAACTTTTATATCGGTATAGTGGATAAAATGCCTAATAAGTCTGCAGTTGAAAAGTTAAAAACCTTCAGGCAAAGAAATTCGTCACTATATTATGAAGTTTTATATTTCATGTGTCTTTTCAGTTGCCGCATATACGAAAGATCATCAGTTGAGAACGACTTGACCGGTTGGGCTGATTTTTTTTTACTAAGCTTACTTCTCATGTTTGTAGTAGCAAATTCCACCCGTCTGATGTTAGATTGACGTGTCTGTTTGTAATGTCAAAATAACAGCTTTCTACTAAATGCATTTTAAATTATGTGCGGTACTCAATACAAAAATCAATTTTAAACTCCTTTGTCTGTCGGTTTGTTTCTTCCAAGTAATCTCCGAAGAGTTGGAACGATTTTGATGAAACTTTAGCTGATTTTATAAGAAGTTACGCTCTTCGCACGGTTTCCTTCGGCCGGGAAACGAACCGTAGACCCCTCGTTTCGAAAACAAGCTACTATCTATGCTACTGAGTCATCATAATTAAAAACATTCACCGCTAAAACACATTTTACTTCTCGTTGAAATGAACGATCATTGCCTGAAGAAGAAAATATTGATATTCAAAATTTAATATCACAATTAAAATGGTTCTCAAAGGCTATCAAAGGTCAAGTTAATTAAGAGAATGACATAAGTAATTAAATACGAACCAGTTTGCCGGAATAATTGGCAAGTGACGGGCTGGCTTGGCCTGATTACCATTGAGATTGACTTTGGAACGCAATAACTTACCCCGCTTACCCTTAGCACCTCTTCAAACACCCCATCGCTTGGGAAATAAGGGCACAAAACTGGGCTTAAACCCTGTTCCCATATTGAACTAACAGATATCTGTAGGTAGATAGATAAGCAACATAGTTATATGTCAGAAAATAAACTAATATCTACATAAATATACAATTTTACCATGACAATTAAAACTATTATGTATCAATTTTTGGGAACTTTGAATTGGCTTTCTGGTTCTATGTTATTTATTGTCTTTATGTTAGCTGTTAGTTTCCCGAAGAGTATAAAATAAAATAATCTACCTATACATGTTTAATAGTTATATTGGGCATTTCATGTGCGTTCATCTTTGTGTTGTTTATTAGTTCTACCAGAATAAATAATTAACAACCAGATAATTGCAACTGCAGATATTTAATAACCAAATGACAAACAAAATCCTTTTTCCATCTACGAAATGAAGAAAAATCAATTGCCGAATGTATGTAATCGCATCAGTTCAGAACGGCTGCACCTATTTGGCTAATTATTATTTTTTTACGTTTGTTATTGTCAGGATAAGTTATAAGGTTTGTAAAATATAATATTTTGGGAAACTTACGTGAAAAGTCAGAAATAGGGATAAGCTGGAGCTTCTATGGGATCTTTGCCACCATGTTGCTTGACAGTCGACTGTCAAATTACGAATTGAGACAGGAAAACTTTGACTGGAACAAACAATTGACTGGCCTCACAGCTCAGTTGGTAGTAGCTCTGTCTTTTGCGCAGTAGGTTGTGGGTTCGATAACCACTCAGGATAAGCATTTGTGTGCGAACATAATGGTGTTAATATGTCTCCGCCCTTTCTCAACAGATGTCGTTTTTAGTATTGTTTACGTGTACTAATAAATGACCATACTTGTATTCGATAGTACTGAATGTCAGCTATCTAACGCATTTTATGATATTTGGTTGAAGTGTAAGCAACAATTGTTTTCACCTTTTCGAAAATGTCGGTTTTTATTCCAAATAAACGTCATTTGCGGGAAGTGTTATTACATTATTTTATTGCGAAGAAAACTGCAGCGGAAACTATCGTTTGCTTGTGGAGATTTATGGTGAGCATGCTCCGTCTAATACAACTTGCAAGGAATGGTTTCGACGATTTCAAAATAACGATTTTAGTACTGAGGATAAAGAACATGGAAAACCACCAAAAAAATTTGAAGATGCTGAATTGGAAGCATTATTGGCGGAAGATTCTTGCCAAACTAAATCAGAATTAGCTGCAGCATTAAATGTTGATCGTTCAACTGTTGCAAAGCGTTTACAAATGATGGGAATGATTCAAAAAGCCGGTTACTGGGTTCCACATGATTTAAAAGAAAGAGACATGGAACGTCGGAAAACCATTTGTGAAATGCTGCTTCAAAGACAGCAAAGAAAAGGATTTTTGCATCGGATAGTCACAGGAGACGAAAAATGGATACACTACGAAAATCCTAAACGCAAAAAAGCTTGGGTGAAACCAGGCGAACCAGGCCCATCACAGCCAAAAATAAATATTCACTGTGCCAAGGTCATGCTCTGTATTTGGTGGGATCAGAAAGGTATTGTATATTATGAGTTGCTCAAACCCTCTGAAACTATTAATGGAGAAGTTTACCGACGACAACTAATGCGTTTGAAGCGAGCCATAGAAGAAAAACGACCAGAATGGGTGAATAGACATAACAAATTAGTTCTTCAGCATGACAATGCCAAACCGCATACCGCAGAAGTCGTAAAAAGATATTTAGAGGGACAGGACTGGGAAGTGTTACCCCACCCGCCATATTCACCAGACATAGCTCCTTCGGATTACCACCTATTCCGGACGATGCAGACAGACCTTACTGGAGAAAAGTTTACTTCATGTGAAAGTATCAAAATTTGGATTGACAACTGGATAAGCTCAAAAGACCAGGACTTCTTCCAGCAAGGAATACGAAAACTACCTGAACGATGGGCGAAGGTTGTAGCTGCAGATGGAGCATACTTTCAATAATTTTTTTTTTTAATTTTGTAAGCGAACAAATGTGTTTTATTTTGACAAAAAGGGGCGGAGTCATATTCACACACCCTATATTATAAAAATGTACTGTAATGTATACAAAAATAGTGCTATGTGGAATCATCAGTTATTTAGTTCCCATATTATATTATTTTTATATGCTTATGAATTTTTATATGATTTATAATATTTTTATATGAGCTATGCTTAGTTTGGGGCCAGATGGCGGTGTGTGAAACAAAAAAAATACTCTGCCGTGTCAGCTAGTTATTTTTATACATTTATAATTTACCTACTATTAGGTCTAATTATTTTATGCAAGGTCATTTTGATACTCAACTCGATAGATTTGATATTTTTTTATTAAGGTTTATATGAAAAAAAAACATGATGTACTTATGAAACTACTACTAAAACATGAAATATTAATTACGATTTCTACACACACCGGCTTGAAACATTTCAAGAGGCATAAACCCAAAAGGGGACCATCGCCAGAATGATTGAATTTGGTTCAGCACTGGCCAAATTTATATCTTAATACAAGCAAATCACCCTCGGGAAATTCGCCATCTTGAGACGTGACCCGATCTTTGTAGAGTAACTTTTTGCGGGGTCACAAGATGGACTAATTTAATTCCTAGTTATCTTGGCATACAAGACTATCATCCCTTGAGGCCTTAAGCGCCTTGGGTGCTCTGTTTCGCAATTGAAGTATTGTATATATTTCTGTTTTTTTAATACTTGGAAGAAATCTTTGGTATTCGATGTTTACCTAACATACTTCTAGAAATTTCTAGTTTTGAAAGACATCTACGTTAGCCGACTATGCCGTTGTAGACAATACGTATCCCGCGAGCTACCTAACCTTCATATTAAATTTACGTACTTTTAGAATTTATTTTAGTATCTACGAGACAATAGATGAAAAAGAAGAAAGACTGTTTAAAAAAATTACCTATAAACTAAACTAATTATGATGTTAACATAAAAATTGCAAGTTGCTAAGGTTAAATTGCACCGAGAGGGTGTAAAATTTACTTCGGAAATATCCAACGCCGCTACCATTCTTGCGACGGGTCCATAAAAACTGACTACAAAGACTCTGAATAAAAAAGGTATCCAATTAGCTTTTGGCACAGCCACTGGAATGGATATAAAAAAATCATCCATCTTGCAATTCTTGTTATTTTGTCCGGAAACTTTGAGTGAGCGACGAGATAAGCCGTTGTTTTAAAAAATTGTACACTTTTTGTAAGGAAATTGCCATCCATTTCTGTGTAATCCAAATAGATAAAAGTATATTCTCGTGTATTCTAGAAAACGGTGAAGTAAAAGAAGTTATAGCCAAAAATTCGAAGCGTAGCAGAATAAAGTCCATTCACTCTCACGTTATAGACAGTACATTACTGATTAATACACACACACACACATATGTATCTTAGAATTATTCTCAATTCCACGTTTTAATTGTGTGGGTTTTTAGGTTTTATCTAACTAAAATATATCACAAATATGTATTAAGTAAACAATTCATTTATAATACCCGTATCGTCAGAATTGCTCCGTCATGAAAACGGTACATATCATTAATCTTAATGTACCAAATCTTTGTTTCTAAATAAAATAGGCGATATAATACCAAAGGGAGGTTTACGTCGCTCATACAAGTAATAACCAGTTAAATTCTCGTGTCGTGTTCACAAGTTATTATGAGTGAAGGAACGACTGGAAAATTATTCTCTATCGTTCCTAGGAATAAACTGGAAACAAATAAAAAAAATGGTTAATGTCGGCTTCAATGGTTCCGAAATATATTTGACTGGACTGATAACAGTCATTTGGGGCGTCCAGTTGCTCGCATCCGTAGGTGTGTACCCTTTGATTCCCTACACGTACCCCCTGGGTGGTGCTAAAGGAGCAACCAAAAGTAGCAGTAGAACTTGTGCTAAGTTCACCCGGAGAGGTACTGCCACCACATCTGGAATCTGCCGCCAAGCAGTAGTGGTTATATTACTGTGTTCCGGTGGAAGGGTGTGGCTGCCGGTGAAATCACATGCGCTTGAGACGTATCATCCCCGTCTCGGGTGATAGACGCAGCAGGATGAATGCGACTCAGTAAAGATTTGGATTTCATACTGAGTCGCACGCATTACTGTTGTCATGGGCGAGGGTCACCACTTACCATCAGGTGGGCCCTCAGCTCGTTCAGTATTGATATTCTGCACTGTAGGTTGTAGGATCGGATCGGTGTATTGCCATGAATATTGGCTATCTTATCTTGTATCTGCTCGCCGAAAGTTGTTTATAGATAACTATAATATAGATAACAATTTTGAACATAAACGTAAACACGCTCCATGTTTACCATGCAGATTTCACGTAAACATATAAGCAGATTTCATCCAAACTAGTTCGTCAACAAGGTTTTATCCGTACCTTGAGAATAACAAACGTGATTCCACAGAGTACGAACGTCAAAGTTGCGCGCATTATTCATCTGCTGTTTGATTTATTAAATACGTGGCTGGGTTGCGCTATAGGGTTACCTCTTGAGTTAGTAAAACTGATTTTTAGGGTTCCGTAAGGTAACGACAATGTTTGTCTGACGATCTTAACTCCAAAGGCCTTTGAACTAGATATTTATGATTAGTAGATGGTAATTAATAATGCTATTGTGTATAGAACCGGCTGGGTTTCTTGCTTTTTCTGTTCCACGAGGGATGGATATGGTTTCAAGTAAACTAAACTTTCGGTAACTTATTAATAAGAAACTGTGATTTCGTGATTGACGCATCTTAGTGATATATAAAACTCAACGAAACAAAGGTTCTTTCTTTGACTTTTTACTGGCATATTTACCCGATTTATAGGATTTACCCAATTTTACTGTCTTTTAAAACTAAAGGTAGTTTTTATGACCAATACTTAAAAAATAATTATTTTTATTATGTACAGAACTTTTGACAGAATTAAAAAGCCTCATTAAAAAAAAAATACATCGAAACTAAGAACAACTTCTTTATTTGCTTGCGTATGGTCAGTGATCGTTATCATTGGAAGAATTTTTATGTCTTCCACGCCTTTCGTGTTAGCAAATGGGTAACTCTGGGTAAGCAATCGATGTCGGGGTTTCCAAGCCACGCAAAGGCCTCTAAAATTGAATATCGACCTCCATACTACCACATAAATTAATAGTTCGCCCCGAACTGGACCTCGCGGTACGTGCTTTTTAATTTCTTTTTATTCCGTATACACTTGACAAACGCTACTCAAGTTATCGTCGGATAAATATATATACCTACAAATATACAAACGTCGATTGTTGCCAGTAGACTATTAGATCTCGCTTCGCTCGGTCAATTAGATGCTACACCTGTTTTTTTTAATGATTATATTATTTTATCTGGCAACCCTGTACGTCATCGGACGTCGCTTGACATGCCATGTTCCATCTCCATTCACGTCGCGCGATAAAAAATGTGTTTTCCTCGGCGAGGAGAATAGAACATGTTCGTAGTAATTTATGGACGGATGGGATGCTCTATTGAGAATCTAGATTGACTAAAGGTATGTGGTAGACTGAATTCAATACCTTAAAAGTGTATGGAAAATAGTGATTGATTTATTATAGCAAAGAGCAAAATTCTTTTTTTTTTTTATGGAATAGGGGGCAGACGAGCAGACGGGCCTCCTGATGGAAAACGGTCACCGTCGCCCATGGACATGCTGATGCGCTGCCGGCCTTTCATTAAATGATTAAGGACCCCATATCGAAGCTCTGGGGGAAAACCTGGATGTATTTATCATCTTGGGTCCTAATTGATTGACGCTATTTTAGCGCTGTAGAATATCTGTAAACAAATGCCAGTAAAAAGGAGCTGAAAAAAGTGTAGAAAACTTGGGATTTATTCGCAATATTTTTTCCTGAGACACTCATATATCAAATAGTGTCGTTTAAAATTGACAAGGAATAAAACTTTCAATTGTATATTGACAATTTTATTCCTAACAAACTGTCAATTGTACATTGACAGTTTGATTCCTAACAGTGTTTTTAGCGCTCAAAATCAACATACTACTTAGACATACATGATTCAGGAATTCATTCAGGGAGCATTGAGGAGTAGAAAGTTATCTTTTATCCAAATATTTGACGCAGTCCGATGAATACTTCTGACTGTATTGAGCCAAGTACCAAGTTTTTCTTTGCCCTCATACTTGGTAAATCCTAATTCCAGACAACGATGCCCGAATTCCCGAGCCATCCATCAAAAGGTTTTACTCTCTGTCCAACGGCCGAGATGCCATAACTCTGCCCAGTCTATTAGATCAATAGCTTGAGATAATATTGGAAAAGAGTTTAGTAAACGGAAAATATATTATGAGAGACTACAGACTTCCAGAATAAATCGATACCTCTCTCTTTTTCTTTTGTGTTCATTATTTATTGCCAAAGTTTTTCACAATAACTTACTGTTACAAGTCAACTTTTTATTATAACGATGGCAACACTGTAGCAGTAGAACTTGCGTTGAGTTTGCCCGGGGAAGTAGGAAGGTAGAGAAGAAACCTATTTCTACCGCGAAACGGAAACATACTATCATCATAGTGTTGCTGTGACACCTACGTGCAGGGAATTATATAGTGCGGAAGCTTCAACATTGTTTGTTTACATATATGTTCTAATTTCAATAGCATGGTTGTCTTTTAAATTATAAGCACATTTATTTCTTCATCACGTCACGTTATACGTACTAATAAAGAAAAGCGAATAATAATATATCTGATTTCCTTATATCTTGTTATTTTGTTTCTATAATTGTCAATTCCATCTGATTCGTATTCATATTTGTATTTTTCATTTTATTTCTATGTATGTATTACATATTTTTAAAATGTATTTGTAACTGTATTTATGTATATATTAAATATTATATTATCAAATAACCGTATTTTCTCCTTTTTTTCAACGAAACAGGCTGAGTTATATCCGGCCTAGTACTTCCAATAAGAAACTCCAAATAACAGGTAAAATCCAGTCGTAAAAGAACAATAAATCAAAAGCGGGGCTTAACCTTTTAAGCTCTGTCCAACTGTCACCAATCGGTTCTATTGCATTGGCTTGCCAACAAAATAAACAAAAAGAGAATCGGCTAGGGATAGTTACAAAAGTGAAATCAAAGTTGCGTTCTTTATTGCTTTTTTTGTACGACGCAAATTGTACTCTGATAATCTATTTAAACGTCAAACAATTTTATTCAACGTACCCATATTCAATGAATTAATTAAAATTTAATTAATTCTTGTATCCACTTAGAATGGCTACAATCAATAGATTAAAATACTTAAACTGAAATAGAATAAGTGAAAGTCAGAGTAAGGAAACCGTATGAGAAATTTTAAGTAAATGTTCACATTACTTCATAAGTCTTAAACCGAAAATTTTATCTCATATTCTTCCACTCTTACGGTTGGTTTTTTTCTTCAGTGTCGAATGCAACCAAAAATAAACAACCATACATGGAAAAAAAAAAAAAATGCGCATAAGTGGCACCTAACAAGTTCAAGTCGGTTTAAAAAGGAATAAAAAGTAAACTTAGAAAAAAATTCAAAGTAGAAAAGTTAAAAACGGCTCCTAGTTACGACTTTCTGGACTTTGAACGCCTCTTTGGGAGTAAATATTTACTGCTTTGCACGACTGCTGCCGTGGAGTAAGCGTATAAAATAAAACTTAACATGTTTTACAATTCAATTTTCAAATAAAAAATAGGTATCCACAACGATAGGCGCCAGTAGAGGGTGGTAGTTGGCAAGGTGGACTAGACTACCATTATACCAAAGTTTATTCAGAATACAATGAAAGCGCAAAAGTCTAAACTCAATTAAGACTGAAATGAGTTTAACTTATTCTAACGAGTATCGATTTACTCCAAATTGTACGCATGGTGTATTCGTATTAGCCTGTAAGTGAAAGAGAATGGATATAACACTGGGCAATGTTTTATTGAGATGAATTTAGCGAAGCGAGTTAATTTTTTTACATGAAGTTGGACAAATTGGCATTTTGCATTTGACATAATTATTATATGTTTGTTTGCCGAGAACTCCCATACTGCTGAGACTAATTTTTTGCACAATTCGTAAATTATTTTATTCGTTACTGTACTGTATATACATGAAATTGTTTTTAACAATTACAAGCTGCAAGCAATTAGAAGCTGGTGTCATATGAAAATGTATTTGGAAGTACCTGCTTTAAGTAAGTAAGTACCCTTTACGTATTGAACTATTAAAAATATACGGTTAGTAAATGAAAAAAAATGAATCCTTATCGTAGACCGTCTACGGCGTAGCAATATGTAGATTACACAGATATGTAGATTATTTCGTTCGAAAATGAATCTTGCTCATTATATATAAATATTCTTATTGGATGTCGTGTAAGCCAAGTCTGGTGTCTGAGTATTCAAACCGCTCGACCACTGACGTAGTGTATTGACAATAAAAGCTAGGATCGACATAATATGGCCCCCATAGCACTCTCAGCAGAAAACTCTCTATTTAAATGCCTGCACGGCACCCATCTAACTACAAACTGAGCGGAGAGTTGTTTAACTGAAATTATCTGAGACTTGCGGTATCAGATAATTTTCATAAACAGTTTTGATGAATATAACGTTACACAAAGGGTCTTATTTTAACTCAATTTAGAGTTAAAATAAAACCTTTGTGTAACATATTTTTGAATTAACTTTAACATCAATAATTTATCTTCAATATATAAAATACAAATACAAAACCAAACAATCAACGGACTGCAGCATCGATGTCTGACTGAATTTCAAAATACGAGTATATTGCTCTTCATTTTAAATATCAATTGTCAATTTCATAATCAGCATGATTGGTTCAACGAATTCATGAATAGCGGGTATTTAATTAAATTTTAATAGTATCTCGGGCATAATTGGGTCGAGGGAGATCGAGTGGTTCTCGCTTAGTCGTGGCGGGGGGATCTATAATAGTACCATGAGCTAGGATCTAACCATGTTGAAGATAAAAGGAACCCGAGAGGGCTTTGCTTAGAAGGGGTCTACTTACTTGGGAGCGGCACAGTAGATGGTGATGCCATATGTGTCCGCATAAAAAATGGGCGTGAGGGTATTGCGATGCGTCACTGACCATACCTTCGGTGGCTACGACGAAGTCGCCCAAATGTTGGTGGAATGGCGGATAAGTTGAGCAGATGAAAAAAAGTATCAGTACTGCAAAGCTCTTTCTATCCTCTACGGTAGTGGTATCAGGTGACGGGGCCACAGTCCTCAGTCAACGCAGGGGGACCTAGGGCGGCTAGGCTCGAGATCCCCCTGCTCTGATGCCCATTTCCAGGTATGGTCTCCTGACGTATCGTTACAATGTTGGTACAAAAGTGGTATCAATCGATACCGCTATAGGCTAAGATTCTTTTTGTAATTATAGTGGTGGGACGAGCTGAAGGCCCACCTGATGTTAAGTGGTTACCAAAGCCCATAACAACTGCATATGACATAGGTCCTCCCTGACCAAAGTATGAGAAGACCTAAGTCACATCATCTTAGGTATAAATATACCTAAGATGATGCGATTCGCCGAGGCAAGGACGCATGTTTATGCAATGAAATAATAATTTATTTCATTGCATAAACATACGTCCTTCTACGTCCTTCCTTTTTTGAACTCCGTTGAAATACCCAAACACAACGACGTGAAAATTACAGGAATTTCTTGTTTTGTTTCCCCTTGTCGATTTGTTCTGCAAACTAGGTTGCAAACACCCAGTCTAGGAGTCCTTTTCCGCCAATACGAAGCAAATGTTACTTCCGCCCCAGATAACAACCGAGATGTTGGTTCAACAATCGAAAATTGACGATAAAGACTGTATTCGCCGAAATTATCGGTTATTTTACGGTTATTTTACTCTTGCTGATTGGGCTGATGTTAGGTGTTATAAATGTAATCGGTTTTATAGAGATTCCATGTTATAAACGGAAAACTCGATTTCTTTAAAAATCAAATCTGACAATCTTAATCTGATTTTACAAAACTCAAAATTTCAATCTATCGAACGTTCATCTATAATCGATTTACTTTATGCATTGTTTATGGTTTATGCGCCACTCATTTAATCTTGCTTTTCCGCTAACAACTTATATCCAATAGTCCACATTAATAATATTCAAGTAACAGTACCTTACTACCGGTGAAATTATATATTCAATGAATAATATTGTTTAAATACAGCTAATGTTGATATTCAAAATTACACCAATTAGAATGATATTAGGAGAGACACTTAATTTATTTATATATTATATTTATACAATTATGCGTTATATCTAAAATGGGAGTGGATAACAAAAATTTCATTAAAACTAGGGAACAAAGTGTAGTATCGACTAGATAAACACACCCTTATAAGATAAATTGGTACGTTCCGCAGTTAGCCCGGAAAAAATACATTTGTAAAATTCAGTTCGTTTGGTACACATAAGTAATGAGAAACTGCTAAAAAGCAACTAAAAGAATCCACTAAAAGGCTCCCATGGTAATGGCACCTAAATAACAGGCCCTAGCGAGTTACAATTTCCGTACCCGACAGATGACTCAAACTTTGAACAGTTCTTTTATCTAAACTCAACGGAATAAGTGCTACTTTTACCCTTACTACTGTGTAATAAAGTTCATCACTTAATGTAGGTAAATTGGAACCGAAGTCAAATTGAATAGAATTTTCGCGTAATGCTCTTTTTCTTTAATAGTTTGCAATAAAATGCGATTATGTTCAGAGGTAAGCAACACGTCATCACGCGGTGCCCACAAGCTACTGCGCTAATATCTCTTTAAATGCTTATATGCCTATTTATTTTGCGCATATTAGCAAATAACTTATAGCAATATTTTTATACACATGTCACGTGATAGTAAGTGAATGTGTAGCTCGCGCGGATACGGAAATGGCTCTCAAGTGAGGGAGGCGTCGGAACACATCGGTAAATACTTGTCGGCAGATTTTCAACGTCTTCTATCGTGTGAGTGACCAAGTATGGTGACAGAGTTATCAAGCCGTCCAAAGGCCTCCAACATGGCTTATCGACTAGTTTAACCAGCATTGATAACTTCACAAGCACTCTGAAACACGGAAGCTCTCAGTTTAAGTGCCATAAATATTCACCAATCCAAATACCGACTGGTCAGAGAGCTGCATAACCTAGATGATCTATCTGTATCTGTCATCACACAACATGTTATAGTTTAAAGTCTTAATTAAGTACGTTTAATTATCTTGTGTTACCTGTTTTTTACTGTCGTGTAGTCTTTATGACAATAAAACTATAATAACTTCATTTAATTTTCATTTCATCCTTGTTATATAAATGACTATTAAAGTATGGATAATCTGAAAACAACAACTGATGATATTATATCATCAGCATCATCAGTGAAAAATTCTACTCGGCTACGGTTGTAATTCCATATAAGGAGGTTTCCTTGATGTGCACCGGAATCTATCAGGATTCTATTCATCAGCAATTTCACCTGAACCGCGTCCCTCATTCGAAGACATCAATCAACTTGCTACGCAGGTGCGTCGACATTATTTATAACATTGGAGATTTTCGAAAAAGCTCCTTACTTTTTCCAATATTTTGGATATACCTCGCTTATCAGAGGCAGGATATGAGTATTAACGTCTACATTCCTCTAGATACAGGTTTTGCCTAGTTTGAGACCTACTACTTATTATAAATACAATAATTTAATGTCACACAGTAGTAATTTAGTGCCTACTTTCTATTTGGTTTTGTAATGATAAAAATATATAACTACCTGTAAGTACTTCATATTTTAGGTGCTTGATGTTATTTCTTCAAAATCAATATAATTATGAATCATGACAAAATGTGTTAATAAAATGTGATTATTGACACCATAAACTACTAACTGGATACATATTTTAATTTTTATATGTTTATGAATGCAGAGACAAAAAGGAACCATAACAAATAAACAAATAACGGTTATACACTAATAATACGCCTACACAGGATTCTCTGTGTCGCAAAACTTCGAAATCACTTTTATAAACAGTTGAACGTCTTTATGACTTTTATCATTCTTGCAATATGAAAAGTACATTACTTCAAACATAATGAATTTAAAAGTAATGCACTTTTGCATGAAGTGATAAGGCTTATAAAATACGGTTTTTAATACTTTTTTGTTCATTAGGTTGTTACGTACTACATATATCAATATCAATATAAATACATGTATGGATCGTGGCCGTTGTTTTTGTTCCTGACCCGTCATTTCATTGGAGTTTATACCTCAATAGCTTCCAACTTAATTAACTTTGAAACACCCGGAAATTATTTAAATATATGGACAGTTTGGCTTCGTATAAAAAGCAAACTGCCAGTAATTTCGAGAACATTTATTTCATTATTTATCTTATTGTAATTTGAAAAATATATGACAAGCCCATCTCAGTGACAAGTCCCATAAAAGTAGGACCTGAGTCCTACGTCATGTTTTGTTGTTTATTGGTAGTTGTAGCCATTTAACATCAGGTGGTCCGTCAAGCTCTTTCCTTCACTATAGTCACGTATAAAAAGGTAGTTGCTATACTAACTTTCTATATGCGACGAAACGATAAAAAATTTGGTCCTAAAAATATTAACGAGCAGCGTACAGTTGATGTCACCATTTTATTTCAAACCAATCGATCACTACGAAAGAAGAGCAAAAAGCGAAATGAAATAAAGAAATGATTTCGTTGGGAGCAATCAAACTCCAAAAGAATAACCGTGAATCCATCGTTCCCACCAAAATCATTCATACAGCCTCTCGTCTGGGACTCCCAGCGATCGCATCTTCGTCAATTACTATAACTACGTGTCGTAAGACCGTGAATTCTGAGACGGCAATTGGGGAATTCTTGCGATTCTGATTCGTAACTTTTCTGCACAACTTGGGACTTCGTAATATCGCACCCTTTTCAATGGTTCTTTTACGAGTTTACAAGTTACTAGTTTATTTCCGTCGTGAGATGAAGGGGATTTATTTCATCTCGATATATTTCTCAGGATATACAATAGTTTGAAAGTGGTGCTTATGAAGTTTTTCTGTATTATACTAGATAGTGCTAAGTGAACTCTTTGTATCGTTTAAAATTAATAAAGACATACCCATATCTATACATGGAGAATGCTTTCTTAAAAACACGACAGTGGCTACATTTAAGTCGCCCATGGTGCAGTTATGTATACTATATTAACTTTTACCTCAAATTAACCAAATCACTGATTATATATAAGTTTATATAAATCTTTCAAACGCGTAACAGGGATTGATAATAAAAGCACAATGTAAATAACTCCTTACATAATAGTATAAAATCTTATCGAATTTTAATATTACAATAGGCCTTTCAAAGAAATAATCTTTCTTGATGTCACGGATTATATTTTCATCCTACGTTCATGATAAACGAGCTATGTATATTCTGTGTAAGTACCTACTTACTTTGAATTTTTTATTAATATTCTTCCTCACAAAATATGGCCTCTTTCTATTTTGTACATTTTCATTTCATTTGAGCTCTGCGTTATATATTTTTCGTTTTGCTTCATCAATCTCTATTGAAAGCCGTAGAGAATACAGGGTGGGTACAAATCGAATTTATAATCCGATGGGAGGTGGAACATGAAATACTATTTGAATTCAGATTAATTTAATTTTGCTGCTAAACTAACTAACCATTAATTTAATAAGTAGTTTTAACAGTCGCGTCGTCATTTAAACGACACGAAGATTAAAAGTATTTGTTTAAAAAAAGCCACTAGTGACACAATTATTACGGTGGCAGAATTTCCTGGCACTTACTATATGAATACTGATTTGTGCATGAATTTCTTCTGTCTCATATATATATATATATAAATATATTTATAGTATTTGCTATATTTTTTTACTTACTGATAATACTATTAGGTTTTTCTATATTACCTAATATTTAGTAGAGTAAGTATCAAATTTCATACGTTTGCATAAGTCAACATTCACACATACAAATATATATATATCCCGAGCTCATATAATCAGAGAAGATCCAATTTCAATTTCACTATTTTACAAATTAGTTTAATTAGTTTAGTTTAGTTAACCTTCAAATCCTAACAAAGCAACCCGAAAGGAAGAAGCAGGTAAGGTGACCCTCGGAGACAGTATATTCGCCAAGTTGGTCCTACGCCAAGGTTGGATCAAATTAGTGGTGAATGGCACCACTAATCTAGGAAAATCTAGAGAAAGTTCATTAATTCTCTATCATTCTATGCTTCATGTCAAATAACATGTCGTTCCTGATTCACCCTGTACAAGTTGATTTAAAAGTTTTCCGTTCGAAATGGCATCTTTCAACCTAGTTTGCAGACTAATGAAATTCACTACACAACCTACAACGCAGAAGGCAGAGCTACTGACAACTGAGCTATGAGGCCAGTCAAAGTGGTTAATATAAATTTCATGGGAAATTTACTTCCCTAAAGAGCAAACTAGAGATAAAAGTCTGGTTTAAAAATATTCTAGCGTTAACCTATGCTAGTGCTAGCTATCACTTGCATTATCATTATCACTTCCCTTATAAAAGTTGCTGGATTCAACATTTCAAGAAATAAAGTCGATGAGAGCGTTTTATTCCCAATCTACCCGCATCATGAAAGCGGAAGCAAAGCTGTAGTAGAGAGATATTTCAGCCAAGAAAGGGAGTCTGACACCTTTCGCCGTATCCTAAAGTGGAATGTACGTGTTTATCGTTCCAACATAAGATCTTAAACTCGGGAGCCGCGTCGGATCCACTCAGCTATGTTTGAAAGTATTACGTGGAATTAATTCCCTTTGATCATTCCGGAATACCATGCACGAGTCGATGGTAAGCTCCTTGTACTTTGTATAGACAAAATTCAATTACGTTTACCCGCGCCACACGACGGATCGACAATGAAGATGGATGGCGGTGTCTAGACAATTTTGTAATGAATGTCCTCCGAGTTGACAAAGGAGAATGAGCCCAAAGGCGGTTTTTTCAAGTTTCCCAATCCAACTGTTAGGAACTTAAGCTGCTATTTGCTAATTAACTGACTTCAAAAGAGGACTTGATTCTGAATTTAGTAGAATGTTATTTTTGTATACATCTGATGGTAAGTTACCTTCGCCCATAACAACAGTAATACGAACCAAGTTGCATCCCGTTGCGCCCATTATCCGAGCCGGGAATTACTTCTCATGCACCTGTGATTTCACCGGCGCTCACACCCACCGGAACATAGCAATACGAGTGCATAACTACTTGACGGCATACTACCAGGTGTGGAGATAGTACTTCTCCGGACGAACTTGGCACAAGTTCTACTGCTCCTTAGCACACGTTTATACGTGTAGGAGGTACTAGAAAGTTCCCCCCTACGGACACGAGCAACTGGACTGTATATTTGTTTTTATTTTTTATTTTATCTATGGTACCATAAAACTTCTTGGCATTATTATATATGGCAAGAAATTCCATTTTAAAATATACGATTAAATTTATTTTCGGTTATTAGACGGTTTATTCGATTTTAAATCAGTGAATTAATAACTTAGAACTTTTCAAATCATCACGGACGCTCACTCTCATGACAATGTAATAACAGTTGTTTGTTAGATTGTCTCTAAATTATTTGATGCAGTTAAACGTGCCACTGTCATTTAATTGTAACAATTTTATTTACATCAATTCATTGAAGCACCAATAGGCTTCTTTTCATTATGTAGGTTACAAAATCATGGTACTTATGAAAAAAAATGTTTAATCATATTTATTCAGAACATTTTTTTCATGAGAGTTCAAGTAGAATTTATAATACTTGTGACCGTTGATTCATTGACCGTGACAATTTTGCATTTTATTGCTTAGAAATTGGTTTGCTTAGAATTTAATAAAATACAAAATTGCTTAGAAAAAAGCAATTTTGTAGAAATTACTTAGAAAAAATCTCTTTTTGTTATCATTATTATTATAATTATCAGCAACCACATATCAGACGAAATGTTTGTTATCATAGTGATATCATAGTATTATCTTCCAAAGCACTGGCATATGCCCTCAGTACGGAGAAATTGTTACCGGCCAGCGGAAATCTAGTGTAGTGGGAATCTCAATAGGACGAGAACAAAAACTATGGTTCTCTCGAGATGGAACCTGGAATATCTTCAAAAGCTACGAAATTATCCTACGCCTGTTTTGCAAGTCATCTATCATTACTACCCATTGTCAGTACTTTTAAAAAAAAAAAAATTAAAATCCAATCCTATTAATTTCATATAAGATTCAACAGAATCTATAAGCGCGAAGGTCCTTACAGGTAGGTCATTTGAGTTAAGCGACTCTCTGCCCGGTCAGTAGTTGGATGGGTGACCGTTTAGTGGCATTAGAGCTGAGCGCTTCAGTACTTCGGAGAGCATGATAAGATAACAATATCGGAGGCTTTTGAGCGATTTTAAAACATGTCGACGAAAAAAGCAAGAGTAGGCTACCAATACGAAAAAAATAGGAATACTATTCGGCATTCGTCATCATTCGAATGAGCCGTTATTAAAACGAAAACATATTTTAATCTCAACTTCACAGCCTATTGGATTGGATGTAATGATCTGAAAACTGTTGGCAATAAAACTCAGTTAGAGCAAACAATCAAATATGAAACCAATGGAGCCGATAATCTTCCATGACGCCATTAATTTCGATTCGGAAAACGATTCAGCGTAATCACTAAGAAGGATCTTGGAAGGTCTTTGTTCTGAACTCCTAATGCTTGCGCTGCAAGGACAACCTTCTCCCGTTATGCGAGGATGAATCGACTGTAATCTTGCACGGGTGCCGTCTTGATTGGCAGGTGTCAGTTCGGTTCTAGGACAGCCTTGATTTATGTCGTTTTGGCGTAGTTTCCGTAGGATTTTTCGTAGGACTGACTTTAAAAATGTGGGAGATTTTCAATTCAGCTGTAGTACCTATGTTTTGATTTGATGTTTGTTACGCGATTTCTTTGCTAATAGTGGATTGATTTGGTGATTTTTTTAAAGGTATGGTGCACTTCCTGTTGATACGATATAAAAATCATAAAGAATTTCAATTCCTAAGGGCGTAATGTACGAAATGAAAGAATTTGAAGTCGGATTTTTTTTTTTCCAGTTCCCGAGTGGATTACGGTTCATGTCCATGTTCTCAGACCATGTTCCGATGACTGTCGGGCTGGTTACTACACTCTTTGTACACGACCAAAACAAAGTCAAGAAGCATTATTTGCATGTTGAAAACACACCCTTCCGCCGGAACACAGCAATGCAACTGCACCACTGCTTGGCGGCAGATTACCAGGTGTGGAGGAAGTATTTCCACGGGTGAGCTTTGCACAAGTTATACTATTATTTTTGTTGCTCCGTTTGCAAAAACCTAAGGATGCGAGCAACTGTACTCTTCAAAATACATACTATTCAATTGAATTTTGATGAATACGAGACTAAAAGTGTTCACGCATCGATTCGCATCGGCTGTTTTCACTGTATCTGGTTAACACGTCACGTTTTTATCGGTTGACGTCCGGTAAATAAATTTTCCGGCATAAGCCTTCAGTTTTCGGGTGGAATATATAAATATAGGAGTATTTTATATCGTTCAATTTATAGGTACAAAAATTATTGCTCTGAATATCTCAAAGCCGTAATGTTTGTAGAACTATAAAACAACAAAGCCTTTCCTGGAAGCAATAACTGGTTTATTGGAGCGGAAAGGCGGACGCCACTTCAAGCCTTCCGAGGACCACAGATAAACTAGGTAAAGTTTACCTTACAAAGGGTGCTTAAGATTTGCTCATTGGAGAATTCATACAATCTTACGAAGGCTGTTTGAAACAGTAGGTAATCTAGTGAAAATGTAATATTATATTAAGCTTTCCTGGAAGCCTATTTGTTTAAGTAGGTAGAAAAAATAACTGTGGTACTTAAGGAAGGCATTCTAATTGTAAAAGGGTTATCATGATAAAATATGCGAAGAAATGTGTTTTCATACAGTTGATCACATATTTCATAATACTGTTGTTTTGTTTTTTATGACAAAATTTACTAAATACAGACAACGAAAGATAAAGATTAAATACAAAGTTATGGAAAGCCAGTTCGTAGACGTCATGATTATGTTAAAAAAATCTTAATAATTTGATTCTATTGACAAAATTTGCAGAATATTCTCTTAACTGGTATTAATGGAAAAAATACTTTATTTTAATTAAACTTCTAAGCACATTCTAACACTGTTACAAAAATCTGACATCACGACTATGTTGTGAATTATCAGCGATTCTAACATTCCATATCTTGCATGAAGATTTAACTTGAATTCTATAAAAAATTGTATAATACATAATGATATAAACAGGACTCCATCTTCTGATTTATTATAAAAATAAAACATAAAAACGGGAAAATTATAAAACAAGTTTCAGAAACCACTCAGGCGGTAAATTGAATTCAATGATCGAAATTCAGCAGAGCGGTGAAAGTTAAGTCATTATAAGCTTGAAATGATCTGAAAACCCCCGATTTGATAATATGGAGTTGGGAATAAAAACGGACAAAGAGACCTCATCTTTTTTCTTCAATATTCGAACTTTGACGAGTTTAAAAGGTATCTTTGGAAAGCGTTCGAATTATTATACTTAGAAATGTGGATGAATCTGAAATGGAAAACCATTTCCGAGTTTCAAAAGCTCTCGTTTTTTTATTGCTGCTAAGTTTTAAGAGAACTTAGAACGGAATAACGAAAACCTGCTTCGTACTCTCTGTCTCTCTCTCTCTCACACACACAAATGTTGTAAAACAGTAATAGTTAGTAAAAGTCCATTTCACATGACGTGAATTATCTTTGGTGGTCCATGTTGCTGCGTCTGTAAGTGACCCTTCAGAGCCATTATACGTATCCCTTGGTGCAAAGGTAATGTAGCAGACCTTGTGCTAAGTTTTTTGAGGCCGTTCTCTCACTGTAACTATTTTGCAGCCAAGCAGAGCACTGGCATTGCCATTTCACACGTAAAATACAGTGAAAAGGTGTGGGTGCCGATAAATTACAGTTTACATCCCCGTCTCAAAGTAGCGCAACACGATGCAGTCTGAATCACTACGGCAGCAGAGAAAATATTTTGCTTTCAACCGACTTCCAAAAGAGTTATCAATTCGGTGGTACTTTACCTGAGAACTCCGTCATACGAACGATTCAGATATTTTTAATTTGAAAGTATATATACTTTTAAATTAAAAGTTTCAATTTTATTATATTATAATCAGTTCAATAGTTTGTTAAACCGACTATGATGAAAGTAGCCGAAATTATGTATGGTTTTAAAATACCTGCCAAAATATATCATTCGAGTCAACAAAATTGCGTTTTTTGCTTTTCTGTGACTTTATCTTCGCCCGTTCTAGTCAGATTACGATGTTTTCATTTTTGAAATGGTCGGAGGGTGTAGCCGACACGGGCGAGATATAAGGGATGAAAGAATTGAAGTCAGTTTTTACATTTTTTTTAATCAGTTAATTATTAGCGTTTAAAACCGTCTAACTTCTAAAATGTGGAAAAGGGAAAGACTGAAAAAATACCATGCGTCTTTGAGATTTACTTAAGAATTCAACGTTTTTAAATTTAATTTAACGTAAAATAATACGATTATATGAAAAACCTCAACTTCTCTTCTTAATCTAAAGTTGACGTCAGTTTATATCACGGCTGATAATAATAAAAAATTGTACATTTATTTTTTGATATCTTCTATAGATCATTTATAAAATTAGAATAATTGAAACAGGAAGTTCATTGTGTTTTCTAACCTAGTCCTTCTTGATGCATCAGCAATTACCGTAAACGAGACAGCTGATTAAATCGGAGAATACTCGCCTTAGTGTAACTCGTAAGGTGAAAAGTGGCCCTTTAGGTTCTGCCCAAACCTAAGAGGGAATAGTATTATAGTAGTAAGTACGTGATACTTACAGTTACGGGGTCTCCAATGAAAATGAGTTAAAGCGGATTACTTAAAAAAGTAAAGTCATTACCTGTAAACAAATAAAACATTTTATCAGTATATTATATACTTCAATACAATACAAAAGTCCTGTAGATGAAACATTTTTTTTAAATATATTCAATAATAAGCGAGATTCTAAGCCGAGCGTCGTAACCCAGGAGTACAGATGCTGACTTTCAATACGAAGGCCACTGGTTCAAATCCAAATGCGAAAATGAGATTTACGGCTCAAAATATTATGTGCACTATTATACCACGTTCCTAAATGGCGAAAGAAAACAAAGTGAGAAAAGTGACATGTCCTAGAACCATTTATTTGAAGACATCTAACACCTTCCAATCGGGAATGGACTCACGTGGTAGATTACAGACTGTCCACTTTCGCTTGTCAAGTGTGTCCCTGCTGTAGTACCTATCATTGGAGGCTGATACGGTACAGAGTAAAATAATTTAATGGCAAAAAAATATACTTATATTATTAGGGTTCGTAATTCAGTAACGATTACTCTATAATTGTTGGAATAAAATCATTGGTTCATTCGATACATTTTATTCTTGCAATTATTCCCGGTGAATGTCATTTGACTTCGGCGGAAATGGTCTGTGATTGGTTGCTTGATTGTCGGGCAATGACAGGGCTGTTTCCGCTGACAAAAAGACAGAAGAGAAAAATGGAGGACGGAAAAAATTTTGGTCTGAGGAGATGCTGTTTTATTTGTCTCTCAAGCTGTAAATACCAATGCAGGTGTAGTGGAGTTGAATAAAAGTCTTCTCCTTTCCTGGCATCCCAAACTTCGCCGCGAATAACTACTAGCGAAGTGTGAGAAGACTCAAGTTCCACCTCGTTACGCCCGTCACCCAAGACGGGGATGGAACGTCTCACGCGCATGTGATTTCACTTGTGCCAATACCCTTCCACCGGAACACAGAAATGCTTGGAATGTGTGGAGGCAGAACTTCTCCGGACGATCATCGCACAAGTTGTACTGCTACTTTTTGTTGCTCGTTTAGCCCCACCTACCCCAATCAAACACCAAGTGAATTTGCGTTGATGTGTTCCAATAGAAAGCAACGTAACCATCCCGTCTGAAATAGTCTGAAATAGGTGCAAAGCGATGCGACTTTGGTCTCAACGTACTTCAGGAATGACTTGAGTCATAGATATTTTGATGTTGTTTATGGGTGGCGGTAACCACTTAAAATCCAAGCATAACTAGCTCATTAGTTCACTAGAAAGTACATTTAAAAATATCCAAAAGTTGAATTCAACATTTAAATTGATGCATTGCGATAGCGCGATTGAATTCTGCGCGAAATTTCCACAGATTCATTATTATGTATTGGTACATTCAGAAATTGAAGTTTACACCGCATCAATGCTCGAATGAAATGTATTGCGCCGACACAAAATGAATTCGTAATTCAGTTTGCCCAACGTTGTATATCGAGATTATTTTTCTCTTTGACAAAAGCAAAGTAGAGGCTATTCTCATAAACAATTCAGAGCTTCATTTCATTAACTTAGTAGAAAGCTGAAGAATTTCTTATTTCTCGGCCCATGTTTATGAAGATTTCGCAACAAGAAAAAGTATTACTGCTTCATAGTTATTTTACTTATATGTACAATATATATGTATTCGGAGAGGGTTCATGTGGTATGAAACAAGGTTAGGTATGGTGGTTGAATAAAGTAGCAGTACTATTTATGCCAATATCGCCCGGATAATTTCTCCCAGCCCCCGTAATCCGCCACCAAGCAGTGATGTACGCATTGCTACGTTTCGATGGAAGGATGCCAGTGAAATTACAGGAGCATGAACCTGTACCTTTCTGACTAAGAGTTACGGACACAACGCCGGGGTTAAGTCTTCTCGCACTTCGTTTGGGGATTACCAGAGTAGTATAATAATAACAATAATCACTTAACACCAGTTGGGCAGTCAGCGAGTGTTCGATTTGCAAATCTCTTTACCGAGTCCTTTCAAAAGTGGCCGCTGCAGAACTAATGTTGGTTTAAATTGTGTTATAGACCCAAGCCAGTACAGTGCGAGAGCACAGTCACAGGACATGGCTCACTTTTCTATCCACTGTGTCTTACCATGTTCGAGAAGATCTGAATGAGGGATTAACGAGAGTTATTGAAGTAACTACATTCTTATTTAAACACATCTAGACCAAGCAGCGAAAAGTATAATAGAAAAAGAAAGGTCTTTGCTTAAGTCACATAAAAAAAAACTATTTTAGCCTTTCTTAACACAATTAATCCCGTCCCGTAATTAATTGTGGTCAGCCTTAATTTCCGCACTGGAGAAATAATTGTGTATACTGAAAATGTTTGCCACGGCTTAATTGGCCTCAAGGCTCCGTTGGTAGTAGCTCTGCCCACTGCGCTGTAGGTCCTAGGTTCGATCCCCACCTAGGACAAGAACTTGTGCGACGAACGTAGATGTATGTTCAGTGTCTGGGTTTTTTAATGTATCATAAATCTGTATATTTTTTTAATATTCTAAATATGTAATGTAGACGTGGTAACAGCAATTGAAACGAAATATATTGTTATTTAAAAACAAAAATAAAATAATAAAAACGGAAAGAGAAATTACTTATTCCCATTTCAGAAGTTTGCTGCTTGGTTTGATAAAGCTTAACAAAACTTTTTTCACGGTCGAAAAATTACGCCTTAAAAATACGGAAAATGTAAAATATATGCAAAAATAAACAAATTTAACTTTATATTCTTCTGTAAGACCATTTTGTTCAGCACTCTAGGTTTATTTAAAAATTTAATTGGCGCCTAACGAATGCAATGGAGCCAAGTTTAACATACTCTGCGGCTTTCAAATGGAAATACAGAACCAATACCCAGCTTTCATACTTTTGTAAGTTTTGTTTGACGAAAGAATAACTTTCATAGTGCACTATGAAAGAATAACTTTCATAGTGCACTATGCTTTTATTATTATGAAGGAGTACTACAGGAGTAGGAAGTATACGTTTTAAAATCGGAAATCTCCACCCTTTAGATAGAAAACACACTGATAGAAAACGGAATCTAGTTTTCTATCAGGTATCCAAACTTTGTACAAATACATCTCAAAAATCAATAAAATTTATCTCTGAGGATCTTTCTGTGAGGATGAATTTTTAACGTAATTCTATCACACCAAAACTACTGAAACAGTTTGGCTGAAATTTAGCGCTATTTCTATGTCTATATTTTTTTGGGCATTGGGCATTTAGTACATAAGTGATCGCTTGAGAGAGACTGCCAATGTTGCAGAGAGAACAAGCATAGCTTGCAATATGGGATTTAGAGTAGATAAGATATTTATACCAGTTAAGTGGCCACGAGACTACCTTAATTATTGGATTTTATTAGGATACCTGCTATAACCACATATTCTGTGAATCTCTCAAACATACGATTGAAATCACTATTTCCAATAAATACCTAAATGTATATAACATTCACACTTTTCTTTAGGAATTGCGTAAAACGATTGGATAAACGGAAACATCGACAAATACGGCCTGAAGGAGAAGGGGCGCGGAAAACAAATGTTTATTCAATCTCGTCAACTGCGTTTGGCTTTCGCCGCCTTTAGCGACTTGCCACTAATAATCCCGTATAAATGTAAATTTACCATTCCGGTACTACTGTACTATCTCCGTGTTATGTAACGAAAGTGACGGAACCGCTGCCTATAATTGCACGACTTAGGCCTATGTGTGAGCCATAAAATAATGCTAACCAAGTAAGGATGGTACTTATCGGTTGTCCTGCTCGTGCGATGATGGGATCGGGTCGTGAAGTTCTTGTTTAGACTTCTAAATTAAATTATTATACATGTAAGTAATTATAAAAAAAAGTATTCTGAAAAATGTATTTTTTATTTCACACTATGCATAGTTTGGGGCTAGATGGCGCTATGTTAAATGTTCATGTATATTTATTTAAAAAGACCGACATACACGCTTCGTTCCTTTGGGTACGGAACCGCGGTAAACAGCATCGTATAAATATTGATCATAAGATCGCATCAAAACAGAATCGCATACAAATGTTCGTAGTTTATTTAAGCTAAATAGTAGAGACAAAGTGAACCTTCCATAAAATAAATTTATTTTTCTAATCTGATACGGCGATGCCTCAAAGGAAGGGTATGTTTATAGCAAATTATTCAGAGAAAATTACATCAGAGAGCATGTCGGAACTTTTGATTGGAAATCCTCAAGATGTTTTTATATAATTATGAATTTGCAACGAGACTTTAATTACTTTATTTGAGTTGTGTAACCACGAACAGGTTCAACTTTATCTTCGCCGTGTTAATGGTTCAAAACAATTAAAAAGACTAGGCGATTCATACGCGATTATAATTGTTATTAACCAACATTATAAGTTAGGATCAATATATATACTTTATTTAGGAGGAAGTTTTCAATTCATCGATATGATTTTTTCTTTGTTACCCGATATCTTCGCCCAATGGGAAACATTTTAGTTGCTCCTTTTTATTTATAATAAGCTGTTCCGCCATGTCGGTCCCATTTATCCTTGCGCGAAGTTGAATTGGCATTCCTTTCCTTCGTCCACCAAAATGACTATTGTTACCATTTCCATAGCGCGGATACTGTCTAAATATACTAGACCGGTGAATAGACTATAATAGCCAAATAAAAAACCGATTGGTTGATATATATTTACCCGATACCACATTGGTTTTCATCCTGAATTCAAGCCGTGAATTTCGAATTGTACGTCAAGAACCTTTGACCCATATCATACTCACTTCCAAGCTTGTGATGCATATGCGTACTGTTTACTTGATTCAAACCGCCGCGTTCATAAAAATACATATTTGTACGTCGAAATCAATACAGTAGCTGAGCCGCAGCCTGGATGACACCACGCCACATAGACCGGGAGCCAACGACAAATCCTATCATTTAAAGCTCTCAAACTAATTACCTAGATTGCGTTTGTTCAGTTACCGCCAAACCCTGTCATCAACTACAGATAGTGATATATCTCCAGTATTCTGTAAGTTGATAAAGGGTCTGGCTGTTAGTTTTTAAACTAGTTTATTTATATCACTGCAAGTTTTAACGATGATAACTTAGTTCATGCAATTTAAAATCTGCTGCACACAAAATCTACATCGCTTATTACAGATTAAAAAAAAATATTAGTCTCATCATTTTTTTAAATAATGTATGTGCCAGCGGTTATTTTTACCAAGTTTATCACTGGTATATAAGATATTTATTAATTTAAACTCTACAGACCAATACGGTCAAGTACGAGTCGGACTACAGACTCGCATAAGATTGATGTCTTGAAGCTCTAGCATTACGCTCTCTTAAGTGTGTGTGTGTGTGTGTGTGTATGTAAGAAGTATTAAATAAATCAATAACAAAATACATACATAACTAATGAATACAGTTACAGGCTGTGTTACGAATAACACCCCACATATGAGCTGCCTGTATAGAGAAATCATTGCTTTTGTCATGTAAAAACATGCAATAAAACATAATTTGTACGAGACAAATGGGTCAATCAATACTAGAGTGGAATTGCGGTTCAGAGGACTTCCCGCTGCATAGACTGAGAGTTAGCTGCAAATTATTCAGTTTATATAAAAATCAAATAATTTATTGAACTTATATTGTAAATAAGATCTTATTTTTATCCTATAGACCTAAACATAAGTTATGCTAGGGCACAGCATCGCTTAGGATTAAAATATATATAATTATTAGTATTCCAATATTATATTATTAAAGTTTATACAATACTTAATATACAATAATAAAGCTTATTATATAAACATATTCTAATAGGAACATATTATATAATAATGACAAATTATTTATTTATATATTTTAACATGAGTGGTTTCCGAATGCGTGCACATATTTTTGGGAGACCATGTTACTCGTGGGCCTTCAGTGTCATGTATCCCCCGGGAGGTGCGAAAGGAGCAACCCAAAGTAGCGATGCGACTTGAGTCTTTTCATATTTTTCAATTGAAGACCGGCGCTGTTTTACTGTTATTAATGGGCGGTAGGAACTACTTAACATTAGCTGTCAGTTCAGCTACATATAAAAAAAACTTCCATGGACTTTACATTCTAATGTTGTTACTCAAATCCGCTAAAGTTTGAGCTTTGTAAACAACTTTTAAATTAATTTACGATGTAAGTTAATAACATAGAAATATTCTCGGGGATCGTTGCTAGTTAGCCCCGGGGGGGAGTCATGGGTCTCGTTGTCCGGGTGGAGTCTAGGGTCTAGTTGCCCCGGGATAGCTCTGCCCCGATGATAGCATTATTGGGGTCTGTCGGCCATCTAACGAGCGCTCGTTATAACATTCTTAATTTAACATTCTTTGTTACACATTTTCTTTTTCCAACCGACTTCCAGGTAAGGTTATCAATTCAGCTGTATTTTTTATGTTTGTTAGCTCCGTTCTTTGTCATTTATCAATCGGATAAATAATATTAAAACATATCCTATTCTTTCAGATTGGTCCCATAGAAATGCTTAATAATTTGTAGTAGTAAAAATTGACATCAAAGTAAACGAATTTGTATTTTTTACTTTCCTGTGTCTTTTTCCTTCACCCGTCGTATAACGATTTGTACTTTTCTTCTGAGGGTGACAAATAAGGGATGAAAGAAATGAAAGCGGCTTTTTTTTCTATTTTTAAATCAGTCACTTGTTTATATAACAAATGTGACAGCGAACTGAAGGCCCATCTGATGTTAAATGGTTAACTCTGCCCAGCAGCAATACCACTTGGGTCCTCCCAGATCAATGAGGAAAGCCAAGTCACATCCCGTTGCGCTCGTCACCCGAGACGGGGATGTAACGGGGATGTCTCACGCACCTGTGATACCACCGGCACCCTTCAACCGGAATACAGTAAAGCGAGTGTACCACTGCTTGGCGGGGGATAACCAAGTGTGGTGGCAGTACTACTCCGGACGAACTTCTACATCTATACAACTACTCTGGCTTGCTTCTTTCGCACCGCCTGTGGGACACGTTAAGGGAATCTGAGGTACTCCAAGAACGCGATCAATGTGGTCCCCAAAACTTTAATATTCTAAGAAATCATACAATCATTGGTAATTGAGCTACAAAGATAGGTTTCAAATGTCGTTCATAAACTTTTGTGCAATGGACGTAGACTCCAATAACGGAGTGATATATTGAATGGTTTTGTTTCCCGATACTCGTTCAGGACTGATGGGTTTTCTATTTTCATTTATTCTGCGAATCTCTATGTCCTTTGCTTTGTTGTCGCCTGCATAGGTTGTAGTGTTTTTTTTCGTACTGCAATCAGTTTTCAATTATTTCGTATGGAGCCTCAAACTGTACCTGGCTTGATAGCTCAGTTGTATAAACTTTTGTGTGAAATGTTTGTTCTGTGTCTGGGTGTCTATATGTATTATATGTAAACATTTTGTAAAAAAAGTATTTTTAAGCATTTTATTATTTATCTAATTATTGGAGGCAGTATTGGAAGCAGATTAAATTTTTAAATTCAATTTTTTCATTCATGTAATATTATTATCACCTAGACACAGAACTAACATCTATGTTCGTCACACAAATGTCCTGGATGGCAATCAAACTCAAGACCCACTAGTTAGTACAAAAATATATCTTCATACTTATAAATTTTCGCTTATACTTCCTGAATCGTTTCATCTTCATGAATTTTATTATGCATTACTTCATCGTGATGCATATTTTCAGCGCTCGTTTAATTTCCACTGACGAGTTTTCCCATTAACAAACTTTTTGTTTTATTATTTAAATTTCACACTCGAACCACATCACGAACGCGCTCATAGACTAATGAAACAAGAATTAAACTTGCATCGCAAATCAAGTTTTTGAAACATGTTTTGCTACAATTTCTGAAATGAAAAACTATCTATTTCTTGGCATCATAGATTAGCGCTTTGTTTTTATGACTCATTGATATAGTTTATAACATATATATGAATAAGATAATTTTTCATTATTATTTGTTAATAACAAATTTTATATCATATCTTTTGTACAAATGGAACCGAACCTACTTCCTTTTTAACTATTTAATTCCAGCAAGAAATCAAAGTTTTACTTTATTTTGGATATTAACTTGACCTTTCAAGTAAATATCGCTTTTCAATTGTAAACTAAACAATACAAACATCTAAGAATCAAGAACTACGAGTTACTGCATCATCATACAAATGCTTGCCATTTGCTTTGCAGGCCGAGTTCTATCATTAGCTCATTATCAATCATAATCATTTTAATGCTTGATTTAATGATGATGTTCTTTACCGATAACCTAAGGTAACCTTCCCTCCGCTTTGTCAGTAGTTGGATGGGTGACTGTTTATTTCCATGCTTCAGTTCCGTACCGATGTGAGATCCAGCTTTACTAGTGAATAATCCATGTCAGAGGCCTTCGAGTGACTTGAAAACTCTGACAAAGTTGACCACTCACACGAAAGAAGAAAAAGTATACGTTTCTAATCATACTTAAAGACAACGAAACTATCGAATACAAAAAAAAAAGATCAAAGGCAAATTCATTTTAAAAAATCATTTTATTCGTGGTTAGTGAGGAGTATAATAGTTGTAGTGAGAAGTCATTACTTGTGTAAATAACGATGAGAATTCTAAAAAGGTTAGTCACGTCGAAAACGAGATAACTTTGTTTAGGCTAGTTCATGAATCAGGTCAAAGGCAGAGTACGTTTATTGACTTATTTATATACTGATCGTTTGGTTCCTCGTTTTATACGGAACATGTTTGGTACCTATCTGATATAACATTTATTTATAATACCTAAACATCTGTCGAATCACCTAGTCCCGACAGATGTTTAGATATTATAAATTCACAGTTTGACAATTGGCTGTCAAACGACATGTTGGCAAAATCCCGTAGAAAAATTAAAGAACGTACTTAAAAAAATTCCCGTATTCTGATTTTACCCGTGGACTTTCTAAAGAAATTATATTATACGAACCTTGTCCTGACTAATAAAAAAAATTTGATTTTTATTTATAATATTTACAAAGATTAATTATATAACAATTTTTATTTTTATATTTATATAATAATTACTTGTTGTAATTATGTCTATTAACTATTTTATATTGTTTATGTAAGTATGATGACACATAATTGCAATTTCCGACGTGTGAAAACTTACGATAAAAATTTGCCTACAAAAATTCGAACTATGTACTGATTTGTCAATAAAGTTGCATAATCAGTATTCCATAGTCTAGCGAAGTTTCCACAAAATTTTCCATTATCGCGTCTGAATCTTTGAAACCAGAGAGTAAGCCACGTTGCATATTTTGTGACGTCAAGTGATATTCTTATATTCATGAGCTGACACATCTTGCCCCTGTAGGATCTTGCTTGAGTTGAAAAATTGTTTTGCATAATATTAGCTTGAGAAGATAGGGGTATATATCATATTGCATAATTTAGACTGGTGAGTAGCCGGGTAGTAGACACAAGGACGTGCGTTTGAGGAGCGCGGCATTCGCGCATTTTTCGAGCGGCTTATTGAAAGAACATGCAACTAACTTCCTCGTATAATATAGATTTTGTTTCGAGTATGTAAGTTAATTTGGCATAGTTCATATTTTCTACGTAAATTTAAAATTACATGATATCAATACAGTAATGCTGCTAGTCTGCTCTAGCAGCATCGAGTTCTCCGCGCCACGGATCGAGGCGGACTCCGCGAGCGGGTGGCGAGGAAAAACTTATATTTTTCGTATTTCATAAGTATCCCTACACCTACATATATGAAGAGAACCTGCGCCGCCTTATATAGTAATAACAATATATTTACTACAACTTCTGCTGTGTACTTCTAAAATTACTTAGTTTATTTAATTTAAATGGAACACCAAAAATGTTTAGTTACAATGGCAGAAAGTTATAGAATTATGCTTTGGAAGAAAATATATTTGCCATACTTCCGCTTCATGTCTAAGTAAAAATCCTTTTCAGAATGTAACGCCTGTATCCATCAAATATTAATATTTTATCCATATGTGTGTAGTTTATTGTTTGTGTTAACTTTAGATAAAAAATATTGGTTTCTTAAACAAATTGTAAGCCCTGAGCTATTTTCTTGAAAAACAACGTATTACCCTGTTTATCAGTAGCTATAACCTCACATAAACTTTACAAGATGGGCTAAAATTCTTCTTGCGAAAAGTTTACGTCGAAATTCCTGCGAAGTTTGCGACGCCGGTATTTCGATCAATCATAATGATGGGAATTCTTGTAACATATTTTCGCATTAAGCTTCAGAAGAACCCAAAATATCATGTTTGAGTTTATAAAGGTTAGGAATCGGTATATATATATAGTCTTGATATGGGTGCCTACTTAGACGCTTATAAGTTGCAGTTGCAAAATTGACTTGCCTCACAGCTCAATTGGCTCTGTCGTTGATTCCCAGCAGAAAAACGTTTATCCTGGGAGAAACATTTGTGTGATGTTTGTTCTTTAACTGGATTTATTTACAAAATAGGACTATTATAGTATTTAATCAGTAATCTGGTTCCTGTAGTAGATACAAGCAGTACTTAGTTTGGAGATAGATGGCGATAGATGGATGGATAGATAACTCAAGACAGGCAGTAAATTTTTTTATATTTCTTTTCCTCTGTCTTCAATCTTTGATTTAAAAAATCTTTCTCTCTTCTTATTTGAAAGGACTATTATAGATTTATATATTGTAGATTATACTTTCTTCACAAATGTCACAAAATTGACAGCGGACGTCGTGGTGGCGACGTAGACGCCTCACTGCTGTCGTGTCCAGCGGAGCGTTGGTGTGTGCACGATCTAGTACAATTCAATACGTTACAAGACGGCAGGGCTCGCTTACGCCCGCACGTCGCTTCGCTATGCCCGCTGTATTTTCAGAACATTATAGTAAAAAAATATTGTATATGGAAGAGCCGTGAATTTCAATGGTTTGTAATGATGGTAAAAAACATATTTTTGGACGGTTAATGCTGGCTGTATTACAGAATAAAAAAAATTATGTACTACGAAGTCTGGGCGGGGTTGCTAGAGTTATATAAAATAACCACTACAAATGTAAGATTTGAGGCTTTATTAGTCAGAAAAGTGTAACTAGAAACTTAACAGATTATGTACCCATTGAAAGCTAAATAGTAGTTCTTCTAAGTTAATTCATGTTAAGCTTAAAACTTAATTATAACACTTGTAAAGTCAAGGCAGTTTAGTATGAAAAACAATCACTCAACACTATAATAGTTACGCTTATTATTACTGTCAAAGTATATATTCAGGTCTATTTACACTTCAACAATACTGCTCGAAGGTTTTATTATGTAAAGATTACGACAAATGCAATTTGATTATACTAAAACTCGCTTCTGTATTCAAGGTTAAATGGTCATAACCAGTGAATCACTTTTTCAGACTTGAATCTTTACTTGTGTTTTTTTTTCGGTGAAGTAATGGTAAGTTTTTTCCTAAGGATTATACATCTAAGGATTATAAATAAGAAGACTTGGCCACAGCATTCAATATTCGTCAAATTATATGTTAAGACAGATGTATAAATCTTTTTCTATTATACTTTTTACTACTAACTCAGAAAACCCAGACATCCAGAACTCCCCTACCTCAGAAACGAAAGCTTAGTAAAACGTTGAATTTGCAGTCGGTGTGAACATGAAGTTTCAGAATGAAAGCTATGTAGTTTCCAACATTTTCAGAACTATAATCCAGTCGAGGTTCTGCGAGTGAAGTTTTGCATCGTTTGAACCGCTGTAATAGGTGAGCAAAGAAAAACTTTAACGGCTCTGTGGCTAAGTTTGTAGAAACGCCTGTAAAATCCGTCACTTTGGTGGTTACTATCCGAGAAGGTTTCAGGTTTGATCCCCGGCCAGGAAAATATTGTGTAATGAACATTATTACAGTTGGTTAAGTATATTTGAATGTGCCCTTGTCAGCTGCAAAAACTTCATGTTAAAAGAGCGTAACATAATCTTATACAATGTAAGAGCAATCTAACCCCTAACTCTGAAGCCATATAAAGCATGACGTAAACTGCCACTTGATCCAGATGGTACCTATCACTCACGTGGAAATTGTGAAAATGTACATATTGAAATAGTTTCTGGGAAAACAAGATGTGACAGTAGTTTCCTCAAAACCGAATTGTGTTCTGGAAAGCTTCGTCTTGGGTGAAGGCGTGGGCTAAAGTACTTGATGTGGCGATAAATGGCAAAAGTATTGTAGCTTGGGATCCCCCAAGCTTAAGTATATTTGAATGTGCCCTCATCCAAGTTGCCTTCATCCGTATCATTGGTACGATTCTAATGGTGAGCGACTAGTGAATGGTAATGATTCTAATAGTGAGTACTATTATAATTCCTGCACGTGTCCCCACTTAACCACATTTTGAGAGTGCACTGGCTATATCAAAATTATAATAATTAAGTTAGCTCTTCTCAAGCTAAAATCCATCAAGACGTTTTGGCTACAAAGTGTACCAACGAAATATACATACAAATTTACTCGAAAAATATAACCTAACTTAACCATCCTTCTGGCACAGTCGGGTAAAAACAATGAACCAATGAATGGTTACAATGAATCAGGTTCTTGAATTAATGAAAACCCAACAATTGACTGGAGGGCAGATAATCAGGCAAAGAATTTTCCTGTAAAGTCCAATATAAATATCTAGAAATTAATATTCAATTGTAAAGGCTATCCGCATACCGACACGAAAAAAAATAGCGTTTCTTCTTCATTTCCCGGAGAAAAAAGCCAGTTCGCTTTTCGAAGCGAGAATAGTTAGGGTGTAACCCAATAGTCTCAGCATCCCAATCCATTGGTGAGGCCAAGTAATGAAAAAATACTTCAAAAAAGGGAACCAAAATCAATATAGGTAGGTACATATTTTACTTTGTGTCCGTTATTGTTTACCCAAAGTTTGAAATAGCCCAGACCCCTTCACCTAAAACCATATTGCGCACCTGTCTGTGGTAATGTCAAACTTAGGTACTTATATAAATGCTTAGGGCTTTATTCAGAAACATTTAATAACGACACTTTAGGAAAAAGTTAATTTTTGCAGCCTACTAGGGATGCGAGAAACTGAACTATTTTGATGTAACAACTAAACTATTAAACTTATTTTGATAAAATTTCAATGGGCCCATCTCGAAGCATCCTTTCAAATAAAAAATAATTTTCTAAATCGGTTGTTAAATTACGGAGAAGTGAGGTAACATGCATAGAAAAATAATACATCCTCGTCCGGAAAAAAAGACATAACTAAATATAAATAAAATGTCTCTTCAAACAAGAAAAAAATATCAGTTCTAAATATTTTTATTTCCTCCACGCTAGCCCTACGTAAGTACGTGCCCGGTCGTTAGCCCGGGCGGTCAATGTATTTTTCAGGGCCCACCAAATATTAATTGACCCACTGGTGGGTCGCGACACATACTTTAGAAAATTTTATTACAATGGGTTTTACGTAAGTTTGGAAATATTTGCTTGTGGAATTGATGGATTGGAAATAAAATTTGTTCAATTATGTGACCATAACCGTAACTACGGAATTTTCTTTAAAACTCGCCGAAGAAACTATGCTATGAAATATACCTAAGTTACTAAGGTTCTCACATTGATCTCAAACCCAACGAGACAAAAAAAGGACAAATTAATTTGCTCGGTAGTAATAAAGTCATCTGTTCTCTCCTCCATCCCCCTCCCTTACTGAGGGGATGTCACGTGCCACACGTCCATGCAAGGTCACCGCTATTACAGATAATGACACTTGTAATCGAACGACAAAGAACATGACGCCATTTGGAGGCTCCATAGACCTCTCTAGAAGTCTCATAGCCTAAATACCAGCGTTAGGTAGGTCCCACCTAACATAATGCTGAGTTGGTGCCTTTTTGCGCGACATAAATTTATTTATTGTTTTAGTGTTTTTCTGTTGTATAATGTTTTGTGCTACTGTGTGTCTCCCGTTTAGTTATTTTTATATTCGTATTTTTTTATTTTTTATTTTTGTGTGGTACTTGTTTGTTGTTGCAAATAAACATTTTCTATTTCTATTTCTATTAAATGTCAGGATCTTTATCAAGTTATCAAGCCATATACTCGTACATAGCAAGTGGTATTTTGCGGCTTTTATATCACTGCGACCGTATCGGTCTATCTCAAGTGATAGCTATTCACAACAAAAGAAAGTCTTTATAAAAATAAAAAAACTTGTACTGCATACAAAATTATTATTAGTTAACTACCTAGTACAGATTATTAATTTTAGTAATAGTATGTTACTCCTAAAACACAGCACTCTCTTAAAAATGTATGGAAAAAGGTCATGTATTTGAAAAGAATGATTTGCAAAGCCAAAGAATGATTTGCGGCACATCTATAATTTGTGCGTGGAACCTTAATATACGAGTACATTAATAAACATATTATAGTGGGTAATTAAATTTTAAAAAGATACCTTATGTCATTATGTCAGTGTTTATGAATTCTAATACAAATTCTCAGAACAGAAATAAACGATCGGTTTTTCTGTTCTGTGGTCTTCTTCTTTTTACTTTTTTAATTTTTGTCTTTTGAGGCTTGGCTGCCCGCAATTTAGCCAGTTCTGTGGCGTACCCAGGCTATCCACAAGATGTTGAGAATGATACTATGTAGTTTATGTAAAACTAATAATGATCAAAACAGACGCTTCGATGTATAAATCTAGGCACGCAGCTAACAAAAATCTTATTTTTGGTACTATATATCGTATGAAGTCAGTACTTCAAGACAGAATTTTCGCTCATTAATGTGCTCGGCAACTTTTACTATATGTGTAACGTGGCGTAAAAGAATCTCCAAAGACTCTTAATGATGAAGTCCTTGATTGTCGTAGCTTTATCAGTGATATTCTTTTGTGGAGGCTTGAGGCATATTATGGATGTAAGTACCCTGATGATATAGACCGCAATACACCAGCTTTTTCTGCCTCACAATATCTATGAGCTTAATTTGGCAGCTGACCCAGTTTAACAAGCAGAGAAACTCTTGCTAACGGAAGTAGGTATCTGGAAGATAGTTAAGAGTGCATATAGGTGCATAGCTTATAGGTACCTGGTTGCATTGCAGCAACATTGGTTAACATATTTATTAACATAAATGATATGTATGATATGTATCTTTTTTTTACCTTTCGACGAAACAGTCATAAAATCTAATTCCCATTGAATTCAAGATGGCGCTGTATAAAATGTACATGAATATTTATAATGATTATAGTAGGGTGCCATACTTGTAACAATTGCGAGTTTTTGAGAGGGTGTTTCATTGTGATAGATGTTTCAATTGCAAGGCTGTTTTTACGATGAAAATTGGTTTTAGGAAGTAGCGATGCTTAGTGACAAACGGTGCAACCATATCAGCGGCAACGAAATGTTTTGCTATGAAATTTCGGAAATATTTGCAGTTCATTAGTATATTCTCTAAACTAAACTAACTTCGTACTCCAGTTTCGCAATGTTGAAATAATCAATATCAACAAAACTAATTATTTCACAAAAGTAGAAAAATTTGCCAAAT
Organism: Aplocera efformata; assembly: GCA_921293045.1. Classification (NCBI taxonomy): domain Eukaryota; kingdom Metazoa; phylum Arthropoda; class Insecta; order Lepidoptera; family Geometridae; genus Aplocera; species Aplocera efformata. The sequence goes on from OV121055.1 coordinate 5,763,539, forward strand.
TGAACGTTAAAATGAAAAAATCCCATGTTTTTTCACGTGCCAATTGCTTTCATCGAGAACCATTCTGGACTATAAGAAATTCAATTAAATTAAATGAATTATGAATATATTTTTATTACAAACACAGAAAGTTACATTTTACGTGATTTGAATGAGTTTGTTGACTTATTATGCACTCCTTAATTGACAAAAAGGGTGCTCCAGGAGACTCTGAATGAGATAGTTGGAATGGGGTTTCTGCGGTTCCCACCCAGAACAAGTATTTCTGTGACGAACAGGTCTGGGTGTGAATATATATTTTCCGAATATATTTACAACTAAAATTATATAATAATATTCATAAAAACTCTTTATTGAACGACATCTTTGTGTTTTTCAACTTTGGGTGAGTAAAATATAATTATAGAAACAAGAATTTACTTGCTATAGGCAATAGGCGATCTTAGTAGACTCAGTATTATTCTATAGCATTAACTATGTTTCCGTGATGCTGTCCTATGCACTTAACGTATTTCATACCCATCATTAAAAGTGTTCAATGAAAACGAATTTTCCGAATAACCTAAATTTAATTCACCGTTAATAAATAAAGTCCTTATGATATGGCTATGCATCCAGACGGATTATAATTATTATTGGAATTGTTCATAATATTCCACAAAGCCTGAGCGTCTAAATCCTATTGCAGGAATGCATGGTCCAAAATATAAATTCATGATCCGAAAAAATCCTGCTGAGTGCGATTTGGACTATTGTTTGCCCATTAGTTACAGAATCCTAAAACCAGTCTCGTATGCAGGTTCCATACCTAATGGGTAAACAAAAGCCTGGTTTTCTCTCAGCGCACTTATTGAGACGAAAGCGATCTGGTTTATATAAAAATCGACCATATAACCTTGGTTATGTTTGCCTTGGCATGCTGTCACCAAATTTGTCAAATACATATTGTTGGTTGTATTTTTTTGATTTGGAAAATTATTTTTAATTTGAACTCTTCAGATTGCTCCCACTGAAATTTTATCAAAATCAGTTCGATAGTTTGGATCTTAAATCTAAAAAACTTGAAATACTACATGTATTACCCACGTAACAGAAATTGCGTATTTTGCTTTCCTGTAAATTTTTTCTTCGCCCATCGACGACCATTTTGAATGTTCCTTCTTTTTTAAGTGGTTTGCAAATGGCAATGGGAAATAAGAGATGAAAGTACTGAATTCCCGTTACATTAAAAAAAACACCAAGCATAAACTTCTGTATGTTTCAAACCCAAACTGGCTGTTAAACGTTGTTTACAAGGAAACTTGCAACATCTCTCATTCGGTGTTTAAAGTTCGCGAAAGCTCTTCGATTCACGAAACAAAATCCCAACTGCTCCGGGGAATTACACGGGCTTTGATGAAGTTTCCTACGCGTCTACGTGAAGTCTTTTGACTTATAAGTGAGATTTGCATTTATGTATACTGATAAATTGCTATTTTATTAATTTTGAAATCGAAAATGTGAGATTAGACGTTCAAAGAAAAATAGCGACGTATTTTGGGTGTATAGTATAATTGTATTAACTAGAATGGCACGTTATATATGAATTCAGCTATAGTACAGTCTCACTAGTCGAGAGTTAGTGATGTTTCTGCAGTCAAATTAGAAAAAAAACAGCCCAATAATAAATGAATTAACATACAAAGCGACATCTAGCAACAGACTAAGCATAGCTACTATGGATGTACTATGGGATTCAGATTACTAATCTAATACTTATAAAGCTTTTTTAACTATGCTTTCTTGTATTTATATTTTTTTCGCGTATCTCGAAACGACTCTAACGATTTAGATGAATTTTTGTGTTTAGATACGGTTTTGCTATTTAAGTTATACTTTTGAAAAACTTTTTTTATAATAAATAATTTATTTTAGCCTTTTATCCGCTTTTATGCCGGCACAAAATAAAACCAAGCGAAGCTCGGTCGCCAGATCCTGTGCTACTAGAATTGGATATGAGACAATGAGAAAATTATTTATTTACTTCATTCAGTCTCTCCAGTCGAGAGTAAACTTGGTAAACAAAAACAATAACGATGTGAGGTAAAAATGATATGAATAAAAAATTTGCCAAGCTTTTATTGTAAAAGGAAAAGACGCGGTGAGTTCACCACTTGTTTCTTTTTAAAACTGTTATATATACATACTTACTCTCAGGTACTTGAGTGTTACTCCGTTCTCGGTAATAGCAGTCCTTAGGTATCTGCTGGTACAGTCTAGTGACTCATCACTGTCGTTAAACCAAGAAAATACAAATTGAGCACGCCAAAAAAATAATGTGCCTATTCATTGGTAAGTAGTTTCGGGTAGAGTGGTTCAGGCGTGAAATTGGAGAAACCCACTTCTCATTAAGTGATAGCGTGAAAGTGGAACAAACAAATACAAGATAGTCGAGAGATCTGGATGAATTACATACGGGATTGAAAAAATGCCAGTTATGTATGTACTAGTCTGGTTCGTCTTCCTCATTCTGAAATCGGAATTCCGGATTCTAAACAAATAAGGAAAGATCTTTACAGACTAAACTTGTAAATCAAATGTTTGTTTTTAAGGTTATAAGTAGACGACTAATAGATTTTAATAATCGGTTACTAATGGTGTCCGATTATGTCTGTGATAGTCTGCCATCTGCGTTAACGCGTCATGCTGATCTCTCCTCTTTACTCCTACCGCAGACAAAAATCGAATCGATCGCACTCATTTTATGTATGACCCACATTTTCGTGGGACGTTTTCGTTACTCTTATTTCATTTATAAAAGCATAAGCTATATTTGCCGACTACTGGACACAATGAATCAATACAAAGTCTAGGTTATAAATGGATTAGTTGCATTCAGCCGGCCTGAATCGGAAAACCGATTCGGAAAAAGTAGTCAGGAAAGCGAATGTATGTGAGTACTCATAATATACAAGTATTGCTTTTGTTCATACATGAGATATAATTGTGTTACATATATTAAATAATGTTATTTCGCAGTCACTAAAGAAAAAACGCTTTATCACGTAGCACTTTTATTTGCGTACTGAAAATGATAAAATATTGAAACGAATTCTTGCCCGGCTAGTACCTTGTAATCTCAAAGGTTTTTATTGTAGAAATTTCTCGTATTTTACGAGTTCCTCTACGATATGATAATTTGATTGCGCTGTACAGAATACACGTAAAAGCCGTCACGTAGCGATGAAGTACCTACTTAGGCCGTCCTTTTGCAAAATGGGAAAAAAATCCTGGCAATGCCGTCGCCCTCGAGTTTGAAAATTGTTTTGAGCTAAAAAAGAATTTAAATCCTCAACGGTTAATGAAATTAGTCTGGCCTGTTTTGCACTTTCGCGTGCCATTAATATATTCTATGTTTTACCCTTAATTTTGTGACGTGTGGTAATTGAACAGAAACATTCTTTCACAGAAACTTCACTACCACACGTGGCTCGCGTGGTGATGAAGTTTCTGTGAAAGAATCGTGTAAATTGGGCAATTGTAATGCTACACGGGTTTTTTATTAATTACGATTGTTGCTGTCAGTATTGTATTGCTGGGGTGCCTGTCTGACCGGCCTTTTTAGTATAGAGTTTTATATGGATAATGTTTGTGTCTGCATTAGCTCAAAGTCAAAGTGAAAAATTGTGCAATTGTTACCACACTATGGAATGATTCTCCTTTTTCTTACGTGTGAGTTCAAAGAGATATAGAATATAGTTGTTTTCTATGCCAAATTTCATATATACAAGAAAGAAAGGTAACAGACAGACAAATTTACTTTTGCATTTTTAATATTACATAATATGGATTACTTCTTATAATATAAATATAACTTATAATTCACTATCTAAAACCAGATTCAAAGTAATATTCTGGTGCTTATTTTTATTACGTACAAAGGAGCTTAATAAGTCTTTAATATGATTTCCTATCCGAGGGGTAGGCACGTAGCGAGTGGGAGTCAAAAGATGGCTACGATATTAAATAGAGAACAGATTGTTTATGAAGTAAAGAGACGGAATGAGCTGGTGCCTAGTTGATGTTAGATAACCGTCGCCCACACTAATAGCAAGAACCGAGTCGGTCGAGTGACATGCGCCTGTCATTTTATCGACAGCCACACCTTTTCATCGAAACACAACAATGCGAATGCATGACTTTGGACTCGCCTGCCTTGATAGTAACTCTTCCTTGTGCATAGTCGCACATATAGAGATACGCGGGACAAACACATGTGTGACGAGTGTTTGATAGATTTTGGTGTGTCTGAGTGTTCACATGTACAAAAAATAAGTACTATAATTAAGTATCGTATCAGGAAATGTGACTCTCATAGAGCCCACGCTATGTTTAGTTAGGTGTGTGTTGTGTGGAATGTTGATTATTTTTTTATATTTTTATTACTACTGGCCTGCGGATAACCTGGTACTACAGGTAACTACTTTAGGTTACTCCTTTATCACCCAGGGGACTCTGGAGGGTCTCTAGAGGGTAAGTGTTACCTTGTTAATCACTGTTGGACGCAGCCCACCCGCCAAGCATAATAAATATAAATTTTCTCTTTCTTTAATACCGTTGTTAATAAATATACAAAAGCTAATAAACATTCAAATCAACATAACATCAGACTCCTTGTAACCATGGCGCGCAACTGCGCCGAAATATTGAGAGCCAATCAATCTTAATTATGGCTAATATCACGTAAACTCGCAAAACAGCACCATACGCTATTGTCAAACAAATATTGTATGTGGAACGCTCGTTCATTTTCCACGTGTAAGGCGGCCATGAGTTATGATTATGTTACGGAAAAGCATTTTTATTGCCGTTTCTGCGAACATAACTCTGTTTACACACACCCTTTGTTAGGTACTGTTTAGTATAAATATGTTGTTAAGTGCTTTCAATGAATCGTAGAAATAAAATCATCAAAGAACCTCTTTAGTTCTCAGACGTAACTTTTTGCATTATCAACGAGCTCTTTAACAATGTTATATTTATTTTTTCAATTTTATAGTGTATTTTTGTTTAATATACGGTTAGCTTATGTCCGTATCAGTTTCTAATGTTCCCACTGCAGGGACACCGGCCTACTCTTGATAATTGGAAATGGAGCGAGAGTGTGGTGGCCCAGGGGCACAGTCGTCGACTTTCAGAAAAAAATTAAAATGTAGTAAAAGTATACAATATTTAAACATGACAGTATTTCTTATGCTCTGAAATGGAGTTTTTAGTCCTGTATATCAATACTAAATATATCTGTACATCTGTATATCTGTACTATTGCGCTAAAAAAACTCCATTTCATAACCTAATTGGAATTCCGTTGCATAAACCGTCTGAGTTAAATATGGATTCAGACTCGCACACCGAGAGTACTGTACCACCGATCGTATTATTAATTATTTTTATGATTTATATCTTTCATGAAAGCAACACTACTACTATCCCTAAAACGTAAACTTATGGACGTATGCATTTGGTCTTTGACTGCTCAGCAAAGGTCTGCACTCGAGGTTAGCCAAAGAGCGATGGAGCGTAGTATACTTGGAGTCAAACTTACCGACCGCATTCGCAACACCATTATACGCTCCAAAAGTAGAATCGTGAATGTTACTCACAAAGCAGCAAGACTGAAGTGAGACTGGGCTGGCCACGTCTGCCGCATGTCAGAGGAACTCTGGGCAAAGACAACGACAGAGAGGCTCCCTAACAACGGGAAACGGCATCCTGGCCGACACAAATGGAGATGAAGATGGAGCCAGACGAGACTACCTTGATAACTTTATAAGAGACTGGCCCTCAAAAAAGCAAGACCGGAAGTAGTGGAAGGAGATTAGGACGAAGTAAGCTAATAATAAATAACAATAATATCCTTCACAATTATTATTTATTAATCACTACGTTATCGCAGCGAGTAGCTAAAATACTATTTCAGTGGAAATCGAGGAAAGAAAAACATAATCACGTCAATAAATAATAACCCGTCCACAAAATTTAACTTCATGTGTAAATCAGTTGTCGCCACCACGTGTCAGTAATAAGTATTTTGTATAATACTTTTCTCTCAACAATTTAAGTTTGAAAGAAAATACGCATTGTAACGAATTCTGTTGTGTCGAACCAAATTAAATCTAAACTAAACGATATCCATCTCGCAGATGAAAAGGGAGACTCTCAGATAAAATCAATTATAGTCTTGGTTGATGCCAACCGCGTCGGCACGATTGTGTTTATTAAAGTGTTTGCCATCAAAACATGATTCATAGACAATAATGCTCAAACATAAGCTCTAACTAGTGTAGAATGCCGTCAACAAGTAATTTCCCAAATTGTTGTGCTCGACAATAATAACTGCTGAGTGGCAATTTCGAGGAGCTTAACAAAGAGCGCACTTGAATGCTAAGAGTGGGCTTAGGTGGTCTACTTCAGAAGAAAGTCTGACAAGATCCCGCAGACCAATGAGGTGTCAAGATGACAAAGGAGTTATATCTTGAGATTCGTCAGTTATTAACTTCAGTAACGACAATTGCCTATTTTATAAACTGAAAAAAAAAAACTGAATAGCATAATAAATTTTCAATACGAGTAGATCACGCATGCACGTATAAATTTATTCAATGTGATTTAACTGTTTGATGTTGATAAACCCGCTATCAAGGCCTAACAAAATGGCCTAATTAAAAAATTAATGCTGCAGCCGTATTCGGCGATGGTGTTATCCCGAAATCAATTAACGTGCAAAATAAATCTATACCTATAATATATATGAAGTATCTACAATATGCTACCCACGCACTTCTACTATTGACACAAAGCCGAATGGCGCCATATAAAAGTGATTAGAGCCTGGAACCCGAAAGAAAGTACGTTCTAGAACAACTGCTGCCATCTGGACGTAACGATAACTCAATAATTATACTGAGTTTATATCACAGCTAGCAAGAATATATAACAGTTAGTATGGTATTGGTTTGTTTATCTTTCAGACAAAAATAGAGATGGGAAAATGTGTGTGCTGAATCAGTTTTGTTTTATGACGGTGGATATTGATAGCGGGGATAGATTTAGAAGCAGATGCACCGGTAAACAGAAACATTCAATCTAAATTTGCCCAGCGGGAGAGCTATATTAATACCAGTTTTATAACACAATCGATAGAATATCCTGTTCTATAAATTTTGATACATATTTCGACATAGTAATATCTGCTATCACGTTGGACAATTTTGGTTTTTCACTAAGTTAAGGACATCTGGTTCATACTGCCTTAAAAAGGCGGCTAAGTTTATCATTTATTTTATAACAAGTCAACTGGGACCCACTGCTGAGCAAAAGCCTGCCCTCTATCTTTCAACCTTATCCCTGTTATGTTTATCTTTACAGCCGTTCCAGATGTCATGGTCAAAGAAAATGTCAGATGAAGCTTTACACTTTTACCCTCGACACAACCAGATTTTCCCGTTCCTTTGAGGCCCGTGATGGTGTAAATACGTCCTAATTATGTTACCAAACAACGCAAAAACGCTTTTACGCCGCATAGTTGCACGGAGTTGTAAAATATACGAGCACTCACATTTTAACAACCGTTTAAAACAAAAATAACAAACGAGTATCATCTGTGCAACTGGAATAAGTACGTGCCTAGGCGAGAACTGTGGAAGACTCTTTGTAATTCGTGTTCATTTACAAAGCTTCTGTCTTGTCAAATTATATATTTGTATTCATATTTGTTTATTAATATTTCTACAGCGGTTATCTGATCATTAAACAGAAAATACAATGAGAATATATTATACAATACAAATACAATGCTTGGTTAGCCTTGATGTGCGAGTAAAATAACTAGACCTGTTTATTGTTACTCTTTTCTCATTCCTAGGACCTGGTTATTATGGAAATGGACTATGAGAATACACAACCAAACACGACGAAACTGAGAACTTCATTTTCCGGGTTACTGAATGATCCTAACGAGAGGCCATCGGGTCGGCGCCCGAAACCGATTTGTAACAGTGTTTCAACATGAGTTCAGCGACGATGGAATACAAAACAGTTTTTGGATTAAAGAAGCTTTTTGTGACTATAAAAGCTCGTGAATTCTGACTGATCGGGATATCATTAACCTTGATACACAGACACTGACCCTGTTTCTATTTCGGTACTTTACAAAATTACCGGTTATATTGTTCTTCCAACTGAGCTGTCACAATTGCCGAGGCAATGTTATATTTCCCTCAAATGATGCCACAGACCCGACAAAGGAATGTTGACTACGTAGTCAAGGTGTGAGCTTCGTAGTTCGGTTGGATGAGCCACGGAACGGAATTCTATAGCGGGAATCCTAAAGCTGAAGATATAACCGACTTTGGAATATTTTGTATTTTTCTAAATGTCATAGAGAATGAACGCACACCTTGATTATTTGCATTTGGAGGAATGTCTTATCTATTGAAGTGGTGACATTTCTTTTTTTTTGATGACGTAACAAATAACTAGGTTAATATGTACTGCGATAGTTTCGAAGATAATGTGATTATATTTAATACCTGAATCTAATTAAAATACCAGCTGACGCGCCAGACATTAATAACATTAACAATTTGATAATCAGCTGTCATTTAAGCTCGTAGAAAAAAAATCCAATACAAAAAAAAAACTTCCAGTTATTCCCAATATAACTTTTCCAATTTTTCTTTCTATATCCGAGTTTGAACATCCAAGCACAGAATGAATAAATATCATCACTCACTATATTCATATTTTATTCATTTTAAACAATAGTTGTGCCTATGTTATGACAGATCGATTAATCTTTTCGAACATGCATTTCAATAACCACGCAAATATTTCACTGATATATTTCATATTCAATATTTCATTGAAAATCATAACGTAGGAAAAATTCTTCATATCTAGGGGAATACACTATATTATTATTTATACTTTAAATATTTCGAACTAGGTAAACTTACTTATACGTGCAGTTATACTTAAGTCAACATCATCGGCCTATATTAGTCCATTGCTACATTGCTCTGCAAGTAAATGCTATCGAGCCCTTCATCAGCTCTCCACCTCCACTGACTGCCAAATGACTTCAGTAACTCATTGCTTATTTGACCGAAGCCAAACTCTTTAAACTACTAGTATCGTATATATTCTGTGGCTGATTAATACGTTGATTTATTACTTCCATTATTTCCATGTAAAAGCTATCCAAATATCAGTCAGATCTTTAGTTTATATTGACGAAGTCCAGACAGGGATAGATAGGCTTATCTTATCTATCCAGTAATTGAGATTGAACATTGTGATGATCCTTCCGAATTGTAAGCTCGTTTTGCTTTCGTTTGCAAATTGTTTTTTATATGTGGCGAATAGTTATATTTCACTCTCAAAATTTTGTTCTAAATTGGATTTCTTCACAATTCTCAAATGTTTTTGAGCCTCTATTAACATACTTGGATACGTATAGTTTATCAGGACTTCATTTTAATCCATAAATTCTCACTTTTTCTGTGCAACAAGTCATTATAAAATACCGAAATATTATTTGCATCTTTAGATCGGAACCGTAAATGCTGTTCATTGACAAATAATACAAAGTTTACAAAGGATATTCACCAGACACCTGGCCTTTTCATCACCTGGGTTTTCCACGGAAGACCTTACACTGAACGCCTACATCACTGCGTCACCGTCGCAATGTTCGTAATCTAGTTTTTCTCTATCAAATTTTTAATGGTTTTACTGGATACGATAATTCAAACAAATTATTTTATTAATTATACATATACCTTTTATAAATTAAAATGTAACTCTAGACTTGGCTTTTAAAACATGGATCTCACTATGTACTCGTATTACATAGTGAGATCTATGTTATTACTACTTTTCCAAATAAAAAAAACGGGACTGAACTGTTTGGTCATTCAATATCCAAATGTAAAACTCCCGAGGGCATAAAAGAACTGTCTACTTTTCAACCATGTTCTGACTGAAATTGGCTTAGTTTCAGAACATGATGGATGGAATAATATTGTTTGTTAAAAAGTGTTTCTCTATGGATTATTTTTAGATTTTCGTTTATAACAAAAAAAAATCGTTCGTAGCTTACATTTATATACCACCTACCATTCCCCAAGATTTATAATATGAAACTTAACATAGATAAACTAGTCTGGGATAATTTTATACAATTTAGCACTTGATATTCTAAAACATTAAAACTAAATATTGAAACTAGGTTGCGGCCTTGCAGCATAAACAAAATGCCTGTACGTGATCCGTACACATACCTTTATTTGGTATGTAATTATATAAGTATTCAATATATAATATAATTCCTGAATTCAAAAGGAGGAAGTTCTGAGTTACTTTATTTTTGTTTGAACTTTGCTGACTATGAAAAAATTTCAATGGTTATTTAATTGAATACGCTAAAGCATATTTAATTGTATCTAAAAAAATCTCTATGATTTGCGAAAATGTACGGGTGAGGTGAAGTTCGATGACATCTGACAATTGTTTGCTGTCAGTGAAATACCCATAGTTTAGGAGCTTTGCCTTGCAGGAGTCTTAAGCGTATTTGACATAATCCTAGGAGCAAATAGGGAATTGAATTTGGACATGCGAGGACATCCGCGTAATTGCTCGCATTCAGGCTGAAGCCAACAGTCGGCGTAGCTTATCAATCATACGGCTTGTTCAGAAAATGAAACTTATGTTTTTAGGAAAAACAAAGATCACGTTGCATAAAATCCAAAATGGAATTACTCTACCGTTTAATTTTATTATATTCAACAATATGGAACACGGAGGAGTAAACTGTTACGTTCTCTTTAAAAATATTGTAAAACTAAACAATTTCTTAAAAAGATATAGAAAAAAACAGGTAAGCAAACCTCATAAAATAACATTGTGTAAGCAATGCTCTCTTTCGCTATTTTCAAAACATGATATATTTTCTTACAATTTTCAGTTTGTAATGGTCTAAATCTTACCAGTAATATTTGCTGGTAGGCAACTACGAAGATAGGAATTTATGGAATGGATTTACGCACGTACAAGCGCCAAAATTAGTCGTAAGAACAAGTAATCGCATGCATATTTCGGTAATTAGTGACGTTTCCGAGTATTTTGTTTAGAAATTCAACAGAAATAAAGATTCTGGACTTTAACTTACTATTACCAACTAGTGTTGTTATAAATATATGGACCACAGTACAGTATGGATATGTTATGCAAACAAGTACTTAACCAATTTAAAAATCGCAAACAAAACCGACTTTCAAAGTAGCAAAATACGCAGTTTCGTTTACTATTTTTTCCAGTTATTTTTATTTAACAATAAAAAAACACAATAGAACAACACAATAACACAATAGAATTCTTTAGGAAATTCTTTAAAATTTTCGGAAATGCATAAAGATAACACCCTTAAACTTTAGTTGAAAAACTATAAATTTCGGACGAACTATAATTTATTTCTACGATTTTATATAGAAAACCAGCTATCTAATAACACCTTTGCGTAGGGGCCGCGGATTAGGGGCCTTATTAGACCAATTGGCCTAATTTGGGTTAACGGTCCGTTAGCTTTACTCACAGATTGTTTGTTCGAGGAACGTCTGTCTATACACTTCCAATTATAATAATGTAATATGCATTCCCAATTAAAACTTCTATGTTAAACTTATGAATTATGTATGCTTATTCACTATTCTGTACAATATTCATCTTCCACCACTCGAAAGCTCTCTCTGGTGATTAATAAACACCAGACTGCGATGCAGTGTTAATGAACAAACGAAGCACGTAAAAACATCTGCAAAATTTTGCACGTGTCAAATATCAGTGCTGATTCGCCCAAGTTGGGGATCTGGCAGGAGAAAACGTATACGGGTTGAACATAAAGCTTAATCTCCTTAAACATTGAATTTATATTCTTTTATATAAGTGGTGGCGGAGATGGTGGTGGCAACTGGGAATAGACCTATTTTATTCTGCAATCAGTGCAACCTTCGAAACAGGGAATCCTAGTGAGTACATAAACATTTATTTTTTTGTGTTCTTATACAATTAGAGGGATTACTAACAGATCAGGTAGGACCTGAAGAGCTGTCAAACGGTAGCAATGACGATATGCTACGTGCAAGTTACTGTAGCGCAATCGCTTAATTGTTAAGTAATCGGTAAAGATTATAATCAATGAGAAATTCGCTTCACACTCTCAGTATTAAAGTAATTAGCGTCCATAATATTCTTTGTGAAATATCCAACATCGTTTCAGAACAATTAGATAGCAGTAAACAATTTGAACAACTAACATTTAACGCGAAAAGTTTTGGCCGTACATTGAAATGTATGTGGCATAAACTATATTATTCAGCTTTGGAATTGGAGAACTCACTCACAGTATTAATAATACGGTATTCATTCAATTTAGAGATGGACACATAATATGAAAAATATAAACTAAACAGATATTTTTATAATTACCAACAAAAACTTTTACGGTGGAAGCGAATTTTTCGAGATTAAAATCTCTAATGTATACAATAATCCCCGACCGGTAAACAATTGTGAGATGGGGCAATTCAATTTATTATCAGTTCTTGGTTATGATGCGCTATTGTGCGTAAATGCCAACTGCACTGGATCCTATTGCACGAGTATGAAAGCTTTTGTTTCTGTGTAAGTATGTGCAACTTGTGACATTTTCTTACCATAATTAAATTTAAACCGAGTGCATGAACGCACAGACACATTATAACTTCATGAAGCCCTTACCTACATCACAGATAACATAATACTTCAAAGGCTATCCTTACGCTGAGGGAAGCAAACAGAAGGCAGCGTCGGAAACAATCTAATTTACAGTTAAACGAACTTAGACGAACCCTCATAAATATCTAAGAGCATGCAAGGAGGTCAACCACTTGATAGGGATGTCGCGTTGTCATCCGTAATCAACGTTCGTGTACCTAATGGAGGACCCACTTGTGCGTTTGGTAGGTATGTTATTGCTAACATATCACATTGTTTCTCCCTTTAAGGACAATGTTCACAGTAAAACCTATGCTATGTTTGAGGCAAGATATCATAAAATGTTTATGAATATTTATCATTTGTATTGTAATTATATAAACACCTCGGAAATAAAATTAAAATTAAAATAATCCAAATCGGTTCAGAATTGACCAAAAAACAGGCTATTTTTTGGGCAATTCTGAACCGATTTTGAGAACCGTTAAAAAGGAAGTAATATCTTAAGCTGCGAACTTGAGATAAGTATTGTAGTGAGTGATTTTACTACTAGAGTTGACATCAAATTGAAATGTAGTTTATAGACACCAATAGGTACTTTACTTACATACCTACATTACTTATTATGAGTGTTATGCAATAAAATTTTTAATGTATACCTAATGATTGTTTTATTACTCCTAATTGGACTACAATCGGACCCAAACCAAGATTTTCTGTGTGATGGTGAAATATTAAACCATTATATCCAGCAACGTCAAAAAACAGCTCTCTTTCATGATGTTCGTAATGCTATTTGAATAATAATACTTCCCCAGTTTAGACAACTGAGGAAGTGTTCCGTATTCATCCAAGACGAAGGAAGCTTTGCTCGTTTGTTCAATTAATAGATACATGTTCAAATATTTCGCACAAGGGAACTATAGAAGCCGACTTTAGCTATACAAAGCTCTAAAATCCCCAACTCGATATCCAAGGAAACATTTATTTCATTTTATTTATAAATTGAGAATAAACTATGTTCATGCTATATGTCACTGGAATAGTGCTGTCATTAATCATTGAAAACCTCAAATAATAATAGGTCGGGGGGATAGTATTTTCGTTACTTAAAACTCTAAAACACCTAAAAAAGAAACGTTTTTTTAATCTAATGAAGAAATTCAGTAAATTTTATTATATAATTTAATTTGTTTATTTTTTTATACCGGGTATCCCAAAATTTTTACAGCAAAGGGATCATTTATGATATGAACTACCTATAAGATGGCAACAAGTTATCAAACAAAACGGCATTTATAAATATTATATACTTAAATGTACGTTCTTTTATTTATGGCCTTTATATAAAATACGAATTTATTCCAAAATAACTTTTTCCCGAGCTTATCTCAATTATATTTCTAAAAAAAAATCATCTGCCAATGAAAGTCCTGTCAAAATCGGTCCATCCGTTTCGAAGTTTAGCCGGAAAAACATACAGAGAGATGAAGCGAAGGAAAAAAAAACATTAAAAAAAATTTGTTTTTACTAACGTATATAATTTGAAATTCATTTACTAAAAAGCTGTTATGTTGACACTACAATTAGACACTTCAATTTTATTCATTTGTATAGATGATGAGCTGTTTTGTTCTGTGGTGTTGACCCGTACTACACAATCCACCTTCCGTTGCTTCAGAGAGGTTTTATTTGCATGCCTATCGGAAATCGCTTCCGGCCCATTGAGCCACATTATTAACGAATATTTTTCGGTAAACAGAAGTCTTATTTACCTACTAATTCTTTTCTTCGATAAAGAAATACAAATTATCATAAAACGCCAACCAAATTTTCTTTTAATAATAAAAAAAATATAATAATTATAAAAGCTTATTGTTTAAGTTAGAAAAGTCAATAAATAGCCAGGTAAGTGCCATATGCAATAGCATACAAAGGGATCCGTACTACCGACTGTATTTTTTGATTATTTTGATAACGACGACGCCGTAAAGTCAAGTTCACTTTTTCTGTGAAAATTTTAAATAGGGTTCAGAAGATACAGGCAAAGTTAGGACAAATAGACAGATGGAAAAGCCGACGTCTTAGAAACAGGGTTTACCTCATTCTTTTGGGTACGAAACCCTAAAAACCATCAAAAATTCACATGTGGTTGACGCTAATGGGATAACTAAGACAGATCGCTCTTTTCCAACATAGATAATCCGCGTTAATTATCTACGATTATGCGAGATTGGGCTTTTCTTGTGTAATTAGCTACCGATAGAAATAGAGATTATTGACAACAGCATAAACTACTAAAATGTTAAGGTTATAAATCTACACCTTTTTAAGTCCTTTATACAGTGGTCTACCAATTTCTACCAATTTAGAATTTACACTACCTTCATCTTTGTACGCTACATAAGATAACGTTTATTAGTACAATCAGCATTTGGTATGCTCATACATACGCATACGAAAGAAGAAGAAGCTCTTGGTGACGAATTGAAAAAAAGCTTCGAGAAGAGACGAGCTGAAGTATTGTATTATGGCTATTGTAAGAATACCCAAGTAGCACTCCGTTGCTCCCGTCACTCGAGATGGGGGATATGTTAATGTCTCATCCGCTTATAATTTCACCGATACCCACACACTTCCACCGGAACACAGCAATGCGAGTGCACCACTACTTGGCGGCAGACCAGGCGTGGAGGCAGTACTTTTCCGCACGAACTTTGCACTAGTTCTACTGCTTCTTATAGTTGCTTCTTTAACACCAGGTTCGTGTAGAGATTCACCTACGGACTTGAAAAACTGGACCCCCCAAAAGTGTGTTGTCGTCTTAACTTATACATGATATCAAAATAATTTAATTGTAAGCGTTGATTTGCCCAGCAGTGAGACACCACAGGCTATAAATATTTATATGGTAAGGCCTATATCTTATACAAAGATGCTTACTTTGTCCTTTCTAAAACACATAAGAAAAAAGTCATCTTCCATTAAAATTTAAAATCAAAACTTTATTCTAAGAGCCTTATGATATTTTTTTTTTTAAGAAACACTTATTTTTAGGAAAGCAACAGAAAAACACAAATTTTTATCAGAACAATCAGAATAACACTGATTTTTAGCAAAGTAAATGCAGATAGCCTTATAGTAAGAACCTTACTTACTCGTAAAGCTTCAAACGTACAGCAGAAAGAAAATACACGTGAAAATTCTCTCTTTAACGGTTTTGACCTTTAAATAAGAACCTATAAAAAACTCTCCTAATATGGACCTTCGGAGTGTTCAGAACCTTTGAATATTTTATCATTTATAATGAAAGTAATCGCTGGATTTGCATTAACTAATGTCAATATAACGTCATGTCATTTAATCACAGATTAAATAGTACAGATGGCCGGTTCTGTAATGCTCGAAAAAGCGGCCATTTTGAACACACACAAAGACGGATTACGGTGGAATCTGATCGAACGGTGGATTGATTTAATCAGAAACCATACCGTTCAGACACGATTATATTTTGGCTACCTCTGATGTTCCGTAGCAATTTTCCAAGCATAAAAGAGCACAATGTGGTAACCAAATTCGGTGTAAAATTATGGTAATATAATTATTTTTTATTACTAAAATACAATATATATTATAATTTCTATACTTTTGTACCTATGCGAAATGCAACTTTTATCCCCTGTTTTTCTTTAACCTTAATGGTTTGAATCCATTAAATTCTATGAAACCCTCTCAGAGGTACACGTTATTAAAATAAAAAAAAAAACAAATCGTTATCAGTCCACAATAGGCGTATTAATAAGAAACTCATTTTCTGAAGGCTGTTATATTTTCTGTCTATCTATGTTATGTTTCGTTGTGCTCACAAGGTTTACGTTCACAAAATCTCCCTAATCGCCAATACCGTCCAATACCCATCAGGGTTTACGCGGATACGTCTTTAGCCTTTATCCGGGTCCATTCCTTGCCCTTTCCGTGTCACATCACCGCAGATACGAGATCGGACCAAAGATACGGAAAATTTGGTTTTTCTACCTCAACATGCTTTTTTGTTGGTGTTTATTACGAGGGATACCAAAAGGATATCAAGGTCGGATTAGAAATAAGTTATAAAAATATACGTAGGTGAACTTAATTCAGAAAATATTGTCTTATTTTGTCATGTTATTCTAGTCGATAAGCTAAGTAGGGGGCTTTCTGGTGACTTGAAAACTCCCGACACCAGATTTGGCCACATATTCACAGACGCCAATTCACAATCCGAAGGTCGCTGGTTCAAATCGATATCCACACATATTTATTTCATTTACTCAAACTAATATTTGCTACACTTAAACTTACAGGCAAAAATATAATATCACCTATGTTCACAAAAATGTAGGATCATTCATACATAATTTTTGTGATCTTAGGCGATATTGGACTTTTGCCTGTAAGTTTAAGTGTTGCTAATTTAAGTTTGAGTAAATGAAAATTTATGAAAATAAAACGTAGGCGTAGTCGAATAATTAAGAAAGTAAGTAAGTTTATATTAGGTATATATGTTAGCATTGATGAAAAGATAATTTGTCAGATATTGTGGTAATTTTACTTTTTTTGTAATATCTACCACGTCAAATTCAATCAAATCAATTAAATAAATCGAGAGAAGCAAAAATGATTTTTTGCTTTTAAAAGTTATGTTCGCTATACCACATCCCAAAAACTTTTAAGGAAACCATCGTGAGGAAATTTGAATGTCCCAGACCCAATTACTCGAAGAATAGACACAATTCGGAAGTGGACAATACTAATTACAGTTTACAGAAGACTTCAAGTTGTACGAGGAGTAAAATGATAATGTAAGAGATACCGCATCACATCAGGACAAGAGTTTGTAATTCACGAAACGTTTGATATTCACTTTCTAACGCCAATCAACTTGTAGAATAACAACGGGATTTTGAGACCATGTACTTCATTACTACCTCGTTCATTTCCATAATCACGTTTAAATATAATTTACATAACCAATTAGTGTTTTAATCGTTCGTGGTCGCATCTTCAGCCCTCATTATCCGGGGTAATTTCCTTCCTTTTCCTTTGTCATGATATAACCGCAGATACGGGATCCCATCGATGATACGGAAAATCCGTTTTTGGTTCCATATAAATACATAAAGAGGATCCTATTACAAAACCTAGTGAGTATATCAGTATATGTTCTAGTTTGTTAGTATTTGTCGCTGGTATAAGTTTTGTCTTAACTGTCGGATTACTAGTCTGTTGATACTAAAGAAAAGTGTTAACAGAGTTGTCCGTGGGAATACATAGAGCGATGAGCTCACCACTTGTCACAGCTACGTTTCGTGAAAAGTAGCTCATTCAAACTCTGCCTAACTCTTCGGAGAAAAGGCGTGAATTTATGTATGAACCAAAGGGCTGAAATTTTCAGAAAATGTATGTTACAATGGCTGGTATCTTAAAATAAATTAAAAAATACAATTGGTTGTACGGAACCCACTGTGTGAGTCCGAAAGACAGATGCATATGAATGATGAAATCTTCTTGTTCGATATCGGAATCTAAAAATAGTAAATAATTCTGTTCAATCTAAATTCCATCTATAAATCTGAATTCTATCTATAAGTACCCACCCCTTAATATCCGGGCCATTCGTTGCTCGGGATCGTATCGTAAAATCCGACTTTTAACCGACTTCAAAATAATTCACTGGTTTAAAAATCGAATAAATCGACTTCAATAGTTTCATCACTTATTTTACACATTTATGGGTAGAATTATTAATTAAACTTCTATGGGACCATCTCGAAGGTGCACCACATCAAATTAAATAAGAATCATCACTTTAGGCACACTTTATGCGGTGAGCATGAAGTTTATTATCGGGTCCTGGGTGTTTGTCTTGAGTTTCGCCATGCCACTTGCGAGACAGGTACATCTAGTGCAGGGAGATGGGCGTGTAATAGTTTTTTGTTATATAGTCTTCGATACTTTTATTATTTCAAAATGTTTTTAGGATTGAGTCAATGCGAGACAGTTTTTCAATTACAAATTCTTCAGTAGGTAACCGTAGCCGTACTACTTTATACCAAATACACGCAGCTTAGAACAAAATCTCTGTCACAGTAGAAGTATCCGAGTCCTTATTTAAATAGTAGTACATAAATAATAATAATACACACGTTTAGTAGGACATCGCACATTTTAAGATATGACGGACATTTTTTAGTAACTACTCCCTATGAAATATACATACATACAAATATACATACAATATTTAAATAAGGACTCGGATACTTCTAACGTGACACACAGCTGTACTGTGACGGACATTTTGTTCTAAGCTGCGTGTTTTGTATAAAGTGGTACGGCTACGGTGGCAGTACTCCAATCGAACGCTGGATATGCTCAGTTATGCAGTGGCTCAATAACCATTCAATTTTATACATACTGAAGCTAACATCATACTAATATTATAAATACTCAAGTTTCTTTGTATGTTTGTTACTTCTTCAATAACAAATGTAGCTGAAATATGTTATGAATGTAGCTCATACTCTTGATTAACACACAAATATAGCTTGTTATCCCGAAACAAGCAGTCTTACCCATCGTCTCATGTTGACTTTTTAACTGCAGGTAACAACGCGGGCCGCGGCTAGTAAAATTATAAAGGTGATGTAGAGAAATAATTCATAATGTTACTAACCCACCTACTCATTGTATGGAAACAAACGCCTACAGGCTGTCTAACAGTCGCCTTGACGTTATTTTATCACGGTATGAGATAATGAGACAGTGAATAAAATGTTTACAATCATGGGGGAATCATCATCATATTATGAAATTTCTTCTATACTACGTAGATATTTGGAGGAACCAATTGTATATACCTCTGCTCTTTCATTTAACTACGCGAAAACCTCACAAAGCTTCCTAGAAATGATGCAACTGTCGGTAGAAACATTACTGGCAAAACTGAAAAATCTGCCGCCTAGGTGTAGTGCATCCGTATTATTGTGTTCCGGTGGAAGGGTGTGGGTGCCAGTGAAATCACAGGCGCATGAGACGTTATATCTCCGTGTCGGGTGATGGGCACAACGTGATGCCACTTGGGTCTTCTGGGTATTCACCATTTAACATCAAGTGGACTTCAGTTCGTTCCATCACTTTCGTAACAAAAAGAATCCCGAGTTTGATCCGCGGTCAGGGCGGTTAAGCAAAAAAGTACCAATCACTGTCCCTTGAATAACTTACCTACCTTTATACTTTAATATACAAGACCATAACACAAATACACCGGCTTATTATCCCGATGCCGACGACCAAAATCGCAGGCTACGCTAGTTGCAGAAATATTTATAGAACAAATGTTCTTCGAATATTTGTTTTTCAAGTGTTACAATTGAAATTCATTAACACAGTTTCCGTTTCATTTCACACCTGTGCGTGTAAAAATAACTAGTTGATGAGCCGTACCATGAGGCTGAAAGCTTACCATCGCGGTTTATGACAGCAGACCACGCATTAAAATCGTCCACAACAAGGGTATCGGAGCCTTGACATGATTCTAGTCTTCCCCGACTAACCCAGAATATTAATCACCTCGGGATCCAAACAAATCACACGCCGGATCCATTCTTAATGAATTTCTTTATCTATTTATATCAGTCGAATTTCATAAGCGGTACGTAGGTATGCGCGCGGAAAAATCGCATGTCAGCTGAGCGAGTTACAATGACCAAAATACTGACAACGACTCAAGGTTGAATGTTCGCATTCTATAAAATGGCCGTAACGAGTCGTCGGGCGTAAGATACGTCGCGTCAAAGTTTGTCCTGAATTAGTAACATATGTAGTGCACCTAAGTGGTTGTTACTTACCGAGAGCGGCCGCTGGGTCTCACACGGCAGGTCCAAGCACAATCACTATCAGTGGGTCATCGCCAAAGGCAGGAGAGTAACTGGCGTGTAAAATTAGCGTGGCCGGGCGAGAGCGGCGTGCGTCGTCGCTGGGCGGGCGGCGGCGACTGCTAGGGCGTCTCGCCGGCGCCCGCCTAGCCGCCGCCGCCCGCCCCGCGCCTTATCACACGAATAAAATTTATTTAATGGATAACCGGCACGAAGATGAGATACCCATTGAAATTTCCCGTTTTACGATAGGATTATTAATGACCTAAGTGGTGTTTGGTAGGTACGTTTTTCCGCACCGGTACGTTTATGGATCGTTTTGTTAAAATTGGTGATGATTTATTTATGATCCAAAATCAAATCATCTCGTGTGTGAATTATGGAAGCTGTTTTATGACAGACATGTTCATTTGAAGTAATATTAATGAGTTTCGTGACCTCGTTTGATCTCCATTGCTATGAGTAAATTTTCCTTGTGTTGCCATCTACGTGTTGATTAAATACAATATTTCTTTCATTATTAATGTTCTTTCAATCTGCGAACAGTATTAACTGCCAGCTGAGTTCAATGGAAAAGTCTTAAGAGATTATTCTTTTTAATAAAGCGGACAGTGAAACGCCGAGAATTTCATCATAAAACATAAAGATATATTTAATTTCTACATACCTTCTTAGGCATATGGGAAAGTCGGTGATATTTTTATATTCAGTCACGTTTTGTCGATTTATCAACAGCTTGATATATTGTCATAAACAAAGTCAGCAATCAAGCTTTCAGGGTAGGTATCATCCTCGTATCATCATTTGTTTTCCGATTTTATAAAAAGGCTTTGGATTAACTTGGTAAATAACGTTTAATGTTAACTCACTCATACCCCTGCACTAGGATTCCCTGTATCACTGGTGGCATTGAAAAACAGAAACACAAGAAAAACACACAAAAGCCGATAAGTTTGCCCCGACCGGATATCGAACCCGGGACCCTCACTCCGAAGGCAGGGCTACTACCAAATAAGCCAAGGAGTCGTCTATGAAACGTTCTCGAAAATTTGTAGTGGTCTTTTTTATAAATCTATTTATTTACGAATATCATCAATGTAAAGTAAAGATGCCAAATCAGTAAAGATCATTAGCCCAGCATATGTTTAAAAAAATCAAAAATAGGCGTTTGTGGTCACAGCAAGAAGAACAATTTGATTTGAATGAATAGGCGTACCTTTTATTGGTTGGCGTAGGGCTTCTATATATTTGATTTTGTTTCCAGCTTATTAAATGGGTCATAACATGAAACCGTATAATAAAACGAGGATGTTAAAGTCGAATAAATCAATCATCATACATATATATATATATAGTTGCGAAGTCGTTATGTTGACTTCTATTGTTTATTTTTCTTTTCACGGCATCTTCTCTGATCTTCACAATCGTATTAATTTAAATACGTATGAAAGATGATTTCGGTAAATATAACTATCTGGATATAATGGTAATTTCGCAAGCTTGTTCTCCGGTCAAACTCAAACTCATTTATTCCTTTAGATCTCATAAAAGTAGGTAATCATACTTTTCTAGGCTTAGATGTTTTTTATTACTCATCTAAGTTAAGCAACTCTCTGTTTGTTCAGTGGATGGTTATGGATGGGTGACCATTATAAGAAACTAGGATCATGTCGGAAGCTTTTGGGCAGCTTGGTAGTTTCGACAACAGAGTTGGCCACTTACTCCCACAAAAGAATGAGACGAGAAATCATAATATTCGTTATGTATATACTAGTATCCATCTATAGCGCGTTTTAAACTTGAGGCTTAAATATAAAGCTTGTGATTTACGAGTCAAGTTGGAACTTTGACGGGCAATTCACAATACCCCCAATGAAATTCATATACGCTGGCACTACACGGGAATACGTCTTGTCTCGATATGAATGATTGGCAACAATTCTTCACAGATATTGGTACACAGGTGATACGGGCGCTGACTTTCATCCAAAAATCGTTGAATCTGTATCCGATATACGGTATCATGCTGTGGGGAAAAGCAGCATGTATATCTGCATGCTATTTTCGTTTTACAAAAATTGATGTGCGTTCTATTTATAAAATGAAACCACGTGACTCTTTAAGACAAAAATTCAAAGAAACCGATGTTCTTACAGTGTCATCACAGTATTGAATGAAAATGTATTGTACTCGTATCCTACTACTATTATAAAGGCGAAAGTTTGTAAGTATGGATGTATGGATGTATGGATGTTTGTTACTCTTTCACGTAAAAACTACTGAATGGATTTGAATGAAACTTTGCCACAATACAGCTTATACATCAGAATAACATATAGGCTACAATTTTTGAGGTTTCTATAAAATCTATATATATTATAATATATAAAAGAAAGTCGTGTTTGTTACAACACTTATAACTCGAGAACGGCTGGACCGATTGCCATGGTTTTTGATTTGTTGGATTTGTTTCCGTCCCGAATAGCAGAATAACTATTAAAACATTGGAAAATTAACGAAAAAAATAAAATCAATTTATCCCCGTATTCTCCACGGGAACGGGAACTATGCGGGTGAAACCGCGGGGCGCAGCTAGTATACACATAAATATTTCAATATACGTGAAAGGGAAAGATGTTCATAGAATTAACACTAGAAACAAAAATAAATTGAGCATCCTAAGATTTATTGTAGATTACCTAAAGTGAACGGATCTTTCATGTTTCTATAACAACCTTCCGGAAAGTTCTACCAAGCTTCCTACCGGAGATTTAAATCACATATGAAGCGATGATGTATCCTTGTTGGTCTCGAACCCAATAGTCACATTATTCTTGACCCTAGCTTTTTAAATACACAGGTAGTGAAACGTAACTTTTTTGTTAGCAATACGAAACCTTACCTAACATTTCATTGTTGGCTTCAGCAGAATTAGAAAAAATTACAAAACAATGTTACGAAATAACATTGACGCGAATGAAAATGACGACATTTGGAAGTAGAAAATATTATCGTCGTAAAGTAGAGTTCCTAATGTTTAGGCATTTATTTCATTTAAAAAAAAAAATACTTTTATCACGCAACATGTGTTGCAACATGTCTCGTAACATATTTCTCAACATGTCTCGAAACATATTTCATAACATGTCTCGAAACATGTCTCGCAACATGCGACTTGCGTTTATTCATACTTCGTCAGGGGTCGTATTATTGTGTTTATGGTTGGTGTGACCATTTTACCTCTGCTCATCCCGTTTCATTTGGGCAGAAAAAAAACATTTATTAGTACATACCATACGAGCCTGTAAATTCTAACTGAAGGGACCTTGATGGCATTGTGTTCAATTTTCCAATCATTTTCAATTTCCACCTGATTTTAAGTGGTTACCACTGCCCATAAGCAACAAAAATACGACAGTTCTTCCCCGAACAAAATATAAGAAGACCTAAGTCACATCGCGTTTCGCCCATGATATAATCACCTGAAGTACCTGTAACTTCACCGGCACCTACACCCTTCTAAGAGAACACAGCCACGCAAGTGCACCACTGCTTGGAAGAGCGAACTTGGCTGCTATTGGGGTGCTGGGGTGCTCATTTCACACCATTGGGGGTACGTGTAGGGTCCTACGAACGACTTCACCCAAATTATTTTCCTCGTAAATTGATAGTAGTAGTTCATAATCATATTTTTTTTAATTTTTAACTCTGACATTTGCAAAGTTTTATCCCCCAAACATGAGGTTGAATAACCTCGGAAAGGTTTCCTGGTTGAATTATGTATTGTATTTCATAAGGTATACAAAATATTAGCATTATTAGTAGTCTGTGTTTTAAGACGTATTGTATGAAGATATTGACATTATAGAAGAAACTATTATAGGAAGAAAGCTATTAGTTAGGACAAAGAAATAAACTACGAAAAAAAATAATGTTTTCTATAGATTTTCATCTTAACCTTGACATCTTTTAGAGTAATTATATCGGCAGTAAATCTACCTGTAAACCAAGAGGATCAATCTCCGACCGGGCCAACAATAATTAATTATTTAATTAAATGAGCAATTATTGAGCCCGGATTTGTTGGTAATTTTAGTTCGTGTAAGTTATATCATGGTTGTTGGATTACTAAGGAATTATATGTACTGGAAAAAGGTGTTAGCTGAGTCTTTCGTAGGAAAATAATGGCCGCGACGAGCCCCCCACTTGTCACGTTAACGTTCCCAGGATAATGTAACCCACAATACTAAATGTGGTCCTTTTAAGGCTCTGTTGAAGGGGTACTTCGGAGATAAATCGAAGATATATATTGTATATGAGTATAAATTTGCAATTATCTCTTCTCATGGAGGGTCGGATAGGGTTTGAACAATGATGGCACAGTGTATAATGTCCATGAATAAAAAAACTATTATATGTTAGTGTAGAAAATTCTCCGCTTCCATAAAACCAAGATTATATGAGAAGTCGGTACTCGGTGCAAATTAGGTTAGCTTGTAAATTCAGCTCGCCATTGCTATGAGTGTGAAGAAAACGGTGGCGATGCACTCCCGAGAGACTGCGCCCGGGTCACTGGGCCAACGCAGCGGGCACGCTCCCCGGTACCACTGATCAACATTTTACAGGATGCAAAAATGAACAAACCCCCGACTCGGTTTAATTGTAATAAGCTAATGACTTTGAAACGGCTGAACCGATTTTGATTTAACTAAGAACCAACGCTAGAAAACCTGCATTTGATAAACAAAACCGCACCCAAATTGGTTCACCTGTTTAAGAGCCACAGTGCCAGACATACACACACGTAGCAGTCAATATTAATAGTCCCCTATTTTTGCGTCAACTACTAAAATTAAAAGAAAAGTGAAAGATCAAAGCTAAACTTGCTGTGATCTTGACTGGCCTTACAGCTCAGGTGTTCGTAGCTCTGCCTTCTGTGCTGTAGTTCGAGGGTTCGTATCCCACCTAGTACAAAAAATTGTATGACGAACATAGATGTTTGTTCTATGGCTGGGTGTTAATCACTTATGATATAAAGTCGAAAGTTTGTATATGGGTGTGTGTGAGTATGTGTGTATGTTTGTTTGTTACTCCTTCTCGCCTCAACGGCTGAACAGATTTGTATATGATGTGTTCCAGGAAAGCTTATATCCTGGATTAACACAGGTTTCTTTTGATCTCGGAAAATCACGGGTAACACCGCGGGGCTTACAAAGAAAAAGTACTTTATAAGAATTCTATCAGTTATCTGGTTCTTACAGTACATTCTTTAATTAGCCATTTCACAGTGCTAGCCTTTGGGGCTTTATTTCCTCTGAATTGACCTGAAATTTTAGAAAGAGAAACAAAATTTCGTCTTTGATTTTGGTCGGAAATGAAATTAAATCACCCCACAACTACAATACGGCTTAGGCCTTTGCCGACTAAAGTATGGGATGTGGGCGCCATCCCATGAACGCCCAACACACAATCCTGATACTTGAAGCAGAGTATGTTACGTATCTGTAATCTCACCTGTACTTCAAAATGAAAAAAAAAAAAAAAAAAAAAAAACAACGTTAACACACTCATACCTCTGCACTAGGATTCCCTGTGTCGCAGATGGCATGGACAAACACAGAAACACAAGACAAACACCCAAGACCCGAGAACAAACTTCATGCTCACCACACTAAGTGTGCCCCGGCCGGGAATCGAACCCGGGACCCCTCGCTTCGAAGGCAGGCCTACTACCAACTAAGCCACGGAGCCTACTTAACAAAAATGTTAAGTACATAACTAATTGGTGCCAGACATGAGTACCTTATATTAATGGGATGAACTCTACACATATGACTTGTTAGTAAGTACAGTTTCTAGAGATTTTCAAAAACACTTATTATTTTATGATAACAGTTGATAATTTTAAATAAAAAGAAAAACAATTAATATATAACACCTTAGCAATTTTTGATTAGCAACCTTTGGAAAGACTAGATTGGCTGACAATTAGCTAATAATAATTTATATTAAATTTCAGACACAGAAGACAGATCTCAGAATCCAAATAATACTCTTATTATACAATGTGCTCCTTACTGCTTGGTATTCAGCACAATGCCGCACAAAACCACTATCTAATTCTAATGGAACATTTAAATGCAAAGACTAACGAAATAACTTACTCTATGTTATAGTCCCATAACTATGAACGCATTAATAATACAGATTAATCAGATTAATCCTTTTAAAATATGTTTTCTGGCTGTTATGTCATTATATTATGTGAGATATCAACACAAATACAGCTTAAGTTTTCGCCTACTTAGTACGTACTACTAAGTATGTACGCGATTGTTTTCCACATGATTGCACACAATCCTGATGTTTAAAGACAAATTGCACGAAAGAAAAAAGCGATATTACCGTCTCTTCCACATTTTTATAGTTCATTAAAGGGAACCCTATTATCAAGCCTACAACGTCTATCTGGCTATATAACCTATAAAAGAGCTATCTTTTGTACCAAATGCCAGCCGTAGCGAGCTGAAATTATTACAATATGGCGGATATATAAACAAATGATAAGAAATATGTACGGAACCAAATCACACTTACATCCAAACCCTATTTAAACAAAATATAATCGACTATCAGATGACTGGTGATAGAAGACTATATCAACATTTGAGCAACATTGTTATCTATCAAAAATTTATGGACATTTTTGAAAGATAACAATGTTGCTACGGTAATTAAGTTGAGTTTTAGTTCCACGATAGCTGCATGCACAAAAGATATGTGAAAATGTCATAACTGTCCTCACAGAGTTACCTAGATAACATCACCAGCGCCAAGGTATTGATCAACTGATTGCGCCAATATCTAGAGCATTGATTAGCAAACATTGTGTATTCTAAATCTGTGCATTCTAATGCGCCACTTATTTTGCAAATTTTAAAATGGGATCACTTTTTACTTCAGAAACAATCCACACATTTGTCAGCAAAGTGGCAATTATGCAACTACTCATGAAAGTTACAGTTACAGGGCAGGAACCATCTCATCAACAAAAAGTATCCCTAAATCCTTCTAACATTAAGCGGATCGCTTACCTAGCTTCTCTAGTAGTCCCTGATTTTTTGTACGGCAAATTACGAGTATGTTATGTTATATAGATATATGTTCGATATGCTCGACCACACACATTTGATTAAGGTCTTCTGCTGTACAAAGGGTAAAAGTATACAGCAGAAGACCTTAATCAAGGCACCAGATAAAGTTTTAGAGATAGCTCCGCGTTCATCTAAAAAAATTGAGTTTGAGCAACGACACGAAAAGAAGAAGGTAAAATGACATCAGTCATTTTATGCTATTTTAATTAGTTGTCAGCAATCAACCTAGGCTAATCATCAATTTTAATCTCAATTAAACTTTTATTATTTCCATTCTATTGTATTATTATTATAATATATAAGTATGCTGATTTTTTAGTTATTTTGACACCCGATATTATGAAAATCAGAAACTACGAAAAATGGTAAAAATCTGGTTAGCTCAAAAAATAAATATCATAACCATGAAAGTTTTAAAAGCAGTTGATAACAGCCTGAAGCATTCTGTGTGTAGAGTACAAAAAATAAGCTTGGTCACATAATATTATATGAAACTGCTAGCTCTGTTATACAGATTGCAAAACTCATTACGTGTAGTGCTAACATAATTATGAAGTGTTGGCACACAGGTTTTTTGCCACAGCTTATTCACATGACAATCAAAATCGATGGGTTTCATATTGCACTTTGCAATTGTGCATTAGGCTAATCAATTTCTTGTCGATAAATTGGTAAAGTATGGGTTATGAAAATGTGTGTGTTAAAAAATCATTTACAGATTCCCTGTGTGATAGCAACACAGGGAGACCCCAGAACTAATTTTATGCTCATCACACAAAGTGGCTATCGAACCCAGGACCCCTTGTTTCGAAGGCTGAGCTACTAATAACTAAGCCGCGGAGCCATCTATCATCGTAAGATACTTCATTAATTGTTTGTTTTTGAATAACGCTTTTATTTACTAATTATTTTTTTTCTATATCCGTATACGACAGAAAAATTGGGCACTTGGTTCTACATTTACACACTTTATGTTTGAGCTTAATATTTTGATCTACCTAATCATCATCAAAATTCGTTAATCAAAAAGAGTATCCAACTCACAAATACAATATAATCACGGATTAAAATAATTTTTTATGTCGATTTTTACTACAATACACGAACAATTCAAACATAACCTTACCTAATAAATAACTCTCCCATAGTTCAATGTGCCAATTAAGATTCGAATAAAAACTAAAAGCTTTCAATGCATCAATAAGCAATCATATAACAGTCAACATGTCATTCAGTATGTTTGTTTGTAACGTGAATTATTATGTGATATTGATGGATTTGATATCACGGAAACAGCTGTAGTTTAAATTCATGTATCCCTGTTTGATTATAAACAAATTCCCCAAAAATTTGCCCATAGAGGGGGGATCCATTTGCTCGCGTCCGTATCCCCCTGGATGGTGCGAAAAGAGCAACTAAAAGTAAAAGTATCAAGTTCTTCCTAATCTGCCGTCAAGCTGTAAGTAATGCACCTTGTTGCTGTGCATATGAGTAAAGGGTGTAACGTAACGTTGGGCTCTATACTGCTACTTTTGGCAGAGATTATGAGTTTTGAGATAAGTCTTCCTAATTTCTCAGTAAATTTGATTGAGCATTGTAATCTTAATATTCGCCAGCTACAAGAGGTCAGCAAGTATCTTTTTCTCATACACAATATCTATGTTTTATAAGTTTTCTGCAAACAGAATCGCGGGCAAACCTAGCTCATGATAAATATGAATTCGGCACACCCATTGTTCTTGGTAGGGCGATTTCTCAGTTTCTTAACACCAACCTGGCTTCGCCGGAGTTCCATTCGAGAGGCAGCCCCCCTGGTATAATGTTGCCTCGTGCTTGTCATTAAAATAACTCTTGTATTGTGTGTGATCAATCAGTGAATGAATGGACTTTTTGTGATGAAGCATTTGGTGGTTTTCGGTGAGTGCACTGACGCTAAATGATGGATCGTTAACTGTTCAGGATAATTAGACTTGCCGCCGGATGAAATGTCATTCATTTGATGAATGAGCATTTTTTTTGTATTGTTTATTCGATTACCACAATTCGGGACATATTTAACGATATTAATGATGAATAATCAATTACGGACGTTATGTGAACGAGATGGCTGGAATTCATGTAGAGAGCTGTAAAATTTTGTATAGAGTTTGTCATTAGTTCATAACTTAAGCTATCAAGAATTTCACAAGATTATGTGAATTAGTGATCTCACTTCATTATCATTACTATTGCCAGCTTATTTATAGTGATTCGAAAACACATCTTCAATGAATCTGATCCGATCTCCGAGTCTCGATCTATTATTAACTTGGATATGTATTAATAAAAAAAAAGAATTATCCAAATCACCGAACTACATCACTGATAGGGTATCTTGTTCCGATTTAATCTAAGTAAACCCACATTACTTATGCACTACCTTTTGCCTGTATGGTAGCAGATAACGTTGTATTAGACGATCGCAATCCCAAGGGATGGACGAAGAGGCAATTTATGGCAACAACATTCGCTGGATGACTTGTTACCCCATTATAAGCTTAACTCTAATGGCTTGCCGTATGTATGGAAAACTTTAAGTCAATATACCCGTATATTCGGGACCTACAAAACTATTTCTACTACGAAATAAGCTTGTATTTTACGCGAAAATTTTGATGTTGGCACCTCAAACTTAACTTATTAATTTCCAAAACTACTCGGCCGATTTATTAATTGAATTGTGGGTTGCAATAATATCTCCATCAAATGTATAAGCCAGATCATCAGTGATTGGTCGTTTGTGCAAACTGGTGGGCAAACAAATCGTTAATATATCCAATATTTACCCGCTCGATCGGATGGTGAGTGACGGAAATATTTTCAGCGACGGCAGTTCGTTGGCGTCCGATACCATAACGTAACCACATAGTACGCGTACTATACCCGTTTTTGTAGAGGAGGTCATTGATTCGACTGCATTGTTTTAATATTTTTTATCTCAGTTCTCCGTCCTTTATCAACCGATTTGGAAAATTATTTTTTTATTTGAAAGAATATGCTTTCAGATTGGTTTCATTGAACCAGGTGGACTCTCAGCTCGTTCCGTCACTTACGGATATTCTTCTAACACCCGAGACGGGGATGATACGTCTCATGCGTACACACCCGTGTGAACCAATGGGTACCTACCTACACACCTACGGACGCGAGCAATTGGACCCTGGTAGTTAAATCTAAATAACTTGAAGTCGATTTTTTTTTTCGATTTTTAATCAGTCACTTCTTTAGTTGACAAGTGTGTCGGAATGAGTTGACGGCCTGATGTTTGTCCTTCTATAAACAAAAATCTCCTTCTTCTTTCGTGTGAGTGAGTGGCCAACTCTGGTGTAGGAATTTTCAAGCCGCCCAAAGCCTATCGATACGGCTTAGTGACTATTATAGCCGGGACCGACATTTTAACGTGCCCTCCAAAGCATTGAAGCGTTCAGTTTAAATGCCACTAAATGGTCACCCATCTAACTTCTGACCGGGCTGAAAGTTGCTTAACTTAGATGATCTGTAAAGAACAGCTAAGCAAGCTACGCCATAGGCGTACCAACACCAGTAATACCACTTAGTTCCAACTATAATAAGATTTCAGTCGCAACACGTTTGGCTGGCCCAGGATCATTAAGATGGGAATGGAATGTCTCATGTGTAATTTTACCGGCACCCACAACCACATCGGAATCCAGCGAGTGATTGATGCTGGATTACCAGGTACGCTATCATTAGGTCCACTGCCACTTTAGTTTGCTCCTTTAGCCCGGGGTCACGGGTCAGGGTCGGGAGCAATATAGATTCCCAACAAGTATTAGAAATTGGGCTCTATAAGGCTGCCTTGCCACTAAAAATATGCGAGAGATACTGAGATATCATGCAGATATCTCGGTGTATCTCTTTGATCGTATCATTTCCATAGCGTGTTTTAGCAATTTTTCGTTCCTTCAAAGGTACAACATTCACGCATTCTTTGTTACTAAGTACGTACCTACTGTATAGTTATGGCGCGTACCTCGTCAAACACATATTCATAAACACATAGAAGTGGACACATCGTTTCGTAGCTTACTTTTAATCTTACTCACCGCTCAGCTACCTCGTATTGAAATCTTTGTCTAACTAGAACATCTTCAACATTGGTTGTAACGGGCTGTCAATGCATTGTAATTTACACTGCAATATTTGAACGAAAAATGGCTGAGAAAATCATCTCGAATGTTGGCAAATATTTTCCCTACTCGATTTAACTGCCGTACAATCGAGTATTCAGCGCAGACGCGGATAACGGGTTAAAATACCTCAGAAGATAATCATTTGCAGTTTGCAAACATTTTAACCGAGCATAAGCAGATTGTTTAAAAGTCCCTAAATATGCGAGGAAAACCCTGACACAGAGAATCATAAAGAGAAATGCCGAAATAGCCGTCAATTAAAACTTTATACAGCCCAGTTACCTCTAGTTGCCTGCGCCTGAAAAGCGCGTTAGTTACCCCAAGTCCAGACCTTGTTGTTGCGGCAAAGTTTTTGTCTGACATTAATTGTATGCCAGAAATTTAAACAGCTCTTTACTATTTTTAATTCTATCTAGACATTCATTAATAAACAGCAAACCAATATCATTATCTTTCACTCGATCAGTGACCGAAATTTGATGAATAGTTTCCTTGGTCCCATTACTCGGATGTGTGTAGAAACTCAATACCAGTAGTATTCTCAATACATATTGCACATCACGTTCTAGTAATTCAATATCTGGCAAATGAGAATCAATTCAAATGAAAATAAGAAGCTGGGAGGCGGAATTATTCTCAGACTTGGTATATTTTCTTATGATTATTTATAATCTGAATCTGTTTACCCTAATTTAAAGAACAGACCACCAGGTGAATGTTCGTATTAAGAATGTGAACATTGAGAACCATCGAGGATTAATTTTACGAATTACACAGAATTCGATACTCATTATTTTTACATAACTAACTTGATTACATATTTATTGCAGGTTCTGCAAATATTTATCAGTGTAGGCTCGAGTTTTGTTAAAGCAAGCTTCTCAAATCAATTTATCTTAAAACTTAGACTAGATTTAATAGACTATTTAACTAAATCCAAGCACTAGGATTCCCTGTGTCGTAGATGGCATGGACAAACACAGAAACACAAAGCAAACACCCGGGAAACGAACCCGGGACCTCTCGCTTCGAAGGCAGGGCCATACCAACTAAGCCACGGAGCCGTCATGACGTCATGGAGCTCACAATCCTCGTTACTTGTGTCATCATGCCTGGACAGGCAGTAATGGAGGGGTGTGCATTCGGAGCGACTAGAATACAAATCCTTGCGGCTTCTAATGCAAACCCCTCCATTATCACGTCAACTTGCCAAGCTTGAGTACCTGCCAAGCTTGAGTGATGTTTTTATTGCCAAGGGTTGAGTTGTTTTTACTTTTGTATACTTCTAGTACCTTCATTTTTTGTCATACAAAAATTCCGAAATTATCAAAAGTATATTTGAATTAAGTATCATCAAATATATTCTGAGAGAATAAATATCCCAAATAATCGTAGCTCTACAGGCTACATCCACACATCAATCTTGGAAACCGGATTCAATAATTCGTAAAACAGCACCTTTGCTATTTATCAATGTCAAGATAAAAGTTTTTGCTTGGGAGGTGCCTGTACAAACGAAATAAATAATAAATATTTTACCCTGCTCTTTCAATATTTTTCGGGACACGCGGTATGTTTTGGTGGGTTATTTATTCAAATAGGACTTGATTTGAATTGGATTGGAGTTTGTAAAAGTTTTAACTAGTTCCTCTTTTACTTTTAGTTATATATTATTAGAGTTCTTATATTATTAGTTATTCTCTTTCTATTCTATAGAGATTATTCTCTTCATCTAAGTTAAGCAACTTTTGGCTCGGTGAGAAGTTGGGTGGATGACCATTTAGTGGAATTTTAACTGAGGGTTTCCGTGCTTCCAATGTCACGTTAAGATACTAGTCGGTATGCCATGTAGGAAGCCTTAGGTGGCTTGAAAACTCCGACACTACAGCTGGCCACTTGCTCACACGAAAGAAGAAGAAGAATTCAAACAACATAGATCAGCCCACAAAACAGTCTTTCGTAGAAACACCGGTATATAATGTACCCGCAAACGCAGACGCCAAGTTGACTTTACTTAAATCGGACATCAACTCCTACTGGCAGCAAGTCGACGAACGTTAGCCGAACGAAACTCGAAACCAATTATAATCGACCGTCTGCGTTAGGCTAGCATGCCATCTGCGGTTATACATCCGTGGAAAAACACACGAAAACGCCTCACGAAACAGTGTGTTGTAGAAACATCGAGACACGTATATGACCAACTCGATTTTTGTGAGGAGGTAGTTTATCCGAAAACAGGACGGCAAGTGAGCTGAAGTGACACAAAAATGGACCGTAAGTGGTCGGCTAGCGGTAGACAAAGATCTAATTGTAATCAATAGGTTAGAATTATCCTGACATCTGCTGGTATACGAGTACATCGTGCACTATAGTTTGATGACATGGCGATAACTTTTGGCAATCATCCTGAAACTATTGAACTTATCTAGTTTAGATGATATTTACTTGTCGTGCAAGACGTCCTAGACCATTATTATTTATGGTGGGCAGACGAGAATAGCCCAAAGGGGGTAACAGCGGTAGTTATGGGCGGACCATTTGACTAAGTCGCCTCCTGTGTGGATGACAAGGGGTGACCTAGATCATTTCGCCCCACTGATTCCTTTAAATTTTAGCACCTCTGGACAAGCTGTTGTAATTTTGTTTTTATGTCAGTGACTTACACTATTTTCGCACTGTCATAGATACGAGAATCTAAAACTAAAATTTTAAGATACATTTTTAGTTTTTATATGGTACAAAACATAGGAAATGTTTCGTACCGAAATTGACTATGTACGCATGCCATCATAATTATTCGCTTATAAAAGCAATGTATAGTATCAAAATTATATTATTAATGCGAGAATTTGTAAATATATGTATTGTATGTGTGTGTATCTGTATATATTTGTTACTCCTTCACGCTCAAACGGCTATACGGATTTGGATGAAATTTGGATTAACACATAAGCTAATTTTGATCCAGGAAAATCCCGGAAAACCTTATACAAATTTATTTATTTACTCCAGCAGCCAATGAGAATGCAAAGCTGTATTTGTAATACAAAGATCCAGAAACACGAATGTGGTGCTTGAAATTGGCAAGAAATTTAGCTGCCACTTGTTTGGTTTCAATCATTCCAAACTAATGCAGGTCATTGTGTCACTATATGGCCTTGGTATGTTATGACATGACAAATGACAGTATGACTTAGTTTTATGGTACATTTATACATACCTGATTCTACCTCATAGTGGCTTTTATCAACAAGTAAAAGTAAATGAGGTGAAAGCTACCGAGGAATCTGAATTGGGTATATAATCATTTTCTAGTTCTAGGACAATCTGGATTCAACGTTATTTTTCATAGTAAAAAAAAAAAACTAGTAACCTACTAAAAACGTAGTGAAACAAGTCATACTTTACAGGATGTCTCCGAAATCAACGTCAAGCCGGAAAGGGAATCATGACAGTTATTTTAAAAATGTGAAAAAAACCTTGGCCATGTACTTTTCAAATTATAAGTATTCAAAAATAAATCTTAAAAAAATGACATGCTGTGATGATATTTCAAGTGACACCCAAAAAAAATAAGTCTATTATGAAATCGGCTGAATGTTTTTAGCTAGATGCTTTGTTCCTGGCCATTTCATACAACGCCATCTAGTCGCAAACTAAGCATAGCTTGTACTATGGGAACTAGATTACTGATATTCTATTAAGTATTATAGTTCCTAAATTATTTTTGTAAATGCAATTGTTCATATAATACATATTATCACCCAGACACAGAACAAACATCTATGTTCGTCATACAAATGCTTGCCTTAGATGTGCAATCGAACCTATGGTATTCAGCGCAAGATAAAGCTACTAACAGCTGAGCTGCGGCAAGTAATTTTTATTGCATGTTTGTTTCGTGAAATCTTTGCTCATTATAAAAACACATTAAAATCGGTCTTTTAATGTTTGTTTATAATAATAATAATAATAATTGTTTATTTCAGACCATTTTAAAAAAAAAAAATCCATAGTTTGTTAGAAATTAATTACTTAAAAATATTGTTAGTAAAATAAAATATAATAAAAATTTTATGTATAGAAACCCTATGAGGAATCACTCTCCTCACAAGGCTCCCCCAAAAATGAGAGTCGTAGCTCTCCGCCACAATTTTCAAGATGGTGTTGGGACTGTCCCGCAGCCTGCGCATCAGGGATGCAGTCTTCTTACGCATGATGGCGTGAAAACCGTCGGTATGATGTTGCGCAAACATCCCCGATGCGCTACAGTAGCGAGGCAACCCCAACATCATCCGAAATATATTATTATATTGGATACGTAGGACATCCAGCGACCTTTTGGTATGTCGAACCCACAGGCTTCCCGTGTAAAAGCTCTGACAATATGCTTTGAAAAGCGTTATTTTAATCTGGTCAGTACAGCGGTTGAACCTGCGAGTCAACATATTTCCGCGGACCGCTAGAGACCTACGCTCCCGTTCTATATCTACATCATCCCTAAGGTCGTCCGTAAGGAAATGCCCTAGATATTTGAACTTGGTAACTCGGTTTAAGCTCAAGCCATTTAGGGTTATTATGTGCGAGTTATCAAGGCGCTTACCAGCGACCCCAAAGATCATGTATACAGTCTTTTTTACATTATATGTGAGCCCATGCGCCTCCGCATAAGACTCACAAACTCTCAACATTTGTTCGAGGGCACCCACAGTAGGACTGAGCAGCGCCATATCATCGGCGTAACTGATGTTATTGGTGCTCACACCATGAACTCTACACCCAACTAGCATGCTGCTCAGCTCCACTATGAGGTCATTTATATACAAGTTGAAAAGCTTGGGAGACGTCAAACCCCCCTGCCTCACCCCGCACTCCAACCTGTATGACTCAGAGAACGTATTGCCCCATCTCACAGCATTTGTTTGGTTCCCGTACCAATACTGGAAAATGGACAAGATTTCAACCGGTACATGCCTAACCCTCAGCCTACTCCAAAGCACATCATACGAGACGAGATCAAATGCCTTGGAGAGGTCAAGAAAACAAGCATATACCGGCGTCTTCCGGTCAGTGTAATATTGGACAGTATGCTTGAGACTCACGATAGCACTCTCAGTAGATAACCCAGAACGGAATCCAAACTGGGCGTCGTGTATGTTTATATAATTATCGAGTATTGTATCAAGCAAACTGTCCAGCACCTTCGCAATAACGGTTGCCAGTGAGTTGCCTTCGCAATAACGGTTTATACTTCAGAGGAAGCCATACAAATTTCATGGAAAATTTTCCCCTTCAACCGAAAATAGAAGTTAGGAAAGTATTGAACTCAGTCTATTTGATTCTTTAATCAGTTACTTGTCTCTACTATATTTTTCAACATTATTACCGTGATGGAACCGTTCATTATTCATGTCACAGCTTGACCCGATGTCCCTTACGATACAATCCTACATCGAACGTGTGAGAGAGTATCCGACGCATTGATCCACTTTTTGCCCCCCTGATTACTGACAGACAAAAACACATGAGAACTGTCTCTATAGTATTAGGTTTGCGACACCATTGTCGGAGAAACAGTGCTTGTTAGACTTGTTGCCTCCACTGAGAACGTAATAAATCTAATTTTTAGAATTCAGTACTCAATTGAAAAGGACACCCTATTACCATCAACGTCTTTCAGTCGTGACTTTAAAAAAGACCGGACTAGTGCGAGTTGACTCGCGGACCGAGGGTCCAGTGCGGACTTGTACATAAAAACATACGAACTTGTAAGATTTTCCCGTATTAGTGGTTTGAGATGTAACTACAAATTTACTGTTTTTTGATTTAACCCTTTACTTGTTCTATAATACTCAGCTTTGAATACACAAGTCTTGAATGTCGAATGAAAAAATATCCGTAATAAACAACATTTGAAATATAACAGTTATATTATTCATTTACAATATATTAGTCCAAATTATAGGTGTTCTGTCTCAAATTCATTTCTCAGTCTATTCATATAGTTTAATAAACTCAGATTCACAAAGCATTATTCTTACGTCAATAAAATCTTGAAGTCGGTAATTGCTACCTGAGCTTTTCTGACATTCTCGTGGCTTTCCAAAGTTCAGAATAAATTAAAATGAACTTGAAATCGTACATACCAACCACCACAAGCTGAAATTCAATATCTATAGGTATGAGTTGCTTGGAATGAGCTCACCTAACGCGCTCATTTTCCTTTTTATGATTCTCGCAATCGTAAAAGTGAAGGTTGATAAAAGCAAGACATTGTACACAGAGACGCGAAGTAGGTACCTGTGTCTACATAACATTTTTAGAATCGTGGAATAATGCGTAAAATGTAGCAATGAACATCGGTATGCTATGAAAATGAAAGATACGGACAGTGACATAATCGTATCTTAATTACATAAGGACTTACTTATACAGATCCACGCCTTTTTGCACAAAGGGTTAGGCAGAGCCAATGTGTATATTCAATGGCTACGTGAAAAGTGGTTATCTCATTAGCGTCATTGTTTTTCCACGAATAACTCAGCCAACACTTTTTACCTATATTTTCTTACTTAAAATGTTTGTTTGTAACGCCATATCGTAGCTAATTGTTAGCTAAAGTGTGTTATAAAAATACAGGGTTTTATTAATAGCTTACAAAAATATGTACAAATTATATGTTTAAACGTAATTTGGAATTTTTCACGCTGATCACGGTTTTTTTGTTTTTCTCAATAATTTATTGTCTATTTGAACGGAACGTGCTAACAACTTCTTTTGTGTTCTTTTTCTAGATTTAACGGGGTGTATAATTAATTTTGCTACTCTCGGCTATACATCTACATTCATCACTTTCCCATGACCTTCGCAATGGGATGCTTTCTTAACCTTCCGTAAAAGTTCATAGTAGGAAAAACTAGTTTTGTAGCAAGTTCGTAGCAAATACTTTAATGATAATTAATCGATCTACTTAATCAGTGAGGTAGATCGATTAATTAATAGTTTTTGTCATGAGAATATTCAATTTAGATAGATCAGATAATTCACTTACTACCTACTCTTGCCATCAATAAGCATAAAGTGCGATGCTATTTTTTGGGCCAATTCTCCCGTTTTTAAATAGGGTAGGTAAGAATGAGCTAGTCATGCTGTAAATTTTAAGAGCACAATAAGCGGTCAAGACATGCCAACCAAGCCACTTACTTGTTCAGACTTACATGATGCAGTGTGTGACAATGTATCGGTTTCTATAGCCGTACATTTTTTACTAATCTCTATGATTGAACTTGCCAAATTTCAGATAAGACATGCGCCAACATAACACACAGTGTAGAGAAAAATAATGTTTAACTAAAAAATATTTTAAAATGTTGAATAAAATTATTTTCTCTGAATAATTTCAAAGCAGAAGTTTTATCAGTCTCCAGCGTACCACGTATTTATCAGGTAAATTATATTACAGTAAATTAATGCTGGTAAAGTAAATTTTATCCTAAGCATGGCAGTCTAAGCCGATTTGTTTACTTTATGCTAATAATGTATAATAGTTGAAACATTTGGTTCTGAAATCAGTCGTCAAGTTACAGATTTTCGCCCGAGTTCAATAGATATCTATAAGAGCTCGTTCATTAGAGTAGGTACCTACTTCCATTTCATTAGCTCTTTATCTGCACTGCCATGGCTTCGCATTATCAGATTAACTCGATGGAAAGCATATTATCCAATGGAGGGAGCCCTTGAAAAATCCGTGTGTGTTATTCAGTTTGATAGGTATACTAACTTATAAATTTAGTACTATGGGTAGTTTTAATTTTAATTATGTACTTTGGTTATTGAAATGGTTTTATACAATACAAAATTATGACTTTAGTCTGGTGATTTTGATACGAACTAAAGTTTATTTATAGAAAGTCCAAAGCATTAAAACTCTGGACTACTATAAATAAAGTAGCATTTTTTTTACTGTCGTAGTGTCGTAACAGCCTCATCAGCTAAGGTTAGAATAGGTAAAGTGTTTATTCTGCTTGGCATATTTTTAATGTATTTGATTTCCACGACCGAACGGTTCGGCGGTTGCGTCGGTGGGTGACCGCTTGTTGGTTAAGTATTATCCACGCATAACAAATTTATATCCGAATTATGTGGAACGTTTCATCTAGATAAAATACAGCAATCCACGATCTAATTAAAAATAATTACGACTATTCTGTTACAACAAAAAAATTGGTACAAAACAAAAAACTTGTGGAAATTAAACTGTGGTCTAAATTGTTTGGTATGAAGACTGTTTTAACCTAGATAAAATCCAGAAAGCGATGGTGTTGTTTAATTTAATAGGAATTTGTAAATAACGACCCTAAAATTAGCTTTATTTAAAAATATGTTACAAAGCATTTTCTGGCAATATTTTATCGTTAATGTGTGTTAATTGCTACATTTGAATATTTTGATATTTTTAAGAGAAATATTTCATGAATTTTTTATGTGGCACGCGCTAATAAAGCTCCGAGTTGGCATGACTTTATCGGACATATTTTACAATCATCGTCATATTTCAGCTAATTTATACAAAATCATAATGAATTATACACCTAAACCTTCCGCATGAATCACTCCATCCATTGGAAAAAACCGTATAAAAATCCGCTTGGTTGTTTTTGAGTTTTTTTCGTTCATACAGACACAACGCGGCGCAGCCACTTTGTTTTATAACATTTAGTGATTACAGAAACATAAATACTGAATTGAAAAATAACCACCAATTGTTGGCAAGAACAGTAAAGCTGTCAGCACTCAAACTATTAAATATGTAGTTTATAAATAAAATATGTATTCCTACGATGGATCTGAAAAGGAGTAATATTTAGTACGCTTCCGCTAAACTTGTAATAAATGAGTAAACATTCACCAATAGAATCGACACTTGTTTTGCCTCTCTACAAGGCATCTTCAGGAGCGTTGACTCGAGATGTGGTTTTTTCGAAGGCTGCACTCTGCTTTATTTGCAGTCTTCGACGATGCCACATCTCAAGATAGACAAAGAAACGCCTGAATCCATTAATTAGGCATCCCTATGTATAGTTTTACAGAGCTAGCCTAACTAGATCCATCAGCCTTCAAACACCATATCACAATCCCTACTGTATAAACCACCGTACTTACTTTAATTAACAACAGGGTATCTGAATAGGTAGATATTACACATCGTCGAATTGCTGATGCTAAGGACTTTGTCTGTTATGTGTGTATATTTATCTTCTATTTAGGTATTATATTTATAATTATGTATATAATATTATATATGAATGTACATTTTGTAATCTTTACACATAATATTATACAATTAATAGCTTTCGGTACACCCCCAAACCACATTCCATTCCTCAAAGCGATAATACCGCCCATGGTACCGTACCAGCCTCTAATGTTCCCACTGCAGGGACACCGGCCTACTCTCCATAATTGAGAGTGAATGGGCTCTGATCTACCACGGGAGCCCAATCCGGATTGGTAGATGTCACATGCCGTCGAATTTTTGGTTCTAAGACATGCCGGTTTCCTCACGATGTTTTCCGTCACCGTTTCGAGAACGTGGTATTGCGCACATAAATTTTTTCAAGTGAAAAAACTCATTGGTGCACGTGTGGGTTTGAACCAGCAACCTTCAGATTGAAAGTCGGCGTCTATGCCCCTTGGCCACCGCCCATGGTACTGTGTCATAACTATATATTGTTCTTTTTTACTATATTTTTACGGTGTACATAATTTTTTATTCCAGTGTCCCTCATAACGTCATGGGCAGAAGCCCAAAACGGCAGAGGGCCACCTGTTCACGAGCACAACGGCCACGGGTGGGACATTCGACTAGCTGTACCAGGGGAACCAGGCAGTGACTACCCGACACTCGGATCCATCCCTAGGACCCACTTTACTTGCGCTGGGAAAGAACCAGGTATGTTTTTCTCCGGAAATCATCAGCCACAATTAGAGTCTATAAAATATGTATTACACTTATTTCTCGACCAATTTATTATACTTTTACAATAGCATGCTTGGGTACTCTATAGTCTGACCGCATATCAGGCCTCCGACTAGCTGAGATCGTTGTCAATATCGAAGCGTGGGTTTGGCCCTTGGCCTTCGGTGGACAATTAATTAGATATTATTTCAATGATTTCAGGATACTACTCAGACGTGGAAGCTGGCTGCCAAGTATTCAGAGTATGCACTATTGGATCCACCTACGGCTTCCAGTCCTTCCTCTGTCCTAACGGGACTCTCTTCAACCAGGACGTTTTCGTGTGTGACTGGTGGATGAATGTTAAGTGTCAACCCTCAGAGAAACTAACTAGCAGTAACTTCGATAGGTTCGGAAACCTAAGGCTCGGTCCGCAACTCATGAAAGACATAAAGAAAATGTTGACACACACGATGCGAACCCCTTACGACAAGTCTACAATGAAAAGCAATCTAATCGTGATGCAAGATTACAAACCCCCGCCGGGACAACTCTTCCCGAATGGAGCTCTAATAGCTGGTCCTGAACGAACCCCCAGTAACGTGTATGTTCCTGCAAAACAAATACTACAGCCCAATTTTGGACCAAGTTATACCGTCAGCGACAGTTCTTATGCGGCTTCTACGCCAGACACGAAATACGTTCCAGCAAGCTTCGCAAACCAAATTCAAAACTCTGATGCTGAGGTTTTCCAAAGGCAAAGAGCAGAAAGTGCCCAATACGTTCAAAACAATAGAGTTCAAACAACTCCAAATACTGATTTAAGTGGCAACTATGGGCGCAATCAACAATTCATACAACAACCAACAAACCCAATTCAAAACTCTGATGCTGAGGTTTTCCAAAGGCAAAGAGCAGAAAGTGCCCAATACGTTCAAAACAATAGTGTTCAAACAACTCCAAATACTGATTTAAGTGGCAACAATGGGCGCAATCTACAAACCAGCTCTAGACCCACAATCAATATTCAGCAGCCAAATCATAATTACAATCAAGCAAATTCACAATACACCCAAAGAAATAACGGAAACACTTTTACCACAAACCCATACAACAATCAAAGGGGACAATTTAACCATCAACGGGCTCAATACACAGACGTTAGGAAACCTGCGCAATTCAATAGTGGGAAACAAAATGAGATTGTTTCATACGC
Organism: Aplocera efformata; assembly: GCA_921293045.1. Taxonomy (NCBI): domain Eukaryota; kingdom Metazoa; phylum Arthropoda; class Insecta; order Lepidoptera; family Geometridae; genus Aplocera; species Aplocera efformata. The sequence goes on from OV121055.1 coordinate 5,806,768, forward strand.
AAAGCACCAATATAATGAGAAAAAACAACCATACACTTACAGACAACCAAACCCAACGCTTTCCGATGAAGTAAATGTGAGCAGAGAGCTCAAACAAAATTTGGTAAGTGCACCGGTACCATCCACTGTTATAACAAAAACACTAACCTATAGTAAAATCATTCAAGAGCCTAAGCCGGGGAGGCCAAAGTCCCGAATAACTGTTAAAACTTGGATAGTAAAACCTAAGTCTGGTAGATTGGTCGCAGAGCCAACACCATATACTTACGATACACCTTCACAAACTCCAGCAGAGAGACTCGTACAAGAGTCATCTGCCTATGTGTATACACGCCCAACATCGCCTCCCCAATCAGATAGACTTGTCACGAAAAATAATCCAAAACCGTATGTTTATGATCGTCCCACAACACAACCACCAGCAAGAATAGTAAAGGAGGAAGATCCCAAGCCATACGTGTACAACAGACCTACTTCTTTGCCTAAGCTGATTGCTACGACTAGAAATGATCCTCCTAGGTCTTATTTGCCACCAGCTCCATCAACTCTGCCTTCTCGACCTCCAACTCCTCCACCAACGCAAGCATCTAGAATAATCTTAGCTCCCACTACTTTTAAACCTGCATCAAGATTGTACTTACCTCCACCTGAAAGCGCTCCAATTGTTTCAAGGCAATACATAGCACCTTTACAGCAAGTACCAAAATATCAAAATGCCCCGTTAAGGGCAGCTTCTTCTACTTCTGCCCCTATCTACTCATCTCCAAATGAGAACGCAAACTACAATACTGATAATCTATCATACTCTATTAGGAATCCACCCGTAAAAAACAGTAGTAATAATCTCACGTTTACTGATATACTCACTAAAGAAAAACTAGATGACACAGTCAATGATATAGTAAGAGATACTGATAATATACTACAAACAGCGTCTCCTCAACAGTTCGGTCAGTATCGAGATGATTCTAAATCTACCTATCATCCCGACAGCAATTACTTGCCACCTGAAAATATCAGTGGAGAAGATCTAACTTCTGATGCACCTTCGTCTACAACAGCGTCCAAAAGTTCCCGATTAATTTCCCATCCAGCAAGAGACTTAGAACCTCCAGTCGAAAGCTTTATTAACACTCAAAATACTAACCAACTCTCAACTTTACCATTTTACAAAGAATCTGCTGTACCTAACACTATAGAAAGGACTGTGTCTCTGAAAATCACACTTCCTGAAAGAATAGCCTCTTACATTTTCAGAGGAGGTAACGAAAGTGATTACAATAACTTAGAGATCCTGAACACTGGTAGTAGTAATTACTTGGTGCTTACTAACAGCATGCTTAATCAAGGTGGTAACTTCATTCCCATCGGTAGATTATCTGAAAATAAAAATACAAACGTTTCCGATTCACAGGCTTTGGTGTTTTCATTTCTGGCTGATTCCCTGAACGCAGCCAAAAAATACAGCAACATAGTAAAACAAGACGTCATAACAAATCAAGCACAACAAATTCAAAATCATAACAATGAAGATATCTCACACATTGCAAACAAGGTATCACAATTAACATCTTCACAATACTCTAATAACAATATTGAATCTCCAAACATGGCAGCACAAATTCAAACTGCAATCGGCGCAAGTCAATCCCATCAATTCGCTAACGCAAAGTACACAAATAGCAAACAACAGAATCCATCCCAGCCGACACAAACACATCAATATAATATAGCACCATCCCAACAGACACAAGAACAACTTTACTCCACACCTCACCAAACGGACAACAGTGGCCGGAACGCAAACTTGTTAGACGCTGACCAAAATGTATACAGTGGTCAGTTATACCAATTACCGGTCCCTGTAGTCAGCCAGATTTATAACAAACCGCAATCAGCAAATCTTGTCCAAACAAACCTCGAACATCAGACGCAAGTTGTCGCTGCGCCGCAAGCGAATAATATAAATAACAACTTGCCAAACCGCAATAACTTGATAAAACAATCTAGCGCAGAAGTTGAAATAGTCCATTCGCAAACTTTGCCGCTTACACCGGCTAAGCTTCAATTGGCGCCCAATAATGAGCCTAAATCGTTTTATAGCCAAGAAAGTTTGAATAGCCTGCTAAATACCGATAATGGAATATCAGCGCAGTTACAAGATAAAATCGTTGGAATAATTCCTCATCCGATAGAAGATAACAAGCTCGTAACGTACGAAAAAGACCAATCGTATTACCTATACACTAAGTTCGATAATAATGGACAGAGCGTCCCAACTACTGCAAACAATATCGGTGGTCGGCTGAATACAGAATCGAGTCGAGGGAACAACATCCCGAACGTTATTACGTTCCAATTCGTGCCTTCGGTAAGTTATCAACTGGAAGATGAGAAAGAACAACAAAAATTTCTGAATTCGTTTCAAATCGACGAGTTTGGAGCCCCGCATGATGCAGTTCGGGCTAATTTAATTCAGGAAACGGGTCAACAAAGGCCGACAATGGTTTCTAATGTTGACTTTACTGTGGAGCACCCTTCATCGCGGCAGACTAGTCTGAACAGTGTGAGTGCATTGTACAAAGGACCCTCTTCATATTCGGCGCCACAAGGGTCTATAGGAAATTTGCCGAGACAAACGCTGCCGAATAATTTTAGCTCTAGGTTAGAACAATTAGACGGCAAGTCAAGCCATGAAGGATATTCTAAGACGACGCCTTCACAGAGATTTATTTACGAAGAATAAATAATCTGGATAATAACAAAAAATCTTACGGAGAAAAAATTAATTATAATTTACACATTTATGACTAGTTACCAAAAAGTGCATTCAAAGTATTTTTATAATAACAAATCTACTTCCCTATATACAATATTACTGTACCTGTGTTATATTGTATATAGTGTCTTCGTGAGAATTATAACTAAGTAGCAAAAACTTACTTACTCTAAAAAGTTAGTTATTTAAGGCAAACCAATTCCTGAAATGAAATCAACGTGACGAAAACCTCGAAATACACTAGTGAATCAGTAATCACTTTCCTGTTATTTAAATTACTCCCAAGATTGGTGCTAAATACCTTTCAGTTTTTACATCTTTGTGCTAATTTTTTGGTATTTAAGTAACATTAAAAACGCGGGCTTAGCTAGCAGCTTAGGTTTGTACCTGCTCAGAGTTCGGTTCACAACACGAGCTAAGGCTAAGAAAAGACGCCGTAATTATAGCAAGTAAGCAAAGCTATGCTAGTTCGCTCAGCTCACGGTGTGGTAATAGTGTGTATTTTGAAATATTGTAAATAAATGAATATTTAAGGAAGGTACCCTTTTTATTAGTAAATTAGAGATAGGTAAATTTTGAGTAAACGTCACGACGAAGAAATTTTATGACTTCGTTCACCCTAACTTTTTTATTTGTTTGTGACGCTTTCACGCCTCATCCACTGAACCAATTTTAAAATTATTTCACCAATAGAAAACTACATTATTAGCAAGTAACATAGCCTATATTTTATACCCGTATTTCCATGGGAACGAGAACTACGCGGGTGAAACCGCGGGGAGCATCTAGTTATATAATAAATAAAATTGAAGTGTCTGTTTGTAATGTCAAAGTAACAGCCTATTACTAAATGTATTTTGAAGAATATACGGTTCACATAAAAAAATTTTTTTGCTGTCTGTCTGTTTGATTATATATACTTTTGTTTCGTAACTATATCCATTCTAAGTAGGTACTGTAGGTAGTAGTATATCTGCTTAGTAACCTACAGAAACGAGAAAATAACTAATTATTCAGGTAAAAACGCTTACACCCTGCGCTAGGATTACCCCAGGTGGTATGGTACCCAATACATATGAACAAACTTCCTGCTCGTCATACACTTTTTGGTCCAGCCGGGAATCAAACCCGGGACCATCGAAGCATATCTATTAATATTTTTATTTTTATAATCTTGTCTTTATTTATGCTGTAATTTTATCATGCTGTTATGCGGCATGCATCAGCATATTATAATCAAGTTATCAAAAAAAAAACTATGATGATCACATGAGGTGCAGTAAAGTCAATTTACTTAGACTTGTTTGTATCAGAGTGAATGACCCTGGCTACGGCGACACATATTTCCTATATAAAAACATACCATACTCGAAACTAATAAATTTAACTAGTTTTTCATACACCGGCTTATACTATAAAACTTTGAAATGGGACGTGGTCTTACCATTTTATCAATGATAGTAGTACCGTCAAATATTTATACTTTGTGCCATTGGATTTAGAGTCTTAATCCGAAGGCTCAATGTTTCTTTCTTTAGAAAATCGGACTCGTATGTCATTGAATAACGTGTGAACAAGATGATTTACCTTACACTTTGCTTACATTTTATCTGTAAAGCCAAACCAATGGCCTACCTTCTACCTAATTTTCATTAAGAAGACTAATTTCGACACCAGTATTCATCGGGGGCGTAGCTCAGATGGTAGAGCGCTCGCTTAGCATGCGAGAAGTACCGGGATTGATACCCGGCGCCTCCAAATTTGAGAATAGATTGAACTTTTTACCTTGTGGTAATAAATTGTGTTCATCGAAATGCAAATAAGAATTTCTACAATGTAAGTGATAATTATTACAACAGCATTAAAATGAAACTGTTCTGGTTGCCTCTCTGCACCAATTCTCACCGATCAAAAGGTTTCTTACAAAAATAATCGCTACAGCTTTTATAGTTGTATCACCGATTAACCATGCGAAAATATTTATTTTTGCGGTTACAAAAAATATGACCACAGACTGACAGATACGTCATACGCATCAGTATTTAGTTATTAGAATTAATTACTACAAGAAAATTAATGACTACTTTGTTTATTGACGACGCAGTACGTTTTTTGTAAAAAATAGTATGGTAGTAATAGTTTTAAAAACGTATTGCGTCGTCAATAAACAAAGAGAGAATGATCAAAAGAAAAAAAGCAATTTTACTCTTCATAGAATTAGAGCCATAGTCTTAACAATTTGATTCTCTTCGTAGTCTTAACAATTTAAAAATTTTAACAGTTTTATTTATTTTTAAAATTTTATTTCAACAATTTATTTATTTATTATTTTAAATTATATTTTTAACAATTTTAGTCTTAACAATTTTTGATTCTCTTCATAGTCTTAACAATTTGCGATATGTTTGAAATGAGGCGTAGGAATTTTCACTTACTTATCCGACATAACTTATGAGATACCTACCCCTATATTTCTTAAATAAAAATAAATTTTTAAGCAATGAAGTGATTTCACAAGATTTCAAGTTAATAATATTTTTTTAGTAACTTGCACACACTTCTACAAACATAACCAAAAGGACTTCGTGAAAAAAAAAAAATAACTGTATTGATTCTACCCAAGAATACAAAATTGAATTTAACGTCATCTAACGTTTTTAATTGACAACATGCATAATTTAAAAAAGTGCCATCTAGTGACGAGTGGTTAAACTAGTAAAGTAAGTAGTGTGTGTCGTGCAATACCCTGGGCTGAGAACATTGTGAACTGTTATACCAAGTACCTACTACTGGATAGGGTGTTAAAAGTTATATTGGGATTGTGTGAATAATAGCCCTAGACCCATACCTGAAGTGAAAATTGCATAATTTATTTATAATCTCTAAGTAAACCGATAGGTTACATGTGTAAAACACGTAGTAGTTTAAATGTTACAAACATAGTAAGTAATATATTCTCCACCAAAATCATCACATATAAAACAAGAAAGTAAAAGTCACAGGAATGTAGCCGAGTATTCACGAGTAAAACAAAGAAGTGAACTAAATTATTCATTATTTTTGCGTATTTTAGTTATGACAACTGACAACACTAACCTGTAGCGAAATCCGTTTATAATTTTGATTAAATGTAATAATTAACTAATTGGACTCTGCTGCCGAGATGTGTTGTGGATCAGTACCACTAGGGGGCTATCACTTATTAGTGACATGCACTAATTGACAATTTAGGTTGGAAATAGTAGAGAAAACATAATTAATTATCGGTCAAGAAGGACGAGGTTGAGTTTGTCAGAGGCAGGAAACAGAATATTTTCATATTAGTACCTGGGGAATTCCTGTGACACGTAATACACTCTCGAATATGTGTAGGTACATGTATGTGTAAAATGTTGAATTCTTATAAAAAAACTTTGAAACGTAAATTTTTTTATAGGGGGTTTAATTTCTTTTCGCAATCATCATCCTATTGTTTCATATGTCTAAGTATACATCTTGTTAGTCATTATTGAAATGTTGAATTGAATACAAGTTATTTTGGAGCAGAGCACCGTGGCCTGTCCTTTTATCATTCTGCATACAGTACGCGTGTGGCACGACGCCACGAGTGTGCAAGCTAGAGCCAGTGTTTAGCGCTGCCCTTTTAGAATTTTAGATTTATTTCTTTGATGGACCAGGTAATAACTACGCTTAAAGATAATTTAGATCCGCAAGTTACGTTTGAACGAAGAGTTTGAACGGAATCATTTCTTAAAACTCGGACTGAACAAACTTCAATTGTTTCTCACGTCACTGTCATTTAAAAACCTAACTTTCGTTTGTTTGTTGTCATGGAAATGTAGGCGGCTGATTTCAAAAATTGTGGTTTTGTTTTCTTGGATACTACAATACCAAATGGTTATTGATCAATCCGATCTTTTCATTGAAAATATAGTCCAAAGAAACGATAATGCGATAAACTAGAAATTTTATTTGTAAGTGAAATCATTAGAAAAAAGTTGGTAAGTTCATATTTAGTGTCGATTAATTATTTTACCTGCATATTGTGTAAAACGAACTCTCAAGCTTACAAATCTTAAATTCGGAGTATTTCCTCGCGTAAAAACAGTAACCAGCGTCTGGAGGAGTACTGCTTTCCATAGTACCGATTGATTTATAATGCACTCACGACAATCACACGCACATTAATATCTTTCAATTTAAAGTGTGGGTGCCGGTGTAGTTCCATATCCATTACACAAAATAATTGACGAGAGCAACATGATGGTTTTTACAGAACTAACTAGGGACCAGCGTTAAACGCATTGCTGTTATTGATCATTGGAAAAAAATTACTGCCTAATATCGGGAGGGCCATCATCATAATGACCTGAAGAAAAAAACGAATTGCAAGATATTATCTATCTGTCAGCCAAATTCAGTTTGCAATCGATCCCAGTTCTTTTTTTAAGTAATCTAAGCATTGTTAAGATCCAAGTTAACTGTCACTGAGATGGGGCTTTAACATGTCATGCATGTCTCATGTATCATTTTACTGGATACATAAATATTTTCATTACCTAGGCCATGGAAGAAGAAGAAGAAACTGTATCTATCCCCGAGGACCCAGAAATATACCTAGACATCTACAAAGACCCAAGAGTCCTATGGCTCAAGGACCGCATCCTCGCATTCATTGGCATGAATGATGATGAGTTGTTCTACAACATGTTTGATGACAAAGAAACTAAATGCAAGCTTGTAACATTTGTGACAGAGGCATTGACACCGAATGAACTCTCCTTAGATAAGAGAACTTTCTATGTGGCTAAGATTATTGTCGATAAGCTGATACATGAGGATAAAGAGTTTACTGAATGGAGTAAGTATACTGAAATGTTTTATTTATTATTTTATCATAAGGGATGTAAGTGCAGGCTTTTGAGATCTGTCCAATATTTATAGCTAGTTCCAATATTTTTGAAGTTATTGAGGTTTTTGTTACCAACCAGTTCTTAACGGCCCTGTATATTTTCCATATCAAAGTAATAATGTTTAACTTTAACATTATTACTTTTATTTCACACTTGATACACTTTTTAGGAATCATTCCCCCTCCACCACCGCCCCCTCCTCCCCCAAGTAAGAAGAAGAAGGGCAAAAAAGGGAAGGAGCCTCCGCCTCCTGAACCAGAAGAAGAGGCTGTTAACGCAAAAAGCATGAAAAGCATGAAGAGCATGAAAGGCATGAAGAGCATGAAGAGCATGAAAAGCATGAAAAGTATGAAGAGTGCTAAAAGCATGATGCAAGGTAAGAAAACCATCAGAAAATCATGACATTGACGTTACTATTGGATGTGAGGTGAACATATTTATACTTGGATAATGTCATATAAGGCCATTTATTATCAATCAAGTGCCACAGAAAATGACGTGATGGCGCTATATAAAATTGGCAGCATAATTTTTATATAATAAATTATGACCTTTTTTATAAAAAACAAATGCGTTTTTACAAGACAGCAAAACCGTATCTAAACACCTAATTTTATCTAAATTGTTAAAGCCGTTTCCGAGATATGTGAAATAAATAAATATCCGTGGCTTAGTTGGTAGTAGCCCTGCCTTCGAAGCGAGGAGGGGTCCCGGGTTCGATTCCCGGCCGGGGCACACTTTGTGTGGTGAGCATGAAGATTGTTCTCGGGTCTTGGGTGTTTGTCTTGTGTTTCTGTGTTTGTCCATGCCATCTGCGACACAGGGAATCCTAGTGCAGAGGTATGAGTGTGTAAACGTTTACTTTTACGTTTACTATATAAATAAGAATTACTTGTCTATAGTATTGTAATTAGATTAGTATAAGTAATTAGATCAAGTAATATTCTGCGCTGTAGGTTGTGAATTCTATTCCCACCCAGGAGAAACATAGATGCTTTTAGATGCTGTGTGTTAGTATGTGTTATAAGTATGTATTTACAAAGATAAAGTTCGCGGTTTATGTATTTTACCTACCAATTATTAACCTGGTTCTCATACCTTGCTTTGTTAGGGGCTAGAATTTTTTTTTTTTTATTATGTGAATTAATGACGGAACGTGCTGAGGGCCCACCTGATGGTAAGTGGTGACCCTCGCCCATGACAACAATATATGGCGCTTTGTTAAAGTTTTCCGTGAATAGGTATTTATATTTAACTAGCAACCTGTCCTAGCTTAGCACGGATGCAAATTGAGAAATGCGACTAGCAAAAAAATATTAAATATGTTTTTTCATTCATGCTATCAATTATCCTTACAATTACGAATATGTACAATACAACTAAAACATTGTGCCAAATCGTTCTACCAGTTCTCAAGTGATATATATATAGCTTTTATAAGTCATTGCCTATATTAAGTCCAGAGTGGACCGAGTCCAGAGTGGAGTGGAGAGTGGACGAGTGGACAAAAGGATCGTTTTCTAAGGCCTTTCCATATCTGACGGATTGCAACATACCGTACTGAGAACGTGATATTGCGCTGATAAATTCAAGCGTAAAGCTTATTTGTGTACGGGTTTAAAAGGTAGATGCTTATGTTAAAGGGAAAACAGTTGGATCTTACAGATACGACAATGTTCTTAGGATTATCTTTAGACATTAGCCTTATCGGGGCCCCACATATTGATAAATAGTCGAAGAGATTTAGTTTTGCAGCATACGCCGTCGAAAAGATTGGCTTGCTCACAGACGTTGATACCGCAAGGCTGGTTATTTCAGCTATTTTCACAGCAAATTGTCAGATGGCATACTGCTGTGGGGGCATGCTGCACATATCAACACCATATTTGTGACATATTAAGTTCAATTAGAGTTTAAACCAGCGTAAGTTGCTTCTGTACAATCGTAGCACTAAACTCGCTGTGGAATTTAAATTGTCTTTTTGTCTATACGGCTTATGAAGATATAAGAATATAGGTAAATGTTTATACATTATAAAAAAAAATGCATACACACATTTACTCCCTTTACAGTCCCTCCAGGTAAATACTTTTTACTTACTTTTAATATTCATATACTATTTTTTTCAGGAGAGGAGGATGCAGGTAAATATCTTCTACATTTATTAATTACTTCAAAAATATAAAAATATAATAACTAGACATGAAATTTTGAGTCCAACGTCGCAATATTTCTCGGTTTCCTCTTTGGAATCCTCAAGTTATTAGATAGGACTTCTACTAGTGACCCGCCCGGCTTCGCACGGGTGCAATTTATAGATGTAATTTTATCGTAAAAAATAAACGTTTACAATATCATGCACTTGGATTCGATTGCACTGAAAAGGCTCGAATTGAATAATTTAAAGATAAATTTACATGTACAAAATCTACCTTGATTATGAGACTATGTAGTTTCATAAGGAAGTTTGATTATCATTATTATGGTTGTCATCATCTTTTGATTTCCCCCGTGTTTTGCCTTATATGAACGAAATATGGTTAATGTGACTTATATAGCGTCGTACCATATAGCCTCGCGGACTTGGAGTGGTTAAGGATAATGATGAGTACATATAAACATGTAGTAGGTTCATAATTTTCGCAGCGAACGTAATATAAATAATTTTGTAGGCAAATCTTAATGTCATGGGGTTAATTTTTCTACAATTTTCGTATCTCAATTTTTTTGATAAATGTAAATCCCATGTTACTCGCTGATGATGTGCTTTGAAATGTGCGAAAGAATTTTTTAAACCGGGTTATTAATTGTAGCGTTAATCCATTATATATAAACATACAAAAAGTCTGTTTTTTCTTTATAATATTAGTTTAGATTACAATACTCATAACGACCGCCAAGCTCGAGTTGCTGTTTCGTTTACAAGGGTGTAGTAGGTCCTGGTGAAATTACAGCTACGTGATGTCCTATCCTCAAGTCTCGAATTGACGGGAGCAATGCGACCGAATTGGGTCACGTATTTTGCAAGGAACGACTCGGTTGCTATTCTATTGACGACTCACGTAAGGATCATTTAAGCTGGGTAAAGATCAACTTGTCACTTTACTAAGAGGGTACCACCGAGTTACTTATCAAATATCAAATCAAATATAGTTCAAATTATACTATAATTTGAATTATAATATAGTTCTCAACAAAAATCGTACTCATAAACCTTCCTCTCCAGACTTAGACATCGAGACAGCGGCCGCTGGCGTAGACGTAAACGAGACCGAAGAAGACGTGAAATCCTCCGTGGAAATGCAAATAGAAGAGGAGGAAGCACGAGTCGTGGCTGAGGATCTTTACTCATTCCCGCCTCGTGAGTATTCAAACAATCCTAATATATAACACAAAAATTGTTTCTACCTATGTCCGTTATAGACCATCCAAACGATGTACCCCAAACCGGTTTCATTAGAAATAATGCGAACATTGTTTTAGACCATTAAAACAATACATTAGGCACAAAATTTATTTATTTTATAGCGTAGTAACACACGCCGGGTATCAAAATGATTTCTATTGAGGAAGCAATCATGTTCATTGTTGCTTTGATTGCTGATTTACGTACTTAGGTATGCATGTTTGTGGTTCAAGCTATTATGATTTTAACAAAGTACGCAATATGGGTCGGTAGAGGCGTAAACTTACAAATAAGACTGACTGTAATTTGACATATCTGTGTGCATGTAATGTGCCTAAGGAGCTCCTGTGACACGTTATATGTTTACTTGTGTGTGTAAAATTTGGCGAGTCGAAACGATAGGTAATTAAAACTGATAGGAATAAATCAATAAATGTGAGCTACATTTGTTTAATTTCAGCTCCCGAAGATCTAGATCCGAATGAGGATGGAACCCTGGAGTTTTACACTGTTATTGTAAGATCTGTTTGTAGCAGTTTTTATCTAGAGATCTCCTACACTTGTTGAAATAGTTATCATGTCGATTATAAATCGTTCAATTAAGTATTTGTTTATATTGTTAGGATTTTAGATTTTCATCCTACTTTCCTCAGAACCACAGAACTCCGGCATGTATCAACTGATTTGGAAAATTATTTTTGTTATTTGTAGGATATAAACTCAGTTTGGTCCCATATAAATTTTATCTGAATAGGTTCTATAGTTTGGTTGTTAAATCAAAATAACAGGAAAAAATATATCATTCAAGTAAACAAAATTGCATTTTTGCTTTCCTGTCATCGCTCGTTAAATACCGATTTGGATGTTTCTTTTGTAAAATATTAGGAGTACAAATAAGTTTCCGCCGTTTTATTGTAGATGGCGCGGCACGGAGTTTCGGTTAGCTTTCGCAGATGATAACCGGCTTAAAAAATAGTTTGGACATTCAAGAACAACATAACCTATTAATATCATTGATTTTATATTGGTAAAATATAATTTTTATAAGTTGAAAATGTCAAAATTTGAGCCAAGTAAGCGTCATTTGCGGGAAATATTAGTTTACTTCTTTAATTTAAAGAAATCTGCTGCTGAGACGCATCGATTGCTCGTAGAAGCATATGGTGAGGTTGCTTTGAGTGAGAGAACGTGTCGAGAGTGGTTTCAAAAGTTTAAAAACGGTGATTTCGACGTAGAAGACAAAGATCGCAGTAGAAGGCCAAAAATTTACGATATGCTGTGTATTTGGTGGGATCAGCTAGGTGTAGTGTATTATGAGTTGCTTAATCCGAGCGAAACAATTACTGGAGCCCTCTATCGAACACAATTGATGAGATTGAGCCGAGCTCTGAAGGAAAAACGCCCTCAATACTATTCTAGACACGAAAAAATGATTCTTCTGCATGACAATGCTCGTCCACATGTTGCGGCTCTCGTGAAAAAGTACTTGGAAACACTTGATTGGGAAGTGTTACCCCACCCGCCGTATTCACCAGACATTGCACCGTCCGATTATCACCTGTTCCGGTCCGTAGCACATGCTCTGACGGCGCAGCGGTTCACATCTTATGAGGATACCAAAAATTGGGTTGATTCGAGGATAACCTCAAAAGACAAGGAGTTCTTCAGACGTGGGATTCGAATGCTGCCTGAGAGATGGGAAAAAGTGGTTGCAAGTGATGGGCAATATTTTGATTAAATTTATATTACCGTTCTTCTACAATAAATATTTAATTTGTGTTAAAAAACGGCGGAAACTTATTTGTACTCCTAATAGTAGGGTGTAATAGTAGGTTGAACGTGTTGAAGTCGGCTTTTTTCGATTTTTAAGTTTGTTATGTGATATATGTTTAAACTAGCTGACCGAGCCACGCGTTACTGTGGCTAACGTTTTTGTCATACGATATTATAATTTGCAATAAAATAATATTGCGATCATAAATTGAGATGTGAGCTATCCTATCTTTCAAGTTGGATCAAACTGCACACGGTGTACAAATTTGATACACAAAATCGGTTATTGTGATTAAACCATGATAGCTAGATAGATGTTCTTGCGGACTTTTTTGTAGGTCTTAATGGGATCTACAAACCCGTAGTACATCATTTTGTTCTATTGTCAATAGTTTTTGCAGCGCACGCAAAAATAGGTTTTCGATTTTACACCTTGTGTTACAAAATAGCAATTTACTTAGAGATCACTAATTTTGAAAAAAAAAAAATATAGCCTATAGCCTTCCTCGATAAATGGACTACCCAACACTGAAAGAATCATTCAAATCGGACCAGTAGTTCCAGAGATTAGCGCGTTCAAACAAACAAACAAATTCTGCAGCTTTATAATATTAGTATAGATTAGTAGGATGTACCGTCTAAGGGTGAAGCATAAGGGATGAAAGTAGTGAAGTCGGTGTTTTTGATTTTAATCAGTCACTTGTGTATACAGTTAGTTACGCACACTTCGCGCAAATACTACGCACCAAACAAATTAAGAAGTTCACCAAACCACTTGATAATAGGAACGCACGAATGGAAGCTACAAAACCAGGTGCATTGTTTGACACTTGCTATGCGTGCTATTCGTGCTATTCTGCATGGTAGGTGATAGATGACATGCTCTACCGCTTTGTTATGTTGCAAATAGCAAGGATACAATCACACCAACAAAATTTTTTGAGTATAAAACATTGACTAGCCTCACGGCTCAGCTAGTAGTAGCTCTACCTTCTGCGCTGTAGGTAGTTGGTTCCATTCCCACCAAGGACAAACATTTGTGTGAAGAACATAGATGTTTGTTTTGTTAATAATAAATAAATAAATATGCATGGACATATTTCACACAGCGCCATCTGGCCCCATACTCAGCGTAGCTTGTAATATGGAAACTAGTTAAGTGATAGAATACATATAGTAATTTATTTTTTAAATACTTTCTTATAATACGTATTAACACCCAGACACAGAACAAACATTTATGATACAAATGCTTATCCTGGATGGAAATCGATGAATGATGAATGATATAATAATTATCTGGTTTCCATTCTACAATCTATTTTTAGTTTGGGTCTCGTTTAATGGCTAATAGTATAATAGTAACATACGTACGGAGCCGTTGAAAGTAACCAAAAAAACTGTGTTTTCAGAGATCTGTGCCACGCATCATCCAATATCCAAAGCTAATACCATTATTCGGTGCATTCACGCCGCAAGTCTCGAATCGCAACCGGCGCTACATATACTTCGTGAGGTTGACGCCTTCCGGCCTGCCTTTAGAAGACAGCGATGCCAACACAAAAGCCAAGATGTCGGAGCATTTACTCACGGGCATTACTACTGGGAAAGTGTTGATGAGTCTTGGTCTGCAGTTGAAAGAGGTATGGCTGTAGATGCCGACAAACGGGGTCTGTTGTTGCTGACCAGCACCGCTAGAAGCCAAGGGAGAATGATTGTACCCGTAGCCTCTGGCACGGTGCGAGAAGGAACACTAAAGAGTTGATGTTTATATTTTGTAGGGTGGACTGTATGATGGAGGGTTGAAAAAAAATTTGTTCCATGTTTAATATTTCTTCCAGAATATAATGTTAATTTTGCTTATTACCAAGGTGAAATTTCAGATATTACAGGTTATATGCCACCACGCTAAGGCTCGCTCGTTTTTTTTTTGAATGCGCGCCGCAATTCATATCCTTTGCATCCGTCACCCTGAAACGTGGATGTTAAGTCAAGTGCTTGTAATTTCACCGGCACCCACACCGTTCCACCGGAACACAGCAACGGAGTGCACCACTTTTTGGGAGCGGATTTCCAGGTATGGTGCTAGTACTTCCCCGGACCAAATCAGCACATTCTACTGCAACTTAAAAGTAACGTACGTTGGAATTGTCGCCTGTGAAAGACCCGTTTTTGAACACTTGACACGGACGAGATGCTTTGACAGTATATTATTCAAGTCTCAGACCTAAGACTGCTACTGAACTGACTGCAGATGGTGAAAAAGTACCTGCCAGAAATACAATTGAATATATAACCTCCTCCGTTGGAAGTCGATTGAAAAGTATCATCAAAATCGGGTTTGTAAAAAGTTATGCGTTATCTCACACCAATCAATGATTACTTATAATTTTCGTAGGTTACAAAATAATTCTCAGTGGTACATATTTTCTCATTTACAGGCTTTCATACCGCTGTTCACGAAACAGTTCCGTGAGATTACTGTGGTGAGTGCCGAATCCAATCAGAAGGCGATGTTTGCCAGACAGATATCTTACGCTGGTGTTCATCACAAAATGGATGAGACTGCCTCACAAGTGAGTAATTTTATAATATCTCTTCCCGGAATCGGCAATAAAGCGCGTACACACATCATCGAGTCTTGGATATGGCACACACTTTTCTCCCCTAGACGTGCAGGCTGTGGGATGCGCTTCCGCCGGAAGTTTTCCCCGAACGCTACGTCATGTCAGTGTTAGTTCTAGTAGACTATTTTGGTCTGGGAGTTCTTACTAACAACTTTTGTGCTACTTTTAGTTTTTTTTTCTTTGTATTTAAAGAATTTGACGTAACGTGCCACTACACACACAGCTTAAGGTACACCTCTGATGTTAAGTGTTTACCTCCGCCTATAACAGATGCAATACGAAAGGTTCTCCGGACGAACTTGGTATAAGTTCTACTGCTTCTTTGGGTTGCTTCTTTCGTACCACCCGAGTGCAGTTGTAGGTCCGGGGCACTTGTAGGACTCAAAGAGTAAAATTTTTTTTAATGACAATTCTTTTGTGAAACCGAAAATGCCCATAGACGAGCTATCTAACTATGTCCAAAGCTCTGTAATATGTTAAAAAAAATAATCATGCTTTAGTCCAATCAGAGCATTGGAAAATTTCAATGTCGACCATTTAGCGTTCTTTACCGGTGGTTAGAATTATTTTTTTAATTTATTAGTCTTTCTTGAACTGTTGTCTTTTTCATTTGCTTTGGCATTGCCTATATTTGTAATCATAGTTTCTTTGTTTTTCAAGGTAAATTACTTGAGACCTTCCGACTACCGCAGAATGTCTAATATTGCAAGAGGAGAAAACGCAGAGAGGAGGTAAGTCGCTATTTATATTATTAGAAAGCTACATTTTCTTATTACTGTGAATAAATTTACCTCTTTCTATTTGGACTCTTTCTAGGATGAAAAATATGCGTTCTGACTCACAATCATCAATAAAACAACCACGTCAGATGAAGAGTATATCTACGCTAGATAAAGTAAGTAACTCTTTAAATTACACGCGCATGAATGTTACATCTCTTCGTAGTGACGGTATATTATATTTGTCAGATAAAGATATGTTCAGAAAGTAAACAGGTAGTCGACTCTGACCTTGACGCTTATAAGCTCCTTTGCTGGCAGTCGACGCAAGAGGTGGTGTTTGTATTCTCTATAGGTTTTTTTTCTCTCTCTGTTTGTTTTTAACTCTATCTGTTTGTATTCTCTATATTACTTCGTGTTAATTTAGTACACCAGATGTTCCCAAAAAGCACTAAACAATGCAGACCAGTGCTGATCTGCACTGGTTTTAAAGGGACCTACATCTATTTTCTTGCATTTATTATTTTTTTCTTTTGTTTCAGTCATTCTTGATTATTTATAAAATTTATCAATATCACTTTCATGTGTTTGTGTGAGTTATGATAGAAGCCAGCAAAATAGATCGGGACTTTGCGGTTGTTCACAATAAAATTTATCATTGTTTTAGGTATTGCACGATTTCGAGCCGATACAGACAGACAAACAGAAATCCACAGCAGATGAAGTCACTAAGGATATCAAGGACCTTGTGGGGATTGTGGAGTGGTATTTATATTCTGCTGATTATCCGATTGCCTTATCATCGTTTAATGTTAAAGAGGCTAGCACATTTCTGGAAATAAATAGTTTTTCATAGTGCCAAGCCGGTGAACGCCCTACCTGATTGTAACCAGTTAGCGTAGCTTATTGACGTTTTGCGCGGTTCATAAATTCTGTCGCATCCCTATTTAATATAAACATGTTTTTACATATGTTTTTACGACATCATTTTAAATCATTGAAATTCTCAGCTCTTTTCTACTATATACTATATTGCGGTCAGCAAAGCAGTGCGGGCCAAAATAAGTTAAATAAAGACTTAGGACTCGGCGAACTTATCGACGATAAACAAAGCGTCTTAGCTTCTTTGTCTTTTTAAAATGTAGGCAATGAAAATCTCGGATTTTGTTAAAACGGTACGCAGGTAAAGCATGGTTCTTTCTTATAGACCAATTCTTATTTACTTTGATTAAAATTACAACTATCAAAAATTATAAATTATATGCTCACAACTGAAGAAGTGAGTATATGTACTCGAGGATCTAGCGTGGGCATTATCGTTCATCATTCATGGTTTGGCTTGGAGGCCTAACTGAGATGTGAAACAAAGATTATTAATAAAAGTAATACGCACGTTGCTGCCTCGAATAATAATGCATTAGCCACTTAAAAAGTAGGCCAGAATTAGAACTGAGCTAACGAAGAATCGAAAATAGTTTCCAACTGAAAATATTATTACTCACGTAATAATCATCCATACATTCAATATTTCTATATTGGATTCATATAGAAACGCTAAAATCACACTACACTTCAATATGGCATTTAATTCCCAGGACAATAGAACACATTGAGGGCGAGATCCAGCTCCCAATGCCGAATATCCCAATGCTGACAGATGAAACCATCCGGATCGCCTTCGTTGACCCAGAGTTAACGGCGCAGTTGGAAGAAGCCATCATGATGTGGCAGTCGCATATCGACACTACTATTGCTGCTTGCTTGGGAAAGGTAACATAATTTCGAAGTTGTTATAGTATTTACTTTATAATAAAATGGGAAGTGTTACAAATTTGACGAGTTTATATATGTCTTTAGTTGATCAACTTCTGTGTGACTCCAAACTTTTTTCGTTTAGGTCTATAGGTTTTTCTTCGGACACGTTGTCATTTACTCGCACTAGTAAACGTATTGGTGCACATATAACGTGTCTTAGGAAAGCCACATTATATGGACACATGTGAAATTAGTCATTTTTAATTTTTAATTTATTTGAGAGATTTTATTCTTTGCCATGTTTGGTTGAAGTTGGTGCGGTCAGTTTAGGCGTGGAATGACTGATTCGCAAAATGGTATACGAGTCTTAAAAGGACTCGTTTCGAGGATTATCAACTCTAATATTTTTTACTGGGATTTTGCTAGGGAACAAGTTGTAGCGTGTAAAAAAATGTCTCCCACTACTTAAATCGTCTGATAAAGACGCATAAGGCTAATGGTGATTTTCAAACTGGAGTTGGTGTTCATCTCATAGCATAACATAATGATGAGCTCGATCGAAGAATACGTACAAAAAGAAAAGGCGTTATACTACACAGGATGTTTAAGATATTTTTGATTTTGTTGTTAATTTCCCAGACTCGAGAAGGGGACGGACCGGTTGCCGAATACAAGTACTGGCGAGAGAGGGATGCAGAGATATCGCTGCTTGTAGAGCAACTGAAACAGCCGATGGTGGTCAAGATATTGAACTTGCTGCAAAGATCTGGCTCCACTTACCTTGAAGTAAGCTCTGCATTGCAAGCACTATTGTATAAAGTTATTTGGGATCCGAAATCTTCGTACGTACCTACGCGTTTCCACGCGCAGATTTTACGCCACGTTCCGGGTCGGTTTTCTGTACCTAACCTGTATCTTTAGACCGACTACTGAGTATTTTGAACGTACATAAAATTAATATTATTCGAGCTCTACGCCCTATTGTACATTAACGGACCCCATTGACGCTATATTCAACTTTTGAATAAATCTGAAAAAGCAAAATACTGAACATAGATTTCCTTCAAAACACAAGATTGAATTCCTATTAAATTTAATTATCTTTTTGATTAAGATATCACACGATTTAAAAAATTTTAGAATTCCACGCGGACTAAGTCACGGGGAACAGCTAGTATATGATTAATTTGTTACAGGGTTTCAAGAATTATAAAGAAAAACTGCTGGAGCAGTATAATTTAGCTGGGGATAACCTGAAGTTTTTGTCCACACTTATGCGTTTCTTTACAGTAAGTATCCCTAGTATTGAAATTATAAATATTTTGTGGCCGTGCTACTCTTACGTTCTCACGTCAGTGTAACTCACAAGGCGGAAAATGACTCATCGAGGCCCTGCCCTGCCGAGGTTTACCTGAAAAGTAAAGCCTGTTTTTAGGGTTCCATACCCAAAGGGTAAAACGGGACCCGAATACTAAGACTCCGTTGTCCGTCTGTCTGTCTGTCTGTCCGTCTGTCTGTTAGTTATAAGACGCAGAGGTATGAGTGTGTAAACGGTTTTTTTTAACTGAACAATTCGTCATGTTCGTTTCAGATAATCGAAGACGATACACCCCTTCAGCAAGTGATAGACATGCTTCCAGAACTGGTGGAGAGTTTGTACATGATGTGGGTTCTGTCTAAGGGGTTTCGTACGGATGAGAGTATGGTACCGCTCCTATCGAGGATCAGTTGGGCGTTGTCTAACAAACTGGAGAGGTTCCTCAACCTTCATAAACTTTTCGAGTGAGTGTTTTTAAGAATCAGACGCTGTTTGTATTTGATTTTGCTTCATGACAGTCTGTTTTTCACCCGGAGTTGTTGGTTTAGTACTAAACTAGGTCCTGGCGGTCAGATTATTTAGGAATAATTTATTTACTAAAAGGAATTGTTAGTCAGGTTATTAGCTGAAAAAGCCATGGCGATGATTAAATGTGATATGTGACGTCTGCGTTTCCACAATAGTGGAAAGTGGTCCAATCAGCTTCTGCCTCACTCTACCAATACTACTTCTCTTGTAAAAAGTGTCAATCTTGTATGAAAGAGTTGCATTTCGATAAATATAATTGAAGTGTCCGCTTGCAACGAGAAAATAACATATCTTACTAAACGCATTTGAAAGTTTAAATAAACCATATTTTTTTTGTCTGTCTGATCTGTCCGGCTAATCTCTGACACAGCTGGGCCAATATTTACAGGACTTTCAATCGCAGATAGCTGTTATAAGGGGTAACTTAGGCTGAGCATAAATTTTATATCTCGGGTCCAGGATTTACACCAACACACAAAACAAACAGTATTGTGTGTTAGTGGATATCATGCAACCTGTATAATATCAAATTTTTTAAAAGATATTATATTCTATTCCTGTGCCACGGAATCGTGGGTGTGAATGCGTAAGATTGTTTGCCTGTTTGTACGTAGTATTACCACAGATATAATAATACTATACTAGTAATTACTAAGTATTATGTTACCGTACCTAAAAGTAGTCGCCGTCTAACTGATGGTGACCCCTTTTTTTTTTTCGCCCCCCCCCTTGGGGACGTTGGACGTGTTATGCCGGATTCTTACCGGCTAAAAACCCCACGGTCCCTTCTAGACGCCCATTGCTGGGGCTACGGGAACGGCTTGCACTCTTCCGCGGCCCCAGCGGCGTTAATCCTCAACTGATGGTGACCCTACGCAATAATACGCATTTTTTTTTAAATAATATTACAGAAAGCCTAACGAAGAGGTTCTCAGTTTGTCCCGCGCTGGTCACAAAATATTAGAACTCTGGCACACGTTGTACAAGCAAACGCGACGCAACATCGAACTGAGTGGCAAAGGGGCGCGATGGGAGTTCGATCAACCCCTGCTGTTTACCACTACAGACTACATAGCTACCGTTTCTGAGGACTTGAGCAAAGTAGTACAGGTAAAAGTAAAAATAGTGTTCAATTGATTGATTCAATTGATTCAATTGAATAACATAGGCGGATGAGGGTTATTCCATATGTTTGAGAAGCAGTTAGCTTGTTGATAGCTAATCCACTACCGTTTTTAACATTTACTGCATATCTGCATCGAAGTTTCTATCTAGGCTTAATTATGGTGATTTCGTTTATGGTCCCCGCTTACTGTCAAGGATATCCCGCCTTATTCAGAGAGTACAAAACTCATACTTTAAATTCTGCTACTCAATACTCAATACTAATAATCTTCGATCGAAAGTTTTAAAACCTTGTGAAATAATGGTCCAAGGATTGGATATATTTGTTATTTTTTTATCCTCGTATTTTACAGGTCCTAATAGACTTCGAGCGCATCTTCGGCGTGGAACTGAAGTCGATCATCAGCGACCCGACGCAAATCGACGACGTGCGCAAACGTGTCAAGAACCTAGTCTACCCCATCCGGACCATAGACTTTAACGTGTTTGTGTTCGATAATAAAGAGAACTGGGACGTTATTATGGGAGATTTCTGGAACGAGGTGCGATATTTGGAAGATGAAGCGAAGAATTATATCAACTCGAGTTTTGCGAACTTGAGGTATTAACATGTTTTAAGCTTATGTATTACGGATAATCACGTATCCCCTAAATTAAGCAAAAGATGCAACCTAAATTAAAACTTATTATTCGTGTTACCGAGATATTTACCATGATAACGGTAACACGAATAATAATGTTCATAACCGTGATAGTTTAAAAAAAACTTGTGCCAAGAACCTCTAAAAAATATTAAAGTCTGTTCTTAATGGCGATTGATCATTTCATTCGTTTGATAACTTTGTCCTTTGGCTTGTAGACATTATAATTATAATGCATCTCGCAGTTTAACTGATAATTACCAATGCAGTAATTACCAATTATTAAGTCAATCATATGGCAATGGATTGAGGCATTTTTTATGAAAACCAGAGGATGAGGAGATCCCCTATTTTTTTAGAAAATATGTATATGTTAAATTCCAAAAGTACTTAATTACATTTGATTATAACTTTAGTTTTGATTATACCTTGGATGATAATACTTTTATTCTGTAAATAGCGTACATTTTGATTAGGAGAGATTAATAGGGAGAGTTCTGGGACACAGCTAACGCTTTTCCAGGACTCAGGGCTTCATTTAATTAAAAATATCTTGTATGTGATGAAATGAAAATAATAAATTTGATTATTATTATTATTCATTCATTGACGGCGTGAAACATATATATGACTTTTGACTTTTGCTACTTCTAGATCTTCTGAAGAAGCGCTCACGGTTCTCCTCAAGTTTCTGGAGTTCGATGCTCGCGAGTCAATCCGCAAACAGCTGTCAACTAAATTTGACCTCGTAATGAGACAGTTCATCAAGGAGATAACAGCTATCGAAGATAAATTTACTGTGAGTATAACCTGAAGTTCTTGGTACGTATTTTACTAACTAGTCTAGATATTTAGACGTCTGTTTTATTTCACCAAAAGGGTAAATTTCTCGGGTAGATGTCGCTAGTATCGAATTTACTTACATATAGGGTGTTCCCTATATGTAAGTTATTGTAATGATTTTTATCAATTTATTTTACAGCGCTTCCGCAAAAATCCACCTTTGCTGAGAAACCACCCGCCATTTGCTGGCGCAATCTATTGGGCACGGGCGTTATTCATCAAGATGAAACAACCCATCATGAGGTTTCAAAAGGTAAATTGTCTTAGTATACTTAATTGACTTGATAATGTAAGGTAAAGTAAATGTCAGAAAAAATTGCCAAACGTAAGCGTAACCATCTCGTTCTGTTCTTTATGGAGAGAATAGAAGCAGCAATCATATTCGGGTTGTCAACATGGGAAATTTTCATTGACAGTTCAGGGCCAACAACAAACTCGCCACCATGTTCTTCAAACCGGCATGTCATAGAAACAAACACTGGTAATATGTGACATCTACGAATTAGGGCTCCCGTGGTAGAGCAAAGCTCAATTTCTCTTACTTGTTGAGAGTAAATCGGCTATCCCTATGGATATTTGCATTACCTATCTAACAAAGTATCAGACTCTAATCTAGAGTAAACCTAGACATCACATTTCGGAATGAATGATTTCTGCGCCGATTTCTAGACGAATTTGAATATTTCCAAAAACAAATACATATATAAAACATATATAAAAAAACTCGTCTCCAGGTGCCAGAGCTAAACGATTGTGAACAAAAGAAAGAAGCGTTCCTCCAATACAAAGCTTTCTCGAAAGTCATCAAGGAATATGAAGACAATAAGTACCAGGAATGGGTGGAGGGAGCGTCTAACTTTGTCGATAACATGATGAAGAAAAACTTACTGAAGGTTGTGTTCATGAAAGAAGATGGTGAGTTTACTTATTGTGTTTTTTTTCTAGTTGACATTTTGTATCCAATGAATAGCTGAATCTCTCCCTTCATACACATTAATCTCTTCTTTTTCTTATGAAGGGAATTAGAAAACATTACCAACACTAAATTTTTACCATATTCATATTCATCTTTGTTAAGTCGCTCGATCTTTTCGCTCACCGTGAAATTTGTCCTACAAACGCGATAAATCATCACTTATTATATCGTTTAGGGCTTTATTTTTGTTCATTAGATATTATTTTTTTATATGTTATTTTGTTAATTTGTTATTACTGACACAAATAATCAATTTTACAAGCTAACTCTATTGACGGAGACGGTAAGTAACTTAGTTTTATTTTTATGCTTATGTATTCATTCTGTCGTGGAACGAACAATTAGACGTAAATATTTTAATTACTGGCTTTAAAATAGAAGTGTACGTTTTAAATCCTCTTCGATTCAAAATAGTGATTCTGTAGCCCGGACGAATTTTATCTGCATTCTTCCTTGATATTTAAGTTTTTTTTTTGACTGTTTGTTGCACGCCTTTGGTGATTTGCTAGGAAGTATATGAATGCCATAATGATTTTCAGAACCTGCTCAATCTGGCGGGCGTGGAATGCAGCTGACCGCCGCAGGTCGTGCCCACGTTGCCAAGAAAAAGGGATCCAACGTGTCTCTTCGACCCGCAGACGTTGTTAACAAAGAAATCGCGGATAAGCGTCGCAGGGATAAAGCTTGTAAGTACTCGTCAACCGTTATTTGGTATGGTATTTTATTATTATTTTAGAATCATAGTAACTGAAGTCACTCCTTATAACATCAGCTATCAGTTTTCAGAGTTTCAGAGATTAGTTACTTTTGCTTACAGTAATGCTGATGAGAATTCCCGGACAGCACTATGAAAACGTTAGATCGCCCAGCTCTGTGTCTCTACTGGCTAAAGAAGGCTTGGTAAGTTAATGTGTATAATATTGTATGTATATGTATAATAAGTAACTTAATGTCAGTCTTAGCCCGGATTTCGGATTTGTTGGTTTAAGTCGTTGATTTAAGTAGTATTTTGCCCTGGCTGTTGGATAGTTATCGAATGGTTTATTTCACTGAAGCAAAGCTTTTTTGGCATTATCACAGTACCATCTAATCCCAAACCAAGCATGGCTTGAACTATGGGACCCAGATAACTGATAGCGGTAGTCTACTCGGATTGCTTTGATCATTTCTCGGAGTGAGTAATACAATGCGTCTTAGGTCTTATTGCATACTTGTAAGGGAAGCGTATTTTTATTACTGTTGATATGTGTAAAAGATAGCTTAGCATTAGACAGTTAATCTGCTGGTCTCGCTTACAATCAGATGTTAGTTAAAAAAACAGGTTATTTGGTATTGACACAAAAAAATAATTCTTACAGACTGATGTAACTTGGCGAGATTTGACAGTTCATAAGCTGATGCAGGAATACACTTTAGAATTCCAGCCTAACTTCGACAAGGATATATTTTTGGTCATCCATGAGGCTGAGTTAATGGAGCAGCTCGGTAAATACTAGTTGAGTTCAGTAGCTAGCTTCGAGATTTTTCTATCGCCTTTCAGGACACCGGAATCGAGTCCATCTTCATATTATCGAGCTTGTGAAGCGATCTGTGCGAGAAACTGAATTTCTCGAACAACCTGATTCACCCTTAGCATCATCCTTTTTAACTTACACGTGCAGCATATGCAATTGGCACCCTCCTGTATTCAGTCTATATGATATGGCCAATTAAATATATCAATATTTAAAGGTTAGACATTTTTGCGTTATCCATCAGTTTTAAGATTAAAAGTTCGCAAATCTGCCGTAGGTTTCGATCTACCCTCAAACATACGCAATGTGGCCATGCAACGCGCCCGCCTCTACTACGAACTAGAAGCACTAAGCGACGTCATTGCGAAGTATAATCATAGCACCACATCGCTAAGTCCTTCGGAAACCCATCTCATGAAGAAACACTTACTGGATATGGAAAGGCATATCCTGCCAGGTCTGACGCGGCTAACTTGGACTGCACTTGGGATAAATGATTATATCTTAGATATTACTAAAGGTAAGATATTCATAGCGAAGTACAATCACAGCTCCATCTATTAGTCCTTCGACAACCAATCTTATGAAGAAACAACTGCTGGATATGGGAAGGCATATTCTGCAACATCTGGCGGGACTCTGAGTAAAAATAAATTTTACAAAGGTAGTTCATAGGAGTTCATGTGATACCTCGTTTACAGGCGAAAACTCCCTTCAAGCTGTATATCAACAACTGAAGATGGTCGAAAAAGAGATACAAAGCCTGATCGATCAAGTAGAACAGTTCGATTTGTTCCCGCTGGTCCGCCCTCAAAACTATGTGGATCCTGAGACTGGTCTGCCGGATGATACTTGGATTTATCCTTGCAAGGTACGGCTTAGGCGAAGTCAATAATTTTTACCGCTTTTTTTTTCAGAATAGGGTGTACCTTTTTGATTAGAAGTTCTTTACAAAGCGAGGGGTGCTTTGAAAGGCTGCCTTTAATTTCGTGGAGTTAGTTACAAAGTGCGTCTTGTGGTCTTGAGTTTGTAGCATTACATTTTCCGGTTCTAGGGTTTCCACTAAAAAAGTAATATAAATAAAATACAGTTTAGTACTTGATGATTCTCCGGTAACCCAAAGTAATGCATAAGCTGTATCCATTTCCAGACATACTTTGTAGAAGTTGAAAATGAGCGCCTCGAACGGGTCGCGGCCCTTTCTCGGATCTATGACCGGGTTGGACCCATTCTTATGAAGCTGGAGTACCTTATCCTCGGGACCAGCTCCGGCAAGTCTGCCGTCATGAATGCATACTATACTTACTGGGAGAAAAAGATATTCAAGTGTCTTGTCACGTGAGTATTTCACATCAGCTGTCAGCTTCTAACACACAACATTACTCATAGTTCAAAATTCTTCGTAACTCTCGCCGGAAGTACACGGCATGGCAATTTAGCTCAAAATGGTATTCTTCGCCCTCAATCTGCAAATGCAAGGATGTCGTTTGGAAAAAAAAAGCTTGTAGTTGTGTAACCCTAAAGAATTCTAACGTATTTTTCAGGTTTACACTTGAGAATCTGGATATGTTCCAAAAAATGCTCAGTGACAAAACGCCGATGTTCCAAGTGGACGCGGTCTTAGTTCCGCCCGATATCAGCATGCGGCCCACTGCCCCCGAAGTGTGCAATATACTCGGATACAATATCAAGCATTTTCTGAACAGGTAGCCGGACTATTTAGCGAGAGGACGCATTATTATACCCTTGACTAAAAAGAAGGGTTTGACGGCTGCTTATATCTGTCTGTCTTTGTTTTTGTCTGATACTGTGAACATGTATTCGATTTCAGATTGACTACGTTCCCTCGTTGGATGAAGCAAACTTGCCTGCCCTGCCCGCCTCAACGCATCGCCGAAGCGACCGGCAACGAATTCTACGTCTTCTCATTCTTTGAAGACATTCTAAGAGTGGTGTCGATTAATGACATCACGCTGCTCATTCAAGATACCATATACCGCCTCACGCAGGATATCAACGTTTATGTGCAAAAGTAAGCTTTACTTTTTAGTACTCCTTATCATTTGTGTCTTGGGTAGAGGAGTAGGACCTGAGTGGTTTTGCTGCTGTTAATGGGCGGCGGTAACAACTAAACTTTAGGTGGACCTTCAGAACGTCCTGTCACTAAATTAACAACAGTTAACGCACTATTAAATTATAAAGTTCATTTTTGCCTTTTTATGGAACACTAAAAACCTATTACAACAATTTCAGATGGCAGAAATACCAACATCTCTGGGCGTTCGACAAAAATTTGTCTTGCGAGAAATATATTCAAAAGTACGAGCAAATTCAAAAATACGACGAGAAATTCTTCTATTTCGAAGATATAATTTCGGATTTAAACGATCACTTAAAATTCGTTGACGTAGGCGCCATAAGAGTGAACCTGCGACCAGTTATAAAGCAGGTGCAAGATCACGCGCAGGAGTGGAAGAGCATACTTGGGAATTGCGTAGCTTCCAAGACTAGAATGAATATGTATGATTTGAAGAATCAAATTGAGGTGCGTTGGGTCATATAATGTTTAAGTTTATTAAACACTTAAACGCCTATAGTCTGTTTCAAATCCCTAGAGAAATTAGAGCATTGCTCCCTGGTATTATGTTAGCGCCGAAACGAAGCGAAACTGTCGCTTTCGATTATTTATGTATCGTTTCCCTGTCGTTTACGCGTCTAGCGCGTTATGTGGTACAAGGCGGGAAGTGAGAGGCGGCAAACCTGTTGCGAGCTATCGAACGGACAATAAAACAAATTCAGATGAAAATTAATAAAACAACATCTTTTAACTTTATAATTAACTTTGCTTGTAGTCAAAATAAAGTTTGTAGTCACTGCATTTTGCTCATATATTTACAATTTTTCATAAGTACTTAGTAGATAGCAGTGAGTAGTATGTACTGGACCAGTTCATGATAGATGTATCATGAACTGGTCCAGTACCTATTATGAACTGAACCGAAAGTTCAGAAGATTGTTCGGAGTAGATTATTCTTTGTTTTCTACTATGTGCCTTGAAATTCAACATTCAAATTCATCCAAAGATCAAAATAATAAAAAATCCGATTCAAACACAAAAACTCGTAATGAAATTTAATTACGGTTTTCTATAATTATATCGGCTACCGTGCAAGACGGCTTTAAAATAGAATTGTTGGTGATGACGTTATCAACTATGAACCAAGCAATAATCTGTTTCGAAAATTTCGACAGTCTGTTGCCAACGTCCATACCACGTTGAAAACACCGGTTCTCGTCCGATCACCGAAGTTAAGCAACGTCGGGCGCGGTCAGTACTTGGATGGGTGACCGCCTGGGAACACCGCGTGATGTTGGCTTTTTACTCTCACATTTTTATTTTGTAACTGTTTTTTAAGAAGTTTTTCACTACTATTCCATACGAATGTTTTATTTACACCATTAGATTTTTTGGTATTTTTTTTTTTTCCGGCTTTGTTATACCTATACCACGTAGGCGGTAATCCCTGCCCATTAAAAAGCTATAAGAAGGTCCATTGTATTATTAGCAAGAACCCATCATCTCAGAAACCGACCAGACGTTATTAAGATTAAATTATTAAGGAGATTGTTAAAGTTATTGACCAATTAAAAATAATTGTTAAATTAAGAGATAAATAAAATACAATATAGTTGTCGTATTCTACATAAAAATTGTAGTTACATTTGATTTTTGTTGGGTTTCCTACTTGTTTTTAAGTACATTTTGTATAAACTAGGAAAATTACCTACATACAAACGAGAATATTTTTATTTACAAAATGCACAGAAAACAATAGATCTATCGAAAGACCAACTCAAACTCATTTATTCCATAAGATCTCAAGATCTCGTAATCATATATCGTTGCGTATGTTGTTTATTACCTTACTAGCGACCCGCCCCGGCTTCGCACGGTTGTACAGTGTTTGTCGTAATACATTTCCGTGGTACATACATCATTTTAATCTATCTCATAAAGTTAAGCCAGCATTAGCAATGTAAGCGCCCAAAAATATGTTTTTACGACTTCATTACAAAGCATTGAAATTATCTACTTTATTAGGTATGCCTTTTATCTACTAACCCTCTATTAAAACAATACGATAGTAGGGGTCAATAGTTACAGCTCCGTGGCTTAGTTGGTAGTAGCCCTGCCTTCGAAGCGAGGGGTCCCGGGTTCGATTCCCGGCCGGGGCACACTTTGTGTGGTGAGCATCAAGTTTGTTCTCGGGTCTTGGGTGTTTGTCTTTTGATTGTGTTTTTCATGTCACCTGCGTCACAGGGAATCTTAGAGCATGGGTATGAGTGTGCAAAAAAATGATGGTGAAAACTGCATCAACATCCGTTGCGTGATTTAGGAATTAGACACCGCGTTGGCAACACCTCAAGTATTGCTAGCGTCTATAGGCGACGGTAGCCACATACCATCAGGTGGGTCGTTAGCTTGTGTGCCTCATCATTCACATTAAAAAAAAAATAGTGGATAAACAGACGCCGAAAGCGATAGTAAAACGAGTCACGCGGTCTTATAGCTAAGTTTGGCGCTTGAATCCTGTCATTTCACGTTGCAGTCGCTCAAAATGACAATGAATATGAACATCAAAGGGCTGGAGGACTTCAAGCTGGTGATGGCGACGATAACGCAAGTGCAGGCGATGACCATCACCGCGGAGGTCAAGTTCCGCGGCATGCAGGAGATGTTCCACATGCTGCGACAGCATGGGCTTGACGTGAGTTGGTTACCATCTCAAATTGAAGTTTTTTAATATAACTAGCTGTGGCTGGCTAACACTGCACTTTTCCGGGATCAAAAGTAGCCTGTGTTAATCCAGGGTATAAGCTATCCTTGTATCAAATTTCATCCAAATCCGTTGAGCCTTTTGAGCGTGAAGGAGTTATAAATACACCCACGCATATTGTCTTTATAATATAAGCGTGATAACTACCACATAACTTATAATATAAGCGTGGTAACTAGTGATAACTAGCAGCCTGCGGTACTGACCTCAGACTCTGACGTATTGGTCCAGCCGTTCTAGAGTTTTGTGATTGGCAACACATTCAGCCTTTCATTTTTATTTTATTTGATTTTATTTTATTTTATTTGACGGCTCCGTGGCTTAGTTGGTAGTAGCCCTGCCTTCGAAGCGAGGGGTCCCGGGTTCGATTCCCGGCCGGGGCACACTTTGTGTGGTGAGCATGAAGTTTGTTCTCGGGTCTTGGGTGTTTGTCTTGTGTTTCTGTGTTTGTCCATGCCATCTGCGACACAGGGAATCCTAGTGCAGAGGTATGAGTGTGTTAACGTTGTTGTTGTTGTTGTTGTTGTTATTTATTATAGTAATTATTTACTCATGTAGTGGTTGGTAGTCTTATGATAGTGGGTTCGATTACCACCCGGCTCGTACATTTTTGTGATGAACGCAAATGTATGTTTTGTGAATGTGTATTTGTATTATTTTGTAATACAATAAAAATGGACTGTCATCATAAGGCACCTATATACATTACAAAAATACATACCGACATATTGAGAACGTCCTTCTATTTTGAAGACAGTATAAACAGTATGTTATGACGTCATCCATTTGTAAGAAACAAGGCCTGAACTGTTCCAAAGCTTTCGGTTCGTATTTGCCAACGTCCATACCACGTTGAAAACACCGGTTCTCGTCCGATCACCGAAGTTAAGCAACGTCGGGCGCGGTCAGTACTTGGATGGGTGACCGCCTGGGAACACCGCGTGATGTTGGCTTTTTATTTATATTTTGACTTACTTCAGGAGGATTCATGTTTTATGTTTTTGTATTTTTGGTACCTTCTTCTTTCGT
Organism: Aplocera efformata; assembly: GCA_921293045.1. NCBI lineage: Eukaryota > Metazoa > Arthropoda > Insecta > Lepidoptera > Geometridae > Aplocera > Aplocera efformata. The sequence goes on from OV121055.1 coordinate 5,837,552, forward strand.
GTCGATGAAATAAACTTTTTTATAACCTTCGCTATGGTTTGGTACGTACTAGATTTCCTCGACAATTGTGAAACGATTTGGATGATATTTTTTATTTAATTGGGTGTACCATAAAGGCGGTTCCAGAAAAATCATGTATACATTTTATCTTTAAAAGTGACAAATCCTACTACTATTATAAAGGCGAAAGTTTGTAAGTATGGATGTATGGATGTTTGTTACTCTTTCACGTAAAAACTACTGAATGGATTTGAATGAAACTTTACCACAATATAGCTTATACATCAGAATAACATATAGGCTACAATTTTTGAGGTTTCTATAAAATCTATATATATAAAAGAAAGTCGTGTTTGTTACAACACTTATAACTCGAGAACGGCTGGACCGATTGCCATGGTTTTTGATTTGTTGGATTTGTTTTCGTCCCGAATAGCAGAATAACTATTAAAACATTGGAAAATTAACGAAAAAAATTAAATCAATTTATCCCCGTATTCTCCACGGGAACGGGAACTATGCGGGTGAAACCGCGGGGCGCAGCTAGTATGGAAATAAATTATTAAAGTCGATTTATTTCATATAGCACAATTAGCAGAGATATCGGAAAACAAGCACACAAAAAAATATATCGGTGAATTGAGAACCTATTATGAAGTTGATGAAAAATAATAGTTGGCAGAAAATGACATCAATAAATTTATAAAAAATACGCTTGAACTGTTGCAACAAATTAAACTTGATATCGCCAACGTCCATACCACGTTGAAAACACCGGTTCTCGTCCGATCACCGAAGTTAAGCAACGTCGGGCGCGGTCAGTACTTGGATGGGTGACCGCCTGGGAACACCGCGTGATGTTGGCTTTTTGAATATTTTTTTTTTATTTGTGTTCTTGTTCTTACTACTTACGAATAAGCAACCTTACAGTTTTGTATGTTTTATTTTTAAGGTGTCTTTGGAAGACGTGGCCTTCGCAAAGAGCCTAGAAGCATCCTGGGGTAACCTCTACCAGACTTCTATCTTCCGTGGGAATACTCTCGAACAAACCAAAGAGAAATTCTCCAAACTGAACGTGGTCGAGATATCGAACTTCTTGCGGGAACTGGACGAGTTTGTTGAGAAATTCGACAATGAGGGTCCGGCCATTGTGGGAGACGATATGGACAGAGGAATGATCCTGATGGAGGTAATATTCTATGCACATTATCTAATCCATTCATTTTTACCGATGCCTTCACGGAGCTGGCGGCAAACCTGATATCAAGTGGATACCGCCGCCTATAGACAACAACGATACGACTGAAGTATGAGAAAGTCGCATTGCGTTGAGACGGAGATGTGATGCCTCTTAGATGTGATGTCAGTTCTTCTCCGTATGAACTTGGCACAAGTTCTATTGCTGGTTTGGGTTGCTCCTCTCGCACTACCCAGGGGATACATGTAGGAACTATGAACCTACATGAAACGCCCTAAATAGAGATTTATATAAATTGAAATGAAATACTGTTCATTTCATTTATATAGATTTTACTGACATTGCTGCTAGCCCATATTAGGATTTAATGGAAAGAAAATTGGAAGCTTTGGAAAAACTATATGTAGTTTTTCTTATTACTTGTTACTTGGATTTCTGGCAAATGGTAATGTGCGCAAATATTAATATCCCTGTGCTCAGAACGCGTTCACCCACATGCAAGTTTTGTGTTCATACATACAAAACTCGTGACACTGTGTTATTTGTCTTCAATTGCCAACAAATAATCTTCCAATACATTTAACATGTTTTTACATGTTTAACAGGCTTGTCCTTTTCCTATTATTTTTTTGTTATAGTCCAGCGTTTCACGGTCTTCACTCTGTCGAAGATGTTACACGTTTTCAATGTTGAATTTTCTCTCAGGAATACACCAAATACTTCGACGAGCTGGAATACCGTAAGAAGATGCTGCAAGCCGCGGAACAACTTTTCGACAATCCCTTAGCAGATTTCTCCAATTTCAACCGAGCTAAAACCGACTTCATTGCTATGGATCAGATATACAAAATATACAAGGCGCAGAAGAACGCACGAGAACTCTGGGCTAAGACGTTATGGGTCAATCTCAACCCGCAAGCTCTGGTCGATGGCATCGAACAGTTCTTCAAAGAGTATAGGTAAGTTAATAATGGATGAATTAATACTCAATCAGCCGATACTTTGGTTATGCTTTATAATGATTGGATCAATACCTTGTCAGCTGATATTTTATATGCATGCAATAGCTTTTTGCCGGCGGCTTCATTCGCGTTATTGTTTTATTTCTGAACTAGCTTTTCTCTCGAACTTCGTTTCACCGGCCATAGATTTTTCCGCGCATATGACCACTGCCCCGGCTTCCATAGATTTAGAAAATAAAATATATAATAAATATATAAATATGTTGATAATGTAATCTTCTAAAGGAGAAACAGTTAATAAAATCGTGGCAGTAGTTTTTGAGTTAATCCATTACAAAAAAGAAATCTTTCCTCTTGATAATATTAGTGTAGATGAAAGGTGTCCTTTTCTGTACAAACGTGTATTCAAACTTGTATATCATATATTATTCATACATAGAACAAACATCTATTTTCGTCACACAAATGCTTTTCCTGCGTGGGTATCGAACCCACGAGCTACAGCGCAGAAGGCAGAGTTCAGTCCAGTCAAATGATTGCGTTTGTTCTCAATACAAAGATATTCTTGTAACTCACACTTATATTAATAATTTCAACATTAATATTTGTTCTATAGGAAACTACCTAAAGCGGTGCGTCTAAGCAGTACAGGGTTGATGCTAGATCTCAAGATGAAGCAGTTCAAAGGAGTCGTCCCGTTGATGGTGTCTCTCAAAAACGAGGCGATGAGGGAGCGCCATTGGAAAGAGTTGATGGTCAAGACAAGTAAGTGTCGAGATATTATCAGTTCAATGAACATGCCTCAATGGTAATGGCCATTTTTCTACACTTTATCTAGACTCTTAATCCCATCACCACCATGAATCACTCAACAATATTCATAAACAAATAATATATTGTACAATATAATAATATTCATGCACATTTTGTACAGCGCCATCTAGTATACTTATTTTACTGTGGGAATCATATTACTTAAAGAATAATTATATAGTATGTTTTTATGTTAACACATACATATAATATATATGCCTATCTCATGAATAATAATATAATAATCCATATATTTCAGGCAACATATATTATTAATTACCTATATATAAATTTCCGCCATTGTAGTGACACAATGGCGAAAATATTATATAATTAACGGCAGAGCAAAAGTGTCCATTACAGTATTAATAATTTTTATATTGTACAGTAAATGGCCCATTAGGAAAAACCTTATACTGCCGATTATTAAATTGGGCGATAAGTCAAAAACTGTTGTTTGGTTTGAATTATTAAATAATACGTTACTTTACTCGCCTTGTTTGTATCTTGTTTGAACAGATCAGGACTTCGACATGTCACCGGAAAGATTCACGTTGGAAAACATGTTCGCTATGGAACTACACAAATATCTGGATGTCGCCGAAGAAATCGTTAATCATGCTATCAAAGTGAGTCATAGATTGTTAATCTATATTATATGTATTATCTATATTAAACAGAAAATTTAAAAAAAAACTATGTATCTGTCACCTAAGTGCGATTCGGAATTCACACCGAGGGCTCTGTACCGCCGATTGTATTTAGGATATTTATCTGCTAATGACAAATACTTAGTTTTAGATAAAGTTTTAGGCCGCTACAGCATATTATAAAAAAAATACTACCCTTTAAAAGTAGGGCAGACAAACGTTGTTGGCTAACTCCCGACAACTGGTACCTGGAACCCTCTACCCAGGTGCGGGAACCATCGCACCTATGTAACGGCCATTAATCGGCTTTGGTTGTTATACATGATATACCTGCAGCTCTTGTACGGAACCCGAAAAAATAGCAGCTTCGCTTTCGTCTAGTCCTAAATTTAGTTTGACGTCTACAGTGACGTGATTGGCACTATTATGCTTCGGTTTCAGGAACTGGCTATAGAGCGTGGCGTGAAGGATGTACAAGAAACCTGGGCGGCCATATCGTTCACGGTTCAGCGGCACTTCAACCGTGGTGAGGACCGAGGGTATACCCTGAACCCTTGCGACGAGATCGTGGTCAAACTAGACGACGACGGCATGTCGCTACAGAGCATGGCGGCTTCACAGTAAGTGACGTCAACATCAGAGTCTTTGGGTAAATGTCAGAAATAATAGGAATGTGCAAGCGACTTGTAAATAATGATCTATCCTTTGCTACCTTAGCTTGCTGCTTTTACTCGAACCCTTTCGTAACTCTCATCAGGCACTTTCTAGGCAGTAATCCTCATTTAGCGCTTTCTCTGATTGGTTGTATACTATCGCGACTGGCTGTGTTGTTGGCTTTGACAACTCTACGCTGACATACGAATATCGGGTGTGACATGCAATACAATTTAATGGATTTGTTATTGGCGTATATCGAATAGCCTATTCAGAAATTTATGTATTTGACCTCGGTTCGGCCACCTGTGACAAGTTCGTTCCTTTTCTACTAATGAATGGCATCAAGAAGAAAACCGTTTAACGCAGTTGTATCTTCCTAACTGTTCTTTCTATATCATTCATTTCAGATTTATCGGACCGTTCCTTAACTTGGTACAGACATGGGAACGCCGCCTCTCTCTGATATCCGAAATCATTGAAGAGTGGCTGGCAACGCAACGGAAGTGGCTTTACTTGGAGGGTATATTTGTTGGCGGCGACATCAGAGTCCAACTCCCAGAGGAAGCCAAAAAGTTTGACGACATTGATAAAGTTTTTAGAAAGGTACCGTAGTATTCGGATCTTAATTTTAAACAAACGTCTTGGCAGTGCCTTGACTAGTCTTTGCGCCCGGAGCGTGCTTGTATAACTGTGACTATTGGGAATTATCTAAAAAAATTCATGACCTAAAACGTGGTCTAGTCACATCTGCGTCTAGCCACCGATGGCAACGCCCCAGTTACACACTATTTTTTAGTTAAGTCGATTATTAAATTATTTAATGTACCTGCCATTTTACGCAATAATAATTAACAATAAAGGGGGGGGGGGGGTTGATAACGATATATACTAGCGGTTTTAATCGCCAATCGATCATTATTTAAAACAATGTTATTATGCCGATTTATTATTTTTTCTGTTTTCAGATCATGATAGATACAGCGAAACGCCTAAACGTGGTCGACTGTTGCACCATTGGTGGCAGGCTGGAAGAGTTTATCAATTTGGGATTAGGGTTGCAAAAGTAAGTATCGATTTTCAATTCTACGTTCTGTTGCATAGTAGATCAACAATGTCAGCAAAAAAGTCCTAATAACGTATTTATATTTTGCCCAATCTAACGAAATTAGCTTTCAAAGTCCCCTTTTCGCTGACTTCACGATATGACAGCATCATAATATTGTGGACCAGTGAATTTTATCTATTCAAATGTAGGCCTGTGGTCTGGCCTATAAAACTATTGTACACACTTTTCGAAGTTTTGAATTTAAAGATCGACGGTACACACAAGTCTCGCGTGCTGCTCGCAGCGCGCTAGACTTATGTTGTAATAGTATTAATATGAAATACATTTGTCTTGGAATGGTGAAAGACATTCATTTCATTGTTCTTGATGTGTGGGTTTACAATTCGTTAGGGTAGTGAGTAGGATTTGTGTCGGTCACTTCCCCTTGGTTAGGGTTAGAACAGACGTACGCTTAATAAATAAGACGGCTAATACATGGAAACTGATTGTAGTTGAGTTCAATAATGTTATATGCAATAGCGTGCGTGTAGGCTTCGCGATAGAGGGGTAGATTTTGCATTGGGTGAAAAAAATTGTTAACTTAATATGTAAGTATCTACAGGATAACTTTAGGCACTTCTTTTTTTGATCCTATTAACAAGTGTTGGACAACAACATATTGATTCTTAATTGTACTGTTGACTCATTTCAGGTGCCAAAAATCTCTGAATGATTATTTGGATTCGAAGAGGCGGGTATTTCCAAGGTTCTTTTTCATATCTACTGACGAGTTGCTGTCGATTCTTGGCAGCAGCGAATGCAGCTGCGTTCAGGAGCATATGATCAAGGTACTGTTCAGTTTCAATTTCTACGTTGATTGATCGCCTAGGTAACATTGACTCTAGAAACAAAAATAAATAAAATATCCCAAAATTCCGACTGCAAAATGTCAATCGATCTTTTATGGAAAATTGCATAAACTTTTATAAGAAGCTTCCTGAGAACCAAGATTTCGATACAAACATAAGACAAAACATGCGCCGGGTAAACTAGATACCTCGATATCAGATGGCGCTGCTTTGTAGTAGGTAGGATGTCAAAAACAAATTGCATGTCAATGTCAACATTGTTATTTCAATCAAGTTTTATTTAAAATTATTTACAAAAGCCGTAAAATTGCGCACCCAAGACGAAACAAAGACGAAGTGAGTTTTTTCCATACGCTTTTCCAACAATCAAACATTTGCCTGTGACATCAGCTGGGTTGTCAGCTCATTCAGTCACTTTGATCGCCTAAAATAGCGCTGCATTAATTTTTTCTATTTCAGATGTTTGACAACATCAGATCGCTAGACTTGTATGTGGATCACACGAATCGCCCAGTCGCTGCGAAAATGATATCCGCCGAAGGAGAGGTACGTATAATGCTAACGACGTAAAGAAGAAATATAAATAAGTGGCTGATTTAAAAATCGTGGAGCCACCGACCTCACTAGTTCCACCCCAGATTTTTCACTTTTAGGCGTGAAATCTTTTCATGAAATTTATATGTGAGCCTTTGAGGTGCTAATGAAGTAAAAATAACTCATCCAAACCGCCCCAAAATAGGCGCAGATGTCGCAAAAATACTCGTAGTATGAAACAAAACATCATGCGACAGCCCGAGATTAAGTTATACCAACGAAAATTACCAACAATTTCGATTATTGTGTATTTCGATAAATTACTTGCACTGAATTTGGAAAGAATATGTTTTTAATAGCAAACCGAGCTAAATGCATATATTATGTTAAGGTTGCCCAGGGGCACAGACGCCAACTTTCAATCTGAAGGTCGCTGGTTCAAACCCAGACGTGTACCAATTAGAATTTCACTAGACAAATTTATGTGCGCAATACTATGTTCTCGAAACGGTGAAGGAAAGCATCTTGAGGAAACCGGCATGTCTTGTAACCAAAAATTCGAAGACATGTGAAAACTATCTATCCCGTCAAAGCACATTCACTCTCAATTATCGAGAGTAGGCAGTGAGGCATCGAGGTGTCCCTGCAGTGGGAATATAGAAGCTGATAATGGAGAACAATATTACTGTGGAAATCTGCTTTCATTCGTCTGTTTGTTAAAATTGATATTCCACTATACACAAATCTAAAGATTTTACAATACCTATTTATAATTGTCCAGATCATGGAATTCCGCCACGTGGTATACACGGAAGGCAGGGTCGAAGACTGGATGAACCTCGTCCTCATCGAAATGAGAAATACCAACAAGTTTATCTCAAAGAAGGCCATATTCTATTACGGTAGAAATTGGAGAGTTCCAAGGTATTATTGTATAAAAAAGCTAGTAGCTAAGAATTTGATTATTTGAGTATGTAGTTTTAGGTTTTGTTTTCTTAGTGGTTAAAAGTATACATTTATTAATAATATCTTCTACAGCGTATAATTTATAAATACGCAACTTTTGTGAATATACATTTAATTGTAATTTGTAATAATTAGTAGTAGTAGTAATTAAAATAGATACTTTTTAAAGCACTAATATTTGTATGTCGACTGTATTCTATGACACGCTGTGATTATTTCGTTATTATAAAGTTAAAAATTGAGTCAATAAAAAAAATCATTCATAACGAAGTCTCAAGCTCAAATGTATCTATCCAAGCTAGAAGCTACTTCAGCCACGGCTGGGTACAACCAGCTGGGCCAATAATCCCTGTCTCTTGAGCTGTACCTCCTGTAGATTTCGCAGTGCCCAAGTAATATGGACGCAGACGTAAACTGATGAATTTCGCGCAATTTTACGTTCTTTTTTTCCGAGACATCTAACATCTACCCCGTGCTAAAGTCCATACGCTCTCGCTTGCAGAGTAAGCCATTGTTTTTGTAGTGAAAACATTCGATACAGCTAAGGATACCTGACATAAAGGTTACATTCACAATGTTGTTTTTAGAACGGACTGGATCCTCGAATACATAGGCATGGTGTGTCTCGCCGCCAACGGGGTGTGGTGGACGGCTGAGACTGAGGAGACGTTCATACGCATCAAGAAGGGCAACAAGAGAGCCATGAAGGAACATTTGCAGCAGCAAAACGATCAATTGGACGGGCTGGTGGTCAAAGTGCGGCAAGGTGTGTTAATTTAACGCAAATCTATATGAAGCAATACCTAGGTATTGTATGGAGTGGATGTTTGTATGAGGAATCAGTTTCTCAAGTTAGGAATTCACTTTGGTAAGAAATAAATATTATTTCTGCATTTTTGACCAATCGACTTAATTCGGGGATGTTTTTTTAAATTACATTGACATACAGATATTACCTTTTCACGTCGAAACCACTGATCAGCTTTTTTATTATTTAAATAGTGAATAGTGAAGCTGTGATAAAAAACTATTACTCGTAGTAGGAACTAATTCTAAACAGACGAAGTCGCAGGCAAAAGCTATTGTTTTATATTTACAGATTTAGCATCCAACGATCGTCTGAAGTTCCGCACAATAGCCACGATTGACGTGCACGCCCGCGATATAATCGAAGGGTTTGTTAGAGACAACGTCACTGAGGCGGCTGAATTCGATTGGGAGAGCCAGCTGCGATTCTACTGGTTGAAGCGAGACGACAACATGTGGATTCGGCAGTGCACCGGTATGCATATTCAGCAGATACATACTACATACTTGGAATACACACTTGGACAGCTCCGTGGATTAGTTGGTAGTAGCACTGCCTTTGAAGCGAGGGGTCCCAGGTTCGATTCCCGGAGTGGAACAAACTTTGTGCGGTGAACATGAAGTTTGTTCTCGGGTCTTGAGTGTTTTTCTTGTGTTTCTGTTTGTCTTGCCATCAGCGAAATAGGTGATCCTAGTGCAGGGGTTTTTTTTAACATTAGAAACAGTTTTTGTGTTCGGCTAACAGACAACTGGATATAGGTTACCATAATCGTTTATTGATCAAACCAACAGAGTTGCTATAATAATATATATAGCATCAAGTACGAAGTATAATAGTTCATGTTAGTTGAACATAATTAGCTGTTAGACGCAAGGCTAGTTTATTCCTTATGTTTCAGGTGTGTTTGAGTACGGCTACGAATACATGGGTTTGAACGGACGCCTCGTGATCACGCCGCTGACTGACCGGATTTACCTAACCATCACTCAGGCTCTGACCATGCAGCTGGGCGGTGCGCCGGCTGGTATGTTATCCGTATCGGCCTCTAATGGTCCCACTGCCTGGCCACCGGCCGTACTCTAGTCAATTGAGAGTGAATGAATGGGCTTTGATGAATGATTGGAATGAGCCGGGAGCTTAAATCCTTTAAATACTGGCACATACGCCGCTAATGCACTACAGATTTCCGATATCAATTCGAATGATCGATGTTCTACACATAATCTATTAATCGTAATTTTTTGTCCCTCTTTCTAATGAATCATTTATGGAAGCCTACAATTATTTCCTTTTGTGGATTTTGAGCCAATGTGTATTTCTAATACAATATAAAACGCAATTGATATTAGTAACTCTTGTGGGAGGCCGAATAATATTGGTCGGTTTCATCATCTGCTCTACTTTACTTTATATTATTTTTCACATGACTGTTTAACTGTTATTGAATATCGACTTGCGATTCTTGTAGCATATTTGTCTAGACTGTCTTATAAGGACTGTTTATTTCGCAGGTCCCGCCGGCACAGGCAAAACTGAAACTACCAAAGACCTAGCAAAAGCCCTCGGCTTGCTTTGCGTGGTGACAAACTGCGGTGAAGGCATGGACTTCAGGGCAGTGGGACAGATCTTAGCGGGTCTGTGCCAGTGCGGAGCTTGGGGTTGCTTTGACGAGTTTAACAGGATCGATATCTCCGTGCTGTCTGTGATCTCCACCCAGCTGCAGTGTATCCGCAGCGCGCTGCTGATGAAGCTGAAGCGGTTTACTGTGCGTTAAGATGATCTGAAAAGGCTATTTTCATTTAGTAATGATAAAACCCTAAACTTTTTTTTGCTTATTTTTTAATGATATACTCAACATTACAAACGACATTTAGTTTCGCCTCTCTACGAGGCATCTTCAGGATCGTTGCAATGGGTGCAACGGGGTGCGACTTGGGTCTTCTCATACTTTGTTAGAGTAGGACCTGAGTCGTATTGGTGTTGTACATTCCGTCATTTACATTACAAAAAAAACGTAATTTTGTCTCAGGTATTCCTAGTCTACTTATAATGGTTTATTTACCTTTTATTACAGTTCGAAGGTCAAGAGATAGCCATGGACAGCAAAGTAGGAATCTTTATAACGATGAACCCCGGATACGCGGGGCGTACAGAATTACCGGAGTCTGTAAAGGCGCTGTTTAGACCCGTCGTGTGCATTCTGCCTGATCTGGAAATGATCTGCATGATCTCGCTTTTCTCCGATGGATTCCTCACGGCTAAGGTACACTTACGATTTAGACAATCTAAAATCTTGAGAATATGAAGCCCGTCTGAGCGTCAGTACAGTCAAGGCTTAGGAATGAATTTAGACCAGTCTCGGAAAGCCAGTACAAAACAATTTGCTAACCGCCCGGGTTTACTTCACGCCATAGCCCTCCAGTGCTCATTGAATGATGATTTTTGAGATGATCGGCTATTCAGAAACCGAGTGTGTAAAAATTTTAAGTAGAAATTAGCCGGTTTTAAATCTTATTTTAGTAAGACTGTAAGAGGTTTGGACATTAGTCGGTCAAACTCATATAGTACATATTACCGAGCTTCCTAGGCGATTAGAACTTCGTTCATACAAAAAATCGCTTATTTTTCGTCAGGTGTTGGCGAAGAAAATGACAGTCCTATACAAAGTGGCTCGCGAACAACTATCAAAGCAGTCTCACTACGATTGGGGACTACGCGCTTTGACGGCTGTCTTGAGAATGGCGGGCAAGTTGCGTCGTGACTCCGTGGGACTGACTGAAATCGTGGTTCTTATGAGAGCTCTCAGGTACGTTACACAAGTACCAACTTCCTACTTTAAGAATTCTTCCAAAACTGCCGTAATTTATATATAGGCGTTAAATGTTTGGTATCTTCGCTTCTTTTGGCGGTCGAACAACATGGACATGAAATATAATTCATATGCCTGTGTGTGATGGCAGTGTAATTACATATATTTCACACACACAAATTGGGTATGTTTTGACTACTCCATTGAGCAAGATTTTGTATGACATTCTATATTAATTGTTACATACTTCACTCAGTCTTCAAACTAGCTTGGTTAGAATAAAGTTGTTTCCCTGCCGTGGGAACATAGTTGTATGCACTATATACGCTATATGCGAAAGTACTATATCGCACCCACATAATAATATGAACATTTACAGGGATATGAACCATCCGAAGTTTGTGTTTGAAGATGTGCCACTATTCCTGGGATTGATAAAGGATCTGTTCCCGGGGCTGGAGTGCCCGCGGGTGGGGTACCCGGAGTTCAATGCCGCAGTCGTTGACGTGCTGGAGAGTGACGGATATATCGTGCTTGATCATCAGGTACGATTGATATTGGAAATTATAGGAACAAGCAAATGTTTGTACACATCGGGTTGGTACGATACAATGCGTTTTCGCTGCGGTTAAAATGGTAATGGAACATTGTGAGGAAACCGGCATCGTAGAACCAAAAGTTCCAAGACATGTCAAATGTTTTCAAACTATTTTTTCAAGGATCCCGTGGATCGGGATTAGGTTTCATTTCAAAATTTATAATATGTAAATTCACGAAAATATTACAGTAAAATCACTCATTAAATTAACTACAGTAGAATGAAAGATAAGTCTCTTTTTAGTTATTTAAATCTTAATTTTCATGTTGTTTATTCGTTAAAGAATGCCATGAACCATGTATATAGCTTATTAGATACATGTATACGTTCCCTAACTCGCTCATACAAACACGTTATTTCAGGTGGATAAAGTAGTGCAGTTATACGAGACGATGATGACGCGCCATTGTTCAATGCTGGTGGGCCCGACTGGCGGCGGCAAATCCGTCATACTAAACACGTTAGTCAAAGCGCAAACTAACCTCGGGCTACCTACGAAACTCACTGTAGTCAATCCTAAGGTAAATATTCCTCTTAATCTATCTTAAATAAGTTCCACTGAACCCATTCCGTGGTGGAACCTACAGGCTGACTCAGATACTCACCGGGCATGGCCGCTTCGGTGAGTGTCTGACTCTGATTGGTCGCGAGCTAAGATCGGTTTACCACCAGTGCGAGGAGGGAGCACACTTCCCTCCTCCGGGAACGGGCTTCACGGCAACATGCGAGAGGATCCCTTGTGAAGTTTTAGTAAAGTCCCACATGACTCTGTACTCTCTCCCAAGGCAACCGGTGTATATTTTGCAGGAATCTTGTTCAACAACATTTTCAACATTTTCTTTACGGTTAAAAATAAAATTTAGTTCTATGCAACCACCAATTCTAACTACAATAATATTATAAATGCGAAAGTGAGCTTGTTTGTTTGTTTGTTACATTTTCACGCCTCAAATACTGATCATCATGGAATTTTGCATACACGTTTTCAAGGATACAGAAAAGGATATACGGTACTTTTTCTACCGAGAATATGTGAAATTTCTACAGTATTATGGTCATTTTCGTTTAGTTCGTTACATCATTTTCAACATAGGTGGCGCTGTTACGGTGAATGCACTTTCTTTTATAGTTCGTAATTTCTCACTAGGTGAGTGAGTGCACCTCCTAAATCATGATGATATTTGATGATGTGAAGTTTCGTATTATTTGATTGACCAAGCAACAAGAGAATAAATAATAGAATGGATGACATGTTCGCCTTATGCCAAGTAGTATTTGGCAATTAGAGTAAATGAAGTGTTATTGCATTTCTTTCCAGGCCTGCTCTGTGATCGAACTGTACGGTATATTAGACCCTGTGACGAGAGATTGGACTGACGGCTTGTATTCGAAGATATTCAGAGAAATGAACAGGTAAACTTTGCAACACACCTTAGCATCGCTTAGTGTTCGCAAACTGTTTTACTTTTGTTAATTTTATTATACCGTCTACCGGAAGGGACACCGATGTCTCCTTTTGACAAAAGGGTGAATAGGTATAATCCAACGACTGGCCAATATATCCTAATTATAAATCTAGTCTCTTCTCAATTTAAGGAAACCTCTTTGAATACTTATAAGCTCCACTTATTGCTTACTTAATACAAGTTCTTATTACATTAGAACCAGCAACGTTAAAATTTGGAATCGGCTATACCTACGACAGCAAAACTTTCTTCTTACCCCGTTACGCTTCAATTCATTATCTATAGACCTGCGGAGCAGTTCGAACGCCGGTACTCTCTATTCGACGGTGACGTAGACGCCCTCTGGATTGAGAACATGAATTCCGTGATGGACGACAACAGACTGCTGACTCTCGCGAACGGCGAACGAATTCGGCTCGCGCCTTATTGCTCGCTGCTGTTCGAGGTCGGTGACCTCAATTACGCTTCGCCCGCCACCGTCAGCCGCGCGGGGATGGTGTTCGTTGACCCCAAGAACCTGGGGTACCAGCCTTATTGGGACAAGTGAGTATATTTCCCAATATTTGAAATTGTTGCCATTTCTGGTTCAGTTTCATAACAAACCTGTTTGCTTTTCGTATCACTATAATTTCCTTTTATGTCCTATGATATACACGTTTATGTAATATAATGCGAATATTTTATTTCAATAACGAGGATTTGTGATTTCAGATGGCTCCGCGGCCGCAGTAACGAGGAAGAGCGTGAACAATTGGACGGGCTATTTGAACACTATGTACCGGGTGCTATCAACTACATTGTATTTGGGATGTTCGGACTTCAGCAGCAGACGCCGCTAAAAACTATAGTGCCTCAAACAGCATTGAACTTGGTAATGTTTCTCTTAGTATCTTGTCAAAATCTGACAGCCCCGAAGCTCTGAAGTGTTAGTAACATTGCCTTCGTTATTTTGGCAGACTCTTTGCGAAAAACCTGAAATTGTTCTTAGGTGTTGGCTCTTCGCGATGTGGCAGTAAGCTATGCTTACTTAGTTGGGGTAGATGATACTGTGTGAATGTCCATGAATATTTATACAATAATTAAGAAATAAATTAACATAATTCTATAACACATTGTGATGATGAATTTGTAGTAAGATTGTAAAATTAACGAAATGAAATTTGATTTGGTCACTGCATATGGGATGGATTAAATTCGCGGCCAAGCAGCGATGCACTCGTGTTGCTGTTTTCCGCTGGAAGGGTGTGAGGACCGGTGAAATCATAGTTCTGTGAGATGTAATATGGAGATATTTAGTCTAATGGATCTGTGATTTAATGTCTCCAGTATCCAAGGCGTGACGCAAATGCAATAATTCGACATAAAAGAAAAAAAAAGTACTTTAAAATGTATTTAATAAATAAAATATATCATTTTCCAGGTGGTACAACTGTGCTACATGATAAGCGGCCTGATGCCGAACCGAGAAGACACCAACGAAGAAATCGATCGGACCGTTAATGAAAGCGTTTTTATGGTGGTAAGTATTCCACATTTGTAAGCTTTAAAGGCCTACAAGCAGGCGCAAGACTCCTAGTCTTAGAATTTGACTACGATTTTTTTAGATAGGGAAATAATGGTGTGAGACTTAATTTGATTGCAAATATCAGGGTAATAGCTTATTTTTGACTCATTGTCACGTTCCGCCTGAGCCGAGCGTAAAAGTGCAATTATTTCTCAATGTTTTCTTATGGCGTTATCAGGTAAAATTATCGTCTGTAAACCGACTTTACACACAACCAATTCTTTTTAAACAAATCTTGTTCTCTGGTTTGGATATGAATATCTGGTGTCCGTTAGGAATCCTAATGCAAGAGCGTTCTTAGAAAATTAAGTTTTTCCTCGGTAATATTGGGGAAGCTACAGTGTCATTATGTCAGTCTGTTTTTGCCGTTGAAATCACAAGCCAAAAGGAAATCAAGGGGAAAATCTTTCAAAGCATATTATCAAAAAATCCAATGAATAATTAAAGCAAACGTTTTAGTATTATACGTTTTACTGCAAGAAATACATGTACAAAAAAGATGCCAGTAACAGTACTTACGACATGTCTACAATTTCACATGCAACTTGTCATCGCCAGCGATTCACCGTCGATTAAAGTCGCTACCGTGTGTCCCGTGACATAATTATAGATATCAATTATCATTTTCATACCATAGTAGTCGATTTTCGCTAATGGCATGTCATGCGAAGAAATTATCGTTATTCGTCCAACAATGAACGTCAATAGTACATTGTTGGAGGAGTGGTAAGCCGAAATTAATAGAGGCATTAAGACAGTGGTGGTTCGAAATTAATAGAGGCATACGCTCATTCAGAAACTCTGACAAAAAACACATTTCAGTCGATGTATAACAGCCTGGGTGCCTGCATCGTGGACGACGGTCGATTCGACTTCGATAACTACGTGAAGAAGGCCTGCCCGATGATGTTGGTCGAAGATAGTCCTGAAAAGAAGGCTACTACAAGTAAAATTATTTACGAAATAGTTTCTTTTATTGAAACTTTGTTCTCTGTTTTCAACGCTGTCTGTTTAGGTTTTGGTATCTTAAAGTTTTGTGTGTTTGTTTGTAATGGATAAAATCAAAAACGACTTAACCAGTTTCAAAAATTCTTTTACCTATAGAAAACATTGGCAGCGAGTAACATAGGCTGCAATTTATTAACAAATAAATTTGAGATCCTTGCGAAGAAAACATGGGTGGAATCGAAAGATGATAAATATATCGTTCCGTAATCAAGGTTGATTGTTCTTGTATACCGTGGCCTGGAATTCGATCTGTATTTAGGCTCACGAGGTTCCTATTAACATATTAGTTTTATTTCAGAACACTTCCCAATGGGCTTCCCTAGCCTATACGACTACTGCCTGGAGCTAACCACCAAGTGTTGGGAAGCCTGGGAGTGGTTAGTGCCACAGTACTTGCACGATCGCGACGCCAAGTTCCCGTCTATCCTCGTGCCTACTGTCGATACTCTGCGGCTCACGTGGCTCATCAAGATCATGGAAAGCGTGAGTGTTTTGGTCTATATGTACTAGATGTTTCAAAAAGGTGTGTCAATACTTAAACAGCGCATGCTTAGATTGCTCTAAAGTTCACCCAGGTTGCCCAATCAGCATGTTAGAGTACAAGTTATCACAAGTTAAACTTGAACGTAAACTTGACAAGGTTCAAACGGTAACCTTTATTGATGTACATAATTGCATGCGTGTGTGAGTGCGGAATGATGATCAATCATTATCGCTTTTCGAAGAATAACAGATCTATTATTTACCTTGTAAAAAAATGTTTTGTTTTCAAAATCTGATTTGTATGAACACTTCAATATTGTCCCACCTTTTTGAAACACCTTGCATATACCAACCATTCTGAAATCAATCTGAGACTCAAACGTATTCATCCGCGTGGGATTTAATAAATTATTTTAGCGTAGAAGTAGCGTAGCGTAGAACTTCTCATAACATAAGCTATCTGTCAGTTAAAGCTATCAAAATCGGAAATTAGCCAAATAAAACAGACAAACGGGCAGGCAGGCAGTGATATCTGAAAATGATTTTTTGTTATAAGTGCCGTTGTATACTTTCAAATGCATTTGGTAAAAAGCTGTCATTTTGACTATATAATAAGACACTTCGGTTTTATTTATTTGTTGTATACATAATTATATTGGGACTCTTACAATAAAAATACCTATTTCTACAATACTTTGAGATCAATTGATTAAATAACCTAAAAAGATGAAAATGGGTCTTACTTCGGTAGGGCAGGAACGGAGACGTTTTCCTGTTGTTTACGGGTGACAGTTACCAATTAACATCACGTGGGTTGTAGGCTCTTCCTGCCACTATACTTAAATAAAAAACAGTTTAATTTTTAGGTAGAAAGGCCGGTACTACTTGTTGGCGACACTGGAACATCGAAAACTGCTATAATCACGAATTATTTGCGTGGCTTACCAAGTGATAAATACGTGAGTATCCTTTACTATTTATATGTTACGTCACATTGCATTTTGTAAATAATTATGAGTAGACTGTTGCCAACGTCGAGAACGCAGGTTCTCGTCTGATGACTGAAGTTAAGCAACATCGGGCGCGGTCAGTACTTGGATGGGTGACCGCCTGGGAACACACCGTGATATTGGCATATCGTATTATATTTATTTCTAGTTTTTTATTTTTTATTTGTTGGTTTCATGATATAGGTTTTATAATAAAAGTTAATACTTTAATTCCTAGCCCATCACTCACGTATTTGTTTTATTTTTATATTAATTCGTTGTTAGGTCTCGTGGGTTATACATTATTATCATCTTGGTAAAGCGTCTCTCCGCCCGGTCGCTTGTTTGATGGGTGGCCGTTGAATGACATTTGATTGTGCTTCTGAAGATATGTAAAGATGTCTTTGCAGTTCAACATTCTGGTCAATTTTGTGACAGTTTATTGTTTTGTGCCGCAAGCATCAGCAGATAATCTCAAGTTATCGAAAAAAAAAACTATGATTAGATTAGGTACAGAATAGCAAAATCAATTTAACAAGAATCATAATAATTATGTTCGCCTTGTTTGTATCAGAGCGGATGACCCTGGCTACGGCTACACATATTTCCTCTAAAAAATTCCGAAGGTTCAATGTTTCTTTCTTTAGAAAATCGAACTCGTATATCATTGAATAACGTGCGAACAAGATGATTTACTTTACTACTCACTTTGCTTACGTTTTATCTGTAAAGCCAAACCTCTGCTTCGGCACTACTTACTACCTAATTTTCATTAAGATGCTATGCTAATTTCAACATGTGTAATCACCGGGGGCGTAGCTCAGATGGTAGAGCGCTCGCTTAGCATGCGAGAAGTACCGGGATCGATACCCGGCGCCTCCAAATCTCAGATACGGTTGATCCTTTTGCCTTGTTGTTATAAATTGTGTTCATGGAAATGCAATCGTTACAAATTCATCACTTACATTTTTTAAATAAGAATTTCTTCAATGGAAGTGATAATTTTTTACAAGAGCATAAAAATGAAACTTTCGTGGTTTACTGTCTACATCAATTCTCACCGATCAACAGATTTCATAAAAATGTAATCACTGCAGCTTTTATAGTTAACACAGATTAACTAGGTAATAAAAAATATTTATTATTGTGGTTGCAAAAAAGATTACCACACAGACTGATAGATACGTCATAAACAGCAGTCAACTCTAATTCGTTATATTAGAGGGTTAATTACTACAAGTCCGGCGGAAAATGCAACTGTGATAAATTGCTTTCAGCTGATCCAACAAATGAACTTCTCGTCTCGCACTTCGTCAATGGATGTACAGCGAAACTTGGAGTCGGTGGTGGAGAAACGGACCAAGGACACCTTCGGACCGCCTGTGGGGAAGAAGATGCTCGTGTTTATTGATGACATGAATATGCCTATCGTGAGTATTACTCTTTCATGCTCATGGATGAAATTTAGTACCAGGATAGCTTATATCCTGGATTAACACATGCTTTCGATCCCGGAACAACCCGGGGTGTATCTAGTTATATATAAAGCCTACCTAGAAAAGCTTCAAGCAAAGTGAACTACAACACCTCATGTATTGTATACTTCATTTGGCATTTATACTTTTGTATGTATTATAATTATTATAACATCTTCATATTTAATTTTCTCAATCAATCAATGTTTTTCATGGTTTCTGTACTCAGGTAGACACATACGGAACCCAGCAGCCTATAGCCATCCTGAAGCTTTTGTTTGAGAGGAAAGGGTTCTACGACCGTGGCAAGGATCTCAACTGGAAGAATTTGAAGGACATTGGCTTTCTTGCCGCTATGGGCAAGGCCGGCGGTGGCAGAAATGACGTAAGTCTTCTGAACTTGTTTTTAGTGATTGTAATCCTAGTACTTAATAATCTGAGTCAAAATTTTCTAAATCTTTCTATTCTTATATGTGTGTTCTATGCATAAAACTGTAACAGGTCCAATTCTGTTTATTAAAGATACATAAATGTACGCGGTATGGCGAAAATTTGTTTCTCAAGTGTTCTGATTTGCTCCCCAGGTGGACCCTCGGTTTATATCGATGTTTTCAGTATACAATCTGCAGTTCCCTTCAGAGAACACTCTCAGGCATATCTACGTGTCCATCCTGACGGGACACTTTGAAGTATTCCCCGAAGAGATCAAGGAAATCGTCGATAAGATCGTGCAAATGACTTTGGACCTTTATAAGGTAAACATGAGATTGTTATTAGAAACCAATTACTGACGTAAATTTTGTAAGTTCTGGGCTAGCTAAAGCTTTTCAAGGATAAATAGAGGTCGCTTCTCAATTTTATAATAATATTTACCTACAAAAAATATAGAAGTTACAGTTACAAACCTTTGTCAAAAGGTACATATTGTACAATAACTTATTAATTAATTAAATTATGTATTTTACAACGAAATATTCAAAAATTTGTAATATATATATTATATTTCGAAAGTACCTTATGTTATCTGGTTACCGCCGCCCATGAACGTCAGTAATTTCGCCGCCACCCAAACCCTCCCACCGGGATACAGCAGCGCGAGTTTACCACTAGCTAGGCAGTGGATTATGACATGTGATGGTGGTACTTTAGACGAACACGGTGTATGTTTTGCTTTTACTTTGGGACGCTCTGTTCGCACTACCCGGGAAACTCAGAGCTCTATTGCTTTCGTCCGTAGATGAGAAGGTACAGCTACACTACACCCATAAATATATATCAATAATAATGATTAAAAGATAGTTCAGGGAAAATTCTACCGATGACTTCATTGCCTCGCTAAATAGCTGAGAACTGAGATCTGTTGAAAAATTATTATTTCAGATTATAATAGTGGAGCTCCCACCAACTCCGGCGAAATTCCACTACATATTTAATCTGCGTGACCTCTCCCGCATAGCGGCCGGCATGTGCCTCACCCATCCCAACTACTTCAGCGAGAAGAGAGCCGTGGTCCGGTGTTGGCGCAACGAGTTCACGCGCGTTATATGCGACCGTCTCATCAACGTAACGGTGAGTTAGTTCAGCTGATCTGTCGCCAACGGCGATTCCACGTTCAAACATCTATCTAATCATCGTAGTTTAGCAACGTCGGGCGCGGTCAGTACTTGGACTGGTGACCGCCTACACCGCGTAGCTTTTGTATTTTATTTCTAGTTTTTATTTTAATTCGTTTGTTGTGGCTTTATATTCGTATCGATTGTACAATATTGTTCTGTATTCTTATAATAATAAAATACTTAATGACACTGAACTATTCGACAATCACTCCTTAAAAAATTAACACCAAACTAAGCCCAGTTCCGGACTGTATGTCGTTATTA
This sequence comes from Aplocera efformata, assembly GCA_921293045.1. NCBI lineage: Eukaryota > Metazoa > Arthropoda > Insecta > Lepidoptera > Geometridae > Aplocera > Aplocera efformata. The sequence goes on from OV121055.1 coordinate 5,858,326, forward strand.
TAGACCCTCTGATTTTTTTTATTTACCGATTATGTCACTCGTATATTAATATATACGAGTGGCATCATAACAGTAATCAGCTAATATAGATTCGCGAAATTTCAAGGGCACATTAACGGGTAATAGTGATTCCCCATAATACCTGGGGGTGTTTTTTTGGCGGTGCCATGTGGAAGGACCGTCGCTTGCGGTGGAGAAAGAAGCACCACCACTTAGAGGTCGTTTCGCTGCGGCTCAGTCACACCCCATTTTTTGTCTTTGTTTCAGGATAACGAGCTGATGCAAGTACACATAAATGAACACATCGTGAAGTACTTCCCCGAGGAAGAGCCTGTGGTGCTGGAGGAGATTGTTGTGCCTGAAGAAGAAGAAGAGGAAGAGCTAGATGGTAATAACTCTATAGGTAGACTAACGCGAAATTCGTGTTAGCCTCTAATGTTGTCATTTCAAGATCACCTCGACAAGTGAATGGCATCCTACACTTTTAATTTCCATCTCTTATTTTGTACACTTAATACTAGAGTACCGGTTATCCATTAATGTATATTTTCAGAATACGGCGATCCGATTCCCAAAGAACCCGCACCGGCCGCAGCCGTGGAAGATCAAGAAGCAGTCATAGAAGAAGAGGAAGAGGTTGAAGTCGAAAGGGAACTGACGGTAAACGCAAAAATACTTGCGATGTGTGTGTGAGTGTGAGCGTGTGTTGGTGTGTTGTGTGTGTGTGTGTGTGTGTGTGTGTGTGTGTGTGTGTGTGTGTGTGTGTGTGTGTGTGTGTGTGTGTGTTTTGTGTGTGTGTATGTGTGCTTGCGTTGTACGTGGCTGGCCTTCTATATATATTCATCACCATCGCATGATCGATTCCTATGTTTGTGACCATAAAAGCAGTTCTAATATAGTATTGTATCTTGCGATCTTTGAGTATGACGTCATCCGTACAATCTTTTACACAAATATGTGTTATTGAGTCATGTTATTGTCAACGTCCATACCACGTTGAAAACACCGGTTCTCGTCCGATCACCGAAGTTAAGCAACGTCGGGCGCGGTCATTACTTGGATGGGTGACCGCCTGGGAACACCGCGTGATGTTGGCTTTTTGCACTTCTAACTTTATTTCTTTTTTGCAGTTGGAAGAATACGTCCTCCGCGATCCGCTTCTGTTTGGCGACTATCGAAACGCGCTAGATGAAGAGGAAATCAGATACTATGAAGATCTTCTTGATTATGAAGCTGTTTATTTCTTGTTCCAAGAGGTAGGTGTCAGACAATCAGAGACAGTGGCTGCGTATAATTTCTAGGATCCGACCTAGGGTCAACCTAGGTACCACTCCAGGAGATTGTTTATAAAAATCAAGGGACAAAGTGATGTAGGAATATTTAAAATTATTTTAGTTATGATGTTGAAAAGGTGTTTAAATTTTTTTATGTATAGTACAAAACATCGTATAATCACAACGGAAACAACAATATTATAAAATGTATAACTTTATATACCAACTAGCAGCCCGTCCCGGCTTCGCACGGGGTAGACAATTATTTATTTTTAAGGATAAGGATTAATATAAACACATAAATAGCATGGTTTGAATTTGGTTAGCATTTTCATTAATGTTTAAAATGAAAAAAGTTGTTGTAGTGACAACTACAATAGTTGGACATATGCTACCGCGGAGTTTTTTGTAGAAATTATGATGTTCTTCAATATTGTTGTACATTATTTTGTTCTATCGCTAATAGTTTCGGCAGCGCATTCGACGAAAGACATTTTAAGACTCATTTTTCTACACCTTCGGTTACATTGTTCAAATTTTACCAAGGATCCCTAATTTTTTTCAAAATGAAATGTAGCCTATGTCAAATTGGAAGTACTTTTTGAGCCTATTCATTACAAACTTACAAAAATAGGTACAAATCTTTCCTCTTTAGATATATCTTGGTATTACATTTATTCCACAGATATTAGATGAGTTCAACGAACGCATCTCCAAACTGTCCATAGTTCTATTCGAGGATTGTTTGGAGCACCTTACTCGCACGCATCGCATCCTGCGCATGGACCGCGGCAACGCAATGATCATCGGCGTCGGTGGCTCCGGCAAGAAGTCTATATGCAAGCTAGCCGCCTTTGCCGCCGGTAACTAACTAAACTTAACACAGATATAGTGCATGAACAAGTAGAAGGGTGAGCTTGCCTAGTTTTTTACAGATCATGTATCATCTATGTAATGCGACTCTCCGCTCGATTCGTGGTTTGAAGGGTGGTAGCTTCGTGTTATTTTAACCGAATGTTTTCGTATTTCGGAATGTCGTTCTCGAGTATTTTAGTTGCCATGGAGCCTTTCGGAAGGCTTGATGAACGATATACTTCGTCCTCACAGTTACAAACTCAACGAAATACAAATCAGCTAAATCGTTCGAGCCATTTTAGTGTTTTTGTAAGACTAACGGTCGGTAAATGATTTATATTTAACCTTTTTATACAGGATGTGACATGTTCGAGATTACAGTAACTCGAAACTACAATGAGAACACGTTCAAAGACGACATGAAGCGAATGTACAATCAGCTAGGCGTCGACAATAAGAAGACCGTGTTCTTATTCACGGCTGCACAGGTAATTTGACCAACATACAGCAAACGTACGCATCCATACATCTATATCGCAGGTAGCATGGCCACACAATAGAAACAGTTAAGACCTGAGAATAAACGTCACACGAAGTTTGCCCCGGCCGGGGACCGAAACCAGGCCCCGCGTTTCGACGGCAACGTTACTAACTTAGCTATTTCACGTCTCATTTGTTAATTACTTCCACCATGGATCTATCACAAGTTCTTACATGAAAATCAAACACTATCGTACACGAATAAATCTACCTCCTCTCCTTGCCATCTACTGCACTAGGAACCCAATTGTAATAGATGGCATGAACAATACAAAGAAACACCCGAGAAAAATCTTATCGAACCATCGTAACTTGTTATGCACCTGTGACTTTGTCCATAGATACTGGAAGAAGGATTCCTGGAGTTTATCAACAACATCCTTATGATCGGAATGATCCCGGCGCTGTTCGGAGATGACGAGAAGGACGCCATCATTAATTCCGTCAGGAATGACAGCAATGAGGCCGGCTACGGTGTCGCTAAGTAAGTCACGCGTCAATATTTGATAAGCAACTTACTAACATGAGAAGGCATCTATCTCAATTCGGTAAGTATGATTTTAACCCCCGATGCAAAAAGTTATAAGTTTGACCGCTATATGTGGCACCGTAGCTTTTAAACGGGTGAAACGATTTGGGTGCGGTTCTTTTTTATTTGAAAGCTGGTCTAGCGGTGGTTTATCGAAATGTGTCCAGCCGTTTCAAGGTCAGCTTATAACCACTAACCCAGTCGGTTGATTTTACATGAACTTGTTATGTTTGTTTCTTACGCGATATCTTCGCCAATCGAGAACCGATTTTTAACCGAATACAAACAAAATACGCAGCGGAAATCAACTGAGCCGCTGTGTATTTTGTATTGTTACATGATGTCTTCTCCAAATGTCAAACTATTACCGGCATACGATCACAATAAAAAAAATTATAACTCAATCACTTCTATTCTAGTCCCATTATAATCTGAAAATGTCGTATCTTTAAAAGTTACTTTATTTTATTTTAGAGACGCAGTTTGGAACTTCTTCTGCAACAGATGTGCTGACAACCTTCATGTTGTACTGTCAATGTCACCGAGCGGGGACATATTGAGGAACAGGTGACGTGGACCGTTGTCCGTTACACTCTCGCTTAGTACGAGTATTGTATATGTGAGGCTCGCACGTCTTTTCTATCGAATAAATAATATATAAAGCTTACAATAAATGCGTGCATAGTCTCAAAACAAAGAAACCTCTTGAGCCATTTAAAGACCGATAAACTGATCCATTCCTGTATTTGTAGTTAATAGAAATTGTATAACTCAGGTGCCGAAGTTTCCCGGGTCTGGTGAACAACACGACAATCGACTGGCAGTTTCCGTGGCCGAAACAAGCGTTGTTAGCTGTCGCGAATGTCTACTTGGCTGACGTAAGCGAAAACAAAATATATACATATACATAACTTTTTGCTGTACTAACATCGCGCGGTCTTAACTTCGGTTTCTTAACTTCGGTGATCGGACGAAAACCGGTGTTGCCGTGGTATGCACGTTGACGGTAATTGTACAAAATATACGAACACATGGTAACATGATGCTTTCGTTGTAGTAACATCCAAAATAATTTCAGGTTCAAAAGATTCCCGAGGAATTTCGTTCCATCATTGTTGAGCACGTGGTTCACGTTCACATGTCCGTCGCTAGGTAAGAAGTGATGTATAGTATGTACCTACTTCTTAGCCACTATTATAGGTACAAGTACAATATTTCATCCGGGTTCAATTTTACCATCTGTCTGCTCGCGTCCACGTATCCTCTGGGTGATACCAAAGGAGCAACTTAAAGTAACAGTAGAACTTGTGCCAAGACCATAATTTTTTGTTTATCGAAATAAATGTAAATTGTTACGTTATAATATTTTCGACTACTACGAATTTGTTCTACTAAGTACGTAGTGCCTATTTATCTGCTAAACGAACTCTAACCATATATTCATTACGCTTAGGTATTCCGTGGAGTTTCTTCTGCGTCTCCGACGTAACAACTACGTCACCCCGAAGCACTATATGGACTTCTTGACGAATTACTTGTCGTTGCTGAACGAAAAAGACGCTTTTATTGTTGCACAGGTATTTATGTCTGTATTACAAAATGTATTCTGTATACCAGTTATATATACTTTCATACTTACTAGACTGATTATAAAGTATGAATATCGTTAATCATTGAGCAAGATTTCTCAATAATAAAAAGGTTTAAACATTTACTTACTTATTGATAAGCACCTTATAAATAAAAATACCCTATTTTCCTAACTTATATGTGCAAATAACAAATAAGTTTATTGAGAAACCTTTATTAATATTTTGGTATAACAAATTTCGTCTATATATGAATCAGCGCCATCTAGTGTTGAAGCAGATAAAGCACGTTGCATATCATCTAACTACGATGTGCTTTTAAACGTACAACATACAATACTTCTTAGGGATTTGGTTGTATTTAAAATAGGGAAGGCCCTCTTCCCTATCTCTTTTAAGCTTAAACATTTGTAGAATAAAACTCGTTTCTTCCTGAATACTGATTTAAAATGACTTTTAGTGTGAACGTCTGATTGGCGGATTGGCCAAGATTGAAGAGGCTAATGTCCAATTGGAAGACTTGAACGCGAAACTAGCCGTACAGAAAGTGATAGTCGCAGAGCAGACTAAAGAATGCGTGGTTCTACTCAAGGAAATATCTATCGGTAATAGCTTATTCATAAAAATTGCTATATTTTACAAATACTCGCAAAAGAGTTTCCAGAAGTGCAAAAAGCCAATATCACGCGGTGTTCCCAGGCGGTCACCCATCCAAGTACTGACCGCGCCCGACGTTGCTTAACTTCGGTGATCGGACGAGAACCGGTGTTTTCAACGTGGTATGGACGTTGGCGATGAAGTTGAATAAATTTTTAAACATAATTTGACTCTTTCCTTAACGAATATAACAAATTGATTTAAATATAAGTCATATACGTAAATCCGTTGTCTGTTTAAAACTATGTTAGAGTTACTGGCTATCAAAATTACAAATATGAATATGGCCGATTTATGTCTCCAAAAAGGATTTTTTTTTTCTCAATATCTTTCGAGTGGTTATCAAAAATACAGGGTTTTATAAATGGCTAACAAATACATATACACTTTTTATACACGTAGTCACGATTTTTGTTGATTTTTTTAAGAACGTTTCTGACTTTGTTTAATCTTCAGCCACCGAAGCGGCGGTGGGCAAGCAACAAGTAGCCGCCATCAAGTCCGTCGAGATCACGGAACAGAGCAAAGTGATCGCCGTTGAGAAAACGGAAGCGGAAGAAGCGCTGACGATGGCGTTGCCAGCGCTTGAAGCCGCTAGGTTGGCCCTCGCGGACTTGGACAAAAACGATATCACTGAAATCAGATCCTTTGCGACCCCTCCGGAAGCTGTCCAGGTAACAAGTGACTAGTTTGGTCCTTATGGATAATATGGATAATCTTGCAAATTGTATAGAAATAAAAATATTTAGACACGACACATCATAACATACAGTGGACAAAATAGGTGACAGAAAAAAATAGTAAAAATAAAACACAGTCTAAAACTACTAGACAATTTTACTAGGAATATTTTACATGTGTAGCCCAATTCCGTATCCACTCATCTCGGATATCAAATTGTGAATCAAGACAGAAAAACATCTGTCGAGTCAGCCAGTTACGTATTTTAGGTACCTATAGGTAGTTAAGGTACACTGTCCAATAACCATCCAATTCTGTTCACGATTGGAGATTTCGCGTAATATACAAAGAAATATACAATAAATTGAGAATCTTGTCCTTTTTATAGAAGTCTGTTAATAATATTGAACAAAAAATCATGTCATCGGGTGTGCCAGCGTTTGAAGCCTAGGTTGGCTAAACAATAGGTATCACGGTAATCAGACCATCCTCAATTATATGAGAAGCTGTTATTAGGTAAAACAGTGCAAAAAGCCAACATCACGCGGTGTTCCCAGGCGGTCACCCATCCAAGTACTGACCGCGCCCGACGTTGCTTAACTTCGGTGATCGGACGAGAACCGGTGTTTTCAACGTGGTATGGACGTTGGCGAATATTATGTTATATTTTAAGATCAGTAAGGGCCGTCTCCCATTAAGACACTATCAAATGTAATCCTGTAAAATAAAAAGTTTAACGTTTACTCCCAGTAAAGATTATTGCTATAATATAAATTTGATACTCATTAAACAAATTTTGTTTCGTCCATTCCCTTCTAAGTCAGGGCAACTAGCTAATACAGCACGGAGTTGTCTGATATTTTGTTTATTATTTATTTGACTTAAGTCAAGTGAGCCGCTGTGGGAAAACAATGGCAGCGATAAGCACATCATCATCATCTGGCCTTTACATCTAACAAAGATGATTTAAACGGCGTTAGTCAAATGTTATAGGCACTTTTTCTCGTGGCTGAAAAGGCCTATTCGGGAGCGGCAGCCACGACTACATTTGCGACAAGTGAAAATTGTCCCCATTGATGATGTAGGATTAGCGGACCGTTCGTGTCTAATGATCCGTCTACGGGCTAGCATATCCAGCCAGGCATTTTCGTGCACAGTCAAACCGTCAGCCACGATTTTTCGCCATGAGCTGCGATGATTCGCCTGACTCTCCCAACCAGACTTGTCAATTTTAAAGGACACCATATCCCGCTTAAGGCTGTCCTTGAAACGAAGTTTTGGACGGCTGACAGGTCTTTTAGCATCAGCTATTTCTGACAGGAGAGTTTTCCTCGGCAAACGAGAAGGGTCCATCCGATGCACATGTCCAAGCCATCGCAAACGCTTCTGTTTAAGCAGGGCAAGTATACTGGGAATCTGTGTGAGTTCCAGTACCTTTTCGTTTGTGACTCGATCTTGCCATGATAGTTTTAGTATCTTACGTAGACATCGCATGTGAAAATTGTTTAGCTTACGTTCCTGCTTGGCGTACGACGTCCAGGTTTCCGCTCCATACAAAAGTATGCTCAAGATGCATGTTTGGTACACGATCATCTTGGTTCGGATCGACAGATGTTTATTGCCCCATACTCTAGCAGAAAGTCTCCCGAACACCGTAGAAGCCTTCCCGATGCGGGTGTTGATCTCTTCTTCAAGAGATAGATTGCTCGACACAATAGAACCCAGGTAGCAAAACTTATCAACCACTTCAAGAACTGAACCGTTTAGATAGATAGATGGTTTCTCCGTTACACCCTGTGCCATTACGACAGTTTTTTTAATATTAACGGACATAGAGAATTTTTCACACGCGGCAACAAACTTGTTTAACATAGTTTGTAGCTCTTCTGAAGTAGTGGCGACGAAGGCTGCATCATCGGCAAACAAGAGACTGTCGACAAAGAGATCCTCACGATGACGCTGGGACCTGAGTAAAGAAATGTTATACATCTTGCCATCAGTTCTAGTATACAGGTGGATGCCTTGCTTGGTGTCTCCAAAAGCAGCTTTCAAAAGCAAAGAGAAAAATATTCCAAACAGAGTGGGTGCAAGAACACACCCCTGACGTACTCCACGACGCATTTCAAATGACTCAGATGTTTGACCATTAAAGACTACTGTGCCTTTCATATCTTCATGAAATGACTTGATAAGCGATAGTAATTTTGGAGGGCATCCTATTTTCTCTAATGCTATGTAAAGACCTTCTCTACTAACTGTATCGAAGGCTTTGTTAAGGTCGACAAAAGCTACGAGTAATGATGTTTGCTGCTCTCTAGACTTTTCTTGAAGTAGTCGAAGTGTAAAAATCATATCCGTTGTTGAGCGTTCTGCACGGAATCCACACTGTGACTCGGGATATATCCGGTTAGCTAGCTTGTGCAGCTTATTAAGGATAACACGAGCAAAAAGTTTCCCTACGATGCTAAGCAAGGAAATACCACGGAAGCAGTTACAGTCTCCTCGGTCTCCTTTACCCTTGTATAAGGTGATGATGTTAGCATCGCGCATATCCTGCGGGACATATCCCTCGTTCCAACACTTAACAAGCAAATTATGTAGTAAAGGTAAAAGGCGCTGCACTTTTAGGAGTTCTGCTTCAATACCATCACTACCAGGGCTTTTTTTGGTCTTGAGTTGTTTTACAGCCATGCGCAGCTCTTCTATGGTAGGCAAATCATCCAGTTCATCCCGCTGTGGTATGACTGCAATACTGTTCACTGCTTCCATGTGTATGTTTATGGGCTGGGCATATAATGCTGTATAGTGCTCCACCCAGCGGCCCATTTGTCGATTCGCATCAGATATTACGGTACCATCAGATTCCTTCAGAGGAGCTGTTTTCTTTGGGATTGGCCCAAGTGCCTTATTTATTAGCTGGTACATTCCACCAAAGTTTCCATTGACTGCACAATCTTGTATGCTCCAACAAAGTTCTACCCAATATGCATTTGCAAAATATCGGCAATTTCGTTGCAGAGCTGCTTTGGCCGTACCAAGTTCTTCGCGAGTTTGGCTACATGGATTCAAGCGATGCCTCAGCGCAGCGTCACGTTTAGAATCCAGAAAAGGTTTTAATTTATCGAAGTTGTCGTCGAACCAGTCTTCCTTTGCTCTATTCTTAATGCCAAAGACCTGGGTAGCTGTCTGGGTTAAAATATGTTTCACCTCAACCCATTCCTCGCATGCGGACATACTAGGACACCAAGAGCTCATCTTATTAAATACAATGTTGCGGAAGGATTCAACCAGCTCATCATTTTTGGTTTTGGAAATATCAATCTTCTTTAGTCCAGCTGGTCGGGATGAATGAATCTTTTTGGGTCTTAAACAAATAGTAGTCACTACGAGAGAGTGGTCAGTGTTGCAGTCGGCACTGTGAAATGATCTTGTATGACGGATATCTTTCAGGTCTTTCTTTTTCGTAAGAACAAGATCTAGCTGATGCCAGTGTCTTGACCTGGGATGTCTCCAAGATACTTTATGCAACGTTTTTCCTTTAAAATATGTATTAGTTATACATAGCAGATTTTGTGAGCTAAATTCTAAAAGTTGTTGACCGTTTTCGTTCAATTTACCCACACCATGTTTACCTATGCAGTCTGGCCAAGCCACTGAGTCTCGTCCAACTCGAGCATTGAGGTCACCTAAGATAATGAGGCGATCACTAGAACGCACTCCGCGCACCGTTTCACTGAGTTGGTCGTAAAAAGCATATTTTACTTCGGAAGATGAATTAAGGGTAGGTGCATATACGTTAATGACAGTTAGAAATCCACTTGTAGTAGACAAGCGTAGAACTATTATGCGTTCGGATACTCCTCGTGGACCTTCAACAGATTTAAGCAATTCATTACGGATTGCAAATCCCACTCCATGTTCTCGGTGTTCTTGGGAGCTTTTGCCCTTCCAGAAGAATGTGAAATGATTTTCACGCAGAGATCCCTCGTCAGGCAGTCTCGTTTCCTAAAGAGCTGCTATCATGATATTGAGTTTAAGAAGCTCAACGTCTATAACAGCTGTTTTGCGCAGATGATCATCGCCAGTAGGACTTCCACTGGTGTCCGGGAAGCCTGTCCGCATTGTACGGACATTCCATGTCGCAATGCGCATGGCAGCAGTTTTGGTAGAGTTTTTACTATTTTTCTTATTTGCCGCAGGTGAAAGAGATAACGGCACCACCCGTCTAGTTTTGAACCTAGTGTTCCCTACACCCAAAGGGAACAAGGTAGCGCCGAGACGGACTAGTAACTTATTGGCCGGGGGCTGCCCAGCTTTAAGCGGGCGTTAACTAGTCAATGGGCCTACGATGGACCCTCCCACTGTCAGAAGTGACCCCTGGCGCCCTCGCTTACGTCTATTTGCGTAGGCTTATAACCGGTCACTGCCACTCCCCGTGTTGTTATCCACTTAGCAAAGCTCAAGTGGGTGAAGTGTCCTCTCCACTGACGCCGCATTGCCTGGGACATTATTTTGATAACGCAGGCCTTCCCAAGAACCTACGCCACACTCTCGACCTAGCCGACGTGGCCCACAGGATTGACGAGTCAATACATGCGGTATCGGTTCGGTTGCAGGTGCTTACGGCTACACCAATACCTATCATTTTTATGGGTCCACGATAGTATAATCTACGAGTGAAATGTGGCATTTTAAAGCTCTGCCATCCTTTTCGGGGATAAAGGCGTGAGATTATGTATGTTATAAAATGTAAAAAACATGTCTGTTATCCTTTTAACCGTCATGTTCTAAGATATAAGGCACATAACATCGAGTTCACAACGCCGCCGATGATAAATAAGATAATAAATTAAACAGTGGAATGACCAGTGTCCACAAGTTTATCGATTGTACCAAAGTTTGCAACCACTTGGTAATGTGCAATTGGTTAAGCTATATGGACATGGTCTATAAAAAGACCCAAAGACCCCAAAAAAAAGAATTTAAAAAAAATTGGTTAAGGTTAAAGTGTGTATCTGTATGAAGATCTGTGATACATCGCACTCGTAGCTCCCAAACGAATAGACCGATTTTGATGCGGTTTTTTTTTAATAGCTGACGTCGTCGCGATGGTTCTTAGCTAGAATTTATGATTCAGGCGTTTGATTTTTATCAGTACCTTACCCAAGTCGGGGGTTTTCACATTATCGTTAAATGAACTTGTAGGAAAGGCGGTAGGGGCTAGTTCAAAAAATGTTTCCTTGCAGGTTGTGTGCGAGTGTGTGGTCATAATCCGCGGCATTAAAGACGTCAGCTGGAAAGGCGCGAAGGGAATGATGGCCGATCCGAACTTCTTGCGGAACTTGACCGAAATGAACTGCGACCTTATCACTCAGAACCAAGTGAAAGCTGTCAAGGCGCATATGAAGAAGAGTAAGAAGCTGGACACTATGCAGTCCATTAGTAAAGCTGGGTGAGTACAACCCTTGCGCTTCGAGCAGTATGATACTGCTAGTAAACAAGTACCTAGTCGATACTGCCAGTATCGACTAGGTACTTGTTTATTAAATAAATCTATATTTAAGCATTCATGGACATTGTCATCTAGCCCCAAACTAAGCAACATTCAAGATATTGCATAACCAAGTGTATATTTCGGTAGCATAGCTTGTTCTATGGGAACCAGTTTACTTATAATGCAAAATACTTTCTTTGTAAATACGTATTAATATGTATTGATATTGAATTTGAACTCTAGCCGATTTAACTCTATCCGACTTCATTACGTTAATCAGTTATTATACGCCTTTAGCGGTGAAATTTCCTCATGAAATGTCTACGCCAATCGGTCCAGCATTGGCGAATAAACCGCTTAACAAATAGACTAAGACTTTGAGACTTTTGTTCTCAATTCGAATTGAGAACAAAAGTCTCAAAGTCTTAGTCTGTTAAAAACAGGGGACTGGCTGTACTTCAAGTACTCGTAGACGACAATAAAGAGGGGTGGTGCAACACGTTAAAATTTCCTTGTATTCCAACAGGTATGGTCTCCTAAAATTCGTAATCGCCGTCCTCGGTTATTGCGCCGTGTACAAAGAAGTCAAACCCAAGCAGGAGAAAGTAGAGAGCTTGGAGAGAGAGTACACTGAAGCGGTCAACTATCTCTCTTCATTGAACAGAGAGATTGATAGGCTTCAAAAGACTTTGGACGGCCTGAACAACCGATACGACACCGCTATGATGAGGAGGCAGGAGTTGCAGGTGAGCCCTGAGCAAAGTTTCTACAAGCTTTTTAAAATCACTGCAAACATATTTTTTTATAAAATAGAAATAAAAATTCAAGTCGATTTGGAACCAAAATTTGATTCCCAATGATGATGAAACGTTTAGTTACGATGACAATACATTATCAGGATAATTACTGAAGCGAGACAGGAAAGCGATGATATTTTGCGAAATCTCAAAATCTCTCGAATACAACTTATAATCAACTCAAACATCATTTTTTTTCTTCCTATCAAAATCAATTTATGTTATGTATTCATACAACTAATGTTATCCCGTCGTTAACATTTCAATAGTGTAAATCTAACGGCGGAATCTTTTAATTGGCCCTAAGCATCTATAAATATAACTTATAATTACTTATGTAACTGTAAGAGTTCCTAAAATTTCAAAAATAATATATTTTATTTTATATCATTATATTTATTTTTATTTGGTTTGCTTAATCTTCTAACAGGAAGAAACCGACATCATGATGCGCCGACTCGTAGCCGCCGACAAACTCATGTCTGGTTTGTCGAGCGAACAGGCGCGGTGGACGATAGACTTAGCAGCGTTGTACGTGGAACAATCGCGGCTTATCGGCAATTGTCTTCTCGCCGCATCCTTCTTGAGCTACGCGGGACCGTTTTCGTTTTCGTTCAGGCAGACCATGATTTATGAGGATTGGTACGGCGATGTGATGGAGCGGGGGGTACCTCTCACGTTGCCTTTCACTATTGAGAGGAATCTTACTAATGAGGTGGAGATTAGCGGGTGAGTTTACTTTTTGTCACGCATAATAATGTTCAAATCAGCGGATTCAAATAGCGTAATATAAACTAATATTATAAAGAGAAAAGATTTCAGATGTTTCGATAAATTCGAAAACTAATGAACTGATTTTAAAATATATATCACCTATAGAAATCTACATTATCAGACAAAGGTAATGTCTGATAATGATTTATCCCGTCCGTCCGTTTACTAAAATGACAGAACCAACTATGAGGATATTTCAATGTACCCCTATGATATGTGTCATAATTTCTAAAATGTAATTGCCAACGTCCATACCACGTTGAAAACACCGGTTCTCGTCCGATCACCGAAGTTAAGCAACGTCGGGCGCGGTCAGTACTTGGATGGGTGACCGCCTGGGAACACCGCGTGATGTTGGCTTTTTGCACTTTTTTCATACAGCGTACCCAAAATTATATGTTCTTAGGTCTTACAGTTAACTATATCTACTAATTATATTATGTAAAATAATTTTAAAACAACTAAACAACTATTTTTGCTGTTTTGTATGTTACTCCCCATTTAGGGTCGGAACAGGTGCCGAATATAACAAAAGAGAACAGACAAAAAAATAGACGCATAAACTATTTATTTTAAAATCTAACTTCTAATTCTTTTAAATGTAATTTATTTTGAAGTAATACAATATTGTGAACCGACTTTTTCAGATGGAATTCTGAAGGCTTGCCCCCAGACGAACTGTCAGTGCAGAACGGCATCCTGACGACCAGGGCCTCGCGGTTCCCGCTATGTATCGACCCGCAAACTCAAGCGCTCTCTTGGATCAAGAAGAAGGAGACCAAGAATAATCTAAAGGTATGCAGGCCTACGCTTTTCGGTTAGTCTCGTAGCGCAACTTCGTAGCTTCGTAGGCCACTAAGCCTACGAAGCTACGAAGCTTAGTTGGGAGTAACTCTGCTTACGAATCGAGTTCCACTTCTGTTCCCGGCCAGTGTGTCTTAGGTATTAGTGTAGTGTGTTTATTGGTGTCCATGTCACCTGCGACAGAGGTGATTGCTATCATAGTGCCATCACTATCATAGTTTTCACCTCTGTAATGGTAATCTGTATGGTTAATGGTAGTTAACGCCTAAGAGTTATTTTTTTAAACTTTAATAAGAGTGGTTCCGAGATACATACAGTAGTCATACCGCAAGTGTTTTGGCTGTAACTTTATATCAAATATTTTTTAAGACTCGTATGGCAAGGCAAGGCTAGGAAACTTTTTGCTTAAGGACCAATGGAGCAATTTACCAAAAGATATATGTATCAATTTTGAGAAGTTGAAATTTTTTCTAGGTGCTATCTTTCAACGACCCGCAATTCTTGAGACAGCTGGAGATGGCCATCAAATACGGGATGCCCGTGCTTTTCCAGGACGTAAACGAGTACATTGACCCCGTCGTCGATAACGTGCTCGAGAAAAATATTAAAAGTAAGTTCTTAAACAAAAGCCTCAACCAACGTACGCCCGTTAACTAAGACGTATTCAAAGTTAAGTAAAATTAAACTTTAGGGATCTGCAACCTACTACTCAAATTGGTATAGCGAATTTGGTTTCCCGCCACCCTGTCCCGTACTAGTAAATGCTGTTCAAAGTTGAGTCCTCTAAAAATATGTATAATGTCGAACATAATTTTTTTTAGACGATCGTGCGAACTCATGTACCACCCAATTATTTGTCACGTACTACGCAATCATTTGTTTTAATGTCAGAGTCTTCGGCCGACTTACCTCGTCCGGTGGCAGTGGTTTCAATTGAACAAGAACCGGTATTTCGTGGCCTACTTTAAGGAAGAGAAGCTCATAAAACCCACGTCTTTGTTTTTCAGTGGAAAGCGGACGAACATTTGTGATACTGGGCAGTTCAGAAGTGGACTACGACCCGAACTTCCGCATGTATCTCACCACTAAGCTGGCCAATCCGCAGTTCAACCCTGCGGCTTATGCAAAAGCGGTCGTCATCAACTATACCGTCACAGTGCAGGTACAAAATAATACAAGTTTTCTTCGTTTATCGTGTGAGTAGCCAGCACTGGTGTCGGAGTTTTCAAGCCGCCTTAAGACCTCCGACAGTGCTTATCAACTATAGCTTGAACCAAAATCTTTATGAGAGCTCTGAAGTACGGAAGTGCTCCGTTTAAATGCCACTAGTACTATCTAAATAGTACAACAAATACAAGTTGTATAGCGGTGTTTTACTATACTTTTTATCGCCTTTTCACATAATTATCAAAAAGAATTAAAACCTAATAGCTACCTATCTGTTCTAGGGTCTAGAAGACCAGCTTCTAAGCGTGGTGGTACGCGCCGAACGAGCAGACTTAGAGGAACAACGCGAGAGTCTGATCATCGAGACCAGCGCAAACAAGAGTCTCCTGTCGGGACTGGAAGACTCCCTTCTGCGAGAGCTGGCGACATCTACCGGCAACATGCTGGATAACGTTGAACTCGTCAACACCTTGGAGAATACCAAGTCGAAAGCAGCCGAGGTAAAAGTTTCATTGTCATTTATAGAGACCAGAGATTAGATCAGTAATTCCTGAGACTCCTGAGGATAGAGTTAGTAGTTCTGTGTACACAAATAGTGATTTAAATAAAAAAGTATAGTATTTTTTTATTTTTACTTTTGTATGAGAATATGTAGTGACTTGTTAATAACTATTTACCAATAAGGAATCTGTAATCTGTATCTGATACTAGTGGCATCTACCGGCAACTTGCTAAACTACATTAACTCGCTTTGGAGAATACCAAGTTGAAGTCAGAGGAATTAAGTTTCAGCGTGTTTATTGAGACCGGCGCCAACAAGAATCCCTGAATGACTGATTTTTCTGAAGGAACTGCCGCCATCTACCGGCAACATATTAGATCACGTTGAATTTAAGATTAGAGACTATAATTCATGTCTATGGCGAAAGCAGCTGAATTAATGTAAATGTTTCAGTTATTCAGACCAGCGCTGACTAACATAAGTTTGTAATGAAGCCTAGAAGACTCCCTTTTGAAGGAATCTATCTATAATCTGACATCTATTTTATCAACAATGTTATCTATCAAATAATTTATTAATTGTTTGACCAATAAACAGTCATGCTATGATAATCTACTTACAGATAAATTGATTGTTAGCCATGTTTAAAAGTATCATCACGCGATTCTTCTATATAATATGTACAGGTGATGGAAAAACTGGCGCTAGCCGAGGCGACGACTAAGGACATCGAAAAGTTTCGCGACGGGTACCGTCCGGTGGCGAAGCGTGGGTCCATCCTGTTCTTCGTGCTCTCCGACATGGCTGGAGTCAACACCATGTACCAATACTCCCTATCGTCCTATCTTGATGTAAGTTAAATTAAATAAATACATTTTTGATGGATATTTCTCACAGTACCACTCGAAGCTAAGCATAGCTTAAAACATGGGAATCAGATTACCGATAGAATACATACATATATATATATATACAAATAATTCAATGTGTATGTGTTTGTTTGTTAAATATCATTTTGTTGTTGTCCAAATTACAGCTTTTTATTGAATGCATTTGAAAGTATAAAGGTACTTATAAAAAAATGTGTTTAACCGCATTGTTATTATAAAATCACTATATTGTTATTAGTGTATTTTTTTATTTCTGAATGCAAATTGACGTTGTGCAAAAAGCCAACATCACGCGGTGTTACCAGGCGGTCACCCATCGAGGTACTGACCGCGCCCGACGTTGCTTAACTTCAGCACAAATCAAATTAAATTGGCGGCGCGGTAACCTGGGCGTGCGAGTATAAATAGCACTAAGTCGGGGTTTTTTTTTATTTCAGGTGTTCGCTTTCTCTCTGCGCAAAGCGATGCCTAATGTGATCCTGGCGAAACGCTTGAAGAATATCATCGACATGCTGACGAAGAACGTCTACGATTATGGGTGCACTGGTAAGTAATATTAGCCTTAAGGTAATACATGTAATATGGTCCTGACAATATTAATATTAGAGGTCATCCCATACCTAAGGAGAATGAGATCTGAAACACGTCTACTGGTTGTTACGGAGCCAGCCAGCAGGGACCAGTGACTCGATTACATAACATTTGGGAAATACAAATTCTATCATATTCAATGCCAAATCAATAGCCAGTTTACAGTCTTGCAGCAGTTGAAAGAAGTATCAAAAAGTCAAACTGGAATTCAGTCTTCGTGTAGAACCTTAATGAGACTCTGGTAGCAGAAATGTACGACAGTGCTTCTCCGGACAAACACAGTACAGTTGGTTCTACTGTTGGATCGGACGAGGAACAGTACACTTACAAAACATAACATAAGCGCTCATTGTCCCTGAAAAAAATACCATATGATTATTCAAAACTGAATATCTCTTGATTGACGGCTCCGTGGCTTAGTTGGTAGTAGCTCTGCCTTCGAAGCGAAGGGGTCCCGGGTTCGATTCCCGGCCGGGGCACACTTTGTGTGGCGAGCATGAAGTTTGTTCTCGGGTCTTGGGTGTTTGTCCATGCCATCTGCGACGCAGGGAATCCTAGTGCAGAGGTATGAGTGTGTTAATGTTGTTGTTGATTGCCACGGTCTACAATCTAAGATAGGACAACTAACTGACAACGCCACCGTCTCAGAAATTAGATAACAATTTAAAGAGTGAGACAAAATATTAACAATATGTGTATCGATTAAAGAAAATTTTGCAAGCACTGATTAACTAAGATATTTTTTTATGATAAGCGGAAATTAAAAATTTCGAACAAAAATATTAGGCGGTGAAAAAAATAATCCAAAAAAGGTAAAAACCTATCAAAAATGGTTTGTGGTCACGGCAGTCCGCTGAACGAACGATGAATGAACGAACTTCTCTAAGGATTTGAAACAGACTATAATAATTAGTTATATCTGGTGTTTCGTTCTCATCTTTTCCCAAAAATCCCGTGTCCTAGGTATATTCGAACGCCACAAGCTGCTGTTCTCCTTCCAAATGGACATAAAGCTGGAGCAGAGCGAGGGGAACGTCAATCAAATGCAACTCGATTTCTTCATCAAAGGGAACGTTTCGCTGGAGAAGTCGGCCCGCGCCAGTCCTGCTATATGGATACCCAGTCAGGTGAATATTTGCGTAATACATATATATTTATATATATGTATTCGTTAGACATATCAATATTGCTTTTTGCTTTGTTTGAAGCCAACGGCAAAAGCGTTCAAACTATAATTTGCTTTTCGGAGGGTCCAGTTGCTCGCGTCCGTAGGTGTGTAGCCTTTGATTCCCTACACGTACCCCCTGGGTGGTGCCAAAGAAGCAACGAAAAGTAGCAGTAGAACTTGTGCCAAGTTCGTCACTGCCACCACATCTGGAATCTGCCGCCAAACAGTAGTGCTCGCATTACTGTGTTCCGATGGAAGGGTGTGGCTGCCGGTGAAATCACATGCGCATGAGACGTATCATCCCCGCCTCGGGTGATGGACGCAGCAGGATGAATGCGACTCAGTAAAGATTTAGATCTCATACTGAGTCGCGCGCATTACTGTTGCCATGGGCGAGGGTCACCACTTACCATCAGGTGGGCCCTCAGCTCGTTCCGTCACTCATTAACATTAAAAAAAAAAGCATAGAAATACCTAAACATGTGTGTATTGTCAGGGTTGGCAAGACATAATGAAACTGAGCGCTGACTTCGTCTCCTTCACTACGCTGCCCGATAACATCACAAAAGACTTGACCAGCTGGCAAGAAGTAAGTGGTTTTTTACTATAGAATTCTTTCTTTCAAATACATTTTTGATTGACTGCAATAAAGGAGGATGTTGTCAATTCAATTGTAGGTCTTTTATACTCAAGGCTTTTGAGGTCCATTAGTACCGTTTCCATTACCGCAAAGCGTAATTTTTTCATTTTCATAAAATGCACTTATTTCAATTTTTTTGTTTGTAAATATAATATATATGTAATAATATATATGTATTATTACATATATACATATAATATAATACATATATATGTATATATAATACGTATATATTAACACCCAGACACAGCACAATCATCTATGTTCGTTAAACATCTATGCTTATCCTGGGAATCGAACCCAGGACCTACATCATAGAAGGCATAGTTACCAGTATTACCGAATGAGTTATGGAGAAGTCCATATAGTTTCATTGAAATTAATTTCCATGAATTGAATCAATCAAAAGATTTATTATTAACCGAGGAAGTTATATCATTGGAATATGTATGTTGAACTTTTTATCTATCTATATATCTATACTGATATATTAAAGCTGAAGAGTTTGTTTGTTTGAACGGGCTGAAACTACCAGACGAGCTTGAAAAAATATCGTTGTATATGATAGCCACATTCATGAGAGACTATACCTATAGTCATAGTTGCTATAGCTATTGACGTTTGTAAAGTAAGCCGGAATAAAAAGCACTATCGAACTGGTTCATCCGCGTGCGCTGGGGTAATGGCTAATTATACCATACACTACAAAGATATTTGTTTTTAGCAGATAAAAATAAAAATAAAGTTAAGGAATTTTAATAAAGTTAGTTAATTTTTTTAAATAATTTTTATACGCGGACGAAAGCGCAAGCCACAGTTAGTTAGATTAGACAACCGATATACGAATCAGGTTCTCCCCTACTGTGAAGTATGAGGTCGTCTGAGTCGCATTGCATCTCGCCCACACCCCCCGAGGGTCACCTACGGAAGCGAAAAGCATAGTCCTCCTGAACCATGGGCGTACCCAGGGAGGGCAGGGAGGGAAATTTAAATCAAGAAGCGATTAAAATAAAAATGTATGCATAGTCTAATTTACTTATATTAATTTAACTACCTATAAAGCAGTATCATTTGCGGCCCTACACACTACACTACATATACCTAATAACCTCATGTAGGTGTGTTTGTGTAGTGTGTATGAAAAAAGGCCGCAGACGATCCAACCTAAAAAATCTGACTTGCCCAGGCCAGAAGCTGGGTACGCCCATGTCCTGAACTGTGCACTATGAACGTTTTCCAGTGGTTCGACAGTGACACGCCGGAGTCCGCTTACATACCAGACGGGTACCGCGACATTCTGCAACCGTTCGAGTTGCTGATGCTGCTGCGGTGCTTCCGCGTGGACCGCATCTACCGCGCGATCACAGATTACATCACAGTCACCATGGGCGAGGACTACATCACGCCGCCTGTCATAAGGTACTGTCCGTAAAGAATATACTTCAATTTGGTATTTATATTACTTGTTAATATTTAGGTATATTTATACGTAGTACACGTATCACAATTCTCTTAGCACTACCACCCAAACCATACTACACAAAGGTTAGCTGGAAGAAAAATCTAAAGAAAACATTAAATTCACCCACGTGTTTTTCTTGTGCAGTTAAAATATTTCTTAAGTAGGTATTTTGTGGTGACCAGACGGATTACAGTTTTTTTATGCCACCTTTTTAAAGATATCTTAAGTAGCTAGGTATGTCTAAACATGATATTAGGTTACAACTTACAACTAAATAACTATCTTGGAAAGTTGTGGCTAAATCTTTCTCCCGGCCTATTTGTAACGTTCCGTTTCATTTCTGCATCACTAGCTCTTTATATAACGCAATATAATAATAATACTATGCAATATAGTGAGGCCGGACGACATCGAGAGAAACCAAAGCGCTGAAAAACCTGCTAAGTGCTAATTGAACTCGCACACCATGGGTTCGGTACTATTGATTGTATTTTTTTGATTTGTTGCATAATCTACCATTAATAGCAACGTTCCGTGTAAATTAAAGCCGTCTACGGATATATGTAGGATAGTCAATCCGACGTTGGACCATTATGAAATAGATTTATTCACACAAAGACCTTTTATGGGAACTAAAATTTGACAATTTTCCAGTCCATTACCTAATGTTATCACATTATAAAGATTCGGGAAAGTATTTTTAAAATTCAAACAGTTTGTTGCCAACGTCCATACCACGTTGAAAACACCGGTTCTCGTCCGATCACCGAAGTTAAGCAACGTCGGGCGCGGTCAGTACTTGGATGGGTGACCGCCTGGGAACACCGCGTGATGTTGGCTTTTTGCACATTTTCTAGTTTCTCGATATTGATCATTTGCCAGCATTATGTTCATGTCTAATAATGTTTATTCGCGGGGCCCAAGTAATTTAATATGTGTCTACTAATCTACTGTAATTTTCTTATTACCATTTTTGCTACAACCTCCGTAACTTCTCACTTTTACCCGTTTTCATTAGCAGGCATATGCATTGTAATTTTACTTTGATTAGCTGTTGCATGGCTTTTATTCGAAATATTTTCTTAAACTTCTTCTTAAACTTTTTCCACTTTCATTTTACATTTTTGCTTTATGTATGCAGGTATAAAGATTTTATTTTTCAATGATATTGTTCATTTGCTAGAATTATGTTCATGTTTAATAATGCTTAACTTTGCTAATTTAAAGAACGTGCGTTTAGATAATTCATGCGACTTCTAATTTAAAGAACGTGCGATTAGATATTTACGGTAACACTCTTTCATCACCAGCCGCTTTTACCAGTTTATGACTCAATCTTTTGTTTGGTTCCTCTTCCCTCCCCTCCATAACATCAAAATGGGTCCATTCGGTTGGGAGCTACGGTGCTACAGACACACAAATAACTCGGTTGTCTGGAAGAACTCTTACTACCGATAAGACCGCCAATTGTACTTTTTTTTTTTATTCTGTATATTTTGTAACTTGGTGTACAATTAAGTATTATTTGTATATTTATCTAACACCCCTTTTCGCCTGCGGTTTAAAACAGGAAGATTACTATTTTATTAGACATAATTATCTATGTTGGCCGAAAATCGCTAGCATAAATTTCATATATTATATTTGACAGGAGACAAGTGTCCTTAATTAAACTTAATAAATTTTCGTGTATACTAATAAATAATACCATATAATATAATATTTATGTTTCAGTCTCGATATGATCGTGGAACAGACAACTCCGTTCACTCCCGTAGTGTTCATCCTTAGCCCCGGGTCGGACCCCACCGCTGACCTGATGAAACTAGCCGACCGATGCGGCTTTGGTGGCGGAAAGTTCAAGTACCTATCCCTTGGACAAGGACAGGAAGGGGTAAGGCACTGAAACGGACGGAAAAAATCATGTGACTAATCGTCAACGTCCATACCACGTTGAAAACACCGGTTCTCGTCCGATCACCGAAGTTAAGCAACGTCGGGCGCGGTCAGTACTTGGATGGGTGACCGCCTGGGAACACCGCGTGATGTTGGCTTTTTGCATCATATTTTTTGTAACTGACCAATGTGTTTTTAATTATTATTTTCTTACCTTTGGGGTTAATCCCATGCCTACTATGTAACCTGCCTAGATATTTTGTACCTAAGGTGAATAAACAACTACAACTATCAATCAATTCATTGATCATATTATGGGTTGGGTCATATTGCTATATGGACGTCGTTAGCCACTTAATAGCAGGTGGGCTGTGAAACGAATGAATGCGTGTGATGGTGACACGCATTCCTATAAACAGAAGACGGATTTAGTTTTCTTTTATGTAAAAAATGTGTTGTGATGATGATGGAAAACTGAAAGTGCAAATTTGCAGCATTTATATGCTACGTAGTATGATAGATGAATATTAGATTAAAAGACACGTGAAATTAGCTAATTAAAGATAAATATATCAACTTCACCACGTCTATTAAACGTCTGTATGTTTCAATGACAATTTTAGGCGCTCGTAGCCAACTTTGTCAAGATGTTCTTTATATTATAGATTATCTAAGTTAAACAAGTCTCCGCCCGACCAATAGTTGGGTGGGTGACTGTTAAGTGACATTTGAATTCAATTCAATTAATCAATAAGCTAAAAGATTACCCCTCGGACGAAAGAAGAACAATGTTAAAAGGTGTTTGACCTGTCATTCATTTAATGAGTCCAACTTGTTCCACTAGGCTGCGCTTGCGTTGCTGGAAGGTGCCATCTCGCACGGGCAGTGGCTGATCCTCCAGAATTGTCATCTCCTGGTATCCTTCCTGCGGGAACTGGAGAAACAGTTGGAGCTGATGACGAAGCCACACCCGGAGTACCGGCTCTGGCTTACCACAGATCCTACGCCTACCTTCCCTATTGGCATACTGCAGAGGTCTCTCAAAGGTAACACTTTGGTTGGTGATATACAAACGAACATTTTGAATAATATGTTCCACATTATCAAGATTAATGGGTGATCAGGTGTTTCTAGAAAGACTATATTAATGTTTCTGAACTAATAACACGCTTAATATGGTATAGTTATTAGACCAAATTTTTTGAGATACCGTCATGGATGAAGCAAGCTTAGTCTAAATAAGGTAAAAGTTTCTGGAGCACAAGAATTCGCTTTTATTGTTGTTTCCCACATGAGTGAAAAGCTTCGCCTTTTCAACTGATTTCCAAATATTGTCTATTAGATATGTTTGTCATCTAACTCATTTATCAACCGATTTGGAAAAATCTTTATTTTATTGTACAATATATGAAAATATTTCAGGTTGGATTATAGAAATTTTATCAAAATCAATTCCATAGTTTAATTTATAAATGAAAAAAACTCGAAGAATATGTCATCAAAAAAAAAAATTGCGTATTTTGCTTTCCTGTGACTTTTTTCGTCTCCCATTGTAGAGTGGATCTTTCTGTTTTAAAATGGTAGGGTGTACCCGAGAAATAAGGAATTAAAGTATCAATACTTTAGTTATACGTAAGTTTTTACGTTTTTTTATCAGTCAATTATTGTTACAGTCGTGACAGAACCACCTAATGGGCTGAAGTTGAACCTCCGGAACACGTACTTCAAGATGCGACCTCACGCACTCGAGGAGTGTCCCCACCCTCAGTTCAAGAAGCTCGTCTATGTGCTCGCGTTCTTCCACGCCGTTGTACAGGTAACTAACATCCATGACAATCCAGTAACAAAGTTTCAAAACTCAACGTTTTATTTTATAGCCTACTAGCTGCGCCCCGCGGTTTCACCCGCATAGTTCCCGTTCCCGTGGAGAATACGGGGATAAATTGATTTTATTTTTTTCGTTAATTTTCCAATGTTTTAATAGTTATTCTGCTATTCGGGACGGAAACAAATCCAACAAATCAAAAACCATGGCAATCGGTCCAGCCGTTCTCGAGTTATAAGTGTTGTAACAAACACGACTTTCTTTTATATATATAGATTTTATAGAAACCTCAAAAATTGTAGCCTATATGTTATTCTGATGTATAAGCTATATTGTGGTAAAGTTTCATTCAAATCCATTCAGTAGTTTTTACGTGAAAGAGTAACAAACATCCATACATCCATACTTACAAACTTTCGCCTTTATAATAGTAGTAGGATTTTGTCCCACTGCGGCGCAAAGACCCCTATCTTTTCTCACTTTTCTGCCCATACATGTCATGAGCTTGTTCTTAGGTACATGTAAAATTGAGAGTTGTTGATTAATGATTGTTTGTTTCAGGAGCGTCGCAAGTACGACAAGATAGGTTGGAACATATCGTACGACTTCAGCGAGAGCGACTTCATGGTTTGCATGCAGATACTCCAGTGCTACTTGGAGCGATGTTCCGCCGCCAATGGACCTATACCCTGGTCCACGCTTAAGTACCTGTTTGGAGAGGTACGTGCTAGTTCACATTAATTTACAAATTACTATAAATTAAATTATATCGATCTTTAAATTAATAGTGGAAGTACCCAGATCCTATTAAGAAATTATGAACTTATATTATCTTTATTAGGTAATGTATGGAGGCCGCGTCATAGACGACTACGACCGCCGGGTTGTACGCACCTACATGGAAGAATATATGGGCGAGTTTCTCTTCGACAAGTTCCAACCCTTCCACTTTTACAAGGATTCTACGTTTGATTACGTCATCCCCCCAGAGGGAGAGAGGGAGGAATATATTGGTAAGTACGTTATCGGAAAGAGAAATATATTAGTAAGTCTGGTTTGAGATTCAAGTTTCTGTGTGGCCAAAGGTCTGCTCTGAATTTACTAAGATCAACCTATGTCTACGCGAAACATTTTTGTGCAATTTTGAGTTTAAAAGTATTAGATTTTTTTTTCGGGGGATGTATGTTTTGATAGATGTAACGTTAGTGCGATTAAAACTAAAAACATTTCACCGATTCATCATTACTTCGAAAAGACCCGGTTTCTTTTTAGGCAAATAGCAACATTTGAAACTCTTGTAATACGTGAGGCGCATGTGTTTCGGAGATAACAGTTGCCCAGCACAAAAATCCAAGGCCCGAGATTGATTTATTACATAGCATTGCGTTCATGGGAGGTGTATTTCAGATTTCATCGACTTCCTTCCACTGGCCAACACTCCCGAGGTTTTCGGGCTGCATCCCAACGCCGAGATCGGATACTTCAGCCAGGCCGTGCGAGAGATGTGGGGACATCTCATTGAGTTGCAACCGCAGACGAGTAAGGCCGATTGAAACTATTATTTTATTTGTCTTCATAACATTTACTGTTGTTTTAACGACGGATCTCAGCTACTCTGAAGGTGGCTCAAAAGTTCCGGAAATTATATTTGATATTATAAACATATTCATAATTTAATTATTTATTCGATTAAGTATCTACCTACATAGCAGGAAGGTCGGATAGGATACGCTGTAATAACAACGTGTGACCTTGTAGATACCATTCTTGTAGATATCCATTAGAAAAAAGTGATGTTTCAATTATATTTTACTTGAGTACGTAGCAGTAATTTGGATGGCAGTTTCTCTTTGTTTCGCACGTTATCATTATTTTGTTTCATTATTCATTGATATGTTTGAATTTTCATGCATAACTTGTAGTAAGGAAAGCGGAATGTGAGTATATAAATCGGTGAAAATGAGAAATATACCCATCAATCGTTTTAAAAATGTTATACCTACTATTAAAAAATATCTGTTTTTGTTTATTGCTGCCAGTAATCGAAAAAGAAAACGGTAAGTGATTTATATCGAATCAAGCAGACATGTTGATGTACCTACTATAAGAACGACTTACTTTAGAATAAATTTGGCATGTTGATACAAATTGATATCCCTTATAAGCCGGAAAAATCCTTTTTCTATCCAATTATTCAATATTTTATAACCGACAGGCGAG
The DNA here is from genome assembly GCA_921293045.1 of Aplocera efformata. NCBI lineage: Eukaryota > Metazoa > Arthropoda > Insecta > Lepidoptera > Geometridae > Aplocera > Aplocera efformata. The sequence goes on from OV121055.1 coordinate 5,884,681, forward strand.
AGTGGTGGTGCGATGAGTAGAGAAGACTTCATAGACACGATTGCGGTGGACGTTCTGAGCAAGCTCCCTACTTTGTTTGAGATATGGCGCGTTCGGAAACAATTCGAGATGAATATCACGCCGAGTCTCGTCGTCTTGCTGCAGGAATTGGAAAGGTATTGAAATAAACACTAAAATATATATAGACATATAATTATGCTTTGGTTACAACAACGTTTTCACACGATTGCGATGAAGTTTCTGAACAAGCTGCCTAACGAACGAGATATAGCGCGTTTGAAAACAGTTCGAGATGAACATGACGACGAAATGATTTTGACCTTGACCATGAAAATTAACTTTTTATAAATATACTTTTATCAGAAACTATATAAAATAATCTTAATAATGTTTCGACAGATTTAACCGGTTGGTGGCCAGAATGCGAACAACACTCTCGCTCCTTCGAAAAGCGCTTGCGGGCGAAATAGGCATGGACGCGGTACTGGACAATGTTTCCTACAGCCTCTTTAACGGCCAGTTGCCGCAAGTGTGGCGCGGACTGGCGCCAGCCACTTGCAAGGGGCTGGGCGGGTGGATGGACCACTTCATATCACGAACCAAGCAGTACACAGACTGGGTGAGACTGCTGATATTTCGCTAATAACGTTCCTCTAGGTTATTGCAAGTGTGGCTTGGACTGGCCCCAGCTACTTGCCTGGATGGGTGGACGTGCCACTCTCATGGCATCAAGTACACTAAGGATTGATACTTGTTTCTTGTAGGTTTTACTAGGTTGTGACGCAACTGGCTCCAAGAGAATGGGTGTTTTTCGAGGGTATGGTGGCGCAGGTTGGATCCTTGACTACTTGCCAGGCTTGCAAAAAGGGGTCAATGGACCACTACATTCATGAACTAAGCTTTATTTTATGTGTTTCTCATAGTGATAGAATTCGAATTCCTTCCAAAAAATCCTCGAATTATACAATATAGGTACCGATATAATTATGTACTTAACGCCACAAAAAAACTGACAACAAAACGTATTTTTGTCTAATTTCCAGGCAACGATAGAAGAGCCGATAGTAATTTGGCTATCCGGCCTGCAAGTCCCAGAGTCCTACCTCATAGCGCACATCCAGATCGCATGCCGCCTCTACACGTGGCCGCTGGACCGCTCCACGCAGTTCACTCGTGTCACCAAGTGGCTCTCTGCCGACGAGATCGAGGAGAGAGCTATCACTGTGAGTCCACTTGTACCTATATTATATCTGATCGCAAGTCCCCACCATATGGCCTCTGGACCGCTCCACAGTTCACATCAGATGGAGGAAGATTGTTTGCCTGGAATGACTCCCATAGACAAGCGCATGGATTTTGGGGCACTGTTTCTCGAGTTGAGCGAGTTGGGAGTCGATTATGAAAGTGGAATAAAAGGTTGAGCCTTCATGGAATATTTTTTAATGGAGTCCGTGGCAAGTAATTCGTAGCGTTAAAATGTATGAATAATAACATAAAACTGATTACATAATAAACAGATAATCTTTGCATCAAGAATTAATTAGTTACATCGCATTTAACATTTCGGAATTATAGGTATTAGTTATAATCAAAACCCAGGATTGATTACCCCAGCAATTGTAATTAGGTATTATTTCGTAGCAAACATTTCAAAATATTTACAGGTTAATATAATATAGACTAGAGGAAGGAGTATGTCGTATTATTAGAAAAAAAAAAGACGAGCTAGATGTTAGAGTATTTTCCCATGTGTCACTACAGGGTTGCTATGTCCGCGGGCTTTACCTGGAAGGCGCGCGCTGGGACGTTGAAGAGGGCTGCTTGCGGCGGTCGCACCCTAAAGTACTGGTCACGGAGCTGCCTATTATGTACATCATACCGATCGAGTTCCACAAGCTTAAGTTACAGGTGAGATGTTGGTATATTGGAGAAGAATCATGAGTTCTCCGTGAAAAGGGATCTTTAACCGAGTGAGTGTTGTGCTCGGGGACTGGGCTCTGTCAGGAGGTTCTCTATATGCTGGCACTGCCGGAACGCATCGCTTGTGCGAAGTAGGAGTAATGGTGTTGCAGCGCCATCTATTCTAGATTCTTGTACTAATTGTGTTTGGGTTACGCAGTGTTTCTGAGGATCTCTATATGGACATTACCATTACCCGACACATGAAGATGTTATGACTATCAGATTCTAATGGAATTGTGACTTTCAGAATACCCTGCGTACCCCGGTATACACTACGTCAACGAGACGAAACGCCATGGGCGTCGGCTTAGTGTTCGAATCTAATCTGTTCACTGCAGAGCATTACAGCCATTGGGTCCTCCAGGGAGTATGCCTCATCATGAACACTGATTAGTATCTCAATTTTAAGTGACGTACAATGTGGTTAAAACAACCTGTGTTCTCCTTGAGAGAAAATCTTCCACTGAGCGGGTGTTGTGGTCGGGGACCGCGATCCGATAGTTTTTATAATTATTGCTCAAGTTGCCCGAACGCATCACTTGTGCGATCTATTACAGCTCCATCTATTGTAGAGTTCTTGTACTAATGTCTTAGGTCACTCTGTGTTCTTCGAGGTTCTCTGCGCCACAAATACTAAACTATGGCATTTAACTAAGCTATATAGTAATGTCAGGTTTTTTTGTCATTGAAGATTGTTTTATTTTTTAAGATTTATAAAAGACTAATTGTAGATCTCATTGTATTCATAATAAAGACTGATTTAATATAAAAGTTTTTTATTAGAAAACTTTACTTTTGGCTTTTGCTTGAGGTAAACACAAGTTATAAAATGAGGAACTTAGGAAGTCTTTAAGTGGCTGCCATTTGACCCATCCTTTGTTTCTGAAGAATTCTTTTGATTGCTCCTTTCCAACATAATGGGGATCCTGAAACAGAACAACTTGGTTATCTTTCTTCTGCGCTGTAGGCATTCCGGGCAACAGCTCTTGCGCCAAAGAAATAACGAGACAAATAAGAGTCAAATAAGGTCTAGTAACATGTGGATGTGTAACAATGCCTCAGCATCTGTATAAAAACGTCGTCAGGTACGATCGCGCGACTTTCCGCAGCCCTTGCTGAATATTGTCAAGGGCAGTAGCTGTCACATTGTCATTTGGCTGTAAGAGCTCAAAAGGGTGGAATTAAAGTTAAATTTCTTTGAGCATTTTGGACATAACTCATTTAAAAAAAAAAAAATTTTATGAAGATATTGCACATAAACATACAACTGAAATACATAAACTATTTTTTTAAGCCTGTTTAAAAGTAGTATTGGTGTCTTACCACAATCAATAGACTTGGTCCATTGACACCAACATCAATACCCATGATTCCTTTGGAGGAGCAGTCCACATCCCCGCCCATCATTATCGGGCTTCCAAAATTGTCAAAATGAGACACCAGCATATCAACAATAGTTATCAGCTCAGCTCCTTTGTTCACATGGATAATCTTAGATGGAATATTGTATAGTTTTTCTATTACAAGACATACCTGTAACATAATAGAATTCTTCATAAAACAGAAGAGATTATCCAAAACATTTCCAATATTGAGATTGGTATAAATGTAACTTAATTAAATATTTTTTGATCTGATATGCCAGTTCCTAACTATTTCACCAACATCTGAGAATAACTGATAATAATTAAACATTTTTATAAAGGCCATCACTTGGAATCGTGTGTTGGGTGCCGCTGTATGCTTCAGATATACCACACTTCTTTCAATGTTACTTTCTTTAGGTAAATTTAAAACAACTATTAGGGATTTTTTGTAAGAATCGTTTTCACCTCAAAGCTACCAATCCACTGTTTTGATCCAATGAATGAATGAGGCTTATCTTCTAATAGAACTAGGATCTCCTGGACTTCTTTGATTGAAGGGACTTTCGGAATGTTCTCGTAGTTGAAAGTCATCCACGAGCATATCGTCTGCAGGGTTCTGTACCCACATCCCCAACCCTGTGGAAGGAAGAAAAGAAAGATATGATGATCCGCAAACCTGCTTGAAAGTACACCATAATGTATTAATAGAAGAATTCCAAGGAAGTTACCCTATCGTCAAACCCGTCGCAAAGGTAGTGGTAATATTCATAATTCCCAGAAACTGTGTGCAAAGTTTCGTTATTTTCTGGCGCTATTGCGCCTTCGTGGACATTATTTATCAAATTTGACATTTGTATTTTGTTTGTTTGACTTGATTGACACTTTGACATTGACAGTAAATTAACTGTGGCCACCGAGTATAACTTAAGGGACGTACTCATAGGATTTATGTATTGTATGATGAATGAGTTTACTACCGGTGATCAAAATTAATTTATGGCCAAAGATTTGTTGCCATGGTAATCTATCTCCAGTAATCTTTCGGTTTGGTTGATTTTGGCTGTAACATAAGGCATTTCATTATTGATCGAAAAAACATTTAACCAAAATAAATGTTGCTAACGTACTTTTTACATTTTATTTACCTACTGATCGAACGGACGCTTGTTCGAAAAACTGCAGATATATCTATTGCTTGTCGAATAGGTCTGATAAATTTATAAGATTATGATTAAAAATAGCATGATAAAAAGCTATAGTGAAAATAATACGTAATTATTGTGTATCCAATAAGAAATCTGAAAAATATCTACCAGTTTAATTACGAAAACAAGTATAAAGAGTCATCACCTTTTAATAGATTTTCTTTATACTTTGTCCAGTTGCTCGCGTCTGTAGGTGTGTGTCTATACCCTTTGAATCAAAAGTAGCAGTAGAACTTGTGCCAAGTTCGTCCGGAGAGGCCCTGCCAAGCAGTAGTGCCCGCATTACTGTATTCCGGTGGAAGGGTGAGGGTGCCGGTGAAATCATATGCCCATGAGACGCATCGTCCCCGTCTCGAGTGATGAACGCAGCAGGATGAGTGCGACTCATCCAAATTTTATACTGAGTCGCATTATTGTTGTCATGGGCGGGGGTCGCCACTTACCACCAGGTGGGCCTTCAGGTCGTTACATAAAAAATAATAATAGTATCAGACTTCGGAGGTGTCGGTAATAGACTGAATGCATGGCCTCTTTGTAAATAGGAGGAACGCTGAGTATGAAAAAATAAATACTTTCTGATTTGCTTAGTAAAACGCTTCAGTAAAACCCACGTAAGTGGCATCTACAAGTATCACGGTGGAAACGGGCCTAAATTCAAAAACTAGTTGTTTATCGCCAGCTCTAAGAATTTGTTTGAAAGCGGTTTTGGAGCTTGGTGCAAAAAATAAAAGACTATGATTTTACCTACCAATGACGGTTGAGTTAGTTTATTACAAACAGCTAAGACATGGTAACTCACACTGAGTTATTTCTAATCCTAAACTGTTTAATTCTTTCACCACAATGGTTCTATCAACAACGGCTGTGTGAAATGTCCACGAATATATATATTTATTTGGTTTAATATCTCCAAGCTGTTCACACGAATGATGTTGATTCAGAATATCATAGAAATTACAGGAATCCATGAGGAAAACGTTGATATTTGTTCTTATGTGATGTGATATTTAAACTACTCGGAACTTATTTGCTCAGGTCGAGGGTTATCGCCTAGACACTATAAAAGACACTACACAAAATTTAATAAGCAATCTTCTATCAGACTTTGACGCTGTGGACATTTTGTGAAATCAGATATGAGGACCTTTGCGGTGAGTACAAATATTTTCACCCGGAAGAGGTTATCAATTCAATTTTATTCGTATACCTTTACCTTACAGCTCCGTAATTATAAACCGACTTAGAAAATTCTTTTTATTTGAAATGGTATACTTTGAAACATAGAAATTTTACCAAAATCAGTAGAATAGTTGTTAAAAATAAAATAACTGGAGAATGATATTATTCATGTAGGTAAGCAAAACCAGTATTTTTCGCTCTTTGAAGGTATGGAAAATATGGAAGTCGGTTTGTTTAAATTTTTAATTCCGTCACTTGTTTGAGTATATGGTAGGGTAGCCCTGATATAGATATTTTATTACTTTACTAGCCCCGGTTAAATGCCCCAAGCTAACATTTGAGGGATGACACTAAAGTTTCTCAGGTTTCGTTTGTGTCTTTGTCACTTGCAAGACGTTGATGCCTATATAGATGATGATGATATAGATTATATAACTATAGGAACAATAGTGCCTACCTAGGTAAAATACAACATTATATAGGTGACTTGACAGTAGGCAAAATAAGAAGTAGACGGCGTTGGCACGGCGCGGTGCAAAGATGATAGTTACAAGGAACAATCAAAACAATTCGTCATAATACCCACACTCCCACCACATTGTTGAACCCACAGCCCCGTTCAATCATACATTAACTCGTTCCGTCTTACCCCAGGTTGTCTAAAAGAGATCGCATCGTATAGAAAGTCAATTTGTTTTTATTTATAGTTTTCTTTCTTTCATAGGTTACTTTGTACTAGTAGGTACCTTCTAGAGTAGGTACTAGTAGGTATTATATTATCTATAGGATATCTATATTAATATTTTAAAGTTGTATCGCAATTGCAGAATCCCTAACCCCTAATTAGTATGCAGATTTAACGAAGACACATAATAAATACCATGATTATCCGCAGATTACTATTGTTCTTTTGTGATAGCATTTTATTGTTGCCTGTTGTTAGGTTTGCATATAACGTGCGTGGGAAAATAGATCTATTAATTAGGTCTAGTTATTAGGTAATTAACTAATTAAGTTTTCTGCTTGTCTAGATTCAGCACTGAATTTTTGTATTAAAAGTTAAGCAAATACGGGTAGAAAAGATACAATACTTCTAACTTCTAACTTGCAGCATATATATATATTTTATAGTTTTATCTATTTTTATAATATTTAGTTATCACGTTTTTGTGATTGCGACTGCAGTGACACCTCGGTCTGACAGCTATAAAAATCAGCTATAAATATGCCGGTTATTGCGCGAGTTGCTCTATGTTGGTGCGAGATTTACCAACATAGAGAGAAACTCTTATACACTAAAAAATAAACATTCATATCGGCCTACAATTGTCGAAGATACCCCGAAACAAACATACCAAAATAACAAGCTGAATTGATAACCTCTATTTTTTAAGTCGGTAAATACTTATATTCATCTATTTACAATAGTGTAAAATTAAATTCAATATTTGTTCACACGCTAAAGCATTTGTAAATAACATTTCAAATCGTTTCCTACAATTTATCTTGTGGACAGAGTAATCTTCGAGACGAGACATCCTTGACACTAAACAACTTGCTTGCTGCTCTACTTACCTACCTACTAGAATTATTTTAGTTGTTTTTCTGAGATGCTTGCACCTACCATAAGTACATCAGTAGGCAGGGTCGAAACTCTGCCTTGGCTTTGCTCTAAGATTCAATTTGTCATTGTGTCGGGTGGCATGTAGTATAAAACTAAGTAGCTCCCGTTGTTTGTAACTCTTAGATATTTTAAACTACGCAACGTATTTTAATGCAGTTTTCAGCAATAGATAGAGTGATTCAAGAGAAAGGTTTATATGTGTTACTAGCAACTCATCCCGGCTTCGCACGGATAGTTTCTGATACGACACTGATGCTCTACTAACCGTGCGAAGCCGGGGCGAGTCGTTGGTGCAAACATAAAATTACCTTTAAAACCTTAGAAAACTAAAATGTTTGTCCCTACTAGCTGAGCGCTGGGACCTAATAACCAAATACAAAAAAAAAACAGCATTGAGGTATTACTCAATAGTTGGATACATCGATGGGTAAAAGCATAAAATAATAAATAAAATAATTCTGGCCTACTTATGGATATTTCTGTTACCTATTTATTTTATGCCATGTTTATGCCTACCTACTTGAGCTGAGTCATAAATAAAGCTTATCTTATCGGTGTAGTTTGATATCGAACTGGGAACAGATATAAACAAAATAAAGAAAGAAGTCACTGTATCACAAGTGAATTGTTAAAATTTAACTATAATAAGTTTTCTTGTGAGGCCTCATGAAGTATTCTATCACATTTCAGGTAATTTTCGTGGCTCTATTCGCCATGGCCTTCGCTCAAGATAAAGGTGAGTTTAAATTTGTTAAGATAATATACTAACGAGGTTCAACAACCAAAAAAATATTGGTTCAAACCAATGTTTGGTACCAAAACCAAAAAAATATTGGTTTGAAGTCTTCAGAATAATATTAAAAACAATACTTTCAGCGTTTACTTTCACTGTCTATTTATATATTGGGCCTCCAACATGACCTTCACATCCTTGGATGCGGAGAACCGAAGATCTGGCTCTTTAGCGCTTACTGGAACAGGATTATGTCCAGCAGTGAATAGAAAAGGATATAAAAAAACTCTTTATAGCAGAACTACTTTAATTTAATCATACATACACTAGAGATAAGTATTAAGTTGCTACTATAGACGGTCTTATTGCTCGCGGCGATTTCTATCAGACTGCCTGTTAATAGATGCGAAGGGGCGGATGATTTAGAATAACTCATTGAACAAGTAAAAATTGACAACTAAGCATTGCGTTACTGCCTCATCCAAGCCCATACATAGACCCGGGCCCCATACAAGTAATTCTTAAGAATTCAACGGAAGTAAAGATTTTTGACTTTGACTTACACATCTAAGCTGATCATAAACAAGGAATACACAATTTTAAGTAATAATATCCTGCCCCGATTCGCAGCCGCATCACTAACTAATAAACAATGTTGTTGTTAATTACCTAATTATGCTAACTAATAGTTGCTAGATAAAACTATAATAGTTAAATAAAAATATTCAACTGACGTCACTTGATTTATCATAGAATAGTTGGAATTACTTTATTTTAATGTTTATTTTCAGTGAGGGTGGTGGACCAACCTGCGGGCCAATGTACGTACCTTAATTAATTTAACATTTTTTCAATCCCCAAGTAACCAATTTATTTCTTTATTTTCATTTATCCCCAATTTATCATTTTCATGTTATGATTCGAGTTATGATTTATGATTATATTATATTATGATGGGAGTTATGATTCATTTTCAATTATATATCAGCGCTAGTTCTCTGTTGCAAAATAGTGTGTACGTGCGACACACGCTTTAAATATTAAAGCAGTTCTATGTTTATAGATGACAACGTTTCTCTATAATATTATAAAAAGACAGTTTCTCATTTTTATGACTGGGCTTTAGAATACATTACCTGCATAAAAAATTACATGATATCTGTGTAGGTAAGTATTTTGTAAGTCGAAGCAATTGTCAGTTGCGGTAAATAGATTAGGCAACAGAACTTTGATATGACTAATTAAAGCTCATATATGTACTTTTTTTACAGCTAACGGTATCATCCAAAACCGTAAGTTATATATTATTAACATTTCAATTGTTTTAACATTAAAACATTAATTTATTAATGCCCCGATGAACTTCGAGGACAGATAGAATCCATCTCGCGAAAGTAGTGATTCTTATTATTTACTCTCTGCCCCATGTATGCTCCTATTTTTTTTTTATGTTGCTAAAGTGACGGTACCGGCCACCTGATGTTATGTGACTACTGCCGCCCATAAATAACAGCAATAATAAACTGGTCTTCTCCTACCGAAGTATAAAAAGACTCGATTCGCATCGCGTTGCGCCCATCACTTGGAGACGGGGATGTAACATCTCATGCGCCTTTAATTTAAGAGTGCAACACTGCTTGGCACAAGTTCTACTGCTACTTTTTGTTTCCCTCGACTCAAAGAAGTCAAGTATGACACTGAGGTTAACCTACGGATATGAAGAACATAGATCCTCAAAAATATATCCTTACTTTAAACTATGATATTATTCTCATGTTTTGCTTTCAGCTGATGCAGCGTTCTACAGGCCATCAAATGGTAAGGTTTTTATAAAGTAGACTAAACATAGTTACGCAAAAGCTTTAGCCGTAGGCCTGTTTGCCTTTGCCCTAGGCCTTCCACCAAAAATTACTAAATGTTTCAATCAATACTAGGAAGGGAACTGTAATGGAAAGCTTAAAAACTTGTTAGTGTTGTTGAACATTAGCTTGACGGAAATCGCTTACCATAACAGTAATAACACAAAATAAATAAATTTAATATTTTTGTTCCAGGGCCATCTGCTCAACCAAATATTGTCCGTGAGTATTAGAAAATAAACGCACACAAATATTGTACAAAAAACTAACCATGCAACTCAACGCGCAGGATATACGATTGTGTGCAAGTAGTCAATATATGCTTTCACCATTAATAAATGTAATAGTTTGTCACGATAAATGTATAGGGCTGGAACGGCGTAAGCTTAACAATAAAACTAGATAAACGCTGAAAACGTACTGTAATTTGACATCCAGTCAAAATAAACCTAATATACATATAACGTGAAAGCTACTGCGAAACGTTATAATTATGCGCACGAGAATATTTACTACAGAGAAAAATTACATTGCAAAAAGAACATCTTAGAATAAAATCTATGTTGGGTCAAATCTTAAACTTGTATGTGATTTTCTTAAAGGCTTATGTATTTTTACAGCGGACTCTGCTTTTTACCAGCCGTCTGCAGGATTCCAACAACCAAGTAAGTAATTACGACAGCTCCTAATATTTGTCTTTGGCTCGTTTAGGCCCTTCTTATAATATTATCGTCAACGTCAGATCAGAGTTTAATATTTCATACGACGGAATCATTAATAACGGTAACATTATATGGTTTTAGGCGGAGGGTTTGAAACATAAAACGATGTACAATTGGTTGGTCACCCGAGATGGGGTCGTTTATCATGCTCATGTCATTTCACCGGCTCCCACGCCCTTCCACCGGACCACAGGAATACAATATAACTCTCATTATTATTATTCCCTATTATCCACACCCAATATTAGTCTATTACTGAACTCTTATTGAGTCTGTAGTCCCAGTAAGCAATTTCGTTTGAAATATGTAATTCTTAAGTATATATTACTTTTTAGATATTGGTCCTACCTTTGTCGACAATAATGCACCACCGTACCCTTACAAAAAGCGTAAGTAATTCATAACAAAATTAGTTGGTTTAAATAGAAGTCAAACAGGAATTTCACAAATAAATTAGAATTTTTACCTATCCTACGCCCGATGTGACATGTTTTTTTAAATAATTTTTATACTTAATCAGATCGTCGATTGTATGATGATAATTCTAACTAATATTATAAATGAGAATGTAAGCTTGGTTTTGTTTTCACGCTATATCTACTCAACCGATCATCATGAAATTTTGCAAAAGTCAGTAATAAATCTAGAGGAAGTTGTACGATTTTTCAAGTTGTCTGAGTTGGTGAAATCTACATCAAGTAAATGACATTTTGACACTAAGCGTAGAAGGGCTACAGAAGATTCAACTTGCTCCTTTATCTTGACCCAATTAAATAATTCAAAGATAAATTGTAATTTTTTTAATAAGTTACTATTTTTAATGGTATTTATGAGATTAAATTATAGGGATAATGAACAATTGAAATGTTATTTAATATAAATATATATTTTCAGAACAACACCCGGGCGCTCGAGGTGGCCAGTGAGAAGATGTATGAAAAAAAAGAAAAAAAACTATACCCGACTGCTCATGGAGGACATTTCAATGTACCTATAAATATGTTTAATTTTATCAAAAAAGTTATTGGTTAATTGAATATGTTTTTCTTTACTTAATTAATTCCCTTATTTCCTAACGCCATAAATTCTGCGCCGTGAAACCGCTATGTGTATAATGGGAAAAAATAGGAGTTGCCCCCATAAATGGGCTGAACTCAATTGGCATTTCGGGAATGAATTTGTCAATCTAGGCATATTGTACAATATAATATATACGTCGAACGTATTTAGGTCCATGTTGCTAGCGTCGTAAGTGAGTGAGTATACCCACTAGGAACCCCATACGTAACTTCAACAAAATACGTCCTGAGAAATAGATAGATAAATAAATAGATCACCAACGGATTCTCCATATAGAAATGAATAGAAAGTTTCTCTCCAATTTGGGTTTTCCGCTTATTCTCCATTTGGGAGGAGAGTCAGGTACGGTTTTAACAAACACCAAAGTTAGATATACAAAAAATTATTTATTATTTAAATAATCTTAAGTATTTATTTAAATAATCTAAGTAATTTTGATTTCGACCTTTCATTTTAGATTTTATGAAGATACAGCCCACTTGTCTCTTTTGCACTTTATAATTAAGATGATATTTAGGAAGTGTAAGTTGGTAAATGAAATGTCACGTACTTTGATGGTTCCGTAGCTTAATAGGTGGCAATGCCTTCGAAGTTTGTTCCAGGAACAACGGACTCTCGGTTGTTTGTCCATGCCAACTACGACACAGGGAATCCTAGTGCGTATGAGTGCGTAAACGTTACATACACTCAACTGTACTACTAAACAAATGAACAATTAATAAATGTAAAATAGCTCATACCTTTCATCCTTCCACGAACAACTATTTCTAATGAAACTAACCGTCAATCATTTCACATCCTATTGATTATCCTATTAGACAATTGCATTGTAACAATACCAATGATTGTCTTTCTGAAATATGTGAGATAATTGGTTTAATTCGTTATAATTATAGCCTGGATAGTATAAAAACATTACCTCGCTGGACAATGCATTAGTCTGAGATCCTGAGGACTTCAAGATGTCGCGATTTGTGGTGAGTTTATTTATTCATGACTGACTTCGACTTCTGTTCACCTTCCTATAAGACTACCTGTGTAAAGAGAATAGAGTGTAAATAATAAAATAGTCGGCCGATTTTAGTATAAATTATTATATGCATTATTTCAATCTAACTCATTGATAACAAAAAGGAATTTATTAATAGGTATATCAATCTAATAACGCGATCAGTAGATAATTAAGGTACAATTCATTATATTATAACGCATTATGCAGATTACTTTTAATTAATATTCGAGACTTCTGAGAGTAATCTTCTTTTCTCCTCTTCATCTACACTTTTGTTTTTTAATCAACAAAGCCCCCGGAAGTTTTAATTTGACATGAAATCAAACGTTGGCGACAGGAGTTATCATAAAATTGCGAGTTTTGGATTCCTGCACCATTCACAGAGCTAAGGCGTAGTGGTGTTTACTACATCTCTAACCACAAAGATCGAGATCTATTTAGCGATAATGAGTCCGCGTTAAGTATTTTTGTCTCGATACAGTTCATTACACGAACTTTTAATCTGGAGAGTTTGACTATAGCGTGTGTCACTGCCTCAACAAAAGATAAATCTATCGCGCTTTACTTCATGGTAATATCAAAAACAACATTATAATTGACTCTTGTCATTAAGATGTTCTGTATAATAACCACATGTCACAATCTTTATTCGTATGACTATAAAATCATCACGATTTAGGAACCGTTTTGATGTTGTATGTGTTAAGTAATTACTTCGAGAAGTTCTATAAATAAAATCGTTGAGGCAACCCCACTCCATCATTATTACCCTACTCATTATTACTCTGTTGAATAATATCTTCCAATTTGTCAATACTAACATTATATTTTTGATGATGTTTTGTATATTTCAAATCGTCAAAATTTTCCATTACTAGGTAATCGTATGTATGCTGATGCTGGTGTCAGTATTCGTCAACGCTGATCTCCCAGGCACTGGGGACCTGAAGCCTCCATCGGACCTCCCGAAGGCAGACGCACCGAAACTCCCTGACGTGCCCAAAACCCCGGACTCTAAGAGCCTCCAGGACATTGGTGGCAAGAGCTGATCGGAACACCCACACATACTTAGACCAAAATAACAACAGACCATATAATTAGATTATTTTTGTACAATGTTTATGTAGAGCATATTAAATTCAGTTGCAACTGGACTTATATCTTTTATTTGGATGTTATTTTTATGTGACTAAAGTGATTGAAGAGTACTTCCATACTCTTTATGAAATCAAAAGCGAATTAGACCCCATCATCATGTGTCAGGGGTCATGGTCAAAACGCAATTCGATATCATTGCTGTTGCTGCAGTTATTGTAGATGGTGCTGCTAAAAAGAATATTATGACGGGCGGGCCATTTGATGCTTTATCTTAGTTCACTTCACCATTTACGGATAAACCTATCAGCAAATTAAGCAATTGCTTAGGGCACTACGTCTTGGTCCCTGCATAGAGAACATTTGAGGCTGGTACGATATCTAGATTAAATTAGGTTTACAAATAGTTTGGGACTGTAGGCGAGGATTACTTAGAGCATCAGGAAAACCGCCACTGTATCTTGCTGTATGTATATTTGATACAAAAAAAAAACTTGCGAATTTCAATTTAATATAGCCAATTTATGTTTCTAACAAAAGTAATTTAATTAAAACGTTCGTGATACTAGTCAACTGCGAATTGTGCTGTAAGTGAAATTCATGAAGAATTTCCCTTATGAGCGTAAACTATGGTGTGAAAGTATTGAAGTCGGTTTGTTTGATTTTTAAATCAATCAACGTAAATGAGACAATTACGTGTGAAATACGTTCATTAAATCAAACTTAAGTTTTAAAAAGGTTTTAATTCTAATAAAAATCTAGTAGCCATAATCTTTATAACCTCCATGATGATAGTTTTGGCCTCCACCGTAACCACTGTTACCCTGATTTCCAAATCCTTGGCTCCCATATCCACCTTGTCCTCCCGGGCGGAAGCCAGCTTGGTTTCCGGGGCCAAAGCCTCCTTGGCTTCCAGGGCCGAAACCTCCTTGGCTGCCAGGGCCAAAACCTCCTTGGCTGCCAGGGCCGAAACCTCCTTGGCTTCCAGGGCCGAAACCTCCTTGGCTGCCAGGACCGAAACCTCCTTGGCTGCCAGGGCCGAAACCTCCTTGGCTGCCAGGGCCGATACCTCCTTGGCTGCCAGGGCCGAAACCTCCTTGGCTACCAGGGCCGAAACCTCCATGACTGCCTGGGCCGAAACCTCCTTGGTTACCCTGTCCGTACCCACCGCCTAGGCTGTTGGATCCGCCATAGCCCCCGTACGGATGGCCTATAATAAAGTATGGTTATAATAAGCAAAAAGAATCTTAATAATACCTGATTTTACTGAATTTTCAAATGAATATGTACCTGCAATATTACAAACTTGACCTTTTTTACATTATTTTCATAAATATGTACCTACCTGAAGATCACGCGTCCTTGTTACAACTTAGTTCGGTGCTTTTTCAAACCCTATCCGAAGAATTAAAGTCTAACTCAATATCTTTGTTTCCGTTGCATTCTTGAAACATTACTTAGAAACGTTAACTACTATTAACTAAGCTACGGAGCCGTCTAAATTATATTCACCCTTAATAATATTTCACTACCTTTGATCTAAATCTTTGAAATCGGAAACCTGCTATGTGAGCATACATCTACAGTTACAGTAGGTACAGTTTATCTCTTTTATTTCCACAATATTGGGACTCAGCCCGCAAGTCGAAATGAGCACAAGACTCATGCTGTCAAAAGATGACACAAGTTGTTAAAACTTTAAGCCTGCGTCTATTGAAGGCATCTTTGGTCTCATCAAACAACATTTTCAGACGCATTAAAAGGAAGTCTGACTTACCATAGCATGTCACAGTCAGCATAAGGACTAAGCAGACGATCTGAAAATGAAATAACATTGTATAAGTAAACCTGATGGTGGCTATTATTGGAATTAAATAATTATTGCATTTGGTCCAGCTGCAAGATTATTACGTTTTTAATCGAAATCTATTTTTTATGAATGGGGGAACATATTTTTGCGAGATACCGCTAGTATTTTTTATTAAAATGATTGATTATTTGTTGAGTTAATTAGTTGATTATTCCGAAAAACTGTACATTTGCTTTTAGCCGACTGCGCCACAAGAGGGGTTATGTTTTTCCAATAAATTACAGTCTACTTCACAGCAATATAATTGTAAAGAAGTTGAAAAATTTGGTTCAACATACGTAAAGTACTTGAAAAATTTGGGTTGCTGTTGCGCAGTTGGCCACAACCTCTTCACAGCCACGTCTAAGGCTCACGTTAAGTTACGTTCCCCATTAATAATTAAATAAAAAAAAACAATTTAAAACTCGATGAATGTAGTAACCTTGCAGCCGGATCTTAAACTATCAGACATTTTGCCCACTTAACACTTGAATCTTTTTTTGTTGTTGACGGAGGGGAATCTGCAACAGATACACCGGTTGGTATACCCACCCTGGGGGGGACAACCGAGTTATGTGGGACTTTTACCCGAACTAAACCCCTCCGGTTGCCGACCTCTGCGCATTCGAGGGCCTCTGGGCTCTCCAAAAGGAACTTCACCAGTGACCCTCTCGCATGTTGCCGTGAGGCCCGTTCCCAGGGAAGGGTGTAAAGAGCCCCTCCCCGACTCCGCGTACCCTGCACGCCACAGTGCAGGGCAGCCTTCCCTGGGCCCGATAATAAACACTTGAACCTAACCTATGTACACAACCATACTCATGACAGCTGCTAAGCAGTAAGTAATCTAGTTCATAGCCAATGAAATAATCCTAATAAAAACTTACTTTGAACACCATGTTGAAGACAGTTGGAATGTATATGCCGCAATATCGCACGACAAAACCTTTATAAGCATACAGTTATCTGTGTCTGACCCCTGGGTTAGGCTATACGCGTTAGGCTGTCCAATGTTGTTTTGACTAGTTATCTATTCTGAGTAACGTGAGAATTGGCTCGTTTCTTTACGTAGACAAAAATTATTCCTGGTAATTTTGTTAATTTTGAATTTGTACTTGTTTGCACACAACGTTTTTTATGAACTCCCAAACAGCTCAAGGAAAGTTTGTGGATGTAGTGTTGATATCGCATACCTCAATATATCCTATAATCAGGATTTCATGTTGCGCGCATAGTACTCACCTGCGGACGCGAGCAACATAGACCTCTACAGAGTCCATAAACGTGGCCCCCAACCTGTGCCGAATTCGTCTGGAGAAGTATTGCCACCACACTGGTACCACCGACAAGCAGTGTTGCACTCGTGCTGCCATGCTCCGGTGGGAGGATGTGGGTGCCGGTAAAATTACAGGCGCATGATACTTTACATTCCCATCTGTAGACTGTCCTCATAGCTCAGTTGGTTGTAGTTAGCCTTCTGCGCTGTAGGTCATGGGTTCGATTCCCACTTGGACAAGCGTTTGTGTTTTAACATACATTTGCTGCTGTGCCTTGGTATTAATATGCAATTTATGTTTGTATTTACAAGATAAAAGTACTCTATCAATTATCTAATATAGTTCCCTGTATATTCATGCCGTCAATCTTTGACGGCACCGTAAGATAAAGATAAGACCTAAAGAACGAGTCAAAGATCAAAGATATCGTTCTAAAGAACTATATCTTTGACTCGCAAAACTAATTTAAGTTTAGTTTGCTGCTAACAGATCGACAACATTACAAAGCACGTGAAAAATAAAACAAATTAATTAATATTTAATTATTTAATCTAGTATCCGTTTTGCTGGTAACCACCGGGTCTCTGCTGTCCATGACCACCCTGTCCGTAACCACCGCCTTGACCACCGCCGAATCCTCCCTGATCCCTGCCAAATCCACCCTGTCCTTGTCCACCCTGTCCTTGTCCACCATGTTGGCCACCCTGGTCAAATCCTCCTTGTCCACCCTGGCCAAATCCTCCTTGTCCACCCTGGCTAAATCCTCCTTGGCCGCTCTGGAAAGCGGGTTCACCGCCAAAACCACCGTGGGAGTGACCGCCTTGTCCACCGTGCTGACCGCCTTGTCCACCGTGCTGACCGCCATATTGTGGGTAGCCTGTTCAAATTGGTGAATGAGAATTATATTTTTTTTTCTGAGCTTCTCCTGCTATGTCGAATAAGTTTATCATTTATGTGAAAATGCTTAAATAAATTCATTTTCTAATTTCGAAAAATAATATAAATTCATTTTCGGGTTTCGAAAGGCAGATCATCCGAGAAATCAGGTCAAATAAATAAATAAATGTTAATGTACATTTCACAAAGCGCATCTAACCCCAAATTATAAATACATATTAACTCTCAGACAAAGAACAATCGAACCCACGTGACCTATAGCGCAGAACGTAGAGCTAGGTAACACAAAATTTCATCCAAATCGTTAGAGCCGTTTCCAAGATTCGTGAAATAAATATACAATAAAAATCTTATAAGTCCTTCTATTTCCTATTTCTTGTATATTGTCTTTTTAATAAATAGGAATAAAAACACGTTTTAACAATTCCATTTCACAATAATTACACCAAACATCTTAAACTTAACAAAATAATTTAATTGAATAAAACATACCATAGCAAGCGACGGCTACAAGAAGCAGCAGGCATGCAATCTGAAACATAAAACATTTCTTCTTAGTGGATTCTTATAATTGTTGAAAGATAGGTAAATCTAATTCTAAAAAGTTGTCTGGATAAGACCACCCATTGTACGTGTTATACCTTTTTTTCACGTTTGTATTTCTCTGTATTGATGTACAATAAATTATTTTCAAGCATTCATTCATTATTTATCAATCTATTCCTATAATATAACCAAAGAACCATTAATTATTAATAACTAATATACTATTAGTGATTCGAAACCTGGTCTTTGATGCTAGGAATCATGAGGATCGTAAGGAAATTACCTCACGATGTTTTTTTGCAATATATTGTAGATATTTGCACACCTTTTAATAAATATCTATTTATTTAAAAAATAATTATTTTAAAATTTATAATCAAACCCGCCCGCCCGGATTTGAGCCAAGGATCTTATGATTAATAAAAAGGGCAATTAATACGCTCTAGGTCGTCGTCAAGATAAATATTCCATCATCTGTCGTCTTTCTACATAACAGGCCCACAGTATTGATTATTGTCTACCAAGTCACTGTAACCAATAAATAACATGTTAGATGTTAGACTTAAGATTATATGCTTCAGCTTAGCGACCCGAAGGTTAAATTTAAAAAAAATCATGACCTTAAAATTAAGACATAGTTATAAAAATACTCACCTTAAAAGCCATTTTGAATAAATGATAGGATAATGAAATAACCAGGGTAGTAAGTTTTCACAGACTGTAGCGGGAACGTAGGAGATACGTCTTATATAGACCACACAGTCACATCACAACACCTTATCACCTTATCTCTGACCTCTTCCAAATCAATACAATAATATGTTTTGTTTATATCCCTAACAGTGATAGGGGAATTAGTAGGAAGGTAAAAGATTGTATTAATACGGTAAATCGCTACATTTTTGTATTTCCTTTACTATTTATAGTAACAGTTTATTTTTTTACCTTAGGTACATAATTAACACTAAGTAACTTCATATGTGTAATTTAATAATTTATATTGTTAATACTCGTGTAGCCATAGTTTGTTATATATTTTGGATATGGATTTGTTATTTTACTGATCTGAAATAAACGTTACTATTATTATTATATTATTATTATAGCGAGAATTCTACCGTTTTGACCTTATAATTATATCAGGAGAAGATAACCTTCGCTTTCGTAGAATGAGTACAATATTTTTCCCTGATGACTATTTCGATATTTAGGTCTGATTTATAATTTTATTTGTTTGTTTGATTGCAATCCTACAGTGATTACCCTTCTGAAATCATACAAAATGTATATTAGAGAGAGACTGCAATATGTATCTAGCTCTATCATTTCAATTTACTTACCATCAGGTAAGAAAAGGTATCAAAAGAAATTAAATTAACAAAAAATTTATTTCAACTACTCGTATAATTTTGGGTGGTCCAGTTGCTCGCGTCCATAGCTAAGTACACGTACCCTCTGGGCGGTGCTAAAGGAGCAAGAGCAACAAAAGGTAACGGTAGAACGTAGCAAAATACCTATTTTCATTCAAGTATTTCAAAAACCATATCCCGAAGTTTCTTGTATCTGATATCTCAAATATTTTACATAAAAGTATTTTGTAACTTGTATTCCGGATACTTTTTATGAGGTATTTTGCACATTACGCTGATCCGGCAATGGAGTAAGTGATTATAATACATACAGGTGTTAAACCTACATGTATTATAATCACTAACACCTATCATAAAATATGGGTACGTTCCACCACTTTAAGGCTACATCGTCGACCGAGTCGTAACGAGTAATATTCTTAGCCCATTGTACAATATTACACTTATAAAAAAAAAAATGCATATGTCTATGAACCCTTTATTTTTAAACAGATCAAAGTGTATTGTACATACTAGTAAATAAAAAATGTTTTTATTTTTTAATCCTAATGAAGATATTATTTTTTATTGACTGATTCCTGGTTTATTTGATTGGCTTGAATTAAATTATACTACAATTAGCACAAATATAGCACAGTTTTTAATTAAAGACATCGTTACTAATGCAAATTGATCTTATAGACAACAAAAACTGAACAAGAAAAGCAGTTTAATAATAACTTATCTAGTCCGTTGTAAAATTTTCAATGGTTTATAAACTTGCTATTAGTTAATTAGTTTCAGGGCGTGTCTTTACTAAATAACAATAGATCTAGCTGTTACTTTTTCTATTGTCCGCCGTATTTGTAGTAAGAGCTGTCAAAGTTGGACTTATCGAAATTATCTCTAGCATCTACGGCGAACTGTTTTAGTTTATCTAGTTCTGATCGGGCGTCGTTCTCAGACTCAACTTCTTTATTGAGGCCCTTCATGTCACCAGCGCTGCCTCTAGCACCCGCATTCAGAATACGAACTCCATTTGTCTCTTGTTTTCCATTCACTTTGTCCTCGGTCTTCACGATTCTCTTCTCTTGGAGTTCTCCCTTCCATCCCGCATTGATGCCCCCCGACCTGGAGAGGATCTTGTTGTCCTTTGCTGTGAATTGTCCAGTCAACGTCACATCGGCTTGGCTCGAACCTTCGACATCAACCCGCCCTTCAATATTGGTTGAATGGCCTGGAAATGACAAACGCATTAAATGATAAGAAAATATAATCTAAAATTTTGTACTTTTCGATGTAATTTGGGTTTCCTCCGGTCAAATAATGAGGGTTTTAGTAAATGTTATTGGGATAGTCAAAACATATCTTAGTTCAAGATATGCTTAACAGTACATTAAATTCAATGAATTTTCAAATTCTAAAATATGTGCTGCCCCAACTGTCATAATTTCCCTTTGTCTATATTCGCTTTCATATGGGGAAGCAGTTATTACGTTACGATATACATAGTTTACAAGTGCGCGCGTGTGTTTTCACTCACAGCTCAATTTGTGATGCTGTTCGCCTATACTAGAAGGTCTATAAGATAAATCTGCATTAGCATTTTAATAATCACTTACAGTATGGTGACATCAAAAACAGCAAGACAAGACAGGGCTGAAAGAAAAACATATTGATAAAATTTACAAGCGACTCCAAAAATCTGCATCGTGCGTTAGTGTGTTTGCGTTTTCCCCTATTTAGACACGACATATTAAGCCTTTGTGGCAGTATATTTAGATACTATCGAAATTAGATGCTCTTAAGACTTTACATCCCCTTCTCAGAGAGACGGACGCCAAGCGATGCGAGTTGGGTACTCTCATACTTTAGTAGGGGAGGACCTGTCTCGTATTACTGTTGTTTAGGGGCGTCGGTAACTTCTTTACATTAGGTCTAGCAGCCATCTCGTTCTATCACTTTAATCGAGGGATGTGTGGGATTATTCTCACTTCGGTGGTATCTGCTACCCACGCCTCGAGCACTCAAGCTGGCGTGTCGGACATGACATTGATGAGTGCAATTTTTAACATAATTGACTTGAAATTAACTTAACCAGATACTAGAAAACCCATCTACGCCCTGCATCCACAACGACGACACCTAAATTATTATCCATGATTAGTTCTGCCATGGATGCTACACAGTCAAGTGAGAAGTTTTGTGCAGTAACTAGCAAGAAATGAACGTGCTAGAATCACGTTCTCGTTCGAGGCGAAAACGAAGTGACCGCTTTTGGATTAAGATGTTTCATGAATACTCACGATTAGGACGTATGTCATGGTGACTATTCGTTACACAGCTTCGTTAAACAATAGCACTACATGTGCACAGGTTCATACTATAAATGATTTATTTATAGTATACTCAATAAGACTGGGAGCAGGTGGGAAAACCACATTCAATATGGTCACGGTTATTTATAATAATTATATTTCTGTCCATTTTGATTATAGAATATATTTATTTTACAATAATTATATTATTATACCTACCGCAGACAGTTGTTTTTGTTTGGATGTCAAACCAAATTGATGATTGGGTAACACTAACCAACAGCAGATAACATTGTGGACTGAATTTTATAAATAAGTAAGATATTTACATGTAAATGTACAGGGTTACTGGTAATTAGTTGTTGTTTGTACAGAAGCTCTTAAATATAGCTTAGAACGATGTGATTCACTTTAGAACAACAACTTTTTTTAACAACAACAACAACGTTAACACACTCATACCTCTGCACTAGGATTCCCTGTGACGCAGATGGCATGGACAAACACAGAAACACAAGACAAACACCCAAGACCCCGAGAACAAACTTCATGCTCACCACACAAAGTGTGCCCCGGCCGGGAATCGAACCCGGGACCCCTTGCTTCGAAGGCAGGGCTACTACCAACTAAGCCAAGGAGCCGTCATTTTATTTGGAAAATCCTTACTTTATTAATATTTTGAGATTATTATGAGTCAAAAATGAGACAATTCAAAATCATTTTCCATAATTTACTTGTTTACTAGCTGACCCGGCCACGCGTTGCTGTGGCTAACGTTTTTGTAATTGTGACTGTCAAATAATAGACAAATAATTTGCAATAAAATAATATTGCGATCATAAATTGAGACGTGAGCTATCCTATCTTTCAAGTTGGATCAAACTGCACACGGTGTACAAATTTGATTAAAATCGGTTAAGTAGTTTAGGAGTCCATCGCGGACAAACATCGTGACATGTAATTTATATATATTAAGATAAAGTTTAGAGTGTACTTCGTTTTATAATATGTAGTGATATATTGAAGACGCATTAATTTTGAGAACAGAAAAGAAAAGATCTTTTACTTCAGGCACCCGGAAATTTTGCCGCTAGGCCAAATTTAGGATAGGTTTGGCCTACCAGATAAAGCCGAGTCAAACACAAAAATTAATAGATGGTGTGATCAGCAATCGCTGGAACAGTGCTGCCAACAACCCAGAATGCTTCTCCGGTACTTCAAGGAGTTGGCCTGGTTGGGCTTTACTTATCAACGGAGGACAATGTACAAAAATGCAGGACGTCAGTGCTGGTCCAGTCACCCCCCAGAATTAGAATTAGAAAGCCGAGTCAAAATTCAGTTCACGTTATTTTCATTTTCCTTGTATCGAGTTGAAGAAGCCTTGGCCTTTACCCCTTTACGATACGAAACGAAACGATAGCGCGTGATAAATTTTTGTGGCGCCATTAAGTAGTTTTTAACTCTTTGTGTACAGTTAATACCTATATTATAGTATAGTACCTCAGGTCCTACCCTACATCATAAGAAGACCCGAGTTGCTTGAAGAGTCTGGGTGCCGGTGAAATAATAATACTGAGAGAACACAGTAATACAAGTGTTTGACAGCGGTATGTTTTTAAACACTTACACACTAGGAGTTCCTGTGTCGCAGGTGTCATGGACAAAAAACACAATCAAACAACAAATACTTAAAGCCCGAGAACCGTCGTTTCGAAAGCTACAAATACATATATCTTTATTAAAAAACAGAACATTATTATCAGAACACACTTGTAACATTGAATCCCGCACTAGGGCTAGCCTGTGTCGCAGGTATCCGAAAACTTCAATTACCAGATAAATTAGCTGGGCTACTACTTTTATATAATCTTTTAATAATTGTTTTAAAAGAAATTTAAAAAAATACGGCCACTTTTTGATAAGCACCTCAGCAAAAATATGTTCCCGCATTAATTTATATAAATAGATTAAAAACTCGTTGAACGTAGTAATATTGCAGACGAATCTCAGGGTATGATTACTTATTGTGTAAGAAGTACAAAATTTTATCAATTGACTTGAAAGCTCGTGGCGAAGCTTGCTTAGTAAAATAGTGTTTTGTGAACAAAAGATTCACAAATCACTATTTTACCCGTGAACAGGCTGAGGCGCTATTTTACAGTGCTGTCTAAGACATCTCTAACTTTAATTAAAGATGTTGATGATACCTATCATTTAACGATGGAATTGGGTTTGTAGCGATAGTGATAATGTTTGGGCATATGGGCTGCAGCTCTTCCAAAATTGTATCTGAATTAATAAATGAGTACAATGATCCACAGGTAAATAGTTTATTTATAAAAAACAAAAACATGTTATATTTACACGAAATTTAAATCTGTACCTATGTCTATTTGAAACCGATTTTCATGTATGGATGTCTACTGACTACCTTTATAACACATCTTATTACTTTCACGCAAAAAAATTCAAGCAAAGTGAAATGAGCGATGTTCATGCAATATGTTAACAAAATATACAGAGTATATTAAACCAGAGTTTTATTATTATATTAAGTATTAAATTATAGTAAACCAGAGATGGCCTCTTCCTCACAAGAGAATAAAATTAGTAAATCCATCTCACAATGAGTCGTTAGGTATGTAAAGTTGTAATGATCGGTAGTTATTGTACAAGTGAGCTTGAAGGCCGCTTTCGAGTGAGTTTCTAACAATTTGTATCCCACTCGTTCGTAAAAACATTAGATTTCTTAGCTGGAGATTTTGTACCATTTGTAGCTTTACAAAACTGCTGTTGAAAATCCATCGTCACCGTTTTTATACTCCTTAGTTCCCTTATCAATATATAATAGCTTCCGCACAACGTGCATACACAGCAAATAGTTACAAGTACAATACCACCGACAAACAAGCCCACGTAAAACCAGAAGTTATCAGGTAATATGTAAGAAAGTAGCGATTCTGTACCCGTAGAGTTTTTGTTTTTTCCTGACATTTTCCCCTCATATGCTGCGATTTGGCGTAATTCTTCATCTCCACTGGCTATATTCGCATGGCCACCAACACTGGCGTACGTGTCTGTGGCTAGGTTAGTACCCACAGTCAAGCCACTGTCCAACCCTAAACTTCCAGTGGCTCCGGCATCGACAGAACCCCCTATATTCTTATTGAGACCTCCATTCACACCTATGGCCTTCCCATTGGCTACCCTGTACAATCCTCCATTTACGTGTGCATCTAGATCTCCTGCAGCGGAGCTCGACAGTCCCCCGGCTATGCCTTTAGCGTCAGCGAGGATTCTTCCTTCTAATGACAAATCAGTGCTTCCTCCTACTCCAGTTTCAAATCCCCCTCCCCATTTTTCTGGGGCACCTGGAATAATAAAAGAGTATCACTTTGTTTTGTTTGGTTTCGCCACAAGAGGACTCGGTTATTAATCTAGTTTGCGTATAGTTCGCTTAATAGGACTCCATATCAAAGTATTATACATAGAATAAATGTTGGCACCACAACCCTTTCAATAAGCTCACGTCAGTCTGTCTACGTTTAAAGAGTAGATATCCCCAACTTGTCTGATGTAAAACAAAGATGAGGTCTTTTTGTGTTAGGCACGCTCATCCAGAAGTTTAACACTACTTCTGAACATGCCAAATTGTATTCACAAGGAAAAACAGATGTCGGCAGAGTATTCCACTCCTTTACAGCCCACATAATGAACGAGCTGGGAAAACACTATGTGCAGTGGAAAATAATAAAAAACTAAATTGGTATCTACTTTTATACGGGTATTGCCACTTCAGAGTTCACCGATACTAATAATATAATAGGTGTGTGAATATGACTCCGCCCCTTTTTGTCAAAATAAACACATTTGTTCGCTTACAAAATAAAAAAAAAAATTATTGAAAGTATGCTCCATCTGCAGCTACAACCTTCGCCCATCGTTCAGGTAGTTTTCGTATTCCTTGCTGGAAGAAGTCCTGGTCTTTTGAGCTTATCCAGTTGTCAATCCAAATTTTGATACTTTCACATGAAGTAAACTTTTCTCCAGTAAGGTCTGTCTGCATCGTCCGGAATAGGTGGTAATCCGAAGGAGCTATGTCTGGTGAATATGGCGGGTGGGGTAACACTTCCCAGTCCTGTCCCTCTAAATATCTTTTTACGACTTCTGCGGTATGCGGTTTGGCATTGTCATGCTGAAGAACTAATTTGTTATGTCTATTCACCCATTCTGGTCGTTTTTCTTCTATGGCTCGCTTCAAACGCATTAGTTGTCGTCGGTAAACTTCTCCATTAATAGTTTCAGAGGGTTTGAGCAACTCATAATATACAATACCTTTCTGATCCCACCAAATACAGAGCATGACCTTGGCACAGTGAATATTTATTTTTGGCTGTGATGGGCCTGGTTCGCCTGGTTTCACCCAAGCTTTTTTGCGTTTAGGATTTTCGTAGTGTATCCATTTTTCGTCTCCTGTGACTATCCGATGCAAAAATCCTTTTCTTTGCTGTCTTTGAAGCAGCATTTCACAAATGGTTTTCCGACGTTCCATGTCTCTTTCTTTTAAATCATGTGGAACCCAGTCACCGGCTTTTTGAATCATTCCCATCATTTGTAAACGCTTTGCAACAGTTGAACGATCAACATTTAATGCTGCAGCTAATTCTGATTGAGTTTGGCAAGAATCTTCCGCCAATAATGCTTCCAATTCAGCATCTTCAAATTTTTTTGGTGGTTTTCCATGTTCTTTATCCTCAGTACTAAAATCGTTATTTTGAAATCGTCGAAACCATTCCTTGCAAGTTGTATTAGACGGAGCATGCTCACCATAAATCTCCACAAGCAAACGATAAGTTTCCGCTGCAGTTTTCTTCGCAATAAAATAATGTAATAACACTTCCCGCAAATGACGTTTATTTGGAATAAAAACCGACATTTTCGAAAAGGTGAAAACAATTGTTGCTTACACTTCAACCAAATATCATAAAATGCGTTAGATAGCTGACATTCAGTACTATCGAATACAAGTATGGTCATTTATTAGTACACGTAAACAATACTAAAAACGACATCTGTTGAGAAAGGGCGGAGTCATATTCACACACCCAATATAATAAAGACTAGCTAAAATATAATATAAAACAATCGATGATACAGAAAAGGGAGACTAAAATAAGTGGCCTACAGCAATCTTTTTTTTTTGAAAAGTCGCTTGTGATTTTATATTAATCCCTAGAATAAACAATCTTTAATCTACTCTTGTCTGGGTAAAATACAAATTAATACTATAACTTACTATAAGATCTTGCTACAAGAGCGCATATAATTAGCAATGAGACCTGAAAAAAACGTGCGTTATTGTTTCAATATCCAGTGCAAAAACTGTGTAAAAAACAAAATAAAAGGTGGCGCATATTCAACACATCTATTTGTATTAATATATTATGTAGGGCAATCAAAATCAAATTTTTAAACTTTATTTGCTTCTGTTCATTTTTATATCTATAAGCTAGAAAATCTGAGCTAATAATATCAGGAGCCAGTCAGATTTAAAAAAATATTTTTGTATATAGCATTTTTGTTAGTCCAAATTTGAGCGATTTTTAAGTCATTTTTATGTCACAAATATCGGAATCTATACATTATTATAGAACTTAAATACGAGTACAACGTATCTCATTTTAATTATGTAGCTAGGTACATAAGTAAATGTCACAAAATCATAATATAATGTTACTTACTTGCATCATTACGTAACCAGTGCGTTAGCCTAAACCGTGATTACAAAATAAATTTACAAGCAATAACCATTTATATTGAAGTTCACAATGCCGAGGTAGTTGCAAATAAGCACAATAAGTTTATTAGCACGAACCATAAACGATAAGGGCAGGTAAAAATAAATACGAAAAACAGGAAAACTTTGAATTATATCCATAAGAACGAAAAATAAACGATGAATGTATTGAAGACATTTTTTTTATTTCAAATCAGTCAATTATTATTTACATGATAAGTGATAAAAAAAAATTATAAACTGGATGTTTAGGCGTTATAAAATATCCACCCATAACATAACTACCATAGCAATTTTTCCACAGATTTCAGGGTACTAAGTATAAGAAAACTAAGTCACATCACGTTGCACCCGTCACCCGAGACGGGCGCAGTAATAAACGCTGTAATGTCTCATGAACCTAGAATTTCACCGGCGATCGCACCCTTCGACTAATACATCAATACGAGAGCATCATGGCGGCGGTATATGTGTGGAGGGATTACCTACCAACTACTCCGGACGAACTTGGCACAAGTTCTATTGCTACTTTATGTTGCTCCTATCGCACCAACCAGGGGGGTACGTGTAGGGATTCTAAGGGTATTCTGTTACAGACGCGAGCAACTTGGAATTGGAATAAAATCTACATTAATAGCGTAAACGGCATGGCTTAGATAGTGAACGGAGGCTTGTGAGTAAATTTGAAGGTCATCTGCACAGTAGGAACTTATGATTTAAAGTTAAGTTAAGTTATAATTTAAAGTTAAGAAAATTATGAAAGAAAAGCTTAATGTCCACAGTGACAATGGCACCTTTTTGTTACTGTTACTCGTAAAAAATACGTAATATTATTATATTAAACTAAAAATATTACAATACATTAACAATTATTTATTAATAATATAAACAATTATACAAGTAATTAGGTAGCTTCGATTGTTTTTCAAATATGAAAAACAATCGAAGGCAAATTGTAATTGTCTACATAAATATTAAATATGGTTTTCCGTTACTGATTTCACCTGTTTATCAATAATATTGGAGAATAAAAGGCCAAGGATCTCTCGGGGTTGTCACAGTTTGTCGCAACCTCTTCACTGGAACCGACTGATATCAAACCTAACTGGCCCAAAATGGATACGCAAGTGAGTATGTAAATCCAGTCGCTCGCGTCCGTAGGTGTGTACTCTTTGACACCCTACACGTACCCCCTGGGTGACGCTAAAGGAACAACCAAAAGTAGCAGTAGTGATGGTGCTAATTACTTGTGCCAAGAGGTACTGCCACCACACCTTGAATCTGCCACCATGCAGTAGTGCTCGCATTACTGTGTTCCGGTGGAAGGGTTTGGGTGGCGGTGAAATCACGAGCGCATGAAACGTATCGTTCCCGTCTGGGGTGATGGACGCAGCAGGATGAGTGCAACTCAGAGTAAGATCCATATCTTTTACTAAGTCGCATTAGTGTTCTCATGGGCGGGCTTACGACTTTTTCACAAAAATAAAAATCTATCAGAGAGAACCAATAAGCGCACACTTACAATGTTAAGCAGTTACCGCCGCCCTTAGAAATCAGCAATACGACGCAGGTCGTCCTTACCGAAGTATGAGAAGATCCAAGTCGCATTGTGTTGTGCCCATCACTATAAGACATGTAACACATATGCCTGAAATATCACCGACTCCCACACCCTTCCATCGGAAAGCAAAGCGGATGCGCCACTGCTTGGCGGCAGTTAACTAAGTGTGGTGGCACTCGTATATAATTTTACGGCTTACATTGTATGGTTACTAAATCATTAGAAATTATTGCGTAAAGCTAGTAATTTTTGTAACACATATATCACAAATTAATGTGTTGTTTCCAGGTATGTTACTTTTTGGTACTCCTGCTGGTGGCTGGCTCGCAATGTGAGTAACCTTTGCTTTTTTTTTAAGATAGGTAATTCAGACGACTTCACCGATCTGTTCAAAATTTGGTCATAGCTTATGTCAAGTTTGAAACATCTCTCATAAAATCATCTCTCTTAGCAGAAATATAGGTTCGCTGATATATAGGAACCTAAAAAATGAAAATTACATAAATTAATTTAAATTAAATTACATAAATTTGCTAAAGATTAATAATCGAAATCAATCAGTACTGATTCAAATGATTTTCTTTTTATGCTAAAAGTTGCGGGACGAGCTGTCAGCTCACTTGATTTTAAATGGTTACTGCTGCGCACAAACAACACCAAAACGACTCTGGTCCTCCTATCCAATTATAAGAAGACCCAAGTCGCAGCATTTTGTGTCACTCCTCTGAGTCGGGGATGTAATTTCACCGATACCCATTTTCCTCCGGAACACAGCAATGCGAATGCACGATTGCTTGGCGGATTACCAGGTGTAGTAGCAGTGCTACCTGTGCCAAGTTCATCAGGACCTACTTATTAAAATGCCCCATATATATCTTTATAGGTGCCCCAAAAAAGATAGGCGGTGGAGTTGACTTCGGCGGATCTGGTGAAGCAAGCTTCACGGCCGGGGGCTCTCTGAAGGGCACTCTTGACGGGAAACTGCTGGATGCCGGAGCTACAGGACTGCTCGGCGTCAACGGGAACGGAGGCCTACACGGCGGCGCGTACGGCCGCATCGACGACAACATCTACGGAACCAATGGAGAGATACACGGGAAGGGAGGACTGCTCGGGAAATCTGTTTTCGATGGCAAATTTGGCATGGACCGAAACGGAATAGTGCACGCTGGTGGAACCAACCGCCTGACTGGAGCCAATGAATTCGGCGCAGGAGCGAGCGGAAATATCCTCACCGGTGAAGACGCAAAACCTTACTTAAGTGCATACGGAGGCCGCAGTGCTATGGAAGACCTTCACAACAACTACTAAATATACTGTACTTATAGTCTTCAACATTCTTCAAGCTGTTTATACTTTTATTGGCATTTTCAATCGAACACCATGCTTTATTGTATGTATGTCGTTATGTATTATGTGTATCTTATTCTTCTTTCTTTATTCTTCTTTATTGCTTTCTGATTATATATAGTTTGGATTTTTAACATGCCTCTTGTATATAGGATCTGACAATAAAACTGAATGATTACTTTAATTTATCACTTTATTATTTGCGTTTTTTATAGTAAGAAGGACAATCAAGTCGTCGTCGAAGGAGTGCAAACTTTGTCACCCATATACAATAGAATAAGTGAATATTGTTAAAGTTTAGCTATAGTTAATAGTTAATGTTAGCAGTTAATAGTTATATTTTACGTAGGCAAGCATAGTTGCACCTATTGAGGAATTTTAAAGCTCCTGGCGTCTGAGGCGGATGGCAAGTGTCATGCCCTAAGTCATGTTGAGGCCTTCACGTGGCTTAAAAATTCCGACATCAGACTTGGTATCATTATAACGATGCGATAGTTTTTAGCTTTGTAACTTCTGGTGACTGAAGAATATAGAAAATAGAAGTAGAATACTTAGAAGTAGCATTTGTGAACGCCTATCTTAGCGCTGCGGCTTCGCATCTTCGTCAATGTGGATGCTGCCGCTGGCTCCTGCACCATAATCACTAGCTCCAGTCAAACGGTTGGTACCGCTACTGAGCATAACTCCATTTTTGTCCAATCCGAGTTCGCCAATAAAGACAGATTTCCCGAGCAGTCCTCCTTTCCCGTGTATTTCTCCATAGGTTCCGTAGATGTGGTCGTCGACGCGGCCGTACGCGCCGCCGTGTAGGCCTCCGTTCCCGTTGACGCGGAGCAGTCCTGCAGCGCCGGCGTTCAGCAGTTTCCCATCGAGATTGTTCTCTAGATATCCTTCAGTCGTTAAGTTTGCTTCACCAGACCCGCCGACCTCAAATCCCGCGCCTACCTTCTTCGGGGCACCTGTAAAAGCCAAATATGAAACCCCTCATTATCCCCTGAGAACTGCTCCGTTCTAGGTATGAAAGAACGCTATTAAAACCGCTTCACATTGCGATCCAGCCAACAACATACCTGGAAATAAAACTGTGATTACAGATGTGTCCAACTCTACGCAGGCTTTCACCGCGATACCAACGTTCAGTGGCCAATCGTAACTAAGAGAGGTACTAACTTGGACATCCATTAAAGCCCAATATGATTTGTAAACAGAGTTATTTCTAGTGGAGAGGTTGTGACAAAGTGTGTGGATTATAGGAACTG
This sequence comes from Aplocera efformata, assembly GCA_921293045.1. Classification (NCBI taxonomy): domain Eukaryota; kingdom Metazoa; phylum Arthropoda; class Insecta; order Lepidoptera; family Geometridae; genus Aplocera; species Aplocera efformata. Next base: position 5,916,719 of record OV121055.1, read on the forward strand.
CGGCCTTTTATATATGAATATTATTGATAAAGGTTACGCTTGGTATGCTTGTTATGTTATTATTTTATTTTGTGTGTGTGTTAGGTTAATAAGTAACTATGCTAAGTACTAAATAGTAATAATTATTTAAAACAAACAACTATTATGTACCTTAGGATACTTTACTACATGACAAGTCATGTACTGGGCGAACAATTCAGCAAATTCAGTACCACGGAGTGAACAGTTTGAAATAAAAAAGGTACCAGCCAGGATCGTAGTAATTGTAATACCCAGTCCCTTTCTATACCTTCTCGAAACAGCCGTGATTTTAGTATATGAGTTGTGGTGATTCAGATGCCTTCTAGTGGTTAGGAACTTAAAATTAGAAACAAATAAAAAATAAAGATTCATGTGATTGCTAACGTTTTATTATAAGACAGACTTACTTGCGAATTCTGTATTATTAGTATAACTACTATTTACACATTTATGTCCGGTCCAAATATCTTAAGATCTGCCGCTAACCATTTCTATGAAATGAGGCGAAATGGATGTAGAAATCTGTTCGACTATGTCAATGTGGAATTTATCACGGGGGTGGACTTTTGTTACTAGATTAGTGAACGCCCTTTCCGTAGCCGCCACCGTAGCCGCCACCGTAGCCGCCTCCATAGCCGCCACCGTAGCCGCCGCCGTAGCCACCGCCATATCCGCCGCCGACTCCCAAGCCTCCGATGGCGACGGGCACTGCCCCAACCAGGCCACCTCCGCCGAGTAGTACGCTGCCCTCCTGCGCGGTTCTGGCGACGGTGTCTGCGATGGCTTGCGCCTGGGCAGCGCTAGTGGCGACAGCGGCAGCCTGAGCCCGGGCTGCGTTGGCAATCCTAGCTGCCTCTACGGCGCGAGTGTTGGCGATGGCAACAGCCTGGACGCGCGCTGCGTTGGCTAGACGCTCGGCTTCCACGGCGCGGCCGACCTCAGCTGCGGCGGCGGCGGCGGCGCGGCGCGCGTTTTCTGCAGCACGTGCGTTCTCCCATGCGGCAGCCTGCGCCCTCTGCACATTGGCGATGCGAGCGGCGTCGAGCGCCTGCGCATTGTTGATAGCGTTGATTTGACCAGCGCGTGCGGCTGCCTCGGCATTGCGCGCGCCTTGGATGGCGGCTGCGGCCGAGTTCGCTATCTGTGCGGCTTGCACGGCCTGAGCGTTCTGGATGGCACTCAGTTGGGCGGCTCCCACGGAGCCGGCGTTGTTCAGGGCAGCTCCACTGCCGATGGCAGGTCCGGCGATGATGGTGGCGGGTCCGGCGATGCCGCCCAGTCCACCGAGACCGCCAAGACCACCGACACCGTAGCCGCCGAGGCCGCCGAGACCACCGAGGCCGTGTCCGCCGATTATCGCCGGGCCGAAGCCGATACCCGATGCTGCGGGTTTGGAATCCTTTGCAGCTGTTATGTGGAGAACAATAATTATGAATAACTTATCCATATGTAATTTAAATTTGATTAGTTACAAGGAAAGCCTTACCCTCTCCGACCACTTCATACGCCAAAGCGATGACAAAGAATATCTGTAAAGAATGCAACCGTTAGTTGTGGTGGCATCTCAGCCGCTGAAGAGTAAACACATAAGATAAAGTGGGATAGGAACATTAGAAGTCTTGCGTTTGCCTTACCGTGAGTCGGGACATGGCTAGGCAGTTCGTTTGCTACTACACCACCGAATCGGACCTTTGAGGTAATGATACCATTTAGAAAATTGCACGCACTTTTATACTGCAACAAAAATTAATAATCGATAAATTAACAATGCTAATATACGGCCAATCGAAGTCGTTCTATTTGAATACGATTAAGTAGGTACGTGGGTAAAAACTAATCGGTGCAGTTCGTCGGGTTACAACGCGGGTACTGGCCCGTGTCGGATGCTCGCTGGCGGCCGCACCCGGACCTCTCAAATAACCCAAAAGTATAAAGTTTACAACCAGCACATCACTATTGTGTTCTCTAGGTACGTACTAGGTAGAATTCCCGTTCTTTTGGAAACATCTTCATAAATTTTCAGGCGATAATCCTGATGTATTAGCTCCGGATTTGATAGGTTCTCACCAACTTTGCTAACGCATCCGAGGAAGCCGATTAATTAGCGATAATTACTGAACGACGTTGTTAATTACATATGTCTAAAACGGGAAATTGGTTTACGATCTTCCAATATATCAATATGCAATCGGAAAATTCATTTACATAAGCTACTCAACTAGCATCGAAGTTTGAGCTAGCTGTAACCAGTATGCTGAAACTAACCCTACGTAAGGCTTGTTTAAATCTTAGTTGTAAAAAAACAACATCCCTTTCTTGTGGCCGAATCTGTTAATAACAGAGGTCTAAAATACATTAGGTTATATAAATAATTTATGCAAAATTCTCCTCATAGTCCACGGAAATTGTAAATTATTCTTCATTAGTTCCACAACAACGCGAGTGCAATTCCATCCACCTCACATCAACGGCTGATGAAATAATCCAACAAATTGCAAGAATAAGAAATCATTGCAATTTCGTGGCACAGATGATGTTGTGTTTGTGACAAACACTTATTTTTACTCGATCGCAATTTTTATTTCTAGACATTTCAAAAAATTTAATTTACCAAATCATTTTTAACAAAAAAGATTTAAAAAGATTCTCTTAATGCCGGCCATTTTTTTTATTGTAATTCCATCGGTTTTTTTATGCGAAATTTTGCCGAAAACGTCGTTAGTGGCTAAAGTGCAGGCAGACAAGCATCTTTGGCTTCTAAACTAAAAATTAAAAAGAAGAAGAATTGACAACCTCCTCCTTTATTTGAAGGCAGTAAAAATACGAGCACCAATAAACTAATTCACCGACGATTTCTTGATTAAACAATATTACGTTGAGGTCTTGCATGAGCGGCTCGAGCATCTTGTTTGTGCAAGAACGGGAGTGTCGGGTAATCAGCCACATGTCATTTCATCAAATTCGGTTCCTGTTATAATCAACTATTTACATATTGTTTTTATTGTTCGACACTCATTTAAAACTGTGATTGATTGGCCACAAAATACACGGCTCTGTATCACTATGTGAACTTTCAAAATTTGCCTTCTAGTAAAGAAGAATTTATATATGTCTTATTACTACGAGATGTATACCTACCCAGGTAACGGTAGGACCAAATTTTATTTTCTTTAATATATTTAATAATGACTAATTCACTTCTTAATTCTCATAGCGCCATCATGTTTAAGCCTGTACGAAACCCATAAATAAAAAATAAAAACTTCACATATGCTTATTCGGAGACGCCATCTAGCCTCCGAACAAGCATAGCAAAAAAATCTTGGACATTTCATGCAGCGCCATTTAGCCTCAAGGCATAGCTTGTACTATGGGAACTGGATAACTGATAGAATACTTACATATATAGTAATTTTTTGTTGTAAAAATATACATAAATTTATTACATATTTATACAATATTATCACAGAAAAATCATTTATGTTAGTCACACAAATGCTTTTGTGACTACCAACTGAGCTATCGGACTATAATGGGTAATGGGTATAAATGGGGAATGACGAAAATGATGCGAATGACGGCTCCCACGAAGGTGGGACGGGATTACGAGTACTTTGCCATATAGACAGACTGTTGGGGCGAAAAACTGGGCAATACTCCACATAGCCACCAGACCAGGGTCAAGCGAGCTGTCAAACAAAACGTGCAGCAAACCTGTGTATACAAATTACGCACCTACAGCAAAAAACGCTGAATAAAATTGGCTTGCTATGTTGCGTGTCATTGGTATGCGAGTTAGCCAATATGATTTTACGAATTGACTAATCACTGATAAATTGATTACTGTGCGATTAATTGTTTCTTACCTAAAGTTATATGCAAATTTTATATCGATTTCTACATAATATAGCATCTTAAACAATGGTTACAGCAGTAACGTAGCTAATAAACGCATTTTTTTCGAATGAGTAAGAAAAAATATTTTCTGGCGTCAAATAATTTAAACCACCCAAGGTCCGACATAGCTTATCGACAAGAATAACCGGGATTGACATCTTAGCGTGCCCTGTGAAGCACGGAAGCAGTCGGTTGAAATGTCACTAAACAGTCACTAATGTATATACCAGGTGGCTAGTTTGCTTAGCTCGCAATAACTCAAAGTAGTCAAAGAGAATAAATATGTATAACTCGCAAAACAATACTCCGTATGTCGGCTACAATATATACAAATATTCGGCTGTATGTTTGTGTCGCGATTTCTTCACTAATTGCTACCCGATTTAGATAATTCTTTTTATTTGAAAAACTGTACCGCCGTGATTGTCTCATAAAAAAAATAACAAAGATATTTCAACACTGAGGGCTATAAATAATTTTCCCCGGTATAGTAAGAAAACAATAATTAAATGGTATTTTTCTTTATTATATACTCCTACTACTACTAAAGATTTTCTATTTCTTCACATAGTTGACGACTGAGACAGGATACAACCTCTGACCATGAGGGTTGACCGATGCTTCAACTCTGGAATAAATAAATAAACATTATGTTATGCATTCATCTTTAAGTAAGCATAGTACAAAGTAGATAATGTAAAATATTTTAACCCCCAGATACAGAACAAACACTTATAAGTTCGTCACACAAATACTTGTCCTGGGAATGGACCACACAGCCATGCGAAAGTGACTTTCCGAAAGTGTGTCCAAAAATTCTTTCACCAATGGAAATCTACATTATCAGTAACATAGGCTATATTTTATCTCGGTATTTTCCCGGGAACGGGAAATACACGGGTAATAACACGGGGCAGCAACTATTGAATAATAAAAGGGAGATAATGATGGGCCTTATGGTATTATAATTAGTACCAATTAGTAAGTGAACGAGTGTAAATAGGCTTTAATTATAGCCCTTAGCCCTAATCCGGCTACTTCTAAGACGACGACTCTTTCCTGGTTCACATATATTTATTCATTGTAAGACTCATTGGTGCTCGGATTTGAACCAATGATGTAGGATTAAAAGTAAGTGTCTGCACCACTGAGTAAACATACTCTTAAACAATTATACTAGCTGCGTCCGCGGTTTTCCGCCAAAAAGTAGCCTATGTGTGAATCCAGGGTTTGGTACCAAGATATCTCTTCATATCAAACTTCATTCAAATACGTTGAGCCGTTTGAGCGTGAAGTAGTAACAAACATACACACATACATATACATACAAACTCTCGCCTTTTCTGACGGAAGACCAGCGGCGTTGATTGCCAATCAATCAACATTAACAGTCAATCAACATTATGCTGAGTCAGAGTCCTTTTTGTGATTGCTGGGTTTAGCTTTTGTTTTGTTTTATATATGTCATTGCCAAGAAATAAAATGTTTTCTTTCTTTTTTAAATATATGTACGAGTATGATTTTGATATTCACGATATACTTACTCGAACTCAATAATTGGCTTGTGAGGCTTTTTCGTCGTCGTCTTTGGTGTCGTGGTCGTGGTCGTTGTGGTTGACGTTGACTCAGTTGATGGCGGGATGTTGACGATCACCACTCGGTTCGGAGGCGAGAACAAGTTGCCGATTGCCTTCGTCTTAGCAGTAATAGCGTCCCATAGCCGAGAGAAGGGGCTGCTGGATTGGAGGGTATAGGTGACGGTTTGAGGCTTCTGAGAATGAATAAACATTTTTATAATTCCATGTCTTGTATAGTTTTAATAAAAATCAATTTATTTCTTTAAAATCTACGGGACATTGATGTATTTTGAAATACATCAATGAATTAAAATTCGCCTGTGAATTTTCAATAGCAAAAACCACAACCGAATCAAAAATGTTGTTAGGCCTATAATTATATATAGTACTTAATTTTAACACAAATCGTATCGGTAGTGATAATAACCAAACTTACATAAATAATAATAAAAACACAGAAAATAATAAAACAATATCTCTAGCGCCTTTATCCAGCGATAAAGGATAAAGCGATAAGGCGACAGTAACCACTGGCCCAATGTTCTTCTCCTCTTCATATTTAAGTGAACTTACGTGAGCAGGCTGGTATTGGAGCACAGGATCGTGTACTACGACTTGGTGTGACGGCACCACCTCAGCCCCAGACCCTGACTCGGCTTGAACGATTACCGTTTCGCTACCGCCTGATGTCTTCAACGCTGCAATAAGAACATAGGTAAGCTAAACTAGTTTAGCGGAGTTGTATTGTATTATATAAAAAACCGGCCAAATGTGAGTCGGACTCGCGCACTAAGGGTTCTGTACCATTATCGATAAAACAAAAAATAAAATTCACATTTTTGTATGACCCTTAAATATTTATTTAATCTATGAAAATTTCAACTCTCTGACTATCACGCTTCATGAGATACAGCCTGGTGACAGACGGACAGTGGAGTCTTAGTAAAAGGGTCCCGTTTTATCCTTTGGATACAGAACCCTAAATAATAACTATACTAGGTTTCCATAACATCTTAATGAATCTAGGTATACCATATACAAAGTCACTTTCTCGATAGTATTAGTATATTGAGTGATAATAATTTATATTATAGCATTTTAAAAGAAATTGGCTTTGTATACCGGGAAGTAAAAAATTTGATTCATGAAATCCACTTATTGCAAAAAATTTTCAACTGTCAAAAATTACTTTTTTGTACGAAAGCTATTTGGCTGTAAATTTTATCCCGATACCCTGGGGCAAAACCGTGGGCATAAGCTTGCACAGTCATACATCCTTCCAAATGACGATGCCTCAAAAGTAATGAATTGGCATATTGGTTATGTATTAATCTTTCCTTTATTTACCTGGCGAATCTTCTCGAGAGACGGAACATATTAGTAAACAAGTTTTAGTTGACCTTTTCTATTATATTGTCCTTGTTCTAGTCGGGTCAAACTCTGTCACATTCTTATCCACATAAATTTTAAACACTGACTAATATTTGGATTCGTTCTAAATTAGGAACTTTCACGCCATCTATATCAGCTACTACGTCATAAGGGGTCAGCATTCATATCTATATCAGCTACTACGTCATAAGGGGCGCACACATCCCAATTTGAAAAATAGATTAATTGAGTTTAAACATTATGCATGAGGTCCGACATGGACCTCATGCATAATATGTTTTGGATGGATTTAAAAATAGTATGTTTAAACTCAATTAATCTATTTTTCAAATTGGGATGTGTGCGCCCCTTATGACGCAGTAGCTGATATAGGTGTTCAAGCCAGGGCAACGATAGAAACGATGCATACTAACTATCACGTAATCTGTGTCACGATTGACACAGATTACTGTATAATACGCAGTTCTGCATCGCGCTATCGTTGCGTTTTGAGAATTTTACAATATAAAAACACGTTTATTAAATAAAAAAGCTTTATAGTTCAAGGGGGTTTAATTTATTTTGGATCCCCTCATTAGTGCAATAAGAACCACTAACATTTGGTCCTTCGAGCCGGATCGGCACTTTTTGAAAGTACAGTACCGCCAAATTTGGCGTTTTTTTTGATAATTCGATCGTACTCGCTGTGGATCGCAGCGGATAAAGTACGATCTGGGATACGGGTGGTACTAAATGTGCCCTCGTATTACCAAGGGAGTGCAAGTGCCAGCACCAGTTCAACGAGTGTATGGGAAAGTATTTCCCTGTCTCGCATTTTCATCAAGTACTGCCGTGGTACGCAAGAGAGGATAGTACTACCTCCTCACGCATCCCGGAAGCTAAAGAGACCAGTCCAACACTCACCAAGGTAGACTCGGTCGGTACAACGTTGGAAAGGAACAACTCCTCGTCCACGAAGACCAGCTCAACGCTGACCAGGGTAGGCCCGGTCAGCGCCACGAGGGATTGGATTTTCAACATCAGCCCTCAGAAGACCGACCAAGATCAAGGCGTGTGGGTTTCCCGACCCCCATAGCCCCCAGTAGACCAACCAGACCAAGACGGGTGGGTCTCCGGACTTCCACGGCCCCCAGAAGATCAAAGCGTTAGAGTTTCAAGACCCCAACGTCCTCAGGAGACCAGAGCAAGGCGTGGATACCTCCAGACCCGCAGTCCCCTACGTAACGTGTTTGTATTGTGGTGCAAAACCGTGAGTACATTTTGCGATAACTTTATACAGTGAATTTTGTTTCGTGTGTTATGGACATTATTGTTTAGATCGTAAATATTTTGCGATAACAGTCTTGGAACTGTCTAACCCTAGGTTGGCTTAATATTTTATCTCATTTTTGTCTGGTACGTATAATTTAAAAACATAGTCTCTTCTTTTTTCTCTTTATATAACAGTTGATTATCATTAAGTGATCATGGAACCTATTATAAACTCACAGAAAGATATTCAAAAATGTATCGAAAGATCTCTAATAAATTTTAAGAAGTGTCCGAAGGACAGAATAAGTGCAGAGTACATTGAGGCTAAAATAGATAATTTAGAAAAAGATTGGAATTTATTTCGACAAAATAATGCCAAATTAATTGAAAGTTTCAAGTCAAGTGAATTGGAAAGTTCGTTCTATGTTAAAAATGATATGTATGCGAATGCTGAAGAAAGTTATATTTTGGGCAAGTCACACATGAAGTCAATATTAAAATCGTTCCAAAAGGTAGTTCCTAGTGTAAAGGTTAATGCGAATGAAGGTAATTCGAGTTCATTGGCGAAATTGCCCAAGATTACCATTCCCACATTTAGTGGAAAGTACGAAGAATGGACAACTTTTAAAGACTTGTTCGTTTCATTAGTTCATAAGAACCAATCATTAGATAATGTTCAGAAATTGCACTATCTGAAAGGGCATCTCACTGGTGAAGCCGAACTCTTAATTCGCCATACTCCAATAGCTGACTCAAATTATGAGCGTTGTTGGGAGTTGTTAGAGAAACGATATAGTAACAAAAAGTTTTTGTCAAATGCAATTCTTAATAAATTGTTTGCACAACGTCCAATGAAATTTGAATCATCGTCTTCATTGAAAGAATTGTTAAATACAACATCTGATTGTTTAAATGCCTTAGAAAGTTTGGGTGTTGATGTGAGCACGTGGGATATAATTATCATTCACATAGTTAGTCTAAAATTAGACCCAGAAACGCGGAAGCAATGGGAACTGACAATTTCCAGTGGTTCAAGTTCGGAGTTTGAAAATAGAAATGATTTGCCGACCTTTGCACAGTTCAAAACCTATTTGGAAAGTCGTTTTCGCGCCCTAGAGTTTGTGGAACCAAGTAAACTTAGTAATCGGTTTGTAGTACAGCGTGGAAGCGGTTCAAATCCACCGTGTCGATCCATGGTAGCGACGACAGCTGCAACGCCTTGTGAGTTCTGTTCAGAAAACCATAAGTTGAGTTTCTGTAAAGCTTTCTCCAAACAAGACATTAATGATAGAAGGGCGTTTGTGAGCAAAAATAAGATGTGTTTTAATTGTTTGGGTGGAAATCATAGCGTTTACACGTGCAAGAAACCCACAACGTGTCGCATATGCAAGCGAAGACACCACACCTTGTTACATCTAAGTGCAGTTAATTTCAATGCTAACAAGCAAACGCCATCAAACAACGAGGTTGCGGAAAATAGTAGACCATCTACAAGTGATACAGTCGTTTCGTGTCTGTCCACAGGCAAGGTAGTAATGTCAAAGCAGGTTTTATTAGCAACAGCTTTAGTAAAGGCCGAGGCAAAGACTGGTGAATACCACACAGTTCGTGTCTTGATGGATCAAGGATCCCAAGCGTGCTTCATTACTGAGGCTGCAGTCCAGTTTCTACGCTTGAAGAAGATCCCTGCAAAAGGAATAATTTCGGGTGTAGGGAGTGATAAAAATATTAGAGCAAAATATGTAGTACAAACCACAATTCACTCACGTACAGATCCAGATGTCAAAATCGAAGTTCAAGCCTATGTGTTAGGTCATATCACGTCGTATTTACCTGAAAAACAAATTGAAAATTTGGACTGGGTTGAAATAAAAGATATTCAGCTGGCTGACCCTCAGTTTGCCACTCCATGTAAGGTTGACATGCTGTTAGGTGCTGATGTTTATAGCCAAGTCCTGAAACCAGGAATGAAGAAAAGTCCAAACGGAAAGGTGGTAGCACAGAGCACAAGTCTTGGATGGATCATATCTGGAGTAGTGTCAACTGAAATTAAAACAAATACGATATCAGTAATGCATATTACTAACAGTGAGAATGAGAATGATATGTTAAAAAAGTTTTGGGAAATTGAAGAACAAACTAGTACAAAAAGGTTATTTACTGAAGAAGAGCAAAAATGTGAAGCATTCTTTGAGAGAACAACCAAGAAAGAAGGTGATAGATACATAGTGAAACTGCCATTCAAAGAAGAACCACCACAATGCAAATATGGAAATTCTAGGGATATAGCTGTAAAGAGATTATTGTCATTAGAAAAAAGATTAGCCAAGAATAAAGAATTAAAAGAACAATATAAAGAAGTAATCCATGAATATCTAAGCTTAGGCCATATGCGAGCGGTAAAAAATAATGATGATAAAGGTAACGAAGCTGTATATTTACCGCATCATGCTGTAGTAAGGAATGATAAAGAAACCACAAAGGTACGAGTAGTGTTCAATGCATCCAGTTTAAATGATAAAGGTGCATCACTGAACGACTCTCTCATGGTTGGTCCAACCCTTCAGGCAGATCTTCGGCACACCATATTGCGGTGGAGAGTTCATCCCATCGCATTAGTGGCTGATATTATAAAGATGTACCGCCAGGTGAGAGTAGCTAAAGAAGATGTCATATATCAACGCATTGTGTGGAGAGAAGATCCTGAAACAGAAATACAAGATTATGAATTAATGACAGTAACTTTCGGGACAGCTTCAGCGCCCTATTTAGCAGTTCGAGCAATGCATCAAGTAGCGTACGATTACGGAAAAGATTACCCCCTAGCTGCTGAAAGGGTGTTAAATAGCTTTTACATGGACGACCTCATGACAGGATGCTCAACGATTGAAGAGGGAGTACAGCTGTACAAACAGATAACTGGATTATTATCCAAAGGTAGTTTTGAATTGCAGAAATGGAACAGCAATAAACCGGAACTTCTAAAACAGATTAAAACGTATGAGAACACAAGTAAATACAAAACAGAACACAAACAGATACAAAAAGTAATAGAACAACAGAACAGACTAGAATTTAAAGAGCAAAGGAAAGAAATAAGCAATGGTAAAGATACAGAATGGAAATTTGATGAAACAATAAAAATATTAGGACTTACCTGGTGTCGAAGTGAAGATCAGTTCCAGTACACGGTGCAGCTTCCAACGTTGTCCAATCCTGTAACAAAAAGAAAAATTATATCGGTTATAGCGAGAATATTTGATCCACTAGGATGGATAGCTCCAGTGGTAATTATAGCAAAAATTATGATACAAAAGCTATGGTTGGCCGGTATAGGATGGGATGAAGCAGTGTCTAAAGAATTACTTGAAGAATGGAATACTTACCAGAAGGATTTGCCATTTCTTACCACAGTGCAAATCCCTCGATGGCTGGGAACACAAACAGGTGATGTAGATGTGGAGTTGCATGGATTTTGTGACGCCTCCAAGTTAGCATACGCTGCAGTTTTGTATCTTCGTGTGCTCAGATCCAATGGCGAGATTCATACTTCAATACTATTTGCGAAGACACGCGTAGCTCCTATAAAGCAAATTAGCATTCCAAGGTTGGAGTTATGCGGAGCGGTATTATTGACTAGAATTATAGGAGAAGCTATCGAAGCACTGAGCATTCCAAAGCATAAGGTGCGAGCGTGGACGGATTCTACAATAGTTCTAGCCTGGCTGAACAGCCATCCAAGTAGGTGGAAAACTTTTGTGGCCAACAGAGTCTCGGAGATTTTATCCACCTTAGATTCATCGCAGTGGTACCATGTTGTATCAAAGGATAATCCAGCAGATTGTGCCTCACGTGGAGTTCAACCTTCACTATTAGGAGAAAACGATTTATGGTTATTTGGACCTCAATTCCTCCGAAAGCAAACCATAGTTTATAATAGACCAAAGGATTTGAAGGTTCAGCTAGAAGAAAACGTAAAGTCGCACGTTTCAGTAGTTCCTGGTACTTGCATTTTTGAGCGATTTTCCTCGTTGCCACGAATGTTAAGGGTAATTGCATATTGTAGACGGTTTCTAAAAAATAATAAAGCTCACACTATACAAGTACAAAAGAAAGAGATAGATGAAGCTTTAACATGTTGCATTAGAAAGGCTCAAGAAGAAGAATTTTAGAAGAAAAACGACAGTTACAGAATAATGGAAACTTACAAGCAAAAAAAAGTAAGATTAAGTCACTCTGTCCTTACCTGGATGAAACTGGAATCATTAGAGTCAGTGGAAGGCTACAGCATTCCCAGCTATCCGAACAAACCAAACATCCGATTGTGTTGCCACATTCATCACATTTGTCAAGGCTTATCATTAGAGATGCTCACCAAAGCACTCTTCATGGTGGATCACAATTGATGGTTAACTATATTAGATCAAAGTACTGGATCATAGGAGTCAAGAACCTCGTCAAACATCACATTCGTAAATGTGTGACGTGTATTCGTCAGAACGCCACAGTCAGGACCCAGTTTATGGGATCGCTTCCCTCGGCAAGATGTAGGCCGGCCCGAGCGTTCAAGCACAGCGGTGTAGACTATGCTGGTCCTATCCAAATTCGGACATCGAAAGGACGAGGTAATCATTCATACAAGGGTTATATTTGTTTGTTCGTTTGCATGGTCACTCGAGCAATCCATTTAGAGCTTGTAAGCGATATGAGCACACAGGCCTTTTTAGCAGCCTTTAGGCGATTTGTCTCCCGTCGAGGACATTGTTCGCAAATATGGAGCGACAATGGTACAACGTTTGTAGGTGCCGCGAAAGAGCTAGAACAACTGAATACCATTCAAAAGGAAAGTGCATCAAAATTAGAGGCCAATGGTACTCAGTGGCATTTTATTCCTCCGCGGGCCCCTAACTTTGGTGGCTTATGGGAGGCAGGGGTAAAATCAACAAAATACCATTTAAAAAGAGTTATCGGAGATTCGACTCTGACTTTCGAAGAGATGAGTACACTCCTTAGTCAAGTGGAGGCATGTCTCAATTCTCGCCCTATCACGATCGTCAATAATACCGATCCAGGTGAACCGCTTCCACTTACGCCAGGTCATTTTTTAGTAGGAGAACCTCTCGTTTCTTTGCCAGACGTAGATTTTGAGAGTTCAAATGTAAGCTCATTGACCAGGTGGCAGGTCATACAAAGTATGTTACAAGGTTTTTGGCGTCGTTGGTCACAAGATTATCTCACTACTCTAGTACATCGATACAAATGGGCAGATCAGGTTCCTGAACCAAAGGAAGGGGACATAGTTCTCATTAAAGAAGACGATCAGCCGCCAGGTCGCTGGTTGTTCGGGCGAGTAGTGCAAAAGCATCCAGGTCAGGATGGGTTAACCCGCGTGGTCTCATTACAGACCAGTAAAAATGTAATTAAAAGGCCAACATCCAAACTGTGTATTTTGCCAACAGATTAAATTATATTAAGTTAGTAGTATATAAGAAAATGTTAATACTTAAAGAAAGTTCATTAATGTTAGAAGTATAAGATTTCAGTTCAAACTGTATTATATATTATATTTTCAGTTCAAGTGTAAGTTTAAATAGTTAAGGACGCTTCAATACGTCCTTGGCGGGCGAAATGTTCAAGCCAGGGCAACGATAGAAACGATGCATACTAACTATCACGTAATCTGTGTCACGATTGACACAGATTACTGTATAATACGCAGTTCTGCATCGCGCTATCGTTGCGTTTTGAGAATTTTACAATATAAAAACACGTTTATTAAATAAAAAAGCTTTATAGTTCAAGGGGGTTTAATTTATTTTGGATCCCCTCATTAGTGCAATAAGAACCACTAACAATAGGTATGAACGTTGTACCTACGCAAACACAAACACCCAAGACTCGAGAACACAATGCATAGTCATAACGTTCCGTTTATAAATCAGAGTTATACCTAGCTTAGCCACATAGCGTGAATTATGATAATTTTCTACATCGATTGAGTACTAAAACACCCATCAGTATGTACCTAGTGGTTAAACATGAAATCGTTCTTACATTATTTGTGGCAATCCTATTTGAAATATACTTATTTGTCCCACTGGTTTTTGTTTCAAATATTATAATAGCATAACATACAAACATAAGTTTAACTTAATGAAGCTAATTTAATAATGTTTTTATTGGTTAGCTTGATCGTTATTTACCTGTTGTCTATCCTCAATATTAATATTTGTCATTGTTGTGGTTAGGAAAATAAAAACAACTTTGATTTAACTCGCGTTTTCTAGTGTACTAATAAAATAATGCAGCAAAACTTAATTATAACAATAAGTATAATAGGAGTATGTCACACAATTAGCATATATTAGTATGTCTAATAATGTTTATATATTGTATAAACTCGGATAATATGAATACGAGTCATATTGTTCTGAATTTATCGATATAAAACCACAACCACCAGCATTTATGTCTTCGATATATTGGTCCTTATACCAAATTACCAATATATCATAGACATATGATAGCAGATATCATAATTATGTCAATAATCATCAATCTCAGCTTTATCTGCATATCATCATCAATCCAGATAAAGCTCCGGGTAGATTAAAGCCCATTCACTCGCACAGTGAACAGGAACATTAGAAGCTATCACAATTGTACCGATTTTTCGTTCGATATTTTTAGTACAAAAGACATCAACGCGCTTGCAGTCGTTTGCTTTTTCTGTATCGCAATTTTGTAGCGAGTTTTTAATAGATATATTTTACATTTATTTATTGGACAAAGGTGAAAATGGTTTGTAAATATACTTATACCCTTAGAATCCGTGCTGTATCCCTAGGTGGTGCGAAAAGAGCAACCTAATAGCTGTTCCAGCAAGTTGCATCGGCTTCCGGTTTTACCGTGTCCCAAGGCACAAGCCTTGGGACACGGTAAAACCGGAAGCCGAAACACAGGAATAGTGCACTATATTGTTTGTTGCGAGTGGGTAATGCAGAAGCTTACCTGCAAGACCAGCTCCCAGCAGAATGCCTTTTGCGCCAGCTGCTGCAGCCAAGAGGCTGGTGCTTGTTGCTGGTACCACGCAGATAGAAAGGCAAACAGCCTGAATAAAGACCAAATATCTAAATACAAATACGTAATGATAACGCGGAACAAAAAAGTTTAAGTTTTATTATTATGCAAAAATAAATTTCTTCATTCTTCATTCTTGGCCTACAAAGATTTCTTTTGTTGTTTATTATGGATAAGTAAGTTTTTAAGTTTTGGTTCATAGTATCACAGGTGGTAAATATATCTATTTATTTTCTCATTATTATAACAACAATTTTTTTAATGTAAGCCACCTAATTGTATACGCTATATTTGTTTTATGTATTGTTTACATAAAACATATGAGGAAACAGCTAATATTTCTTTGAATTCAAAAATATCGCTCTTAGTTTCATACAAGCAAACTTCAAGCAAAAAATCTACTTTTTCGCTTTAATAACTACGAAAATAAAATGACACGTTGTTACTAATGAATAATGTTATAGGTTAATTTCAAATTTTCATTTATTGGCAAAGAATATGTACCGCATAATCATAGCAACCACAATAAAAATTGTGGCAGAACAATTACAGATAATCTTTGGGTGAGGAATGAGCTAGCCATCTTGTCCTCAGTCCTCTTCACAAAAAAAGGTAGGATTTTTTATGGAAAATATAAAGACCCACCATACATGTAAATTAAAACCCAGTTTGGTAGATAATAATTGACTTACCGAAATCACGACCAATCGAAGATGCATTTTGATAGTTGAAATTGCACTGAACTGCCGGTTCAAGGTGAAGGGAACTTTATATTATTATTGTCAATTACATTGCATAATCAACTGGTTATCCATAATGCCTTCGACATTCTTCCGGTTCAGCCTAAGCTGGTATTATAATCACCTTTAATAGCTTAGTTTTGTTATGATGCATAATGAATGCCATTGCCTAGCTAAAAAACAGTTGATTCATCGAGATCAAACTAAACTTAACGACCTCCGTCCTTTGCTCCTTCGTACAAACTAAGAGACCCAGCAATAATTTTAGGGCTACCTAAGTATGTTTTAGTTTAATTTCTTCTCAACAACATCGACACTTTAAATCGCTATATGCATATGTCTTACACAATATTATGCAATTTTTGTGTGTAATTATTTACGTATTCTAGATTGATGATAACTTATTGTACAAGGAGTCCGTGTGAGCGAAAAAATAATTGGGGGTGTGTTCGGGGGGTCCACAATTGTCGATCTCATTTAAGCAGGTCGCGACTATAGTCTTGAATTTCAATTAATGGAATAACCCACACAAAGATGACTTGTTACTTAACTTTTACCTGAAAACTTAAAAAACAGACTGACAACGATTAGTACCAAATTGTACTGTTGTAGATTATGTAAACAAACTTATTTTCACAATTTCATAATATTAGTAGCGAATTAATAAACTTCATACAATTGTGTAAGTTAGTAGGATGATAGTTGCTTTGTGGTCGCAATAAACTTTTACGCGAAGCAGAAGTGCTTGTTCTTTCACATCTCAGACATAGGCAAAGACAGAGTAGAAAGAAAAAGGAAGACTGTTTGCACTGACTTTGTAATGAATATTGTAACTGTTTGAAGGCGACGAATTTTCAAAAATGCAATATTAACTAAGCAGCTGGTCTACCCAAACCTGAAAAACATGGTCTAGAAGACGAATCAGATACAAATCGGATCAGTAGGTATTTAAGACATAGCTCAGTCGGTAGTAGCTCTGCCTTCGTTGGTTCGATTCGATTCAGGACAAGCTTTTGTGTGACGAACATAACTGTTTGTTGTGTGTTTAGATGTTTAATATGTATCATAAGTTTCATATACGTATCATATTCTATCAGTTATTATTTAGTTCCCATATCACAAGCTATGCCAACTACATGGCCATGACACTACTTTTTTGTTTAATATGTATCATAAGTATCATGTATATTATGTATCATATTGTATCAGTTATTATTTAGTTCCCATATTACAAGCTATGATTAGTTTGGGGCTAGATGGCGCTATGTGAAATGTCCATGACTATTTATTTCTATTTATTTTTGCAAGTATCTTTTGGTATGCAATTTTACGGGATAAAACTCAGCAAACAAGCGGACGCCCACCGGCACGACATGCGTGACACGACAGGCTAATACAATAAATAGAACGGCCTAAAAAAATTTTAGGCATTTATGCTCTGATGCCCATGCGAAGCTGCTAATACATATTATTCAGAAGGCCGCGTTGCTAAGTGGACCTTTAAAGCAAGAGGTCCCTGGCTCGATTACCATTTCGAAACTTTGTGTGGTGACCATGAAGTTTTTCCTTAGGTGTTATTGTGCGTGTCACCTGCGACACAGACAGATTCCTATCAAAGGAGTATCAGCATTTAAGTGTTACTATATTCACAGTGTCTAAAATAGTGAAATGTGTCAGTGGCACACTGAACGGATTGCACTTGTATGTTAATTGATTGGTAAGCACCGTAAATACTTCCGTCACATCAAAGGTGTAGAGAATATTCTTTGAACATATCCAGGATTAAAGTTATGTGTCGTAAACTATAAACATATACGCGATTTATGAGAGAGCGTATATGGAAGCAGCTTTAAATTCAGACCGTGCACTAAAGAAACAGTATAGAAAACATCCTAAGGAAATCGCCATGCACCAGAACCAATTTGAAAAACTTGTGGCATTAGTTATCCTGATTAAAGATATTATCTAGGCTTATGAACTGATTAAAGGAGCCAACGGGTAGGGGTCGGGGGACTCCTATGCCGCTAGCACCGCTCCTTATGTCTGAGGGGGATCCCATCATTGTTTCGCCAGAGATCCCCTGCATAGGCGAAAATCTTGTACAGTTATGCTGTTGGGGCGGGATATTGAATGCTAGGTCGATCCTGTCTCGTTCCATCATGACGAAAACCCGCAGATTTTCGTGACTAGATCGGTCAGTATGTCCAGGATCCTCAGAGAAACCTTCATGTTTCCAGAACCAGATTACAATAAATGTACTTGGTATAATTTATTGATACTTTTTATACAAACAATTATGAAGTATGTAACGAAAGAAACCAAGATTTCCACGGTAATTAAACGATATGAACATATACACTCTCGTTTATTTATTATTTTCGATGGTTCCGTAACTAAATGGATAGTTACGGTGCCTTCAAAGTGAAGGGTCCCGTTTTTGATCCCTAGCCGCACCAAATACTTGTACGATAAGCATGAAGTGTGTACTTGGGTCTTGGATATAGGTATGCCTTATTTGGTTGTGATACAGGAAGTCCTGTATCAGGGTATAGTGCGTAAGCGTTCGTATTTTGCACAAAACATTTTGCTTAATATTCCCTAATGTTTCGTAATCAGATGAAAAAAGTAATATAGGTATAATACTTATTTACTATGTGATTCTCAAATTTTTATGACTATATGAATATAAAAAAAAACATCATTTCATTGGCAACATAATAATAAATTTAAATCACGTGATTTTCTAGAAACCTGCTTTCAAACTGGAAACGGACTGCTTTAAATCACATTTAATTGCGTTCATTTAGTTAAAATCATCATATTAAGAAATCTAGAAACCGTTTTGTTAAATAAAATTATAGACTAGTTCGTCTTTTTATTCAACACTTTTTTTGTACAGTTCATCCACATTTGATGAATAGGTATACCCTATTACCTAATAATAAAAATAAAGAAACCCATGTTAAAATATAGTTAGATAAATAACTCTTTACAGTATACACCATATATTTAAAACACGTACAAATATACACTTGATAGTTTTTTTTATTGATGGGATTTGTTAAATCAACAAAAACAAGCATTGTCCAAAATAATTTCTCCGTGGATTTTTGTTCTACGATCTCCATTGTAAGGTGTAAAGTATAAGTAGGTATAACTAGAAAAATCAAGTTCAGATGAATTTCACTCATTGTACCAGCAGAAAGCTATTCAAATATACCAAGAATATAATAGCCCGAACTGTTTATTTAAACTTGGTGTCAAGGACAACAAACAAAGGGAAAATGGAAAATCTGAGATTACTTCTGCTAAAGGTGAGTTAATTACAAAATAACAGCAATATTTTTCCTGTTTTGTGTTACATTAATATGCCTAAAAGCCACACCTACCTAATATTTAAATTGAATTGTGGTTTTGAATAGTCAGATAAAATCATTGTAGGTATATATATACTTATAACAAAACTGTAACAGGTCCAATTCTGTACATTAAAGATATTTTATAAATTTTATTTGTAAGGACTCTATAATCGACACTAAAGCCAAAACCGTATTATTATGATTTTTCATTTTTCTGTCTGTCTGTATCTTGGCCGGGCATCACGCCAAAACTACCTAATGAATTCAAATTAAACTTAGCATTATTTGTTCATAATACGAGGTAGGACATTTTTTATCCTGAAATTCAGCACGGTTCCCTTGGAAAAGGGGATGAAAGTCATAATAATATTGACATAGAACATATTATGTCCTTTGTTGTCATTCATTAATACGTCGTCCGATTTAATGCATTCTTTTTTGTTAGAAAGTAGGTACTTTGAATATTATTCCATAAATATTTCAAGATCATCGGTTTTGTAGTTCAGAAATTACAGACTTCAAAACCCTTGTATAATGTCCAAATAACTTAATCCCCGGAATGTAAAGGTTCCTGACCTTTTAATATATGGCTTATTTTAAGCTGGCATTGTACTTTATCGTTAGATATTAGCAAATCTCAATATTTCTTGAATGTAAATTCGAACAAAAAGCTTTTTTCAGAACTACTTAGATACTTGATTATTGTTCTTCCATAAACATTAATTGATTTCGTCTGTATTTTAGGATTTGGTTTGGTCATAAGTCATAAGTATTTATTGGTAAAGAACATTTACACGTTAGGTTAGGTATATACCCCCCAGAGGGGTCCTGCCTTGTCGGAGCGGGGGGCTAAGTATCACCCACGGTGAAGCTAAGAGGAACCCGGGAGGGGCCGCTCCTTTAGGGTTTGTCTCTAAGCCGAATACCGAGTGTCGGTATTGCGAGGCGCTGCTCACCCTATCCTCTGCGGCCGTAGTTGCAGGGGTACCTAACCTATAACCTGTAACCTTATAGCCTTATAGGTGGTGCTTAATTTTCTTTTAGTAAATTGTATAATACAATAGTTACCATATTTTGGGCTGAATCATTTTTTTGTAATAAAAATATATTCCTTAGGTTTCATTTCTATTGTCTCTTATGAAAAATACCTTTAAAAAACACATAAAAGCAATTGCATACATCATTGTTTTTTATTTATAATGCGAATATTCTGCCGGTATGGCAATAGAGGATGAAGTCGCGGGCACAGCTAGTTACAATATAGTTTTGTTATTTTTATTAGCACCTGGTTATTTTCCTAAATCCATAACTCGCTATTTCTCAGGCTATTTCAATGAGTTGAGCAATAAAAAAGTTTTAATGAACTAACAAACATGATATTATTTCCTGTATTTGTTAATTAGGTACCTAATAGAATTAACTTACCTAAGAATTTTCTGAAAGTTGCATATAACTGCTTTTATATCCAAGAAAGAGGTTCATGTCACCATAACATAATTTATGTTTTTTTCCAGTGGATACTAGTAGCAATTATCATCAGTGCGACCAGTGCAGCAAAGACAGGCGTCTCTGCATCAGCACTCCATCATGCCGTGAAACGCAGCGCCTACCACAGTTGGTCAAAGTCTCACAATACATCCCCCATGTCTTCCAGTTACAATGTCCCACCATATCTAGTTTTCAACAGGAAAGTGGGCGCATATTTCCCGTATTATAAGAACCCTACTGACAATAGCGTGAGGAGATATTGGAATACGCGAAAACGCAACTAGTTTATAAAAATATCTGATATAAGGATAATTTTGTTTCAATCTCACGAAAGCATTAACATGTGGTTAACATTAGATCTAATCTATTAGATGATAACCGCATCAAAGTGTACAATAAATTGTAAGTGCATTACAATATGGCTAAATGATGTAATAAATAAATAAGTAGGTATCACAATATTAACAACTCCATGCGTGTTTTAACCCATGAGTCAAAAAGCGGGGCCCTGGTCTTCTGCTTGAGGTTTGACATCAATAAGTGGGCCATAGAGAATCTCATTTTGCACCAACAATTCATTCTCTGCAACGTCTTTAAGCAATATCTATTATTTAAGTGTACTTTTAAATGTTAACCAATTAAGTACAATTAAGTAAAGTAATTATCAAGTCATAAAAACTATTTATAAGTATTGTGATTTTCAGATTGCGCTATGTGAATTTCTGTAAAAGTTCTTAATATGGTACATAATATATTGTAATGTTGATATTAAGAATATTACAGGTTATCTTAAACTTATATGTATTGTATCCGTTTTCTGTTTGGAAATATCATAATTACTCGTATATTTTTTTTTTACTTACTATCGAAAATTTGCTTCTGGATAGTGCAATTAAGTTTATATTGTACGTACAATATATTATATATTGGCTTTGACTTGTTCGATGAACTTATAAGCTAGATATGACGATGGTGTTAATATCCGATCTCGATATTTTCGAAGCTAAAACAATATTAAGAAAGTATTATATTAATAATTTATTTATAAAAAAATCACATAAAAAGAATATTGTTTTACATAGATATACGTCACGAACAAAATTAATGTCCAAACTATACAAATAAATAAAATTGAAGTGTCTGTTTGTAATGTCAAAATCACAGCTTTTTACTAAATGCACAGATATAATACTATACTACTAAATGCAGTTGAAAGTAACTACGGTATGTATATACACCAAAATAAAAACAATTTTAAAAATTTTTGTCTTTCTGTTTGTTCCGGCAAATTTCCGAAATGGCTGGACTCATTTTGATGAATGGCTTGACGGCATTTTGACTACAGCTGGTAGTAGTCCTACCTTCGAAGCGAAGGATGCCCGGTTCGACTCCCGGCCTGAAAAAACTTAGTATGATGATTGTATGTTTATGAAAGATGTTTGTGCTCGGGTTATCTTTTCGGGTTACTTCCGCGTGCTTGAAATCTTGAGATTTCTTAAGGAAAATGAATCTATAATTTAGTTTCAAAGATTCTCTTTCTATAATGAGATAATTAGTGAGGACTTTATTAACGTAGCTTTTAAACCTCAACACATTTACACATAATTATTTTATAATTATTAAAGATCCAATAATTATAAAATTAAAATTTAAAATTAAAATTTTTAGTTGCTCACAAGATATTTGTGTAGATGTAAACCGATGTACTAACAATAGTCTTTCTAAAACATGTTTGAGGTAAAATATATATCCCAACAAATCAGTCAGCAAATTAAATAAATTATCTAGTTTCTATAAAACTTTTTTATCTACATTAGCATACCTGATTTATCCTGGATATGAAGTAGTATAGATTTGGTGTGTCGCTAGCAAACTAAAAAAGATATATTTTTTTTTCACCTTACTGCGCCAGAAGGCACGCTCTGTAGCCTAAACGGATTGAACATTTTTTTCCTCAAAATCTCCTCTTTGTATTAGTGTTTTATGACTTAGCAAACTATATACAATTTATATGTTAAATGGTAATTTGTGATTTTTCACGCAGTCGGGTCTATTTTTTCTTTTCAATAATCTCTTGTTTACTGAGCTGTGACTGACATCACAACTCAGTTGGTAGTAGCTCTGATACCTACATCTCAAAAAAATGGTCGCTTCTACCGTATTGTCTAAATCAAAATCAGAATTAGTTACTATAGGTACAGTTTTGTTATATAATTATATGAATCCCTATGCTTTACCCTCAATATGATGTGCAACTATGATATACGTGTAATGTATTATATTAAGAATTAAGAATAAAAAACACATTTTTTTATATAAACTGTAACTGAAACTTAGTAGAAAAATATTACTCCTAACGAAAATAGCTTATTTTTTTAACAATAAAAGTAAAATCATCCGTCCCTACAAATAATTCAACGCAAATAATGGTAACTACAATTTAGTATTATAAAAGAAAATTAGAAACCTACTTAATGAACCCCTGCTTACAGTTATGCTATTACATAAACAACAACAAAATCCTAATCATACAGAAGAAACCAAGTAAAACTTATTTATAGAAAAACAATTAAGTAAACAGTTTTGAGAAGAACTTTTTATCCGAATTTATATTCAACAAATATTGAAAATAGGCAATATCTGAGTCATTTGGAATAGTCTTACTTTGGCCTCTCTATCCTATCCTATATAAGACCTATCTATTAAGCCACGATAAAGTACACAGGCCAGCTTAAGACTTACAGCTGACTTAGTCATTTCGTCAGCTTCCTATTCAAAAGACTTACATTATCTAACTTCAACTTTAGTAAATATAATTTATACGGATTTTTAGGTGGAACAAAAAATCTTTATCAGATTGCTTTTTAAAACTATATTGTCACTATCGAATAATTGGACCTAACTGCAACCAGCAACATCACAAAATGACGGTTTGTCCGTAACTCAGCAACATGATGACAACTATAAGCCTGAAACGTGAGGTCGTATGAAACAAGTTTCCACTTCTAACATAAACAAAATCATATAAAAGATGAGGCCTAACCACCAAATTTAGTCCGTTGTGAATAATCAAAGGAACATGTCGAAATATATGGTGAGTGGTCAAATATTTTTGAATTAATTTTGAATTAAATATATTTTGAAAAATATTTTGTTTCTGAAGCAAAGTTAATGAAAAATGTTTGCTCAATCATTTCAATCGTAACACAGTGCGACTTTATACTCGATACTCATATATCGGTGAAGATTATTTAAACGTCAAAGATATAATTTAACAAAGAATTGAACCAAGTTCATCCATATAAATAATAATTGACTGATACAATAATTTAATACCAATTTCAGAATTTTCATATCAATATCTCCTCCTTTTATTTTTTGCTCCTGAGATTTCAAATTCGATTCTCGATTCGGTAAAATAAAAAATATCATCAAAATTGGTTCACAATTAGCAGAGATATCGGGTAGTAATCGTACAGTTGAATCACTCCTCCTTTTTTGAAATCGGTTAAAAATCTGGTGTGCTTTGAGTTCGTTCAATTTCTATAGTAACATAAAAAAACTTTCTTCGTTGGTAGAAAAGATGACATTTTACAAACAAGTTCATTTTACGAAAATGTAAACACTCCCGACTTGGGGTAATGGTAATGTACTCATGAACATCAAACGCTTGATAATTATAGCTTTCATAAATTATAGCTAAGACACATCTCGAACAAGAAAAACCGCATCAAAATCGGTCCATTCGTTTGGGAGCTACGATGACGCAGACAGACATATACATACACACTACAAACTTATGACACTCCACTATTTCGGCGGGGATTACACAAACTCATTTAACAAAAAAAACATTTTTTTTTTAAACCGTACAAACCTTTTGATACTGGCTAAGTCTAGGTTAAGTCAAAATGCATATTAATAAACATAAATCCAAGCCATTTAAAGCCTTTATTAATTGTGTAATAAATAATGCACTAAAAGCTAAATAAAAAGCGAAAATCTATAACACTTTATTTCAGTTTAATGTTAAAGAATACATTGTACACTCTTAGTTTAAATTTATCATTGTAGTTGTAAATGAACGCGCTTGTTTAGTGTAACTTAAATAGAATGTGTTTTTTTTTTATTTTACAGATCATCGCTCTTGCCCTTATCGCCGTAGTGGCAGCTAACCCTGGTGGTACGTACCTAACAACGTAATAATATAAAAAAATATTCGTCAACAACGCCTTAATACCCGACCTTAATACGCCTTAAAGGTGTTTTATGGTCGGGTTTTAAAGTTAGTTAAAATACTTCTATTAAATAGTTCCGGATTACAAAAAAACCGGCCAAGTTCGATTTCAACTTGAACTCTAAGGGTTACGTATCACCCAATGCATTTTCAGAAATTAAGTACTGCAGTTAATGATTTAAAAGATACAGCCCTCTGAACTTAGTACAGACCAACGGACGTTGTATTTTGCGGTACCGCGTAAAGCATTTATTATTGTATACTTCATCAGGATATGGCGGTTATGGAAACCAAGATAGTTACCAGGAAAGTAGTTACCAACAAAGTTCTGGAAGCCAGAGTGGAGGAGGACACGGAGGTGGACACGGAAGCCAGGGATTTAACCAACACGGTAGTCACGGCAGTAGTCACGGCAGTCACGGCGGCAGTCACGGCAGTCACGGCGGATACGGAAAATAGAACGATGCCCAGAACTTGTGATAAAAAATAGTTTAGATAGTTACAAATCGATTTGATCCTAGTTGCTTGTACAACGTGCCATAGAGGATTTACAGCAAATAAAATCTTGTTGTCATATCGTTGTTTAATGCCTTCATCCATATCCCACATAAAAATATCCACACTAAACCAAATGACGTGTTCTTTAGCAATGTTTTTAATAATAAATACATGTTTATCACAATTTGAACACTATTATTGCAAGTGTGAAATACGTATGCTATAGTATATGTATTTGCTTAACTTGAAATAAATATCATCATATTATTTTTCAGCAGATTAAAATTGCTTTTTTTAACGATTTTTAAAGAAGTCTTATTGATAAATGATACAATATTATCATGTAATAATATTCGTGGCACAGACATATTTTTTGTTATTATTTAGAATCCCTAAATTTTTTGATATCGACGCTGTTTATTGTATATGTAGTTACTTTAAAAACCAAATGATTTTTTTTTTACAATAATATAATGAGTAACCTTACCAAAAGTCCCTATCTATTTATATTAACAACTAGCTCCGTCCGCTTCAACTTTAGAACGCGTGAAATTAAATTTTTTTTTTTCGCTTACCCCGTTACTTACGAAAATCCCGTCAAAATCAATCCAGCCGTTTCGGAGATTATGGACAAAAAATAAATATTTGTTTTTTATGTCATAAGTACTTTCCAATGCTGTTATTTTCATATTAAAACACACTTCATTTTTAATTATTTTAGAGATAAATTGTTTCATTTAAAAACCGAATAAACCTACTTCAATACTTTCACTTACGTTAGTTCCCTTAGTGACATTGACAATTAAAGACCTTCCAAACTGTCAAACTTTCCCTACAGAGAAGGTTTACAAATCATTGAAACCATAACACACCACAAACGTAACGTACGTCTTCTTTCGAATATGTTACGAAAGCTTGTAACATACACAGCTACTCATAATTTTCCAAATTGTACTCCATCTCTCCTTGAACTGATTCTAGTTACCTACAGCATGTTGGTAAACACGCTCAATGTGCCGTAGATGACTTTTTTACCACGATCTAGTCTTCGTCTCATATAAAATTCATCATACCAATTCCAAACCAAAAATTCTTTTACAAAGCAATTTTAATGGTAGGGACGTATATAAGTAGCGCGCTGATGCTAAAGACATTGACTGGACGCCTGTTACGTGTTCAGATCCACTGAACATCAACATCGATTACTTTAATTTGTTATTAACAGTCATTCTCCCGTCAAGTCATTAAAGGTAGGCACGATCCACCTCCATGGGTCTCCAATAAAATTAAACACTGATGCACAAGAAGGCGACCACCAAGGCAAGATTTAAACATCAACATAGATGGGTTTAACCACTCAACTTCAAACTCAAACTTGAGCGAGTTAACATGTTTTTATAAGATTTATTTTCGGTCTCCGAAAATATGATCATGTCTAAGAATTTCGCACTCGGCGTTATCTAATAGGAAAGCTCAAGAGGATTCCTAATAGATTACGCCGGAATGCACATATCCTATATTTTTCTTTATAACATTCCATAATGTATTATTTTTTGACTTTTTACAAGTATATTGATTTGTTATTAACAAAGATAAAGATAAAGATAAAGATAAAGATAAAGATAAAGATAAAGATAAAGATAAAGATAAAGATAAAGATAAAGATAAAGATAAAGATAAAGATAAAGATAAAGATAAAGATAAAGATAAAGATAAAGATAAAGATAAAGATAAAGATAAAGATAAAGATAAAGATAAAGATAAAGATAAAGATAAAGATAAAGATAAAGATAAAGATAAAGATAAAGATAAAGATAAAGATAAAGATAAAGATAAAGATAAAGATAAAGATAAAGATAAAGATAAAGATAAAGATAAAGATAAAGATAAAGATAAAGATAAAGATAAAGATAAAGATAAAGATAAAGATAAAGATAAAGATAAAGATAAAGATAAAGATAAAGATAAAGATAAAGATAAAGATAAAGATAAAGATAAAGATAAAGATAAAGATAAAGATAAAGATAAAGATAAAGATAAAGATAAAGATAAAGATAAAGATAAAGATAAAGATAAAGATAAAGATAAAGATAAAGATAAAGATAAAGATAAAGATAAAGATAAAGATAAAGATAAAGATAAAGATAAAGATAAAGATAAAGATAAAGATAAAGATAAAGATAAAGATAAAGATAAAGATAAAGATAAAGATAAAGATAAAGATAAAGATAAAGATAAAGATAAAGATAAAGATAAAGATAAAGATAAAGATAAAGATAAAGATAAAGATAAAGATAAAGATAAAGATAAAGATAAAGATAAAGATAAAGATAAAGATAAAGATAAAGATAAAGATAAAGATAAAGATAAAGATAAAGATAAAGATAAAGATAAAGATAAAGATAAAGATAAAGATAAAGATAAAGATAAAGATAAAGATAAAGATAAAGATAAAGATAAAGATAAAGATAAAGATAAAGATAAAGATAAAGATAAAGATAAAGATAAAGATAAAGATAAAGATAAAGATAAAGATAAAGATAAAGATAAAGATAAAGATAAAGATAAAGATAAAGATAAAGATAAAGATAAAGATAAAGATAAAGATAAAGATAAAGATAAAGATAAAGATAAAGATAAAGATAAAGATAAAGATAAAGATAAAGATAAAGATAAAGATAAAGATAAAGATAAAGATAAAGATAAAGATAAAGATAAAGATAAAGATAAAGATAAAGATAAAGATAAAGATAAAGATAAAGATAAAGATAAAGATAAAGATAAAGATAAAGATAAAGATAAAGATAAAGATAAAGATAAAGATAAAGATAAAGATAAAGATAAAGATAAAGATAAATATAAAGATAAAGATAAAGATAAAGATAAAGATAAAGATAAAGATAAAGATAAAGATAAAGATAAAGATAAAGATAAAGATAAAGATAAAGATAAAGATAAAGATAAAGATAAAGATAAAGATAAAGATAAAGATAAAGATAAAGGTAAAGGTAAAGGTAAAGGTAAAGGTAAAGGTAAAGGTAAAGGTAAAGGTAAAGGTAAAGGTAAAGGTAAAGGTAAAGGTAAAGGTAAAGGTAAAGGTAAAGGTAAAGGTAAAGGTAAAGGTAAAGGTAAAGGTAAAGGTAAAGGTAAAGGTAAAGGTAAAGGTAAAGGTAAAGGTAAAGGTAAAGGTAAAGGTAAAGGTAAAGGTAAAGGTAAAGGTAAAGGTAAAGGTAAAGGTAAAGGTAAAGGTAAAGGTAAAGGTAAAGGTAAAGGTAAAAGTAAAGGTAAAGGTAAAGGTAAAGGTAAAGGTAAAGGTAAAGGTAAAGGTAAAGGTAAAGGTAAGATTGCAAGTGGCAATGCGTCCAAAAAAAGATATCTCCTTGTGAGAAACAGATTGACGTGGCGAAGGCTTTGCTCGCAGAAAAAATAGGAATTAACACAAATTTTTCTCCAGTTATTTTGATTTTCCACCTAAATTATTAAATCGATTTTGATAAAATAATTATGGGACCAATCTGAAAGCATATCCTATCAAATAAAAAAGTAAAGTTTATAATTAGCGCTTTCGGATAAAGTTACAGAAGTGTATTTGTAGTAAATTGTGAGCTTCGCAGATGTGTCAGTGATTTGGCTATTGCTTTACAGGGTCTCTTGACATGTTAGATTGTCTATTAGAACGTCTCCATGTGCATTTTTGCTAATTATTGGTTTCAACCACTTGATCCTGTATGGATATCACGAATTACCATGAATACCATTCATTCTCAGAAAAAAGTTCACCCTAGTAAGCTGGATTATTGTTTGTTTAACTATTTCTGTTATCCATCTTTCCATTGTTTGGAGGCCTTATTCTAAGTGGTGCATTGCCTATTGACGTAGATGAATCAGAAGTGTTGTGGCTAAAGGTCACTGAAGAAACCTGAATTTTCAGTAACCTTGAGGGCATAATATACACATTAATAAGTAACTGTTGTGACACCTATTCAATTCATTTATTTATCTTTTGACATTATAAATGCACTTAGACAAGTCAATACAATATTACAATATTAAGTACAAATTTAA
Organism: Aplocera efformata; assembly: GCA_921293045.1. Classification (NCBI taxonomy): domain Eukaryota; kingdom Metazoa; phylum Arthropoda; class Insecta; order Lepidoptera; family Geometridae; genus Aplocera; species Aplocera efformata. The sequence continues at coordinate 5,946,324 of OV121055.1, forward strand.
CGAGTGTTGCCAGATGTAAGTACAATATTTCGTACATTTTACGTATTTTTATAAAAGTTTTTAGTTACCTTTAAGATTGTCTTATAAGAAACTAGTTGCTATAGATGTTGCGTTACATTATTTTGTTTTTTTTTTTCTTTATTTCTATTTCACTTTTTCGGGATAAAAAGACGTAACAAAAATACATACCGGCAAACTTTCGCATTTATAATATTAATATGATGTTTGTTAATTTATTTTAATACGATGTCAAGGATAAGGATTTTTAACTTAGGTAATAATAAGACCTGTGTAGAACCTACCTGCGTATCGACTTCCCTCAGTTTCTTTATTTTTAAAGAAAGAAGTATTTAAATAAACATTATAGAGAATGTATTATTTATGTTTATATGATTTCCAACAGACAAAGGTAAGATCCATCTTCTTTACAAGCTCAGACGATCCCTTTTGGAACTGAAAACACCGGCAGACATATCGAGCCGTCAAAATAACAACCCTCACCAGCCGTCTGGAATTAGCGGAGACTGGGCCAGAGGGGCCAGATAAAATAAAACCCGTGTATCAAATTATTGTATTTCTCACCGCTGCAACATGAGCACGACTAGTCTGAACCCGGCTGAGGTTGCACGAAAACACGTTTCTAGTTCTGCGAAACAGGTATAAAAGATGAAGACTCGCAAAACAACTTATACTCCGCTGTGAATAATCAAAGAAAACATGTCGAAATACGTGGTGAGTGTTATAAAAGTTGTTAAAAAGCTCAACTCCAAATTCAAAATCATTTTACTTAGATAACACATTATCTACTTTCATATTAATATTTACGACATTAATGTTGTGATTGTTAAGTTTGCTTAAAATTAAGAGAGCTTTCTTATTCAGTTTCTATATTCTATTTACTGTATGATGCATGTATGATCACTAGAGCAATATACTTTATTGGTTAAACGTACCTAACATCATTAACATAACTTAACATCGTGCTTCTATAGTATTCTACCTAGAGAAAGTTGATTGACTGTAGAAACTTGTTTGTATGACATTTATTTGAGATCTAGTTTAGTTGTCTTATAAACTCTTTAATTAAACTAATGGCTTTGGCAACGAATGCCGTTAGTTTAGTTTTTTCGTTTGACATCTATACAATTTCAATATTTCACCACATTCTTTAAGTAGGTCATTTAATTTACAGATCATCGCTCTCGCTCTCCTTGTTGTAGTGGCCGCTAACCCCGATGGTAAGTACTACAAGAAACGATAATTTACAAACGTTACACTGTTAAGAGAAGCACTAAAACTTGTTACCTAAACTTATTCAAAAAGGAATAGACTTTCAATTGAGCTGTATGATTTTTTTTATGATTGTTATTTGATTTACATTGCTATCTAAGCATCGATTTTGATGATTCCACTTTTATCTGATAGAGTTCTTGTCCAAGATGGTCCAATATAAATTTTAAGATAAAATCATATAAGTTAGTATTTTCGATACATTTCATTATAAAGTAGACAATATTATGCTTATTTTTACTTAAAAGTTAGTTCAAGGACTATCGAAGCGGTCTTGTTTTAAGAGGTCGTATTGTGACTAGTTGGCGACCTCGCTGGTGTAGTGGTTTCAGTAACCGACTGCAAATTCCCAATTGCATTTGCTTTAGGTCTGGATGTTGTGCACAGAGAATCTAAATATTCATGTCGTATTGGCCACAAAACTACTCAACGATCGACAGTAGCATAAACAAGCACAGGAAAAGTGCACATCCCAAGGTCACGGACGCAATGAGCTGATATCGCACCTGATGTTAAGTGGTTACCTCCGCTTGGCGAAATATTGCTAGGTGTGTTGGCACAAATTATACTGCTACTTTGGGTTGTTCCTATCGCAACTCACCTACGGATGCGAGCATAACGGACCCCTATAAGGATAAAACTTTAGCAACGCTGTTTTTATAAGCAGAAGATGCCTGCCGGGTACGGCCTCAATTGTTGGATAACTGCCGAATGCTCATTCCATCACCTCAAGCACTTTTCTTACTTACACAAAACCTAACTAAATAGCTATAATAAATTTGACCTATCTGAAAATGCCGATTCTGCAGCAAACTGCAACTATACTAGAACACAGTCATTTCGTTAATTCAAAATAAGATAACCAATAATTTTAAGCTCAAACAAGATCGATTTAAGTTGTAATATGCAAACAGATGTTAAACCAATCGGTTACGGCGGCAGTGGCGGACACAGCAGCCTTGGAAACCAGGGTAGTCTGAACGGCGGAGCCAGCCAGCAGGGTTATGGTCAAGGTCATGTCCCACTCAACACTCAGGGGCAAGGTGGACACCAAGGGCAAGGAGATGCGCACGCACATGCGCACTGAAAAGGACATCAGTGAGAATTTATTTTTTAGTATAATGAAATGATGATGTATGATTCAAATTGTTATCGATAATAGGCGCTTGTTTCGAGTAGAAAAAATAAAATATTGTTTTTAAACGTTGTTTTCTTTAGCCCCGTTCAAGAAGATTAGCAAACCAGAAGTAGTGGGTGTGAAGTGATATAAAATCGTGTGTTATATTGGAAGTATGAAACACTCACTATCTGTTTTTATGTCCATGCCACTTGAGACACAGGGAATCCTAATGCAGGGGTATGAGTGCGTAGTGTGTTATTACTCACTGTGTTGCAATGTGTCGTAATGTGTTGCTAAGCATTAAATAATAAATACTTAAATAAAATGCGTCTAAATTATTTTTTTGTTTATTAATAAATTGATGACTTCCTAATTTAACTTGACCTTTATATTCCATTAACGTATTAATTGGGCGATACGATATGTAGGTAGGTACTATTGTTATATACCACGTCACAAAATGTTTTTTTTTTAATTGGGTTGTGAAGGTGAATCATTATTTAATAATAACATTGCGGATAAGAAAATTCTCGAATTCACAGCATTAGGGAGAGATCGTTCCAGGAGTCATTGGAATCATCTCCATAGTCACTCGAATACTCATATTATATTTGTGGGGGTCCAGTTGCTCACGTTTTAGGTATATATGTAGTATATACCCTGAGAGTCCCTACACATATCACGTGATAATCTGCCGCCAAGCAGTGGTGCACTCGCTTTGCTGTGTTCCGGTGGACGGGTGTGGATGACGGTAAAATCACATGCATATGAGATGTAACATCTCCGTCTCGGGTGACAGGCGCATCGAAGTGCGACTTGGGTCTTCTCATACTTCGGTAGACAAAGCATAGACCTAAGTCGTATTGCTGTTATAACGGGCGGAGGTAACCACTTAACATCAGGTAGGCCCGTCACTTTTGTCACGTTAAAAAAAAAATAAGGTAAATTCAAAATAGAATTAAGACGTTTATGATTTAGACCATAGCTAAACGAGGGGTCTTAGACGTTTAACCTACTATTTATTAATCCTAATATATAAAACACTAAAATTGATTCTACCTATGTCCGATAAATATACTTTAAAACCATCCCACCGATATGTCCCAAACCGGGTTCATTAGAAAGGCAATAATGCGAAGATGGTTATAGACTAAAACAATGAATTAGGCTCAAAATGTATTTCTTTTTTTAGAGCTAATAAATATTATTAATTTATTAATATTATCCGCTAATTTATATTATTTATTTTTAACCTTTTTAATCATATCACAAACACGATACAAACAATATACCTTCAATAAAACACAGATTTCATAAAACAATACTCTTTATTTCAATACCATATCTCTATTTGCGAGTCATTTACTTCGCAAACGTAAAACTAAAGGCAACCCAAAGTGAAGCACGACGGTCCGTACAAATATGGCAACCGTCCACCAAAGTAGCCACACATTGATGTTATATATAATCGCATCTAAATACAAAAACGTCACCGGAAAGATTAAATACTTAATACCATTTGTTACCACCAGTTTAAAAAAAAAATATTCAAACTTGCCCCTTAGTTTTCAATATTAGCTATAAATTATATAGTTTGTTGTGTCTTATTTATGAGACGGCGGCGTTGTGAGCTCGATGTTATGTGTAATATTTTAGACAATGATGGTCAAAAGGTTAAAAGCGCATAAGTACTAACGATTTGAAACTACTTCTATCTTGTGTCCCGCGTAATCAGGTCTATTGTCTATTGGATCTATTCCCGGAGTCTTACGCTCCAAGCATCTATTTAAGACTCATAATACAGTTCATAACCGGGCAGGAAACATGACAGGAGCAATACACCAAATATATTGTCAACTAGCTGCGCCCCGCGGTTTTCTGGAAATTTTCCGTTTGCCGTAAAATTGAGTGCAAGATCTATATTAATTCTAATCTGATATCTAACGACTGGCAACTTTAGTGGATAGTGCACATTAATACATTTTTATGACAAATTCTACCAATCAGGTATAGAAAAATACACGTCCTCAGTGCTTTAATTGCTAATTTATATTCTCTAAACTATCTCATATACATATTTCTCATTTTAAACACTGTGCATATCATGCTAATGTTTTAACGTTTTTAGTAAGTATGTAACATATGCACCTTATATGCATGTGATGTATATTATTTATATGACTTATGATTTTCAATCGTTTATCGTCTATAATAAATAGAAAACGTCTAAATAAAAATATATATTTACCATCTAATATTTACAAATAACTAACAATTATATATACACAGATCAATATTTATTTAAATAAAATTGAAGCTTTTCTATGACGATTCTGTTAAAGCATTAGAAGGCGATCAAATGAACACTATAAATTAGGTTTTTTTTTGTGTAAACTAGATAATGCTTTTATACAATCATATCATTACCCTGTGTAAAGCATATAAAATTAAAAAACAATTAAATAATAACATTATAATATCGTTTCGAACGCTTACACACATTTACGTTTAGGATAATTATTTTGAGATACAGGTTAAACAGTCATTAAAATTTATACAATAATTCACAGAATGATATGAACAGAAACATTAATATTTTTAATCGTGTGATATAAATAGAATTCGTTTTACGTCTCCTTCATTCTAATTAGTAACCATACCCTCATGACATAATTGATATTGGAAAATAACAAATACAAATTGACAATTAACACTAATCTGTAGTCTTTTTACAATCAATATAAATTTTAAAACTATCATGGTAATAAACATTATTATTCGTGTTACCGAGATATTTACCATGATTTGTGAATTTTTTTGACTCCCGTTATTTCGACGCAGTAACATGCCTCATGGTCTCGGGCAATAACTGGAGTCAACAAAACTCACAAATCATGGTAAATATCTCGGTGACACGAATAACAATACTTGTCAGTTTGTGGCTTCGGTTAATAAAATTGTTTTACAAGCATTTGATATCCAACAATCATACAAGTATGTATTAAGCTGATAATTTTCACACAAGTCTAATATACGTGACATATCACTATGCTATTGAGCTGGGACGATGAGAATGGTAGACAAATGAACATTGATGAAACACCACCGTGTTTTTGATCATTATATTGCTTTATTATAAAGATTGTCACGGAAATTTAGTTCCCGTAATATGTCGCACATGTTTGTGTTAACAGTTTGCTTAGAGGATCATTGCAACTCTGTAGTTATACATAACCATCATAATGATATATATAACCATCTACACCCTATAACAACATATTTACTATTAAAGTTTTTATTGAAGATTGAGAAACGTATTTGCTATTAGAATATTTTCTTAATTCTTAATTTTACACTATAGCAACAGATTAACACAAACATGTAATATTTGTGTATACCTGAAATGATTGCTTCTTCCAGCTAACCCAAGGTGCTACAAAGAGGTAAAATTAAACGGGTAGCTCAGTGTACATAAAGACATGTACATAAAAAGGTCCTTTTCAATCTTTTTATTGTGTTCTCCAAAAACAATTTCTAAATATTTGTTATCTATGTTTTCTTTATAAACTCAATTGTGCGTTGGTCTCGTAAAAACTCGAAATAAACTACGTAAACCACCAGTATTGGAATCCTCAATACTGGTGGTTTACGTAGTAAAAAAAGAATATTAGGAAAAACCCAAAGGAACAGCCGAAAAATCTAAATTAGTAGCAATCAAATCAGTTAACCGGATGAAATGTAAAATAAAAAAAAATGCTTTCAATACAGTTTTCATGTTCAACAATGCCGATGGAATAAATAGATAAATGCAAGTGTGTGACTTTCTTAACGAGATAATATTATTGCTGTCGTTTTTTGAGATATTGTATTGTCATTTTTAATGGTTTAAAACCGAAGAGCAACAGTAATCTTTTCATAATCTTGGTCATTAGCAATTTGCAATCGAGCCAGGGATTGGATTTTAATTGTACAAGGCATGAATTATAATCTTTTATTTTTAAAAACTCCCGGTGTGCGAATTCATACCGCACTTAGCTGGTTTTTTCTATTTTTAATTAGGGAGGTAAATTTTTTAATTTAGAAATAAAATGTATTTGCAGAAGCTAGACTACCTGAAAATTTAAACTTGAAAATTTATGCCATGTTCATAAAGAAGTATTGCCACACCTGGTAATTCGCCGCTAGGCAGTGATGAAACCACATTGCTGTGTTCCGGTGGAAGGGTGTGGGTGCCGGTAAAATTACAGGCACTTGAGGCGAAACATCCCCGTCTCAGAGACGGGCGCTATGTGAGTTGGGTCTTATAATTTAGTAGGGGAAGACTTTTTTGTCGATTATAGGCGGCGGTATCCACTTAACATCAGGTGGACCGTCTGCTCGTCCCGTCACTTCAGCCGCATAAAAAAGACAACAGCTTTGGTAGCAACTCATAATAATATTGTTAGTCAGATGTTATACTTGTTTCATTTCTAAAATCATTGTATAACGATTATGTATTATTAAAGTGATACATGATTTAAACGTATGAAACGTAGGTATTTATAATTACATGATTTTGAGATGTTTAAATATAAAATCTGGTTTATGTAATATTAGCCTACGTTAGTGAATAAGTATACAAAAAATACGACTTTTAAACCAATATAGATACCTATTATATTATTTCGAGTATGTGGTGGAAAAATATATTTTTTACAATTTTTATATACTATTTTGACCTAAAAAGGCGTCATTCGATACTTAATTTGTGCTAATTTCTTTTGCAATATTCCAAAAAAATAAATGCTTGCTTTACTTCCTATAATCTAGTTGCAAAATTTGTTGAATATAAAGAAAAAACAATTGGTGTCTATGACTATGACTATCTAAGTAGAAGTAATCAAAATTAAAATGATTTACAAGCTATTGGATCTATTCCCGGAGTTTATATTTTTTCGATTCGTTGCAAGCGCAAAATCACTTGTTTCATATTATATACTCAAACTAATTAAGATGCACTTTGTGAAATTACTTTTCAAATTTTGATTAGAGAAAGCATTATAGATTCAATTTTACCATATAGAGGCGGCCCTGAGTTTAGAGGACAATAATATTGTCTCTCGCCAAGTCTGAGACGTAGACAGAGACAAACAATTCCTGCAACTTCAGGGCTGCTAAATTATGATTCTAGCACTAGCAGCAAAATGCGCATTCATAGGAATTTCTTTGATTACATGAAAAACATCACAATTTCTCTACTAGAAAAATAATTAACAATCTGACCAAGCTTTTTGTAATCAGGTCATAATATTCCGTTTTACAATAATAGGAAAACTACGATATTCTCATATAAAAAACTTCTAACGCTTAGTTGCTTCTTCACAAGAAATCTAAGCTTAATCCAAACCGAATTTTATATTTTACATGATTCGATAAATTTATATATTTTGAAATCTTACAGTTTCTTGCTGAGGCCGAAAATTGAGGAAACACGTTCAAGAAATCACAATACCATACAATATGCTCTCACTCGAAATAAGTCATTCACCCCAGAACTGTACTTGCTCTGTAAATACATTCCACAGGGCGCATTTTCTCACAAACATTGTAATAGTAACCCGGTACTACTCTAACTGTCATCTGCATTCATGCTCAGATAATACGAGCGCTATCTAATTTTAATTTCAATAGATTGCATTTGACTACGGCCATGCACCGATTTGTACGATAGACGCGCCAAGGAACTTGAATCGAGAACTGCCATTCGTTTCGATATGGCCGATGTAAAGCGGGAAACACTGCATACATACCTCTAAATATAAGTAGGACAGTGTTCCAAACTAGTGCCACATGCATCGCACACTCTCGCTTCTCTCTGGTTCACGAGCGTACAGGCGGGACACTCTCGGCCGCCCGATGTGAGCGGTTGAATCTCCGGTCCTCTTTTAGATTTCCCGCACATTTCACACGCAGCCACAGTATCTTTATTCAGATATGTGCAAGTTCCGCAGGTCCATTTGTCCTTTCTGATGTCGGCTTTATCCTTCCTGTGGTCATTTTTGTCCTTCCTGACGTCACCTTTGTCCTTTCTGTCGGTTTTCTCGTGGCTTGAGTTTCTGCTGACGGGCCGGTCGCCATTTTGTTGCGATTGGGAGCGAGGCGGCGATTTTCGCGCATCCGTTTCGTCGAGTGATACTATGAGTTGCGCTTTTAGATCGTAGTTGGGCTGTGCGCTCGATACTGTGGGAGATACTATCGTTTAGTAAGAGTAAGGTTTAGTAAGATGAAGGTGTGGGTGATAGACCGCGTGTTTATGTGAATATGATCGAAATCGGCGCGTATTCAGAATTAGCTGGAGCTGCGGTGATGTGATCGGTCAATTCGGGTGGAACGGCGCCAACGCAAAATATTGATTCCAATACAAAAAAAAAATGCAACGTACCGTAAGTACCGATGCTGATCATAATAATAATTAGCAATACTATTTATAACCAAGTTGTTTTGCCCAGTGACTGCAGCATCAAAGATCAATCCGAAAGATCGCAGGCTCAAACGCAAAAAATGATACTAAAGTAAACCAGCTATTGAAAAGAAACCCGACTGCGTAAAATATTTTTGATACCCAACGCTATCCAGTACCGCTATCCCAAAAATAAAATAAATTAATAATACGACGCAAAAAAATCAGTAAAGTTATTTATAATTTTCATATAAAAGGGTGTGATTCTATGTATGCGTTACTTACCATTATTAGTTTTAGAGCTGTGTGCGTTCTGCGCGCCATTCTCCACCGGCCTCCTTGGTTTCTCAACCTCGACTGCAACTAGTTTCGTCGGCTTCCTAACTTTCTTCACCTCGGCCGTATTCGACACACCGTTCACGGAGTTCTGCTGCTTTATAACCTCTTTCCTATCCTTTATGTCCTTTTTAGTCAACAACTTCACCTTATCCGGGGCCACTTTTGTTGTGATCAATGCGTCCGCTTTGGGGTTAGGGATTGGCTCGATTTGTCGTTTAGGCCGTTTCTCCTCAATGGAAATCCTTTTCGTGACCGGTTTGGGCTTCTTCAAATCCTTTTTGAGCTCCTCAACTCTGTGATCGAGACTCAACGCTTGTAATCCGTCTTCTAAATCGAGCGTCGTCGGCTGATATCTGCTCTTATGGGCTTTGTCGAACCGGTCGAGCGTTCGAGAATCTCGATCGATCGATGGGGAATAACCGCTTCTTCCATCTTCGTCTTTGCTTGATAAGTTTCTGAACACATAGTCCCAGCTTTCGTAGGTTCCCATGCCGTCTTCCCTAGCTTTGCTCAAAGTCGGCTGGGTGTCAGACCGTGGTAGACTAGGCAATGTGACGTCACTGAAGCCAGATTTCGATGTGCTATTTCGTCTTGAACTCTCAGGCCTTTTTTTATGCCTGATATCTTCATTTTCATACACTGAAGAGGATTCTAATTCTATTAGTTGTCCAGTAGGGACTGAAGGGTATCTGTACGGTGGGTATCCATTGACCGGAATTGTTGTAGCATGTTTTATAGTGGGGTATACGGGAGTGGGGATCATATACGGCGCTTGGACTGGATAGTAATACGGAACGTATGACGTCACCATGGGTACCGTACTACACTGAGCCATCTCTGGGTGTACGGGATACATGTATGGGGGGACTAAGTTAGGGGGCATGTATGGGGGGTGAATTATAGGGGCTTCTTCGATAGGTTCGTTAGGGCAGTGGCACTGCGAGTACCGTGAGTCTGGTTGTATTCTGTTGCAGTTTTCTGTGATCGTTGTGGGTATGTTTGAGTAGATTTCCGAGCCTGAAAGTTAAAACAAGATTTTAGTTCCGTCGTAATTTATTACGTACACTACGTTTTAACATACTTTAAACTAGTAAATAAAATAGCTCAGCATCTAAACTAGTAAATAAAATAGCTCAGCATTTGTGCCATTTGCTTATTGGGCTATATTGCACCGCTCTGAAAATCCCCCGAAATTCACCGGCCGCCTTATAGGCGCACGCGATCTCATCTCACCATTTAAACCATTTCACATATTCAGGGTTCGCATACCAGCTGCCTTTGTTCTATTTGAAGTGTAATAAGTATATCTACCACCACTCTAACATCTTTTGACTGCCAGACATACCATAGAGTTCCAACTGGCACCATCATCTTTCATGTTCCTTTAGGATCCGAAGCTATGGATCTGTGTCGACCCACATTATGTGGGATGTGGGATGTGGGATGTGGGTCATGTTGGACATACCGTGAGACGGCGCGCGCGGTGTTCCCGCGTGCATCTCAAAAGAGAAGGGTTGCAGTAAACTCCAGCTTCAACCCGTTTTAGAGTTTTGGGACTTATAGTCAACGCTGCCGGGGCTACGGGAGAGTTCGAAAGCGTTCCCACGGTCTCCGGCAACTAAAGCGTCGTGATGGAACACTGTTGGGTTTTTAGCCGGTAGGAGTCCGGCATAACTCTCTCGCTGCCCCCGCAACGAGATCCATGACGATTTCCCAACACAAAAAAAAAAAAATATTGGGCATACCGTTGTCTATGTAAGGCAGTTCGTGAGATCTCGCTAGAAGCGCAGCTGCGGTGACGGCCGCCCGAGCCGGCCGCGCGCTTCGCTCTCGAACTATGTCCGCCCACGTGATGTGGGATACGTTGGCGCCACTGCTCCACAGCGCTTCCCATACTTGTAGCATTATCTGAAATGGGATGGAATAAGGTATTTTAATTAAGTTTTTAGTGTGAAAATAATACAGAACTAACGGCAAACATTGTCCATATTACAAGTATGGAAAATAGGATTTTTATATGTTATATATATTAAACAAGTATTTTTTCCTGTGCATTGTTGCTATTTTCGTTATTAGCTCTTGGTCATCGGAAATGTAATTATCTGATTATCTTCCTGTTTTACGAGTTTCTAGTCTACATTCCGTAAATATCAATATACCAAATCTATGTGCCTAGTAACCGAAAAGAAAGTGGTTAAACACATGTCGAGAGAAATTTCGTTAAATTTAAAGTTAGAAAACCTAATGTCTAGATTGACCGCAAGTAGCTAATGCAAATGGTAAGAATAACAGCTACCGTTTGACTAACAAAAATATTATGATGGACGCTAGCCGCGTCTCCGATGTGAGGTACTTCGTGTCGCGCGGCACAGTACCTGACACTCGGTGTGCGCGACCAGCGCGTCGCGCGACACGGCGGCCACGGTGTCGGGGCAGGGCGGCGACACCAGCGCCAGCCGCCCGCAGCCCCGCGCCGTGTAGCCCATCGCGTGGAGCAGCGTCTCAGCGCCCACCATATTCGCTTCCACTTCGTGTTTATAGAAGCCGCTGTATAACTGGAAAAAAAGAACACATATTTGTAAATGTTTAGGCAACAAGATGATTCCGTTATGAACGCCACAATTGTATATATAAGGCAAAACTTTCATGATTTTCGCTCCAAGACTTTTTTCGTCCACTATACAAAAGTCAAATCATTGCTGGAACACAGTGCTCGCTGATTAACTCGAGGGACGTGCTACAGAAAACTTTGTAAATTTTGCAATTAACAATTTTACACTTGTATTGAATTTGTGTGAACAAAATGATATTTTGCAGGGCTGACATCTTATGTCAGCATGATGTTTTAAGAGTCACTTACCCTGATGAGCTTGTATTCCTTGCGCCAAGGCTGTGTGAGGAGATGGGCCGCGTACCGCGCAATAGCAGCCCAGCCCAGGCCGGCGCGATACGCATTGAAATCAGGCAACTCGTGAACCGTTCTATTGAAAACTTTGCTGGTCTCGGCCAGACGGAACTTGCATTCGTGAGGCGCGCGCGATAAATACTCCATTATGTAGTCTGAAAATTAAATAGGTAAAGTCAGGTTCGATGCCATAGTTTACAGATCTTCGATATGATATCCACCCGCCATGGTGGAACCACCCGACACTCGTGCAATTCGCCAGATTCATTAGTCATAGTGTCGATAATTAGTCGATACTGATATATTTATATAACTTTTAGTTTCGTCCAGTTTCTTCGGGCTAACGTCGTTCATCATCGTGCCATACTTAATACAGTCGCACTAAAAGTTTTTTTAAGTTTCTTCTTTTGCTACAGTTTCTCTGGGTTATCGCCGGTCCACAAATATCTGTAGTGCAGGAGTTCAATGCGACGACGCGGCTACGTACCTTCTAATTTCTTCTTCTGCTGCAGTTTCTCCGGGCTATCGTCGGTCTCGAGGTAGCTGTAGTGTGCGTCTTCGATGCGTCGCCACAGACGCGGCAGCCACTCGCGCAGCGCCGCGTCGCCCATGCCTCCCGCCATACTCATTACCATCACACTGAGACGAAACATTACAAAATATAGTTGATTGATTCAAGCGTTACTTTGCGAAAGTCCTTCTAAAGATATAACTTTAGCTGCTTCCTTCGACAAAGCAACATCTCAACTCAAGTCAACGCTCTTGAAGATGCCTCGAGATGCGAAACACGTGAAGTTTACAAGTACAAAGACTAATTTAATTAAATACTATGGCATTTTAGCAAAGATGAACGAAATATTCCAAACAACTTAATACAAAATATGGCAAAACACACTTTCAGAGGAAATTCAAGGGCAAGGTCATTGGGAATCAATGGGATATGTGGTATAGACACTGTTTCTCCTTGAGTAGGCCCGGTTAATATAGAGGCCTCTACTATATTACAATGCAATGCTTTGACTTGCAGTCTAGTGCTATACAAAGTTTTGGCGGTTTGAAATTTCTAAGTAGCATCACAGGTGTATTAACGGAATATAACTCTTATGACGTGGATGCCTACGTCATAAGAGGGATACATGTACGAAATTTTAATTTGTAGCCCTAGGGGCCTAGTTCTAGCCTTTGCTTTGATACATGTAATCAGTCAATCACTTTTTCCTTTTATAGATATAGATTATACTATAAAATAAAGAGTGAGGCTACAAGGAATGTAAATAAAGATCATCATTTTGAATGACAATGTGTCCAGTTTGAAGCACTTGATTGTAGGGCAATGCTGATCTAACTGGCCTGCAACTCTTGTTAATTATCATTCTCCAAGCACTTAATGGTATACTGCATTACCTTAGTGGAGAAGCAGTTTCTAGGTATAGAGTTGGTTAGCCCCACTGCATAGATTCCCTACTGCCACATTAGGAATTAAAAAGATGCACCTATAAACTTTATACTATAAAGTATATAAAGACTTAGTAGTTAAAGAAAGTATAGAAAGCATTTCAAAATCTTTCATCTCTTTAAAAATTATGCCATGAAATTTATATGAGATCACTGAGAAGGTACACCCTATCAACTAATCATCCAAATCTCCACAGTGGGCGAATAGATTGCATAACAAACATAGGTATATTACAAACATTTAGAAGACAGTTACAAAGTTCTATTGGGGAACCACAGATGAAGCAAGATACAGTAAAATTGTTTGGAAGCTGATTAGAACCCATTAACTATCTGCCAAAAACACCACTGAGGCAACAGAGACAGTGCTGCCAACAAATCATAGTCCTTCTCTGATATTTTAAGGACTTATCAGAAAAGTAATTTGCCTCCATTAATTGGCAAATCTACATCCCTACTTTACAGAAGATTGATTCACAATGGAAAAACCACTGTGTATGGAAAGAAAATGTTTTGATGAAACATTGAAGTAAACAGTGAAGCATTAGCCATGGCAACAGAATTGTTATCAAACAAAGAACTGTATTAAACATAAATAAAACAGCATACTTTGCTTATCAGCCATTCCAGTGGAAAGCACTCAATGTTGAGTCAGACCTATCATTCATACCATTCAATACTAATGGGCACATACAGAAATGCAATTCATTAATTTTCACAGGAAGTTAAATTTAGTACATGGTTCCTGAATGAGATTCTATTGAGTCATGATGATAATAAATCAATTGAGTTCAGTATATTGCTTAGCTGTTAAATGTTAATACTGATCTTATATAAATGAATGAATCATAATATTTGCAACTGTTCAATTCATATTTTGACAAATAAATAAATATACGGACATATTTAACACAGCACCATCTGGCCCCAAACTAAGGATAACTTGTAATAATGAAACTAGATAACTGATAGAATACATACAGTACTATTTTTTTGTAAATACATACTTATAATACAATCAACAACCCAGACGCAATCAAATGCTTATCCTGGGTGGGAATCAGACCCACAACCTATAGAGCAGAATGCAGAGCTACTACCAACTGAGCTATGAGGCCAGTCGATCGTAGAGATTGACTGGCCTCATCCATAGATCCATAGATTTTATATAGATGCCTGAAAATAAACTATAAATGATATGGAGTTGCCAAGTCCCACAAGATGAGTAATTGAAGCGAATTCAAATTATAACTATAATGCTTCATATCTACTGCATTATCACATGTAAATCATAAAATTTATTTTTTTGTCAAAGGTAGACGTAATTCATTAAAGTGATTTCATGAAACAAACAGCAATGACTTCTATTATTCCTTTAATACTGCAAAGTGTGTATTTGGAAACTGTGAATGGAAATTTGTAGTATGTATTAGATTAATTGCATGACACCTCCAATATAACAATATAACTCAGGCCATACCCTAAAGAAGTATGAGAAAA
Source organism: Aplocera efformata (assembly GCA_921293045.1). NCBI lineage: Eukaryota > Metazoa > Arthropoda > Insecta > Lepidoptera > Geometridae > Aplocera > Aplocera efformata. Next base: position 5,961,372 of record OV121055.1, read on the forward strand.
CCCAAGCCATTTCACATTACATCTGTCAATATTTAGTCACTTTACTTACAGTCTACACTGGTCTCTTTGTCCTACCTACAAATGGCTATATCTTCGCCACTTGTAATTCACAGAATATGCATTATTGTGGTAAATAGTGCTCAATACAAGTTCAAGATACATACATTACAAACATAAGTGCAAGTCCAAGTTGTAGTTGATGAGTTTACGTTTTATCAGCTCCAGAAGTAGATAACAATAAAAATCAAATTTATAAATGGAATGTTTCATTTCAAGATACGTGTGATAAGAATGTTTTTTTTTTATGTTACACACATTTACAATACATTATCAAAACATTTGATAAAAATTATTTTTTCTACTAAGATATAATGCAGGTAATTTAGAAAATAGATGTAGATTGTTGAACATCTATTTACAATTATTCAGGTTTTTATAAACCAGATGACACTTCAATTAAATTTATTAAAACACTAGTCAAAAATTATAGGACCCTATTATTTTAGACTATGTTTGTAAATAATTAAGTTTAACATAACTACTCATTTATTTAAATGTATATTTTATAAATGTTATTGGAAATCATTCTAAGTTTACTTACTATTTGTCGTAAAAACATGCAAAAGACTAGTCTCACAAGAGCCCAGCAGCATAGCAAAAAATATGGTAATGGCCCAAACACCCACGCAACATCTGCAGAGCGATTTACTTACCATAATATATAACCTGATTGGAAGTTAGGATGAAGTATAAATATTTTGAACTAGATAATGTACTCACCATGGAGGAAGAACATTATTTTACTGGACGTTGAAATTATTTCAATGCACTAAATGTAGAGCGGACAAAAATAGTACAACCAAAATACCAAGGGTTCCACATGTGCATGACAATAACGGGGTGAATAACAGATTATCAGTAAAGAATATTGATAAATCTATAACGCTAAAATGTTAAAACCACTGAAATATTTAGAAAAAGCACTAAAATTGCAAAAATTGGACAACAATATTTTCAGTTTTGACGTTCGTTTCCCCGATACGATTGATTGACGTTTGACGTTCGTTACTTTGATGTATATGATTGATTTCACTCTGACATGACAAGACAGAATAAAATATGCCATCGTCAGTTTATTGCTGAGTATAGTAGGAATATTCGGTAGAATACGTTAATACTTTATAGACTAAGGGGTAGCAATAGTTTCGACGTAACTTACAGAGTTGATAGGTGAAAAATTTTGCCCGTATACGGTAAAAAAACAAATGGATGTCCCAGAAGTTGACGTCAAGCCGGTTTTGGATAACAGGCTAGATATCAGAAAAATAAAATAATAACTGAGTCACGTCTTTTGAAAATTATAAACATTAAAAAATCGGGTTAATTACACCCTGTGTCCGGTTTTCAGCTCCCCGGTCTTGTCACTCCTGTTACTACTAATATTTACCTATTTTTTTTGTGTCGTCCCGAATAATTCCAAATAATCTCGAGTGATCTCTTAACCTTGAGACGAAATGTCAAAAAATATATGACATCATATATTGTGTCATTTTAGACATCATTATCATCAATCATTGTAACTTGTTGTAGGTATTAAAACATTGGGTCTGTTTTGTGACATAGTTGCATACTCATTAAACTAAGAATTAATGCGTTGCGACGCCCAGTCGTAAACGCCCATTTTTTTTGTCACGCCAACGTAGACCCCATCTAGTCTCCCGTTGACCCCTGGGGGTCCATCTGGATCACTTTGGGAACCAAGGGTCTAAGGCAAAAGTAGGAGAGTAAATTCCTATTTAAAATAATAATAGAACCCTATCTGATACTAATAATTTGCTTGACTGAAACGTAATGTAAAGAGAGGATTTATAAAAGATTGTGTAAAACTGCGGAAGATCAGACTGATCACGTGATAGACATACCTCGAATTACATAAATATCCAAACCTTAAAAAGTTCAATCCGGTAGCTAATACAAATGTGATACTCAGTCGGACTCAGTCGATGAGAACTTCTATTGGTCCGTCATTACAATTTTATTCTGACAGAATTTGGTTTTGTAGAAACAGTTTCATCGGGGCCATTATATGTAGTAGCCAAAGTACTTCACACTTGGCTGTACTATATAATTACAGTTTACAGTTAGTTTTTATACTTTAGCTTGTCTTACTTGTTAAGTTTACAAGAATTACCGGGTTGTAAATTACTCGCCGGTGTGGATAGCACAGCCTAGTTATTGTACTTCACGTATTTCACAGCCTGATAATTCAAAGCACTACATGCATTTTTAGGCTGTACCTACATTAGCATCACGTGTTGATAACAATAATTTAGATTACTGATCGCGAAATAGGGGGCTGTACATTACTTAGTCGTACATTGAAGGGACTCGTACAACTCTTGTTTTGTTATTACTACATTAAAATACACCTCTTTTTCAAGTGAAGTTCAATCTGACATTTTATATTCATGTTAGAGATGTGTCAACTCGAGTTACTAACTCGAGTCAACTCGAGTTGTGCTCAGGTCGAGTTAACTCGAGTTGCATTCTCCCTAACTCGAGTTTGGGCTGGCGGTAAATAAACGAATCAAGCGAAAGAGCGAGACCGCGATTCACTCGTTGGGGGTGCGCGCAGCTCGCTTTAATACAATACTCCGGCCCGAATGACACCGACGACGACAAGAAGTTTTCTCATCATATCAAACTGTATTCACTGGTCACAAATGTCAAAATGTTGCAGATTTGACGTTTGAGGTTAGGTTTATTTTGTGTTATGAATGTTAACTTACAAGAAAATATTTTTAGTTTTTTGACTTCAGCATTGTATAACTTTTATTTATTCAAAAAATACTTTTTATTTTGTTTCACTTTAGTTGTTTGTTCGTTGCACAAACAAACATCATAATGAGATAAATATTATTCGAATTTGAGTAGTATTATAATTGAATGAATGTTCTTATTGCAACAATTGATTGACAACAAACAAACAAAGTCAGCAAAAGTATCAAAGTAGAGTTGGGTGGAAGAACAAATAAGTAAAAAAGTCAATACTTAGTTTCTTCCTGCTAACTCGAGTTGAACTCGAGTTAATTCGAGTTCCCTGTATTTCAACTCGAGTTAACTCGAGTCGTGTTTATTCCGAGTTGGCACATCTCTAATTCATGTCACTGTAGGGATACAATCAAAAGAGATTAATAATATCATAATTATTATTATTACTATACATACATATTGAAAAATTATTTATTTTTATTTCAAACAAAGCATTTCGGTTGTTTACAAAATATGGTACAATTTATTTCATTCTTAGATGTTCTGCGTCAGGAAAACATTGATAAATTCTATGATGTGAGTTAGCGGATGTATCTAGATAGATATAGGGTTTTCCCATGCCCATGCATTATAGCTGGTAAATATCGTAAGTATTAAGGATCAATCATTTATCTTTGTAGGTGGTAAATACCGTAAGTACAACCTACAAAGGCATGGGAAAACGGCTTCGTAGCTTAGTTAGTAGTATAGCGAAAGGTCCCTTGTTCGATTCCAAGCCGGTGCAAACAGTATAATGAGCGTGAAATTGGTTCTTGAGTTATAGATTATATGTTGGTACATGTCCTGCCACTTCTGCGAGTGTCGCGGTATGATCTACTCAAAAACATTGGCATCTTAACTTAGATGGGCTTTTATTATGGCTAACATTATTTTCTGTGCCTTACAGGCATGTCAGATGCATAGAGAATATTACAAAGGATATCCTAAAAGTTATCACCCAATATCATATTTCCGAGAGCCGGAGTATGCCTATCAATGTCCTTCTGAAATGTCCCCGTAAGTAACACTTAACTTTTAATATACCCACCTATATTTTTTTTCAATTTATACTTATAACAGCTAAACACCAGAGCGTTTTTAGAAAAGCATTTTTACTTAGTACTTTTTGAATTAAAAGCTCTCATTCACATTCAACAGGATTATTCGGCTATCATTTACTGACAAAAACACCATGAGCAGCAAAACTGTATTTGTACTTGATATTTAGTTAAAACTTATAATGGAACTAAAAATAACTCCTTTCTTGCAGAGTATATTTAAGTTTCCCGGCTTACCACACGAAGTACAAACAGCCCGCCGTTTTGCCAGTTACTTTGGATCGTACATCCGGATTTCCGGCATTACCGGATCGGTCTCTTGCTCCAAGATATAATAAGCCTCCTTGTAAAGTTTTTATTAGATAAATTACAGAGAAAATTAAAATATTGTCCACGAAATCAAAATAACTGCAAAAATTTGTTAAAGCGTACGACTTTCTGCGAAAAAAAAAAGTCACGGGAGATTTAATTTATGCCTTTTAATGTGTAAACAAAATTGCCTATTTTGCTTTCTTATCTCCGACCGTTGTATACCGATTTCGAGGTATCTTTTTTTTTTAAATGGCAGGGTGTAATTCTCTTGGGCGAGAATTAATATATCAAAGTATTGAAGGTGGTTTTTGCGTTTTTTTATATCAGTATCTTGTTCATCAGTATAGTTAGTTCGAACCTTTTTCCCCTTTACGCTCCGCTAATTTCACTTTGAAAGGAAGGTCTAGCTATAGACAATAATTTACAATTTCAAATACCAGCATACTAGCTGTGTGTAAATTCTTAGTGATTTGATTAAAAACCAACCCAATGGATATATTTTTTATTGACAATGGAAGGCAGTACGAAATTGAAACGTTTTATGATGTAAGTAATATTATATTTTAACATTCATTTTTAGCCTATTTCCGTGGAACCTTTATATTGTACCGTCCTTGCCCGCGTTTTCAGTCTAGTCAGCGCCATAGGGACTATTACAGAGGATATCCGAAAGCATACCACCCTGTGCTCTACTTTAAGGATCCACAGTTCATGTGGCAATGCCCCCCGGAAATGACCCCGTGAGTTTACTATGTCTTATTTACCAATTTGTTTTATTTATGTGTCAAATTCTAGAGAGATCGTATAACGTAGTCCGTGTTGTTTGGCGAGATAAGACATCCTCATCACAATCCTAGCCTTAATCGCCCGTTGGGTATAGAGCTTCCTTTGGTGCGTAGCTTGCCAGCCCCATCTGTTCTGCGCCACTAATATACTCATCATAGGGTCTTTCTATTCGTACATACTTTATGTACGTATAGAAAGACCCTATTAAACTTCTCATTTAAGTATTTCTCTTAAATCTGAATTTGAGGAGCTACTTGAATAGAATAATTTAATGTAGGTATTTTTTTTGTTTAAATTTTTTTATTATATATATATATATTCTGTGGCGCTGCTAAAGTTCATCTTATGTTTTGCAGGACGTATCTTAACTTCCCAATGTTCCACGTGAGGTACAAGCAGCCATTAGTACTTCCGGGGACCACGGGGCGGACTAGTGGTATACCTGCACTGCCTGACCGGACGTTAGCCGGACGCTTTAATAAAAAAGCTTGCCAACTTTTTGTTCGCTAAAACATTTGAAGTCCGCTGTAATTCAAATCGAACCCATGTTCGGGAACATTCCTACAGAAATAATAATTCAAATGGAGTCAAATTTTTTAATATTTATTTTAGGCCTAGTTACCAAGTTTGACTTATAGTGTAAAGTAAAACGAAGACTCGAAATCGGGGAGCCTTTCCATAATGATTTTAAATTCGTTTAATCCTATACTGCCGCTGTTGTCGAGCTTAATTTCATCCAATATCTGAAAAGGAAAACAAGTAAAAAACTAAACCTGTCTCAAGGTTATCTTTACAAATAAATAAAATTGCAGTGTCTGTTTGTATTTCAATATAACAACATTTTACTAAATGCATTTGAAAATATATACAGTAATTAAATAAAGAACAATTTTTAAAATTTTTGTTCCGGCTTATCACGAAAATGACTTGAACCATTTAGATGGGACTTTAACTAGGACATAGCGATATTATAAGGAGTAACTTAAGAGTACTTTTATTTTAAGCAAAAATAATAATTAAGGTTCCTCGCTTTAAAATTGCAATTAAATTCCACGCGCGGTTATGTGGGTCTAGACCCACTAAAACCCCACGATGTCCTCCTCTGCCTCTTAGTCAGACGACCCCGTTTCTAGACGCCCTAGGTCCCCATGCGACGGGTCAGATATGTGGCCCCGTCGCCTGCCACTACGGCCGCAGAGAATAGGGAGAGCGGCGCCTCGCAATACCGACACTCCTCTTCCCCTGCGGCCCCACAGCATCCGCCATCGAACGGTGGCGACCCCGTCGTGGCCGCGGAAGGTAGGGAGAGCGGCGCACCGTTATACCGGCACTCTTCTCCCACCGCGGCCCCTATCCCTCAGCTGCGATGCCTCCCATTCGACACCGCAGCCCGCCTCAGTTGCGGTGCCCCCCATAAAGTACCGCCACCTACAATGCCGCTCCTAGTCGGCTTGGAGGCAAAGCCTAAAGGAGCGGCCCTCCAGAGTTCCTCTTAGCTTCACCGTGGGTGGGTCAGAAATATACCTAAAGCATCGAAAAAAGTTATTACAAAAATAGTTGACAAGAAATCCTCTATTCCTTACACTTTTTCTGATCCGACGTTTCATAGAAAGTCTAATGATTCAGTTTCTCAAAATCATTAATTGGCCATTATTGAAGACCTATTCATATAACTCCTATGGTTAGACTTTGTATGAAACGTCGGATCAGAAAAAATGTAAGGAATACGAACAATCGAAGCTCCGTCTCTCGAACTCCTATAATGCCTTTGTACTCACAACATCAGCAATCTTCGTCTTTGAGTCCGTATCAAGTTGATTTCCTTGTTCATCTGCGCGGCAAGTCAGCCGGTCTAAAATACCAATGATGTCTCGGGATGAGATCTGGTTGTCTTCATCCAAATCTGGAAATTAAGTGACGGCTCGGCGCGATTAATCTCCCTTAACTAAGATGGAAGTGTCTGGAGTAAGAAGTAAGTGGAAGTGGAAATGCCGAGTGCATAACCCCACGGAAAAAAAGCTACTGCAGTAAAATAAAAACAATAATTACTATTATGAAATAAATAATTATGAAAATGAATAAATATGTTAGACTGAATATTTTTTGCACTAAATAAAATACATGAAAAAAAAAACGGGTAGGGGTGTCGCGAAATATTTCTTCATACTAAAGGGGCCGTGTCATGAAAAAGGTTGAAAAACACTGGGCACTCGAAAGACAACCCTCCTTCTGGCGCAGTCGGGTAAGATAATAAAACAAAGTATTTCGTGTTGCTATTGCTCCAAACGGCAGCTATTGTATTGTATATCTGATTGTGTTCCGTTTTCGATACGTGTGAAATCACTCGACTGAGTTGACACTGGAGCCATATATTTATATTTCTCAGAAAGTCATAATTTCTCTACTAGTGAATACAAGCCGACAAACTTCTGAGGAGAAAAGTCTCAAATACTGGCGCAGATGCAAAAAGTCTTTTTAGCGAATGTAGGATACCAAATATATGGTAAAATATAAACTAAGTAACATCATATATTCCTGACTCCGCTGCTATTAGCATCAGGAACTACCCATGTGCCGTTTATGGAACAAGGTTATCTACTTACTGATATCGTATGCACGTTAGTTCAATATAGGCACTGGACGCAAAGAACCTTCGGCGCGGGCGGGAGAGGAACTAAGCTCGGTTTTTGTTCGAACCCCTACCTATGTCAGTTACCTTACCAAAAAATATAAATACATTGTGATGCACTGAACAAATGGCCCACTTTATGTACAGAGATTCATCCAAAGCCGATAACAATGGCAATAATATATACCCATAGCCCATAGATTAGCAGTACGACTGGGACAGGTATTCTTCAGACGCGTCGCATCCGTCGCGCTGTGACAGAGATTGAACATCTAATGCATGGGCCAGCAATATCATCGACACCTATTACGCAGCACCGGAAATGGTGGCAGTACTTCCACGGAGGAACTCTACACACACAAAGGACCTACTACTCCTAGACTTACCAAAAACCCGGAAAGCCCAGGCTGCTTTAACTTCAGGAGGACAATCGGCGCTCATAGCGGAACACATATCCACCAGGTCTTCAAATGAGAAGCAGTCGTCTTTCTGCGATGAAAACACCCGGAATATCCTATCTTGAAACGGGTTATTCTGCAATAAAACCCCAGAAATACCTACATGTGTTAATTTCCCCATAACCACCTAGGTGCTCTTTAGTAACTCTCAACTCAACGGTGATGTGAAAGGGGATCTATTTTAGGCTTTAAATAAGACTTATGGTCATTAGGGGTAAAAGAACGCACTTTTGTAGTCTTTGCTTTACTGCGTTGAAACTATTACTATGTAAGGATCGTTTATTTGCTTTTTCTGTAATACATTGAATATACACCAAAATTAAAAAAAGATTTGGACGATATATAAAACGGTTTTTTTTTTATTAAGAAAAAAATTAACTAGGTCGTAGTGCGTACTTTTGCCCCGACTTGCGGGTAGAAATACGCATTAATTTGGGTAATAGTTCGCATACGGGGTAAAAGTACGTACTCAGATAAATATATTAAAGGAAAATTTATTAAAAGTCGTTTGTGCTGTATATATTTAAATATTAATAAGCTTTAATGAAATAAAATTCAAATTTACAAAAAACTAGGAACTTGAAAATTGACAAAAATACACTTATTCAAACTAAGTTTAATTGGTTAACCTAACAACATTGATACAGTAATCCATATTATAAATCCGGTGGGGGCGAAATTTGTATACATCATACAAATCTTTGAGGTTCTTGTAAAAAATTTCGACCTGTACTTTATTGAATCCTATCGCTCTAGCTAAGCTAACTGGTGCTGATTGTCGTAAGCCAAGATGAGGGTTTCGTTTAAGGAATCCTTCAATCCAATCTCTACCAGCCATTTTAGTAGAATCATCGAAACGGTGATCGATTTGGTTAGCTTCCGCATACTCATATGCTAATTCGCGCAACTTTTTTATTGTCAGGCCAAAAAACCTAGCATCCATATCTTGACAGTGAGTAGCAAATTGTGCTTCTTCATCTTATGTGAAAGTTGGTTTAAAGCGACCCAGGGCAACAGGAACGGAATTAGACTTCAACCTTTTTCTAAGGGTAGCTTCATTAATACCTACGAATTCCGCAGCAAATCGTTTACTTTTTCCTTTTTCTATTAATTTCTTGGCTTCCTGTATTTTTTCCTCGGTTATAAAACTTCTTCCCGGTGTTTTTTTAATGTAATTTCGAGGCATTATTTCGCATTCTGAAACAATTTTTAAACGTTGAATGTTAAAAACATGTGTAAAATTTATTTTTCTTTTATTTAGCAACGTGAGGTAAAAGTACGCAAATGTGGGTAAAAGTTCGTATGCGTACTATTGCCCCCGTACTTTTACCCCATTTGACTGTTAATCAGAATAAAATGCAAACAATCCCAATCCAATAAAGTTAGGTTAGAATTTTGACGCGGCTAAAATTGTTCAATAACCATATAAAAGGTACAAAAAATACTTACCTCCAATAACGCAAGAACACAGTCTGTACAAACTTTTCCCGCACACAAAAAAACTACAAGATTTTCACAGATTTCTAATATTATTTCGTATCTCACTAAACACGAAGCGCACCGCTCAACAGGTATTGCCACAAAATGGCGGCGCGGGCGCGAGCATTCCTGTCAAACAAACTTCCCCGCCCGCTTCCCCCCCGCTGAGAAAAAGGCACTGCGAACTTTTGCCCACTGCGTCCTTTTACCCCGAATGACTCTACGTATTACACGGGCTTACCTTCAAAACATTAAACTTCTTTACAATTTCTCCTTTTGTAAATCTATGAAGATGATCAGCCTGTAGTTTTTCAGGGTTTATAGAGTAAAACTTCTTCATTAAGCTAAAATAACATGCAAAATATATTATCTTCGTTAAACAAACGACTAACTTAGAAAATGTTTAAGGACATTTTGATCACATTAGGAACTCTGTACTACTTACTACAGAATTTCTCCTTTACTCAAAAAGGTGAGTGTGATGAAGTCTTCCATAACGTCTTCTGTTAAACCAGGATACGATTGAGAGCTCCCCATAGCCACTAGAATTGTTTACAACACAAAGCACTCGCGTCAAATCATCAATCTTCGTAAGCAGGAAGAAATGCGATCAAGTCATTATCTTATCAACAATACTATGCCATTAGTAGATCCATTATAATGATATGGCTATAAGTCATTCATTACCGAACTCGGGTAGCAATGGCGAGTGCTTCTTCATATAGAGATTTCCCTCCAGAACATATGTTTTTGTCGAGAATTGGACCCCAAACTGGTAGTATTCAAATTATATTGTTTTTGTGACAGGTCACATCAGGCCGGACAGTAGGCTGTCCGGCGAATCATGAGTGCTCTATTCTCAGTAGTTCTAGTAGATGTGGGAGCAATTATTAAAGAGCTCCACTTTTGCTGTAATGATCTAATGACACTTGTGGCATGACGGCTAACGGCGTAGCGCTCTCATAATTCAATATCTTTCACATCTGCCGGACGTCCCATGACGTAAAAATTTTTTTGGCGCCTCAATGGACCAGTAGAAATAGGGTTCGGACAACAAAAAAATCTTTCCAGCAATCTGACAGCGGGACATTGTTAACAAGCTATTGTTAAACAAGGAAAAATAAATCGAAGCGACATCTGCTATCCTGTGTGGGTTTTAGGGGTATTTGCGATTTATGGCTAAACTGTGCATCTTATCGAAAATAGTTAAATGTAAAAGTTTATAACCTACTATAAAAAGATCTGCAACTTTTGCATCTACCATTTTTACCCTAACCTCAAAATTCCCGTATAATTCAAAAAACTTCGAAAGAGCATAATTTTTAACTCGATTCCTCCTAAAACTACGCATCCAGAGTTCAGTTTTGTTAGTGTTCAGTCACTTACTCGTTGTTACGTCTACTTCCGATAAGTGGTAAAATAAAATACCGGAAATCGAAATTAACTTGAAATTTTACCGTTAAATAATTGTTATCATTTCGACCCCTAATTTGGCCACTTATAAAAAGAAGATACGTGGCTTACCTGAACTCGCTTTACGTTACAGTGTGCCGAACTAAATAAATGTGAATATGCATTAACTTTTCAGAAAATAATTTATTACTTATTCAATAAACACCTGAGATCACACTCAGCAATAGTAACACATTACGCATACAATACAATATAAAGCCACAGACAGAAAATTTAATTATTTTTAAAACGGTATACGGTCATAAGAGCTACTATTAGCTAAGAAAAGTCATGCCTCATAACAAAATAAAATAAGAATGTATAACAGTCATCGCTTATAAAGCTACAAAGTAAAACCTATAATGATTGTTATACCAATACATTTAAAAAATGCATGAATGTCTCAATATCAAATGGTTTGACATGTTTTAGATAATATATTACATTACAATTGACGCAAACTCTAATATTTACATAGCTGAATATCATTGTAATACTTAAGTACAGCGCAAAATAATATAATCTAAAATATTGCTGAAGTTTTTCGGTATGGCGGAGTCATCTTATGAAAAATAAGTCGTCTTTAAGTCATTTTGTTGTTCCACTTATGGTATGCTCTTAAAAAATAATGGTCAAAGTAATAAAGTATATTTGTCTATATTACAAGCACGTGACCAAAGATCATAGGGCGCTTGATAGATGATATCGTTACTCTGCACTTTACCGTAAAGATATGGTTCTTCAAAAACCACGCTTATTCTATAGACCACATATTTTGTAACAAATTCAGCGCGCTACTGTTCAAATGTAGTATTTTAAAGGCCAACAGACCTTGTTGGTAATCGGAATTCATTTTATCTTTCAGGCACCCTAAAAATAAATGTCATGTAAATTTTTCTTATATTATATGACGATATACATTATGTTATCTCTGTGTGTTAAGGGTAAGTTTAAAAAATAATCGGTCATGAAGTAAATAATTAATAATTGAAACTTACCACAAGTTTCTATTATTCATTTTTTACTTCAGCAAGTTAGTAAGATTATATTCTATATTTCGACCACCCTTAGTCAACTGTCTTACACAAATCTGTGGCTTCCCTATAACTGCAGTGACATTTGTGCAGCAAACTGATCTCATACAATAAGTGATGACCACTTTTCCTGACATGAAAATGGTGCAAAAAAAAACGTATCTGTTGCTGTCTAATGCTATAAAGAATGTTGTAAGACGTTATAGTTCCTATAAGTTTTTAGACGGAAAGAAGACTACTCTTAAATCTAAGATTATCATTGACTCTGAATTAATATATTATTTTTTTCATGTCTACTCATTCTATTCACCTTTTAGGGAAGTCAACATTATCAAAACTAATTTGCCGTCGCGCCCTAATTTTGGCAGCCTCTTCGAATGAAGGCATCGAATGCGACTTGAAAATACCGAGACTGGATTTATCTATTAAGCTCATACCGCTGCTACTGTTTGAATTAGAATCTATATTAACCAGTTTGTCCTGTAGTACATTTTTCGTTCCACTTTTGGGTTCCTGTTTCAACAAATAACTGCACGAGTTTTCTTTGATCAGGTTAAAGGATGTGGTCGCAGTTTGACGTGCTTTCAGCTGCTGATACGCGGTGGCTGATATGTAGCCGGACACTTTGCTGTTTGCTTCGTTGGCCAGTTTATTTTGCTCTTCCTCGAAACAGTCTTCCACTGTGCGCCCTTGGATGATCGCGAAAACATACTTGCGAGCCATTCTGTAAACAATATTCAGGTTTGCAAAAGATACTCGCACAACAAGAACAGAGGAACTTATTGAGCTTAACTCTAAAACGAATCCCTAGACTTCTAACTGACAAAGATGTATGTATGCCATATGCGTTCCAGTAATAATTTTAGGGCCTAATTGCGATATTATGCTTAAATTCCACTTTATGAGTGGAACATAGCTCGCATTATAGTTTGTAATAGTTCATCATGTAATAGTAATGGCCACAGTTAACCCGCTACTAGAACAGACTCCGAAGGTTGAAACTTAGATAAGACACACTTGATATTCGATAGCGAACAGATTGCTATCTTGGAGCCGCGCCGCATGAGTAGCCCACCTAGTCAACACTCAAGGCATCAATCACCCTCCCGCTACACCCGGGCTTATACTTAAAACTAAACGTTTACACCTCTGCACTAGGATTCCCCCAACACCCAAGACCCGAGAACAAACTTCATGCTCTCCGCACAAAGTGTGCCCCGGCCGGGAATCGAACCCGGGACCTTTTGCTCTTTAGTCAGGGCTACTACCAACTAACCCACGGAGTCATCCAACTCCCAACTTACTTGAGTAACGTATCAGAAGTAGAGATATTGGAGGCTTGGAGTCGCGCCGCGTGTGGCGGCAACGTGAGCAGCCGCCGCGTCAGCCGAGCGAGACTTGATGCTTTCTCGCGGAACCCAGGAGATGACATGCGCCACCCGTGTACCCTTAGCGCCTCCGATACCGCCCATAGGAGTTTCTAGAAAACAATAGTTTATCATTGAAGGTGTCAAGAAATCGATAGTAGCGCAATAATCGAGACATTACATCACGCTGCGTTGTAAATAGACACTTCTATCCACAGCGCATATTTTTGTATGATTTGCATTTTTGTTATATTTGTAGGTTTTTCGACATTTTTCAGATAATTTTCTTTTAAATTTGTTCAAGGTGAAAAAGATATAGCTAAGCGCTATCTGAGCACAAAATTTCATCCAAATCGTTAACAGCCGTTTCCGAGATACGCGAAATAAATATATGTACGAGAATTATTGCTCGTTTAAAGTAATAAGATTTATGTAATTAGTGTACCTGAGCACACTTTCTATGCCAAACATTTTTTTTGTCCATGCCCTCTGCGACACAAGGAATCCAGAGGAGGATAGTGCAGAGGTATGAGTGTGTAACCGTTTCTTTATTACGTTTATTTATAATAATGTTGTTTAAAGATTGATCCATACCTGCTTATGATTTTCATTCAATTCCGCAGATCTCTTCCCTGGAAACATTTCGGATGCCCTTCGGTTAAGCGAAATGGGCTGCGACGCTCCAATCGACGTGTCCCCTCCAAACGACAAACTCTTTGCGATCTTACTCCTGTGCGTTTGAGGATCGTCGAAAGAGTCCCGTTTCCTTTTCAAGAACTGATCACTGCGCGTTCCGTCACAGGTTTTGGAGTCGGCTGATACAGGCGATCCGAAAAGCGCGCGTTTCGTTTTCACCGCGTTCGGTACAGATGTGCTCGGAACGGGCGGTACACTCTTCCTATTCTCCGGACTTATGAACAAGGCCCGTTTAAGGGTTTCCCGGGGAGGTTGCGACCGGGTCATGCTTTCGGAGTCCATCAATAGCCTCCGCATAGCTTTCTTCTTACTCGAGCCCCCACTCTCGCGGGTCTTTGGAGTTTTGGCGGGCGTTTTCTTTCCTGGGGTTTTGCGTATAGGTGTCTTCTTTCCGGGTGTGCGCCGCAATCGTGGGCTCTTCCGCTCCGAAGAGTTGACCAGCTTTCTGTGCGGGAAGAAACTAGAAATATTGCTTTAATTAAAAACGTTTAGTGAATTAGATAGTTCCGTGGCTAAGTTGGTAGTAGTCCTGCCTTCGAAGCGAGGCGACACACTGTGTGGAGCATGAAGTTTGTTTTAAGGTTTTGGGTGTTTGTATTGTGTTTCTGTTTGTTAATGCATACTTAACACCCAGACGCAACTTAAAGGACCAAGTGTTCCCTGGGTGGTGCGTAAGGAACAACGAAAAGTAGCAGTAGACTTGAGCCAAGTTCGTCCGGTAAGGAAACTGCCGCCACATCTGGAATCTGCCGCCAAGCAGTAATGCTCGCATTACTGTGTTCCGGTGGAAAGGTGTGGTTGCCGGTGAAATTACAAGCACATGAGACATAACATCCCCAACTCGGGTGACGGACGCAACGGAAGGCGACTTGGGTCTTCTCATACTTCGGTTGGGGATGACCTAAGAGTTGTATTGCAGTTGCTATGTGCTGAAGTGACCACTTAACATCAGGTGGATCTTCAGCTAGTCCCGTATCTTTAGTTACATAAAAGAAAAAGAAAAAACAGAACAAAAAATTCGCCACACAAATGTTATCTTGGGTGGGACACTATGAGCAGAGCTCTTACTTCTATTGCAATACTTACTTCTTATCAATGAGGACCATTTTAGCAGAGGACCCTTGTGCCTTCTCGTTGATGGTGGCGGCACTGCAGAATGCTTGTCGTCGGCGTGCTAAGTGAGACAGTCTTCGCCCAGGAGATTTGGCTTGAGCGAGTCTGAAAATATCAATTTTATAGTAAGTTTTTTAAAGAAAGCTTTGTGATGACCTAGCGCAATCTTTTGTTACATGCAAGACATAATAAAATGTAGATTTAGCTTAGTTTAAACTACCTACCAATTTGAAACCAAGTAACTAATTACTTCATTGCTATAATTAAATAAATGAGCTTGATAAAAAAAAATACTTTCTCCTATTCTTAGTTTCCCACCTGTCGCAATTATAATTACCGAAGTCATGTATTATAGAATCTTCATTCTGACGAACGAAAGTAAACAAATGCAAGATGATCATGCCTTATTTTATACTTCATAATAGCAATAAAGATCCATTTGCACTATTTTGTACAAGTATGTTATGGTGTCTGTAACTTGGTGTTCAATAAATTATTATTATCTATCTACAATAATATATTGTATATTTGTTTGTTTTGGTAATGCCAGATTCCTTGTTTGTTTTCCTTCTCTATGCAGGTTCTAAATACATAAATAATATATATATATGCCACTCAAATTAAACACATTTTAATTAATACCTACCTTACTTTTACCTACCTTATCATGGTCTCATGCCTATACTTTTAATTAACCTGCAATTGTAAGAGTTCTAAATGATGGTGTAACAGATAAATAAATAATACCAAGAGGTAACCATGGCCCATGGCACATTGTCACTCAGAAAATCAGTGCCTAATTAATCACAATCTATTTAAATATACTATCCAATATATATTGTATAACTATCCAATCTCTAGGTTATTATGTTTATTTCTAACGTAAAGTAGCAGTATAACATGAGCCTGTCTGGAGAAATATTGCTACCACGCCTGGCAGGTGTTCAAGTGTTCTGAGGCTTGTCGGACCGACGTGGGCAAAGACGTTGACGGGGCAGCGGAAGCATGCAATCGCGATTCCCGCAGCCCCGTCCTAGTCAGTAGTAGGAACATAAAAGGGGTTAATAGGTTAATTAAGGAACAGTCGGTAGTGGAAACACATAAGTTTAACACAACCAGAGCTTAGCCCGACATAACCCGCCTCGTTCCCCAGTGAGGCCGGGAAGCGCAAATACACACCCCTAATAAAGTGTTTGTCACACTTGTTACATAAAAAAAGGTAAAGACCTTTGCTTCTGGAAAATTGCTTAAAAACTTACTTGAGGCGAAGCGCCTTCCGCTTATTGGCACTGCTTGGTGACTGGAACCCGCCAGAGTATATGTTTACGCTTGTGTCCGTTTCTGCGCCTACGTATCTCTCGCCGTACTT
Source organism: Aplocera efformata (assembly GCA_921293045.1). Classification (NCBI taxonomy): domain Eukaryota; kingdom Metazoa; phylum Arthropoda; class Insecta; order Lepidoptera; family Geometridae; genus Aplocera; species Aplocera efformata. The sequence continues at coordinate 5,977,936 of OV121055.1, forward strand.
CAACGCAAGCAGCTCATACTTTTCAGAAAACTTTGTCACATTGTAGCTGAAAAATAATAAAACACCAATATAAACAACTTCGTCTTACGCAAAAACCACTGACTTGATTAATGGTAATGAGCTAAGAACCATCTCGATGACGTCAGCTTTCAAACAGAAAAAAACTGCATCACAATCGGTTCATCAGTTCAGAAGCTATGATGCCACAGACACACACAGATACACACTGCAAACTTAAAACACCCCTCTTTTTCGTGGTGGGTTAAGAACATCCATCTTGGCAAATAATTAATATTTCAAACAATGATAATTATCTGATCTGATCTGATTTCATAATGCCTCTATTAATCCATCAGATCTTTATGTATGGTTTGGCCGCATCAATATTACACTAGTAAACATACATTACAATTGTTTTTTTTGTGACTGATTTAAAAAAATAAACCATAATATGTTTGGCTGTAAAAAGAAAAAGATACTCACTAGACATCATAATGTCTGCATTTCAATAAGTCTGGCCAGGGTGTTTCCACTGCCTCGATTTCTGTACACATTTTCAGTTCAATAGTTTTGTCTGTTGTGCTTGTATCCAAATCGGAGTTATTTCGCTGCGAGACTGATGGTTTATCATAAGGACTCGTTTTTGAAGTGACATCTTCTATGGTTGCATGAACTTGGGGAATTTCTATAAATGACACTCTCTTTGTAGGAGTAGTGGAGTTAGCTTCTTCTGAAACATCCAATTTGGCTGTTTCATTGAATAGTGGCAGGAAATTGTAATATTTCTTCAACATTTCTGTTACATCTGTTTTGATGATTGTCACTGAAGGAGGTGGCAATATGCCTTGAAGATTTTCCTAAGATAAAAATTACAATTTATTAGAACATTTTGCAATTACAATGGCCAATGTGGATGGTAGACTTTTTGGCTGCCAAAGATGCCTTGCAGACTTTATGTAGCTTACGGTGTTATACTATGACAGCAGAGGTAATGACAGTTTCAATATATTTTAGTGGTTGATCTGAGTCAAAGCAGGCTCACAAAATTTAATAGACTAACACAGCACAGCAAATGCTGAAACAGTGCTACCAACCCAACCCTTCTTTGGTACTTCAATTACTTGGGCTGGCAAGGGTAGGGTTTACTTAAAAATGGAGGACAATGCAAAATGTAGGATGTCACCCCCCCTAGAATTAGAAATAGTGATTGATCTAAGAATCATATTTTAATTTTAAAAGCTGTTTCATTATTTCTGATCAGTCTGTTTATGCAAAGTCTTACACAATTTTTTCCCCTTTCAATTGAGAGGTAGGAAAATCATTTGTAGTATGGAACTATATTTATTATAATCATACCCATGCCTCCTGTGAAACTAGGAATCCTCATGTAAGAAAAGTATAGGAAGATAATCAATTCATTCATCCAAATTGGCAATCTAATGTTGAAACAATTTGCCAGGAGACATCAGCCTTAATACGTTTATATTATAGAATGCTGCCAGTTTTCAAGATAATGATGCAAGCCCATCTAAAGATAATTACCTCAATCTTCCTAACTTTATGTTTTTCGAAAGTCTCAACATCCTTGAGAAAGGTCCAAAATGGTTCAGGCTCTTCAGGTTCAGGGTCAACATTCTCATCATCAGCATCATCATCCGAGAACATATCTGGAGACCTCACTCCACTGTCAAAGGAGGCTTCAAATGATGAGTGACTATGCTCTAAAGTCCATTTCGTAGTACTCTCATCATCATTTACTGGAAATTCTTTTTTCATGTTACTATCATCATACTGGGAATCCCCTGTGCTTTCTATTCTTTCTAAAGTATTTATATCTATGCTTTTCTCATCGGATCCATCACTAGTCTTTTGATCAGAGCTATTGTCAGCAGTTGATTCAATATGGCTACTCTCATTGTGTAGTGAAGATTGGTCTTCAGATTTTTCTTCTAAATTTACAAGGTTCTTTGAACTCAACGCTGACAGGGGATCCACAATGGGAGTCAGTTTTTGCACATGTTTGATAGTGCCATTGAAAGTCAACTCAATGTTGGGAAGTTTGAAGACGCTTTCGGCGTGTCTGACGTCACGGAACATCGGCACACTATCGACAGCATTATTACTATTTTCCATAGTAGAGGTTAGAAACAGAGGGGGCTTAAAACTCACTCGCTTGGACTCCTCTGAGGAAACATGCAAATCAGTTTGGTTCGACTTTTCCGTCAGCAGACTATGATCTGCGGTGGTCGACGAATTGTCTAAAAGGGATTCCGCGGTAGGTGAGCTACTTCGATAGTCTGACTCGACCTTCGTATACTCTGAATCGGACAATTTATCTGCGATATTATCGCAGGCGTTCTGATTCAGTATATTGCAGTGCGATTCAGCTAAATGGGAATGTTTATCTAAAGCATTGCTTTGAGCGGTGCTCAAGTCGATGTTACCTCGGCTGTTGGAGCAATCGGAGTCGGTGTTGCATGGAGACAATGGCTGATGCTCTCGGTTATCTTTTTTTTCTACTCTTCCAGTTTCTACCATGCTAAAACTTCTCATGTAACGCTCATACAATGAAAAGCTGTCATTCATGGATTGACCATTTGAGTTCTCAAGGGATTCCATTACCACTACATATTTGCTAGAAGATTTAAATTTGACACTTCCTAACCATACCAAAACGTAATTATTATCATAATGTACAGCGAGAAGTTTGATATGATAAATGTCACAATCTAAACACTACGCACTAACCCATTAAACAACGCGCCATTTCAATCAATGAATACTTAGTAATTCGGCCCAGTAGTACGCCATTTTTACATTTTCTACTTGCACAGATAACTGTATAAAGTCTACTCTTTATTATACTAGTACAAACTACTCCGTTCCATCAGACTAGCTGAGAGACCAAAAAGATTAACGTACTTAAAAAGTACTGTAAGTATTCTATTAGTTATGCTGTCCCCATACATTTTTATTTTGATGTTCGTATCGTAAAAGTTCTAAAAAAAATTCAGTTTGCTCTACTTTTCACTCTCACTGAATTATTTTTATACTTAATTTTGTTATCTTCGAGTTCTTCCTACTTTCGGTGGAATATTACTATTAACCAAGCCCCGAGAAGTAAAGGAAGAAGAAAAATAACGAAGCGAAAAGCTGAAAATAATTGCTAAAAAAGTAATTGATTTGAAGTTCGCAGAGTCGTCTTTTTCTTCTTTTTAGCTTTTTGTGTTTTGAGCCACATAAATTCTGCCAGTGTCCGCGTCAGTGTTATTTTCACAAGTATTCTGTAGTTATAAATTTTAGGAATAAATGGCCGGTTTATTTGCAAACTATTACAAACAATTGATTAAAATATAACAAACAACAAAAAAATAAGAAAAAGTGGGTAGACATTACAAGGATGACATCACATGGTTAGTTTATTATTATGAGAGTTACGAAAAAATGGATGAGGCAAGATTATTACAGTTTGATTTTGTTAGTTTTAAGGAATTTACATAAAATGAAATAGATTTTTATATTGGAAACTGGTGCTAAGGATAGAATACATTTAATTGATGTTGGGCGGGGGATTTCTTAAGGGAGGAAATCAAATAGAGAGCGGCGCAATAGAGAGCGTGGTCCACATTTCCTTCGTCTAGTCCACATTCACAAATTGAACCCGTACCCTTTGTTTAGCCAAGAATACTGGATTACATGAATGTCCTAAGTCTACAAATTCTTGATGTAATGGGTCTTCTGAAGAGCCGGTGTTTAAAAAACCATGATATTTTAGGAATATCATTTTGAACATAGGCATAATGTCCAAGATTCTAGAAGGTAGGATTTTGGGAGGAGGCAAAGGTCGTGAGAATAGCTTTTTTAATACTCTAGGGAACCAATCTGAGCAGCCGATTAACCATAAGAGTTTAACCCCGTTGACATGTGGGTTTGGGTTAAATGGGTACATATTATAGGACATACATTTTGTTTATTGGTTATAAAACTTAATACTGTGTGAGATTTAACATTTCTATTTGTATTCTGGCAGCATTAAAAGTGGTTTTTTTTTAGGACTAAGTAAGAAAAAATTGTGTCATCTATGTATGTAAAAAAAGTATCATAATATGATATTCATCAATGTCATAATTGTCAGGTGTCATTTTGTCATTCATCAAAAGTTCATTCATTTTAGTTTTGGACGTTGCGTTTGGTGTTTGAGTGCTTGATTGATTCTTAGAAACTTTTTTTTTTTTCATGTTAAATTAATTTAAATAATCAAGAATCAAGTAGACTATATCACTTCAAACATTCTAGTGATCAAATTAGCCTGGCGGCGCGGGGACTGCAAAGAAGGTATAGTAGATACAACTTAATTTGTGTGTAGTTTCACTGAAATTGTGTACATTATTTTCTTGAATTTGCAGGGATACAGATAAACCGATCATTATGTTAAAGGACAAATTTTCGATAGCGGCAGAACTTTCTATCCTAATTAGTAAGATCCTAGTATAGTATAGGTACATAGGCACTTATTTTACCTGAAAAAATGTAGGTAGGTAGTAAAGTAAACCAAATTTTTTGATTCTATCTATCGACAAAAGGAGGGTAGTGTAGTAGTAATAAAGTTATTTTGAATTTTTAAGCCTTGAAGCAAACCATTATAGAATCAACACAAAGATAGAAATAAGATGAATTAATTTTATTATACCGTAGACCCTGTTATATCTTTGAGTGTGTTTATTGTGGTTTGGTCTGTCTTATATGCAGTAAATGGGGCAATAACATTTTTTGTCTAAAATTCATAAGGTTAGAATATCCTGTTCTCCGTCCTTGATAAAATATTGATGTATGCATGCAATGTTGTTGCAGTTTTTGAAAAATCTGTACAACAAGATGCTTGATCACTTTTCTTGCAGGATGCAAGGTTGTGAATCAACAGTCAGAGTTAAATATTTTCCTTTTTCCTTTTAATCAGCTTTTTATGGCATTGGGCCATAGTTTTGATAGCTTCTTGTCTTCGGCTTCTAGATGGAACAAGCGTAGTGTAGAAGGATGTAGTGCCTGGTCGTTCAGTTGCTTGTGTCCGTTGGCGTGCACCCTTTGATTCCCTACACATACCCCCTGGGTGGTGCTAAAGGAGCAACCAAAAGTAGCAGTAGAACTTGTGCCAAGTTTGTCCAGAGAGGTATTGCCACAACACCTGGAATCTGCCTCCCAAGTAGTAGTGCTTGCATTACTGTGTACCGGTGGAAGGGTGTGAATGTCGGTGAAAACACATGTGGATGAGACGTATCTTCCCAGTCTTGTATGATGGGCGCAACTGGTTTGACTTGACTTTTTCCATACTTCAGTTGGGGAGAACTGAGTCCTATTGCTGTTGTTATGGGCGGAGTTGACCACTTAACATCAGTTGGGCCATCAGCTCGTCCTGCGACTTCTATTACATAAAAAGAAATTACATGTTTACCTACAAGCTGGCACTGAACCCTTGGTGTACAAGTCCTATTCGCACTTGACTGGCTTTTTCTCTTCTAACTCAGTCAAATCACAATTAGCTTTCACTAGATTGAATGGGGAGCAACCGATGGGAGAATGGATGCTGTACCTACTGTTAAACTTAAATAATATGAATGGGAGCAAGGGTCCGCAAAAATAATCATATGGAAAATTATCTTTATTAAATATGTTTTTATTAAACACTTTGAATAAAAAAATAAGTACAAAATATTTCAGTCAACAGTGAGCTAACATAATTATGTAGTAACATAAGTATTGAATATTTGCCTCAGTGGCCCCGCAGTATCTACCAATGATTGCACCGACCTCTGCACTCTGCTATATCTGAAGGTATAAAGAAGTCAAAATGATATATTTACCGTTCGGGCGGCGTGCACTCGTTACCGCTTCAGTGAAATGCATTCAGATAAAATACATTAGCAATATATATTGTGAATTCCAATTTTATTTGTGAATGGTATTGGGTGAGGCAGCAGATTTATTTTTGTTGTTTTATTGTGACACGGATTTGCTTGCGGTAAAGATTAGTCTTTTTGATCCGCTTGTAATGCGAAAGTATTCTTTATCAATAATATAATATTTGTCTTTGAAAATAATACAATTATTTGAAAAAAATACTGAACAAGTAGATGGCCCCTGGTCTGTATTATGGTCATTATATAACTAGAGCACTACAATGCATAGCCTCCTCTACTAGGATCAAATATAGTAATAGACAGTAACTTAAAGTAATACAGTAAAATTCAAGGAGTATTTAGGTAATATCTAATTACGTTTACGCCAGAATCGATTACAGTTTTTCACTAACGGAATATTTTCTGGCCACTTTATACTAATTGGGGATCAAATTCCTAATTATCTCTTGTGATAACACATTGACCATGCATAGTTAGGTGAACGCTGCATGTGATTTATCGGAACGTTTGGACATTGCCCGTCTAAGGCGTGAACTCGGTCTACATCCCGGTTGGTTGTTTATCTTGTTATTTACCTTCAGTTGGCGCTACTGTATTATTTTGAATTCACAGTAAGTTAATTTGAAAGAATAATTAGAGATAAGTATTAAAAATGCTAATCTTACTTTTTCGCCATTGTGGAAAAACTGTGCGTAGTTCACAATAGAAAGTAAACTCCACTGATATTAAATCGTCTTCAGAGGCTTCGTCTTACTTTCTTACTTTTAATCTTACTTTTTCGCCATTGTGGAAAAACTGTGCGTAGTTCACAATAGAAAGTAAACTCCACTGATATTAAATCGTCTTCAGAGGCTTCGTAAGGGACACGTTACGTGTGGTAGGAGCTCTCCGCAGCGCCAGACGCAATCTTGGACGTCAAGACGGCAGAAGTTTCCATCAGATACATGAGTTACATTAACCTCTGCATTTTGATATAAATACGTTATATTAATACGCTGCAAAATATGGAGACACTTGACATATTTTTTCTACGTTTTTAAGGATGGTTAAATGTCATTATCAGATTCGGACTACAAGTAAATCGCTTTACTGCTCGCTCAGTCCCGCAGTTCAATATGTGAATTCATTGATATTTTGTTCCACAGATATGGAGCTCGTGTCCTTTGGGAAGGACGTGCTTCAGAATATAGCGGAGCACGCCGCGAGCTACCGCCTCGGACAGACACTGCTGCGTCAGCTGGACCGAGCGCTGTGGGTCGTCGAGAAGTGCGCGCGATGGGCCGTACCTCCTCCGTGTAAGTCTTCATGTCCACAAGCCGTGGACTAGCTAAGTGTCGGCCAAGCACCTCGACACGAGTTGAACTATACGATTGTTAATAAACACAACCCGGTTGTGCGTTTGGGTCGGCGCTGGGTGGATTAACAACTCTTTATACACCCAGCGCAGACGACCGCGTTTAATTGGTCCAACAACAGACGGTCAAGATAGGACATGTCTAATCCATGAGGTAACGCAAACTTCGTCAGTCGGATTTTTTGCGGCGATTGCGTTTAGGATTGAAAAAGAGCAGACGACATGTTTGTGTAGGTCATAATTATGCGTTGAATGAGTCGACGTAAAATTGGGCACTGATTGCCGTAAACAGAAATCAGTGGTGCATTTAAATCATTCTTACTCTTCTTGTTTCACGATACATCTACCTCCTACATCACCGCATCGAGGCACGATGTATAGATTTGTCTTGGAAGCGTTGTCGCCTATTTGGGGCCAGTTTACACGAGATAAGGTACCTCAGCTTATCTCTTGTAAACTGTAGTCTTGGTCTTTGGTCTGTCTAGGTTTCGTGACAGACAGAGCAAATAACAAAGGTTTGGCCTGGTTAAGGACACGAATTTCCACAGTTCAATTCATTTATTTATTCCTTTTGATACAACTTGTACACTCAGAAAAGTCATTAACATTTTATTAATCTAAATATGTGCTTAAAATACCAAATATAGCAATGTTCTATTTAATTTTAGTTCTATATTATAACGAACTACTATATTCTATCAAGGTTAGAACCAGCTATCGGCTGGTAAAGGTATTATCATATTTACCGACGATAAAATAAGAAGCGTTAAAATGCGCAGTAGCAGAGAGAGAAAAGTGTTACGAGTTTCGTGAAATTGTAAATAAATAAAATTTCAATGAAATTAAAATTGTAACGTCAACCTGCTGGGTATCGAATCTAGTTTTGTTTGAATTGGGATTGGTTCGAGTAATAAAGGGAATCGATAAGAAAATCGATGAAATCCGTTAAGAGTTACTACCGTTAGCCAATCCAAATTTCAACAGAAATTATTTTTTACTATTATTCACGTATGATTCAATGGGTACTACCCCCATTAATTTATTAATAATAAATAGTCTTTCGGCTAGTCATCTCTGTATACCATACTCTGTATTAGTCAAAAATGATTAATTAGAGAGCGTGGTGGCCCAGGGGCACAGACGCTGACTTTCAATGAGTTTTTTCACTTGAACAATTTATGTGCGCTAAACCACGTTCTCGAAACGGTGACAAAAAAATTCGACGACATGTGACATCTACCACTCCTGATCGAGCTCCTGTGGTAGATCAGAGCCCATTGCCCTGCAGTGGAAACATTAAGAGATTGGTACGTACGTAGATTGATTTGGCACTGATGTGTACTTTTTATATATAGGCAAACAGGCTTACAGCGCACCTGATGGTAAGTGGTGACCGTCGCCTATTGACATCTGCAACACCAGCTGCGTTGCCGGTGCGTTGCCTACCCTGCAGATTTTATATATGTAATATGTTTGTTCCGCAGTGGACCAAGACGAGCGACCGCAGCCGGAGCTGGTGCGGCCGCTGCCGTGGCTGTTATTCCTGATGATGCTCATCTCTCTCCGGGTGACGAGGGAGTCCATATCGCTCGTCAACTTAGTTATGGGGAAGCCGCCTTTGAGATCCGCTGATGTTGTGAGTATCACCTTTATTACTTTAATTATGCAATTCTTGTTTTTTTTTTTTTATCTAAATGTTTTCGCATATCTCGTAAACGACTAACGATTTGGATGAAAAAAAAACCCGATTGTGTGAAAAATTCCAAATTACTATATAACATATAAGTTGTATGTATATTTTTGTAAGCCATTTATAAAACCCTATATTTTGATACACTTATCGAATAGTTTTCAAGGAAAAAAAATGTTTTGAAGACATAGTATTATGACTTGTCTCAAGCTAAAAGCCAACAAATCTTTTGGACTACAGAACAGCGTGGCAACGAAATTTACACAAATCAATTTATATAGTTACATGCATATATACACTCGAAAAACATAACCCTCCTAGCTCAGTCGGATAAAAATGTTGGCATATACTCGACTACCCGAAGTCGGTGTTTGCTAGTACCCACATTATAATTTTAAACATCCAGAATTGTAATTAAATTGTATCTATTTGCTCTGCATTAGTCCTCATTACTATGCATTGTATGAGGACTAATTAATGCAGGGCTAATGATAACCATTTGACAATACTTCTGAACAGTCGGTAAATCAGCGACGATCATATATATTAACACTTATTTTTTAATTTGATCTTTTTTGATTGATTGTTATGCCGTATCTTTACGATTCTTATCTTATTTGATAATAGGTATTTTAAAATAAAGGTAAATATTGTATTACATAACCAAGTGTTTTCGATTGTCCCTTGAATTATATGAGCATGAGTATTGTTCGAATGCTCTGTACCCGTTACACTTTCTAAACTAGTTGGTCCATATACATAAATGGGTGTGAGTACCGGTGAAATTACAAGCACGTGAGACGTTAAATCTCTAGTGACGGGCGGATTGCTTTGTTATTGTTATTAAACGGCAGTAACCACTTAACATCAGGTATGCCATGAAAAATATGAAAGATGTCAATATAGATTACTCCTATTTTATCCACTGTATGTTCGACGTGTCAAAATGTTTCTTTTTTTACTACTAAAGTTACGGGGCTAGCTGAAGGCCCATCTTATATTAAATGGTTACCTCCGCCATAAGAATAGCGATGCGAGTTAAATCCTCTCTGATCCAAGCATGAATATACCCAATTCGCACAACGCGACACCCTTCACCCGATTAACAAAAAAGAAGTATCGGTATCAGTACTTTTTTGTAAATAGGCAGATACTTATAATAATTAACATACACACACATAGCAACATCTATATTCGTCACACAAATGCTTGTTCTGGATGGAATCCAACCCACTACCTGCAGCGTAAAAAGCATAGCAACTACACTGAACTGAGACCAGTCAAAAAGTAAAAGAATTACTTTTGTATTTTTAACCCCTCCGCCAAAAGAGGGGTGTTATAAGTTCCACCGCTATGTGTGTTTGTCTGTCTGTGGCACTGTAGGTCTTAAACGGGTGAAACAATTTTGGTGCAGTTTTTTTTTTTATTGAAAAAGCAGGTTTTCTAGCTATAGTTCTTAGACATGTTGTAACAAAATTGGTTCAGCCCTTTCAAGGCTGTTTTGTTAGCTGCGGTAGGATTCTTAGACGCATAATGAGTATTTTTTGTGTTTGAAAGCTGACGTGGTCGAGATGGTTCTTTAACTATAATTATGTGTTTCATGGGTTTGATGTTTATCAGTACCATTACCCAAGTCGTAGGTTTTTATATTTCCGTGCAACGAACTTAATTAATTAATTAAATATGATCCTATTGATGTAATTATTTGTATTTGCACAGGTAATATTCTTCCAAAGCAAGCGCCGCTACCTCCGCACGTTGAAATACCAAGGAAACCGTATGATGAGGGCAAGAACATCATCAGCAGTGGCACCCAGGGAGCCGTGGTACAACTCTATATATTCGCTGTTCGAACTCACCATGTGCTTTCGTCGGCAATCGCACTACGGGAATAATAACACCACGCGGGTCAGCAACAACGAGGAAGTAATGGTAATTCGTAATTCTTTATTGTACACACACACACACACATGAGAAAGAAAGGAAACATAAGCTAATAACAAAAAAGTATGTACAAAGGCGAGCTTCAACGTACGAAGAGTTCTCTTCCAGCAAACCTGCTTCTTTAAAACAGATATCCGGAGGAAGTTATTAATTATGGTACTTCTTTTTTTTTGTAAATACATACATAATATTGTTATTGGAGTTTGTTAAAATCGCCCACTTTTTCATATTGTAATCAGTGCGTACGATTCAATGTCATATAACTTTTACTGATAGAGGGTAATTATAGTGTGTTGTTTATTACTATCTCCGATATTTTTGTCGTACGTGCGTATGTAAACAATAACTTACACCCTTTTAACGGTTATTATCAGCTCTCGCGTGCGATAATACATTCGTATACAACCATGATTGTATGGTTGTCAAAATACGAATGATGATAATGTGAAAACAATTCTTTTTTTAATCTACTTAGAATTATGTATTCCACTCATGCCAATATTCTTAATTATAATACTAATTTATTTTGAATTCAGATAAAGTATCCATATTTAAAATTATATTTCGATTTTAATTAGTAATAAATAAAATAAAAAATAAAGAAATTCAAATAATACATCAATTAATTAAAACACAATACAATACAACACTTTTTGAAACTTAAAACACAATACAACACTTTTTTGTAAATACATATTAAAGACCGAGACACAGAAAAATAATGTTTGTTCTGAGTGGGAATCGAACCCACTTACCTACAGTGTAGAAGGCAGAGCTGCTAAAGAGATAAACTAATTTGTCCGAATACTAACCTAAAAGAGCCTAAAATAGGACGTATTCAGCCCAATTAAATATATGCCTGGTTAAATGTAATGTAAAAAATTACATTTTCTTTCTATTTCCATCTACGATTATCTTCATACGTTTTAATAATAAAATGTGATAACTTTACATAGTTCATACTCCCGTCTCCGAAAGCTGATAAGTTTGACTAAATTGATTTATCTAAATGTATACTCGTTTACTAGAATGGTCTATACGTACTGCTTGGAAGTAATTCCCCGGGCGAACAATGGTAGTACAGTTATGCAAATACTAAAAATGAAAACATTAAATTATTAAAATTAATACCACAAATTCGCAAACCGAGCCTCGCGTACCACCAATCTTATTTTTAATTATTTAGATCTGTGAAAATTTCAGCCTGACGCAAAAACGTAGATTGATTAAAAAAAATAACAAAAAAGGCGGCATTTTAATGTTTTCACGATTTAATATCTCAATTTATCACATAACCATCTACATCTATATGTTAAACAAAATACAAAATAGCATCCTTGCCACAAAAACATTGTGTTGCTCCCTTATGCTACAACCTACTATTATTACATTATAGGTTGTGAAACGTACAAAGCGCGGCCGCCAAGAGGCGAGCCCCGTGGTGTCGACCACAGAGACCACAATGGAACGCCTTATTGAGAAGATGATGGTGGATTTGGACGCCGAGAGCGATGAAGATTCTTGTTATACTGTAAATATATTTTTACTTATCGTATTCTTAGTAGGCGGCTGATAAGGCCTGGCCTGTTTTTGTATTGTGTAGTGTCCCCCTATGGCTAACCCTACTCCAGCCGAACTCCATAATGCATCAGATAAGGACTCTGGGTTGCCAGCACAGTTGCAGAAACTATTAGCTTTTGAAGGTCTGTCTTAGTTCACGCTTCCTCATGGCTGTGCGGTGGGTGACATGCTCAACTATTTGTTCCTCCTGCATTCATCCTCGGAACAGCCATCTAGCGGTTGTCGTTATTAAATTGATGGGGGTTTAATTCTCGATAGTCTATGATGATGTTCACCATCATTTTTAAAGTGTGTTACGAGAACTGTCCTGTGTTTAATTGCTAGTTACCTCGTTGTTGTAAGTTGTCCATGCCATTTGCGGCTAAAGTTATTCATCCCATTCATTCATGAAATAATGCCCATCGCAGTTGTGACCTTTTAACAACCGCCCGGTGCTCATCCACCGATAGACCCCGGATTATTTACAGTGCCGGTATAAAAAACTTAATATATTCGCGCAAAGAGAAAGTTATCCAATGCATATTTGCTATCACAATAAATCCGACTGTTATTTTTATCAATTTCAGCTCACAAACGCAACGAGCCCCAAAAGCGACAGATCGGATCTCGAATCCGACCTGGACGTTACCCTACAAAACCCCGCCACACCGCCGAAGCAAAACGGCAATCTCTCGCAAAACGGCGACGATGTCATTCCCTTCTCGCCAACGAACAACGTCACCAGTTCAACGCCAGAAAAGGAGGACAAACATAACAACCACATCGATTCCAAAAAATCTATCTTCGAAGAAACGCAAGCCGAAACCAACGGCGAAAGCTCCAAGAAGGAAGTAGATCTAGAATTGGAGGAAAATGACATAAGCGGAATACCAAACTCTGGGAAGTCGCAGATCGACAAATTCCGCGAAAACGTCAACTCCGATAGTCATAACTACGAGGATACATCCATTCCCGCTCCCAAAGGAAAGAGAGTCCTGACCAATAGACAGGCCTCCGAGAATCTCATATTATCCGAACGCAACGAGCAACGAACGCCGAATAAAGAACACAAAATCGGTACGAAACTTAAAATTTGGTCGGTTACTTTGAAAAGAATGTGTGCGAAATCTAACGAACCTGGGTACGTTTATGGCGAATAATAACTGTTCATTTATTGTTTACAGCCAATGGGCGAACGGTTAAGAGCGGGCCCAACAAAAAGAAAGGTATATACAAATATCATTTACAATGGTTTTTCAAAATTAAAGGCATGATTATTGTTATTGATTTGGTGACGGTATTTTGACAATTTTGCTTCCTGCTTGTTTTGACTTGATTGGCTTTAAAATTAGAGTATTAACTAAAAGTATTGTCTTGGTCTGTAATTAGTTCACCTAAATAGTAGTGCACGTAGGTTTTCTTTATGCTATAAACTAGCTGGGCTCCGCGGGGTTGCCCGCTGTTTTCTGGGATTATCCTGTGTAAATCCAGAATATATCTTGGTACCAAAATCATCCCAATCAGTTGAGCCGTTTGAGCTTGAAGGAGTAAAACACAATAACACAAACTTTTGCCTTTATAATAGTAGTGTGATATTAAGCATTTCTGCCAGTAACCAAGTATTACGCTGAGACGTAAGAATGTAATGTCTCGGGTGTATGTAATTTGACCAGCACCCACCACACCCTTCAAACCGGAACACAGCAATATGAATGCACTGCTGGGTAGTACTTCCCCGGACCAACACTACACTGGCACAATAGTAGGTTCTACTGCTATAGAACAGAAAAGCGTGAGTGAAATAGACTTTCTATTGTAAAAACTTTAGTCTTTTAATTTATAAGAATTATTAAAGCAAATCTGCCTTGCTTCTGAGATTGTGAGTCATCTTTTTTGCATGAATATATATTTTTGTGATTACAATAATATGGATGCCAAATTATGGATTTTGTCTTGCCTACGAAATATTTGATTATTTATTATGAAATTAACTTCATTAACTTTTTATATGATATTCGACATTTGGGATATACTCAGTTATATTTGAATTATGATATACATCTTTGAATTTATGAAGTATTTTATTATGATTCGGTTTTATTACAATTAATAAGATACAGCAAGATACAAGACACCCAGCGGGTGTTTCATTCTAAATACTAAACAAAATATGGTTTCGCTGCACATTCTTGCTGTCTAAACACAATTACAATTACAATTATTTATCAGCAATGTTTTTGCTTCCCATATATGAACAGAATCATCTAAACATGGTGCATTATTGTTTTGCGAATGTCCCTACTTTGTTTATTAATAAATGTTAAAAAAATCTAAGAAGGAAACAACTACAGGATCTGTGTAAAAGTTACGAATAAATTGAGAACTTTTAAATCTGCACCATTGTTTATTACTTTTATACATAATAATCAACATGCATTCATAAAACTCGCTGAATAAAAAATAATTAATCAATATTGCCTGTTTTCATCAGTTTTTTCGAAATAGTTTTATCCCCCCTAATGTACAAAAAATATATAATTTTTTTGTTATATATTTCAGCTTCTCATCGGGAGAGACAAGACTCAAACAAAGCGTCTCAAGCAAAAGTGCTAACCTCAAACAATTCGTTTTAAGAAGAAATAGGTACGCATTGATAAGTACTTGACTATAATAATGAATCGACTGGCGGGTTGTGATTCCGCCTCACGACCGTTTCTTCAAGGGCCCCGTGATAACTGTACTTTTTATCTTTTGTTATGTTTTAATTAATAATTTCAATTGTTACCTTTTAACTTTAACTTAACAGTTTGGTGAACTTTTATTTTTTGTTACGGTAAAATATTTAACTATTAATTAAAAAAAATGTTACTTACTTTGTAACCGCCGCCCATAAACAACAGCAGTATACTTTGAGACGGGGATGTAACGTCTCGTGCACCTTTAATTTTACCGGCAACCACACCCGCCCACCGGAACACAGTAGCACTAGTCGACGAACCAGATCTTACTGCTACTTTAGGTTGCTCCTTTTAGCAGCACGGGGGACACGTAGGAACTTTGATAGTGCTCGCGTCGACGTGAACAATATGGAACGTCTAAAAATGTAGCCTATGGATGGCAAATAAACTTATTGAGTATTAAATTATTTTTAACACTCATAGATCAAGGGTTCCTCGATATAATTTGCTACGGGCCCCGCCTGTAACAATACCAATACGTTTCAGGCTCGCCCACTGAAGTAGGAAGCTTTATAGATAAAAAATAATACATTCATATTTTTTTTAATTTCAGATACAAAGTCAACACGAAATCAAGTGAATGAACAAAAATGGTAACTGACATTTTATATCAATGATTTTAATTACAATTTTAAATATGTTAAGTTACTCATGCTTATTAATAAGATTTGGTAGATAATTAAGTAATTTAAAGTATCATATAATTATTGAGCTGGTGTCAATTCTGTATTCATCAAACTAAAAAATATTTTAACATCTTCAAAATTATTGTTGTCGCATATTAAATGTGGTCTAAATACGAGATAGATGCTGCTTAGTTTTGGTTTAGTATCATACAACAGAATCGGCACTACCATAAATATAAACATGGACTAAATATAAATTAAATCTGATTTCTTCATAGTAACCAAAATATTAAAAATATTAACCTTAACATAATGAACAAATGACGTAACGGTCATTTATATTTCTCTCTATTATTCTCTCTATTTCACATTTATATCCATTATTTATATAAATACAAATAATTTGTCACATATAAATTAAATTAAATGAAAATGTCAGTAAATTAATACAATAATTCCAATACTATAACTAATTATTGGAAGCGAAATATTGGATTTAAAATTAATTAAATAACAATATCACATGATCTATTTAATATATGGATCCATTTGTTTTGTATCGAACAGTTGCTTCGAGAAACAATCTTTACAATCTGGCCGGTTTATATTATACCTATATATTTGCATAAACCCATCAATGTATATCTTCCAGTTGTATGCATACGAAATATTTGTAATTTATGAGTGCTAAGTTTACGTATGTTTCTTGTTTGCAATTGTGTTCCGAGAATCTTGGTTTTATAATAGAAATCTCGTAAATTTATGTTGTAAGATTAAATGTCTAATACTAATGACTATCTATATTCTATTGCACTTAGGAAGACCTTCATTAAATTGAAACTTAAGAATACAGGTTAACATTAGACCACTGTTCGATTCATCACAAGTTCGGCACCAAAGGTATAATGCGCTTTGGTGTGACACTGTAATAATGATTTTGAATATATTTTGGAATTAATAGGTATTTGATAAGTAAATACTATCAACTGATATGTTATAATGAAAATTCGTAGATAAATAAGTTCCTTTATACAGGGTGTCCTGACACTTAGAGTAAGGCGATGCATTAAATACTAAATAAATCTTAGGTTATATTTAAGGTAATCCAAATTTCAGATTTTATTTACACTTCTTGCAGAAGTGGTACAGCTAAAGAGTCTAATGTTGATTGATTTGAAATTAATTAAGATATGATTTGTAGTAATAAAATAATATCACGTTTAAAGTTATCACAATTATGTCAATATTTTTGTAGAAATAGAGAACTGTATCGGATTGTGTCGTATTTCTTTGCTGGCAATTGCGAAAATATTCGTACACCCTGGCCGTCGTTACGTTAGTGAATGTTAATTTATAAATGGAATCATGTTAATTCCACTGTTTTTCAAAATATAATTATTTATGTCAGTTTCTTATTGTCATGTTTTGTTACAACACTTTCCTCTATTTGATTAAAACTTTTATATAAAAACTAATTATTGTATAATATAAAAACTGATTTCCAAAGATTTGGCTGTGTGAAACTCGAATAAATCAAGACTGAAATTTTAACAACTATATAACATTACCTATTAAATTCTGTCCAAGTTTTTTACTCATTATACCTACTTTTTCTAGTTTAACTATGTCTTTTGTAAGTTATGATGTTATGAAATATATTTTAAATAATTTTATATTAATGTATCTTATTTATTTTAACCTTGGCACACCCCTTATTATATATTATTTTAATTAAAAACGTTTTGCAGCGTGATTTTGATAATGCAAAGAAAAACAATTAATTTAAAATCTTATGAACTTGAAACAATTAATGTGGTTTGGTAATAGCAAAAAAGGCTACCACTCAGTTTATGCTGCATTAGTGGTGTAGCTAATTCAGCGCCGGTTTTCTGTCGCAACATAATTGGCAGATTTTCACATGAATAGGCGATTTTACCAATGATTAAGTCCAATTTAACGGTGGAAATCACTTAAGCATCAGACGTAACATCTCCGTCTTGGATGACAGGAGTAACGGGGTGCGACTTCGGTATTCTTATACTTCGATCGGGGAGGATTTAACTCGTATTGTTGTTGTTATAGGCGGAGTAACCACTTAACATCAAGTGGGCCTTCAGCTCGTCCAGGCAATAGCTACATCAAAATAAATGTTGCCATAAAATTATTGTATTAAACGTGGCAATAATTGAAAGCAAAAAATCTCTTGCCACAATCCCGTCCAAGAATGCGCAATTGTTTACTGCAGTCGATAAACACTTATCTTAAATGTTATTATTGAATTGATTTGCCACATTTGACAGGCATTTATTTAAATGTATATTTGCTTTATGTCCGGTTCTCAAACTACGATACCTGAATAATACAATACCTAGATGAGTAATTCAACTGTAATCTCATGATGGTTATACAATAAAGTTAGTTACAAGTAGGTAAAAAGTGCAAAAAGGTCTGTTTCCGCCCGGGATCGAACCGGGGGCCTTGTGCGTGTGAAGCACACGTGATAACCGCTACACTACGGAAACTTATTTGTGGAGGACGAAAATATTGAATAAATGCTACTTCAAAGCAAAAATCATCAAACAAAATAATGTTAAATTGGTTTGCGGCGCCGTCGCGTCAGTGATTTGAGACACGTGTTCCAATGCTTCTGACCAAAATAATCAAAAATATCTGACCGGCGGCGGCGGCAGAGGCGCTCCCCTTCTCTACTCAAACCAGTCTCGCGGCAACTTCGCCCGCGGTTGGTCGCGGACACGCGTCTCTCAACATTGTCGGTGTTTAGTTGTGTCTTAATTATTCAAATACACGTGAAATTATAAAACACTAACACCATGGATCCCGAAGCGTTCTTAGACCTGGCCAACCAGGTCATAAAACTCAAAATGTACCCATATTTCGACATAGCGCATTCATTACTTTGCGCTCTTGCAGTCAGAGAAGATTTAGGCTCTGGTAAGTGCTATTACATTCTATTTTTGTACTAAGCCCACCCGTAAGTTCTTTCCGCATCCTTTTCTATAACAAAAAGTAATTCAGCGCTTGAAATGTCCTAAATAAAGACTGTGACCCGGGTTTATAAATAGACTGTTCCCGGTAGTTACATCTGTGATTTCTGTTGCATTAATAGAGTTCGAAGATTACAAATATACTCAAAAACCAAAACATTAAAGAATCAAATATAAAACTCTAAGTTATTGTTGTAACGTGCTGATAACAAACCATCATTATAATAACACTAACTAAAAATACATAGGTATGATGGCAGAGCCGTGCATGGTTCATCATGACTAGATAAATGACGTAGGTACTTATTTGAACGACTTTTTATCAAACATTATCATCAAAATGCATTTAGCTGCTATTATATTTATGATCATAATTAATGATAAGACCTTAGATAGAGTAAAGCCGGTTGATTCAAGTTGCTACCAGAGCTCTACTGAGTGAGCTCTACTAACATTCTTATCAGCCAGGAAACAGTTTTTCAGCTACATAAAAACAGATGGCGCTTTTTTTTTTAAAAATTAGAATCTTTTACTTTTGTGAAAAAAAAGTTCAGCTCTGATATCGAAAATTGCAAAAAAAATACTCTACAGTATTTGGGCTCGTCCGGGATTTGAACCCGGGACCTCTCGCACCCGAAGCGAGAATCATACCCCTAGACCAACGAGCCACTTGCGTGACATTTCAAATTAGCGATGTTTTTATACATGACTATAAAACGATTTAACACTTCAAAATGAACTTCTCAAGAACTGAAAAAATCTTTTTCAATACACTAAAAATGACAATATGGTATTTGCACCGTATTTAGAAGATGTATACAAATATAATATAAAAAAAGAAACGTAACTCATTGTGTGGTCATTACCCGGCAGGCAAGGACTATCTAAGAATGATGTTTTTGTTTCAGTTTAAACAGGTAGATGGCATGATTCTTAGTAGGTACTCACTAATACTCGATGGTCCTTTGTTGCTCTATTGAACAGCTCCGTAGCTAAGTAACTTGAATTCCTTCGGGGACATTTAGTTTTCCTTTTCTCAGCTGGAGAGTAACCCGTGATTATATATTTTTTTAAATGCCACTGGGCTTTTTAGTATATGTAGATGTATGAGAGACGTGAAAGTTATGTCTCATGCGCATGTTTTTTCACCGGCACCCACACCTTGTTACCGGAAAACAGCAATGCCACTCGCGGCGGCAGATTATCGATTTCGAAGATTCTTTTTTTTAAGGATATGCTTTCATATTGGTCCCATAGAACTTTTATTAAAACCTGTTTAATAGTTTCTAGTTAAATTAAAATACCTAGAAAAAATAAGTGTTTTGTTTTCTTGTGACTTTTTCTTCACCTGTTGTATACCGATTTGGATTTTTCATTATTATTATTATTATTTTAAAAGCAGCCTCTTTTACTATACCGAGTGCTACTCAGTGTTTAAGTTATGGCGGTGA
Organism: Aplocera efformata; assembly: GCA_921293045.1. Classification (NCBI taxonomy): domain Eukaryota; kingdom Metazoa; phylum Arthropoda; class Insecta; order Lepidoptera; family Geometridae; genus Aplocera; species Aplocera efformata. The sequence goes on from OV121055.1 coordinate 5,998,219, forward strand.
TTTACAGGCGCGCAAACGTTTTCCCGAAAGCATCCCCTGTCATGCTGGCTGTCCACAATGCTGATGATCTTCGCGGGCGGCATGGTGGTCAACGGACTGCTGGGGGAGCCGATACTCGCGCCCTTGAAGAACACGCCACAGCTGCTGATTGGAACCATCGCTTGGTGGGTATAACTGAACTGAATAAGAAGCAAAAAAGTCTCTAGATGGTAATAGATGGTTTAGTAGCAGTAGAACTTGTGCCAAGTTTGTCCGGAGAGGTACTGCCACCATACCCGTCTCGGGTGATGGACGCAGCAGCATGAATGTAAGATAATAATAACAATAATTTATTTAAAAAAAAATCTTAATCAAATCTTATCCTGAGTCGCATTACTATTGTCATGAGTGGGGGTCGTTACTTACCACCAGGTGGGCCCTCAGCTCGTTCGTCACATATTCACATTAAAAAAAAAACTATATTATTGGGCCATAATGGGTTCCATTGAATTCAGATGTATTTATAAATCCTATCTTTGCCCTGGTTTACTTATTATAGGCAGGTATATGACAGGTCATACCTATATGTTTAAATACCTATATCATAGAGAGACAGGTGATAACAGAATCAACACAATCACTTTATTTCTAATCGTGATTTGGGTCACACTACTCTGTTACTTAGTTATGTTTTATACTTTTTATTTTCTCAAAATAATTAAGTTTTAAGATTTTTTTTACTTTCAGGTATGTAGTTTTCTACACTCCCTTCGACGTGGGCTACAAAATAGGCAAGTTCTTACCGGTAAAGGTGGTGGCTTCAGCTATGAAGGAGATCTACCGTGCGAAGAAAGTCTACGACGGAGTCAGCCACGCTGCCAAGCTGTACCCGAACGCTTACGTCATCATGATTATTGTTGGTGAGAAAAACTAATTGATTTCACACATGACGATAAACTTAAAACGGAAAAGTCTATAGGAAAATTCAAAGGTATTCTAACGTATTGTATATACCAACCGTAATGGATTTCCTTTTATAGGTCATTCACACTCACTTATCGGAGTGATAGACCACACGTCGTCTGTCCTGGGGCACTGACGCCAACTTTTTACCTGAAGGTGGCTGGTTTAAACCCACACGTGCTCCATAAAGATTTTCACTTCAAAAAAATTATATACGTAATACCACGTTCTCGAAATGTTGTTGGAAAACATTGTGAGGAAACCGGCATGTCTTAGATCCAAAAAATCGAAGACATGTACCAATTCGGATTGGGCTCCCTTGGTAGATCAAAGCCCATTTAGACTCAATTACCGAAAGTAGGCCGGTGTCCCTGCAGTGGAAACATCAGAAGCTGATAAGGTAGACCTAACGTAGGTCTTACTTTCCTGTAGTAGCAATATAAAGAAACCATGCTATGTTCCCATGTATAAAGCCTTTATTACCTTCTGGAATACTAAGAAATTTATGAATTGTTTTTTACAGGAACCCTCAAGGGCAACGGTGCAGGGTTCACCAGGCTGCTGGAGCGCCTCATCCGTGGTGCCTGGACGCCAACCGCTATGGAAACCATGCAGCCTAGCTTGTAAGTCAACATTATCTTTTTAGAATTCCTTCCGGTTTTTTGTGGTTACGTTCGGAAATCCTGAATCTGTTGTCGAATCAGCGAAATTAGTGGCACTGTAAAGCTTTGTTTCCTCTTCCACTGTCAGGGGCATGAGGATACATTTTTAACCCGCCCATGACTATAACTTAGATAACATAGATTGTACTGACCTCACAGAAGTTCTTGTATCAGCGGGAAAGATATCAGATTTTTTTTCTAGTAGAAAACCATTTCATACGTTTGGATGACGTACCGATTAGAAAAAAAACCATTCACTATTACAATAGTTTTTTGTGAGGCACCAAATGTTTCAAAGCACGATTTCACTGACACAGATTTGGTAGCCAACTACACAATAAAGAACTGTCTGCTCCAAAAATAACTAAAAGACAATCGGTATGTACAATATACTGAAAAAATGTCTGAGGAATCTCGTCAAATGCTTTTGTTATAGATCGCATTGTTTTATGTTATACGGAGAGTTCTATTTTCCACATGAGCGAACGATAGAGGATGGTTAACCAACTGTAAAATGATATTGTACAATAGGGGTGCTATACAGGGGTGGTATTTAGGCCAAGGTATTTTAATGCTATGGGTCTGTTTTTCGTAAATTTTATCGAAACGGTGGTTTTAAATTAAACAATAGTATTGATTCTGTTAGAATCAAGTGATACTCAAGGCAAAAATTTTAACTGTCCTCTTTTAATCGTCTTAAATAATAATAAAGTTTTAGTTTGGTTTGTAGCTAGCCTAATTAGCACTGTTATCAAACATTAAAATATATACTAGAAATAACAAAAACTAATTGCTACTAAAAGTGCAGGTATATTTATTTAGACATTTTAACAATTTAAGAGTTCGTGTCTAATATTTACGGGGTAGCAATCGCTCATATCTTACCCGTGTTAACGTATACGTCATCTTAAATTCCATCGTAAATACGAGCATGTACTGAAAATTTATATTTTAATGTTTTATACCTAGTAAATCAACCTTTATAGCTTTTAAACGGAGCATTATTGTAAAATTGATTAGTCAAGCAATATTTGTTGTTTAATAATGTTACGTAGAAATTGTACCATAGGAGCCATAGGCACAATACATATAATATAATAGGATATTATTATTATTCGATCTTATATTGTCGGTCTTCGTGTTTCAGCTACACCAAGGCATCTCTGGTCGCCTCCATTATCTTCGTGCTGGACAAGAAGACTGACTTGATCTCCGCGCCTCATGCCTTGGTCTACTTTGGCATTGTCATCTTCTTTGTCTACTTCAAGGTGAGTAAACATACCCTCAGGTAAAAGAAAACTATACCGTAAAATAGATACTATATAATCTGTGATCCTATTAATTTTTTTTTTCTGTTTTAAATCTTTAAACCCATAAGCCGTAGCCTTAGTAATAATCAAATAAAACACGATAGCTTAGACCCGTATAAGGATCTATTAAGGTAGTAGGAAGTTCTAGTGTTAGATTGTAGAGGTGAATCAAGTAAACAATTTTCCACTCGAATTTTATGATACGAATCATACGTACTTAAATTTTCCTAAAAGAAATGATACAATTGATGAAAGCACAACATTAATTGAATGTTTTATAATTTTCACAGCTCTCGTCGATCCTCCTGGGCATCCACGATCCATTCGTGCCATTCGAGAACCTCTTCTGCGCGTTGTTCCTCGGAGGAATCTGGGACTCGCTCGCGAAGCTGCTGGGCAAGGGACAGCCTAAGGAAGAGACAAAGGACGCCAAGAAAACTAATTGATGTGATGTGAGTGTATGAGCCGTTTAACCACAGATATAATAATACTATATCAGATCTGTATTTAGTATACTATTAACAGATGCCTCGCCTCATACAAAAAACACGACCGACCTAAGCGGGCTATATGTCCGGGCTAATTGTTATGACCTGAACCGGTACTACATGTCACTAGCAGTGGTGGATAGCGAACGACACATGCGTATAATATCTATCGGCATGGGGTATTCATAATAGATTTACTAGAAACTTACTACAGTCTTACTACAGTCCAAGTTTTTCCGTAGTAGCATAGATAGGTACTATCTAAATCATTTTGTTTTGCAGATCACAGCCATTCGTCGCCTCATGATCGACTGACACCGACAATTCCACCAATGACGGCTGCCTTATTTAGTTTAAAAATAATATTAAAAAAACGGAAAAAAAATCGTAAAACCCTTAAACCTAAAAAAATGGCACAACGACCAAAGTATTTTTTTTTTATTTTAAGTTGAATGACTAGTCATAACTGTAATTTAACACATGTAAGTTTGTGTGTTACATAATTTTGTTGTATTATCTGTTAGTTCCTGTATCTTAGCCAAAAAATAATTTATTAGTTATATGTATTTTGACCCTAAAATATATGGGTGACTTAAGTCTATAAATTTTCAGCATTATCAACATACTTAATAATTTGTTTAAGTTAGAGTAGATAAAACCTTAAGGTATTTTATTTACCTTCCATGTGTTTTGGTGTGAAAAAAGAGCATTGTTATTATATTTTTAAGGTTAAACGAAACGACTGTACGATACCCGACTTCCTTTCCTAGACTAGAGCCTCAAAATAAGGCTATCATTTGAGATTTATTACATAGCATTTTTATTATTTAAATTCTTGATATAATGTTGGTATTTATTGGTTTTATAATAAAACATACAATATATTTTATGAAACGCCTGACTGAACTGCATGGGTGCATAGCATTGAGGGACACGCGTTTCGTAAGAATTATAAAAATATATGTATTTACTTGTTGAAATTTATTCAAATAGCTAAAGGAAGCAATAAATTGTTTATATTTATGTTGTTTACTTGTTTTCTTCGCAGACCTCAAACCACGAACATAGACTTTAAGGTACAGGTATAAGAATATAATAGCGCTCATGGCGAAGCTTTTTATTCATCTAAGTCAACAGGTAAGTATTTGGATGGATTCTTCTTCTTTCGTGTGGGTTAATCGTTAACTCTGGTGTCAGATGCCATCCACACACTGATCGGGCAGAGACTTGCGTAAATCTATAAAAATATAGAACGTCTAAACTAGCTTTGCCACGACCCACGAGCGCTTCTTTTGAGTAGCTCACTGACCTCATAGCTGTTTTGAACTGAGCGCTACCTGACTTCGGAGGCACGTTAAAATCATGGCCGGGCTTACTATAAGTCGATAAGGTTTCCTAACCAGTAACACCTCATCGAGTCACACTGTTACTGGTTGTGAATAAGACCAGTTGCCACTTCACAATAGCTACAGCTATGTTACCGCTAAACTAATTATCGCCGTCCGACAGCATGTCTGATGCTCTTGGTAAATACATTTTTAATAATAATAATATTTATATCTTCCCCTCGGGTTGGTCGGTTAGGGATAGAACAGACATAAACTTAACAAATAAGACTATAGCTATAATAACACAAGAAAACTGACTGGAATTTGACTTGTCTGTGTAAAGTATTATTGTCGTCTCCTTAAATAATAAATAAGAACCCTATTTAATAGGTATTAGTATTAGGTATCTGTTACTTCTTGACAACAGATAAATCATCTCCTTCGATTTGATGAATGGTCCGTATGGATAGCTGGAATTAGCAGGCAAATCTATTATTATCTACTAAATTTTACTACACTTTGAACTATTAGGTACGTATAATTAAACAGCTTATATACATCACATAATGAACATAACACCTAATCTTAATCATAATTTTAATTAAGATCTTTCTATAATAACTTTTTTTTATTATACTGTTTATTCTGGAACACATTATGTAGAATCCAATGTTTTAACGATTTGTGATAGAAATATTATTGAATACCATAAAGAGTTAGACTTGAACCTACTCTTATAACTTTGGGTATGTATATAAATGAAGGTATTAAACCGCAGTACCTATTATAGTACACACTACAACAATTTATTGTATCGATAACTATCAGAGCCATAGTGAAGAATAAAATGTGACCTCTAAGATTTCTTACAGCTTCGCCTATAGTGGCTATTTCCCAAGATGACAGGTTTGCCAGGCATGACAAAATCGAAGATCGCTTCGAAACTCACCTATTAATTACATAACAAAGCTGATGATGAATTCTGGTTGGTAAATTATTTTTATAAGATTAAAGTGACGGGACGAGCAAACGGCCCACCTGATGTAAAGTGGTGCCCATAAACAACGAAAATCTGACTCAGGTCTTACCCTACTAAAGTATGAGAAGACCCACCTTGTATACGTTGCGCCCGTCATTTTGATGTTACCCCTCAAATGCTTGTTATTTATTATTATTATTTTATGGCATTCGTCCCTTAATTTGGACATGTCTGCCAGCTCACATCATTTTAGAAAGGTCTACAACGAAGCAAAAACCTTGTTATTTTACTGGTGCACACACGCTTCCACTGGAACACAGCAACGTGAATGCACCACTACTTGGAGGCGAATTAACAGGTGTCGAGGAAGTACTTCTCCAGACAACTTGGCACAAGTTCTACTGCTACTTATTAGTTGCTAAACATAGTAATAAGAACGCATGATCTTGAAGGTACATATTTATTTTCAACAAAATGTGAGGTAATCAAGTTTTTTTTTTCAAAGTTTTCAAGTTTTTAATTCACCGGAATTAAATTACTTTGACTTTTTTTTTAAATCGATGAGAAGAACCGAAGATCAGGCTATATAGCACTTAGCCTGGATAGGTCTCTTTATCCATCAGTAGACTAGTGGCTCACGGTGATCATTCCAAAATCCACTATTGTTGAAATTGGGATCGGATCGACTTTTATTCATCTAGTAAGATAAAAAAACCAAAAGAAAAAAAAACCTCATTCTCGCCACACAGTGTGCCCCGGCCGGGAATCGAACCCGGAATCGAACGGAAGCGCTTCGCAGGCAGGGCTATGAAGCCGTCAAACACTAGTCAACGAGAAAAAAGTATATTCTTCACCAAAATCCAATATCCTCTAGAGTATTAAGATAAGCCTAAGTAAGACTTAACTAAAATCATCGAAAACTGACCTCAAATAACAGTAAGAGTGACCTACTAGCGACTGGCAAGGGCGGTAACGGAACTAATGCATCACCCGAGATAGTGCAGACAAGTTTTAGATGACTTACGTTACGGTATTCTGTTCTGATAATTTAAGCGAATGTGGCGATCGCGGAGGTCACTGCCGCGGAGGTAAGATTTACACCGAAACGAGCGGAATGTTTGTTATATTGAAGGCTTGTTCTTTATCTTTTACTATGTGCCCCACGTGTTACCCGCGGTTAAAGTCAAGTTCAATCAAGTCAGTGTTTTTAAAGTCACTAAAAATTACTTAACTTTTTCGGGATAAAAACTTGTAGTAGTACAAGTGTTAATGTGCTACCAAAAGTAGCTGTAGAACTTGTGTCAAGCTCATCCGGAGAAGTACTTACACCTGGTAATCCGCCGCTAAGCAGCGGTGCCCTCACATTGCTGTGTTCCGTTGGAAGGGTTGCTGGTGAAATTACAGGCGCTTGAGAAGTTACATCCCCGTCTCAGAGTGACGGGCGCAATGCGAAGCGACTTCTCATACTTCGGTAGAGGAGGACCGGAGACGTATCGCTGTTGTTATGGGCGACAGAAACCACTTGACATAATGTGGGCTATCAGCTCGTCCCGTCACTTTTGTTACATAAAAAAAATCACTAGCCAACACTCGCGTTGCACGTTTTCGGCTACACACCGCATCGGTGTGATGTCGTACAATGAACAAACCGACTTGCAGACGATCCACGAGTCAGATGCGCGCGCGCGTCTCGGCCGGCCGGTTCGCACTTTAGTATTAATTTTATAAAGTTTAAGCTTATTTTAGTGAACGTGAGTGTACATGGGAATCGATAGTAAATAAGGTGAGTTGTAACGGTAGACCTTCACAGTTATCTACTTACCTATTTTATATAGAAAGTAGTGAATGCAGTGTCTAGCCGATCGGCGGCATTTCGTCGCATTTTACGTGTTGGGTAGAATGTTGCCACATTTTCTTTTGCTACTGTATAATTTCAGGATCACGTCCGTGTAAATATAACACATTTGAATACAATTTCACCCGATCTGTGATTTAAAGATTATGTAAATAATTTTATTCAAACTTGTTGTTTTATTCGCAGAAGGTAAATACTACATTAGATTTTAGAAAACGCATCACGGTACTATGCTTGACAGAACAACGGAGAGAAACAGCTATATGGTCATTTAGAAAATGTTAATTCATTACCTAGATGTTCTCTCAATAGTTACACGAGTTGTACCTACTCAGTTATTATTCCAACTGCAGATACGGGTATTAGTCTGTGGAATCCTATTCTCAGCCCAATCTCGCAAGTTACAATACATTGTTTTTTTTTAAATTAGTCTTACCCATTAGCTTAAAATAAAATAAAGTAATAATCTACTATGCTTTATATATTTTTTATATTATCACTGTGCATTGAAAGTTACAGAGTTCTCTCTGTTTAGCCCTGATAAAACTGTGGTTCCAATGACGCGACAGTAGGAAAAGCCATTCAAAGTTATTTAAAAGCATTGTTTACTTCGACTTTTAAACGATATCTTATAATATATAATTTATAAGATATCTTTAAATCGTTTGTACAGAAATATAAGGGAGTTTAGTTTTTTTTTGTATATTAAATACAAATAAAACTAAAAAAACTAAACTGATTAAAACCTTTTTTTATATTTTAACCTTAAGATATATTATGGTAAGGCTGACATGAAAGGCATACAACTTAGCATGACCATATTTCTTTGAATATTCCATTCATAACCAATATGCTCTTTTCTTATGACATAATACATAGTTCGACGCAAACCTATTAATATTGTAATGATAATTTAATCTGCATAATATTATGGCATCGAACGTCCATAAAAAGACCATCTTCGTATCGTCTTCCCATATATTTTCTCACTAGATTAAATTATTATGCAATTGTTAAGTTTCATACATACGAAGTTTCATTAAAATGTAAATCGTCAAAAACCTTCGGTCCTTACATCTCTTCAACTTTTCCCTTCGTTACTAACATCTTGACAGCGTTTAATTGTAACAATTAGAAACTCCAATAATGATCTATTCACCGCTAATAAATGTATTATAATTTAATGATTATAGTTGACGTCGACTGAATTGATATATTTGAATATAGTTCTGAACCTCAGTTATCTTTATTTCGGTTTATTTTTTTCTGCCACATAAATCATTATAAATAATTATAGCTACATGTATGACCAAAATTACTTTTAAATCAATACAGCGTTACAGTTACACCTTTAGGAACAGAGATACATAAGACATTTTTAATAAGTTCTTTTAAACAAGATCTCTTTCGTCATTTACTTCTGAGAAGGTCGATGACGCTCATCGCCATACACATGTGGTATCCGGTCATTAAACAGAAGACTGCATCTAATAATTTCTGGCTTTGGTTATTCATTTACAGTCTCTGGTCCGAATCCAGTCATACCAAAAAGTTTTTTCGAATATCTGCATGCCCTTTATAACAAAATATTCGACGATATATGAAAACTATATTTTATCTATCCGAGTTGGGCTCCTGTGGCAAATTACAGCCTATTCACTCCTGTGCCGTGTCCCAGCAGTGAAAACTTTATATATTGGTATGGCAAGATTCGGTAAACCTGAATTAATTCTGCCGACATATTTATATGCCTGAATATGTAGGCATAATTTATTCAGAAGAGGCAATTTTCACCACAGCAACACTCCTGTATATACTGTATATATTTTATAAGCATTGGTAAAAATTGCCACTTCTAAATAAATTCTGCCAACAATGTTATTCAGGCATTGCTACGGAATGTCAATGATACAATAGTTGCATGATAGCAAAACTAAGTGCTTTCCAAATGAGTTTACGTGAAAAATGTTACGATTCCCATAGAAAAGACTTAAACGCGCTCTCATTCTAACAAACTAAACTAAAACTATGAACTCTTTGCGCTTGTTGTCGTCAAATACATAATTACAAAAATAATTAACAACAAGTTAAACTACAATTATATCTTAAACAGCAGGTATAAATCGATACCACACTGGGATAAGATTCCCTTCGGATATCGGAGAGAAAAGCGCCGTAGCAGCTAGGCTCGGAGAATATAATATTAGTTTATCAATAGTACCTGGGTGACCGAGCTTCGCTCGTTTTATCTGAAATTATAAAGTTTTCAAGTAACAGTAGATTACCACAGAAATTGACGAGATGGCGTTGTATTAAATTTTTTGTATAGATTACTATAAAAAACATTCTTTTGTAAAAATATGTGTTCTCACAAGAAATACAATTAAATAGGTAAATTTATATAGCAAAACCCTATCTAAACACAAAATTTCATCTAAATCGTTGGAACCGTTTCTGAGATACACGAAATATATACACAAGAATTGCTCGTTTAAAGGTATTAGATTAGATAGTGGAACTGCTTTATCACGAACAGCACTACTGCTTTCTCTGTAACATATTTCAAACCACAAGCAGCTGCTGGACGATTATCCATCTCGCTTACGCGAAAAGCGAACGAACGAATACAAAATTGACATAAATCCACAGAATTTGCGTTTTTCTCATTTATGCTTAAACTAAAGAAAATAGATTCTCAAGTCAAACCTTTTATTTATGACGTCAGAACCCTGTGGCTCAGGTTCAAAGTAACTCAAAATAAAATAATCACGTCATCGTGAGGCACATAAAAGTTTTTGGATATCGGATAAGTAAATCGTTGTCGAAACTTAGCCACTTGGTTACTATATACTTGGTTCTGGTATCAGGTTAGAATAAGATTTGTGCAATTCCAGTTATACTAGATATTAAACTGAAAAGATATATATTAGAGCCATGGCTATAATTCTCCAAGTCTCAATTCTCAAACTCACAATGCCTAAACTCTATTATATCCCCATTTATTCTTAGAATTAATTCGGTTTGTTAGCTAATATCATTGCGACGGCCCAGTGCCATGAATATACATAGAAAAACTGTAACTATGCAGATAGTTTGTATGAGAAAACAATTTAATTTACTTACATTAATCATAATTAAATATTCTAAGTTATTTAAAGCTCATTTTAAAATTATAAAAGTATGAGCTAGTATATTATCTTTAAGCTCGTTCAAAAAGTATTTTAAACCAAAATAATTTATTCATAACAAAGCGTTGCGAATAAACTGCACAGTCTAACTCTGCGATTTCCATAGCACCGAGGTGTTTGAACTCGACGGGATACAAATAAAAGAGCAGTATCTCTCGTTTACGGGAATAGCAATTATGGGAAACCCGTCCGAGTACGCAATCACCGTCATTATAACTTATTCTTTATGAGGCAATTCGCGTGAATGGAGAAATATATTTTATACCCCGATATATCAACGGAAAAGCAATATTTTACTAAACCTTAATACTTAATATTGGAAGTAGATATTACAATAAAATGATCTCTAATCTAAATTTGAAGAAAGTACACAATCGCAATTTTCGAACTATAAATTGAAACTACAAATTAACATTAGTATTGTTAAATGTATGTTTGTAATGTATAGTGAAATTATGTTTTAAACGGATGGTCTACAAACAATATCATTCATATCATACGGTTGCATATTACTATATTGTATTGTATTGTATATTCTAGCTGTTCCCGCGACTTAGTTTGCGATTGCTATCTCTGCAGACTAATTTTTTTTGAAAAAATTTGACAAAAGATGTCGTGTTGTGTTGTTACTTTTTTTTTCAAAATTATTTTCAATGTGCACAATTGGATTTATTACAGTTTTATTATTAGTAGGTATAGATAGGCAGTGGTGTCAGCTCAAACCATGAGATATGAAAAATAAAATAAATACATATCTAAATTAGAAATTGCTTCTCTAAATACCTCATCAATACTTATGATTAAACTCAAGGCACTTAATACCTTCAAGGAAAATCATAAAGGTGATTCACCAGTAAGTACTTGGTAGAGAATAAAGATTCCTCGGATAATTGATAATCCGTGTCGATGACTTAATCAATAGCACGCTTAATCGTGTATATATATTTCCGATAGGCTAATTATTTATTCATCAGGAATCATGAAAATCATTAGGAAGTCAAATAACTTTGCCTATGTCGAGTTAGGCTAGTTGGCTATTACCAACAGCCAAAAAACATTAATTATTTATATTTTTACTAGCGACCCGCCCGGCTTCGCACGTTTAGTAAAGCATCAGTTTCGTATCAGAAACTACCCGTGCGAAGCCGGGGTGACTTGCGAGTGTATTATACATATAAATCTTCCTCTTGGATCACTCTATCTATTAAAAAAAACCGCATCAAAATCCTTTGCGTAGTTTTAAAGATTTAAGCATACATAGGGATATAGGGACAGAGAAAGCGACTTTGTTTTATACTATGTAGTGATAAACTAAATAAAATTGATTAGAAATAAAATTAGAAAATTATTAAGAATATCCATATGTCTCTCGTATCATGCCATATTTAGGCTATTGGCATTCTGGCGTTTTAGCACCAAAGGAATTGACTAAATAACATATCCACAGATTGACACACAGTCATTAAATTAATTAAAATAAGCAGGAATCACCCAGTAGCCCGGCTACCAAGTCGTCAATTTCGGAGTTCTATAAAAAAAAAGTTCTATATATTATTTAGGTTTCCAAAGGAAATAGGTTCTAATAAAATTACTGTTGTATCATGAAACACGGTATTATTCTACTTAGATTTACACTTTACAAACTTGAGGCCTGTTGTTCTTGGGTAGGTAGGTACATCTTGTAATTTGTCGTTGTGCAAACGGAACCTTGATGATAGTTTAGCAAGAGAAGGCTAATTGTTAGTAAAATCTCAGACAAACCAGCTTCAAGTAAACATACAATAATCATGACTTGAAAACTCCCGTGATTTGAAAACTTGTAGTGAGATAATGCCAAGAATCTTTTAGGCTTGTGCCATAATACTTTACCCCTGAGACGGGTAGGCAGAACTTCAAAGGCCCGCTAGTCACCTTGTAGGTGACATTTGTAGAAACGTGGATGTAGGTATAAAGTGGTATTCGCCGCCATTGTTTTCCCATGAATAACGCCTAGGACCACAGTAAAATATATCATTCCATAATCCGATTCTAGAATTTGTTTGTACCAATCACAATTATTAACGAGTCCGGTTGCAAATTATGTTTCATATCTTGGTCTAATTTGGTTTATACCTATTATATAGTTGAAACAGGCATAATCTTAACAAATACTGCTAGCAAAACTACTTGAAAACTGACTGTAATTTGAAACATATATGTAAGATGTAAGGTAAAAGAGCGTGGTGGCCCAGGGGCATAGACGCCGACTTTCAATCGGAAGGTTGCTGGTTCAAACCCACAGGTGCAACAATGAGTTTTTTCACTTGAAAAAATTTATGTGCGCAATACCACGTTCTCAAAACGGTGACGGAAAACATCGTGAGGAAACCGGCATGTCTTAGAACCAAAAATTCGACGACATGTGACATCTACCAATCCGGATTGGGCTCCCGTGGTAGATCAGAGCCCATTCACTCTCATTTATCGAGAGTGAGGTGTCCCTGCAGTGGGAACAATAGAGGCTGGTACGAATGTAAGGTGCCTAAGGAGCTGTGGGGCGTTATATGCGCACAAATTTGTTTACTCTTGTGTGTAAATTTTGCCTTGTCCAAATGTTATTAGAGTCTGATTGCCTAAAAATTAAGATTGAGTTTTGAGTTATACACGAATTCACTATTCGTGTATAACTCAAAACTCAATCTTAAAAATCACGAGCGCCTTCCTAGAACTCAAACACACAAACAAATACCGGAATCTATTTTAATGTGTTATTGTTTTAGATTGCATTCAACCTGGCCTTAATCAGGATTCTGTACACATACTTCCTTTAGGCTACAGAAGACGAGCGATCTTTTATGCTAAGCTAGGTCAATTGGTAGGAACAATGGTTGTATGCAGAATTAATACCCCTTATTAATAATGGATAGATTTATTTTTATAGATTCAATCTTATTTGAAATGCGAAAGGACTTTAAATTGTTAGTGCAATCTGTGTCTGAGACATGACTTATCCAAATTAGGATCATAATTAGGGTATTACTTCATTTAAATTTCAAGATAATTCCCAAATATTTAGGCATTTAACTATTTAATAAGGATTCCCATACAATACTGTACATACAATTTAAATTAGGCAAAGTGCTTAGATAATAGTGGTCCCGCAATTATAGGCCTTTACAACATAATCAAACATTCAATTGGAGAGCAATTTGCATATCGCCAAAAATATTCCTAAAAAAAAATAGGTTGAAAAAGAAAACATCTAAATAAACATGCGATGGGAATAAGATCTACAGATTGAGTAACTATTGCTGAATTTAAGGAACAAATTACAAAAAATTAAGTATAAACATTAATAGCACCCAAAAGTTGTTAACACTAGTTTGAAGCAAGCATAAAGGTACCAAAATTAGTAAACGGCTTGTGTGAGCACCAGACTGCCAACGTAAAATAACCTGCATTCGATCCGCCATCTAATGCAATCCCAAATACAATTATCCTTATTTACACGAATTAGCTACATGAATGTAAATGATATGTTACATAAACTTTATTTGACGCACAGAATAAATTAAGCATGCCGCGGTTCAAGACAATTCTGGTGACTGGCGGAGCCGGGTACATCGGAAGCCACTGCGTGGTGGACCTTATCGAGGCTGGCCATGAAGTGATAGCTATAGATAACTTCGCGAACGCAGTGGAGGATGAAGACGGGTCGCCAGCTCTCCAGCGCGCCGAGAAAATAACGGGCAAGAAGATAACCTTCTATAAAGCTGATTTGCTGGATAAAGCGAAAATCAATGATATATTTGACAAGGTATGTGTTAACCGCGCATCTATTTAAATAGGATTAGGGTATAGACAACTTTGTGAACGCAATGGATAATGAAGAGGGGCGAGAATTGTAGGCAAGAGAAAGAGTCAAAGTGAAGAAGTCAGTTTTTAATTTGATACCGGCAAAAAGTTATGATAATCAAGATTGTGAATGCATTGTAGTAAAGTATGTTTATTAGTCGATATTAAATTTAGGAGAGTACTGTGATTGAGATAGTAGTGAGTACTGATATTCCTTCTGAGAAAAGGAACGAATTTAAGAAGAATAACGCGAATTGTGTCGATGCACCTTTTTTTTTTTTTTCGTGGGGAAATGCACTCGCATACCGCCCTGCCACGGGGAGACAGAGCGGTTATGTGGGACTAGACCCACTAAAACCCCACGGTGTCCTCCTCTGCCGCTTAGTGGCGGGAACACGGGAACGTTACACACACATCCGCGAACCCGCCGCGGCCGTCCGTTTCCGGACCCATCTCTCCTGGCATCTTGTGCCTCTCCTCCGTTTGCGACACGCCAGGACACGTGGCGTGCCGCAACCACCTCGGGGACCAGGTCAACTTTGTGTCGATGCCCCTGATCTGATATTTATGTTGTATATATTCATGTTACAAACATTTGTGTCTCTGTTTATAATTATCGAGTACCTATTTTAAGCTGTGTCCACGTCTTATTTTCCCAGCATCAAGTGGACTGCGTGATTCACTTCGCTGCTCTGAAGGCGGTTGGAGAGTCCATGCAGCAACCTCTTCTCTATTACCAGAACAATCTCCTCGGCATGCTTAACTTATTAGAGGTAAGAATATCATGCAAAGTTATAATCGTTCTTCTATAATACATAGAGGGCACGATATGGTTTGAACAATAGCCAAACTTTGTAATAAGAACGCGTGTTCTTGTAGATACATAGTGATTTAAAAAAGTGCCCTTAGTTTTTTCTTAAGATTTTTAACTTTTGATTGGACACTACAAAGACGTCAAAAAACTTTTTATTAAGTTTTCCTACGTTTATTAACATAGAACTGTAGTCACGAATTAAATTTCCCAAGAGATTCAACCTTAACATAGAATATCCTATGAATCACAGCATAGAGTTTAAATAGAATTGATTTGATTTGGAAGATAACATCATAAAAACAAAAACAATTTTATCATACCGAGATATTGTACTACATTTGAATCGAAATGGATTTACCTTCTGACATAGACTTTTCAATAAACAAATCTTATAACATCTTGAAAAAGTTTTGGACATAGGATTCAAAATTAAAATAACAAAAAGAAAATAAAATTAAAATTAATATGTACGATATGCTAAAAACTATAATAAATGAACATGGTCTGATCATTTTTTGTTTGCCCCAAAAGTAGTATTCAAAGACTGCCACAATAAAAAATACCTAAAAAATAAGTACCTAACAATGTTTAAGCCAGTACCTACTCTGCATCGTTCCAGATAATGCGATCCCACGACTGCTATCAAATGGTGTTCTCATCATCATGCACTGTATACGGCGAGCCAGAATATCTGCCCATCACAGAGACGCACAAAATTGGCAACATCACCAACGTGTATGGAAGAACAAAGTACTTCATCGAAGAAATGCTGAAAGACCTCAGTGCTGCAGATAAGGTATAAAAACTTTTATTACTATAAAAGTAAGCATACCTTATGACCTGAATAGGCATCTTTTCTTAATTTAGTTTTTGTGCTGTTGTGTTTCGGTTGAGACAAGTAAATGAAGCTTTCTTTGTAACAATCTAAATCAACTTTTGCGTCGATCAAACAATTCATCGAACCATATAAAAAGCAACGCAAAGTTGCTTGTAGTTATGTAAGTATTTAAAAAGCAGGAACCTAAAAATTAAAGACGGATTTGGAATTTTGCGTTTTAAAAGATTTAATGTGCACCGCGATAGAATAGAAATCAGTGTACATAGAAATCAGACGTCAGAAGCTAAGGAATTTTCACACCTTTGCCGTTAGTATGGTTCAGTAGAGCCTTATCAGTCACTGACCTTGGAGTCTAATGTCAATGCCACCTTACAAATCGACATGACTAATAGTCGAGGAAGTAACGGAACCAGTATATCCTTATCCTTATCTTTTTGCGAAAGGTTTATTATTTATGGAAGTTTGGAGGTCGTTTTGAGCGGTGGGTGACTCCAAATTTCAGAAAAAACGTAAGACCAAACGCTTAATAAATAATTATGCGCATTATTACCCTTATATTACCAGAAAACATGGTACTAACATGATACTTAATGACTAAGAACTAAAAACAAACACAATTTGGGCTTTCATAGCTAACGATCCCAAAAATCGTCCTAGAAAAAAATTTATAAGATTTTCTAATAAAATAAATATGAATAAATAAACAATTAGATGATGGAACCAGTTGGGTAACCTTTAATGAAAAGCTATTTGGGATTGTGACCCACTGGCTGTGAATGTCAAGGTTCAAAGTAGTAAGAGATAGTGAATGGACAGTTTATGCATAAAGTTGTAATTGTATAAGTATAAAAACATGATTTACATGACAGCTTATAATCGAGCCGTGTTTAGCGTAAGGAAATAAAATGATTCATCTCTAAAATTAAATATGTTTTTGAAGGCAGATAGTCTCCAAATAAGACTGACGTCTCGAATTATCCAAAATAGAAAGAATGATTTTAATATTTAATAATTATATATTTGTTTTTAGCCAAGCTTAAAAGAAAACATTAAGATCCAATCTATTCACGTACAAGAAACAAATAAATTAATATGAAATAAATGAAATATGCCTTTATGCATTTTCATAGCTTATTGAATAGGTACTGAAGAACACCATATCTTTTTCCAGAAATGGAACATCATTTCTTTACGATACTTCAACCCTGTTGGCGCGCATCCCTCAGGACTGATCGGAGAGGATCCTACAAAGGAGTTCGCAAACCTAATGCCATACATGGCACAAGTGGCACTCGGGAAGAAGCCAGTGCTCACTGTATTTGGTAGCGATTATAATACTCCTGATGGAACAGGTATACAATCAATATTTTACCAAAAACTGAATTGAGCATTTTTCCACTATCCCCTAAAAACTGCAAATATATGTGTATATATGTATATTTATACACATATTTGCAGTTTTTTTGCCCTTCCTAACCATTTATCATTTACATTAGTTTACACCCTCTTAATTACATAGTCTTCATCCCTCTTTATAAGATACCCAGTAATACCTACTACTTTTTTATTTTATCCATTTGTGTCACGTCGCCTCATAATTTGATTTTCCAAAATAGAACGCCAAACTAAATAACTTTGGAGCAACCCTGCCCTTCACTTATCAGTAAAGTTATGTTTTCCTTATGATACCATAAGGAAAACATAACTTGGCAGCAACTTGGGAAAAATACTTAAATTGACCCGGAGCATAAAGATGCAAAATCTTATGTACACTGCGGTTCTGGTTCGAGCCGGTAGCAGTAAAATCTAAATCCAAGAAGTCGAATCACGCGTGTGACAGCTAAAAAAGACGCTCGAAGAATCCAGAATCCAGACAGAAAAGACATGCATAATATGTACATACCGACTCGTAGTTAGGTTATAGGTTTGAGACACCTGTTTGAACGGTAATCTATTGACAGGCGTGCGAGATTACATTCACGTGATGGATTTGGCGAGCGGCCACGTTGCAGCGTTGAAGCTGCTCAGCAGTAACCATATCGGACTGAAGGTTTGTCAATTTTGAATTCGATGACAAAGGTTTTGCCTACCTACTGAAATTGATTAAAATAGTAAACCTATTTTTGAAAGTTCGGATTTTTTATAATTACTTTCGATAAAGGCTCCGTACCAGCCTCTAATGTTCCCACTGCAGGGACACCGGCCTACTCTCGATAATTGAGAGTGAAAGAGCTCTGATCTACCACGGGAGCCCAATCCGGATTGGTAGATGTCACATGTCGTCGAATTTTTGGTTCTTAGACATGCCGGTTTCCTCACGATGTTTTCCGTCACCATTTTGAGAACGTGGTATTGCGCACATAAATTTACAAGTGAAAAAACTCATTGGTGCACGTGTGGGTTTGAACCAGCGACCTTCAGATTGAAAGTCGGCGTCTGTGCCCCTTGGCCACCACGCTCTCAACAAAAATAAAGGCTCGATAAAGGCCACTTCAACATAATTACTTTGTTGTTTTGGTTCCCGCATGGGATAAATGGTTTACATAATCTGCACATTTCATCTAGACGCAGTTCGTCCGAAAAATATATGTCCTGTTAATTAATGTACGGCAGAAACCACTTAAGATCAGGTGGACCGTCAGCGCGTTCCATCATTTGTTTTAAAAAAACGGTGCAGTGTTCTATTTGCATACATATAATGCGCAAGTTTTTAAATGTTTCTCAGCATTCCGAAGGCTTCCAAATTATCGCGAAAGCGCTCTCTAAATCTTTAATTTTATTTTCAGGTATACAACCTAGGCACCGGCAGAGGCATATCAGTGAGAGAGCTAGTTAGTGTTTTTGAAAAGGTCACGAACACGAAGATTCCTCTCAAATATGTCGACCGGCGGCTAGGGGACATTACTGCCATGTGGGCAGATGCAACACTCGCTAATCAAGAGCTAGGATGGACGACAAGATACACCGTAGAAGAGATGTGTAAGTACATAACCTTATTGGAATAGAAAGATATGATAGCTTTTGAGATTATGAGCAATCTAACATTTCTATCACAAAATGTACCTTGTCTGTTACTAAGAAAGTACAAGAAAGTAAACAGACAAGGTACAAACATTTTGGAGTTCTTCAAGAAATGGGAATATTTCCAACGAGCGCGTTTTCGTCTGACACCGTGTGGGATCCAGTCCGCAGTTCTTTTAGACAAAAATTTGTTTGGCATACGGCAGACGTGACCAGCTCAGTCTCTCTTGTACATTACGAAATACTGCGAGACATCGATAGGATATAAGTGGCGGGACGAGCTGAAGGCCCCCTGATGTTAAATGGGCAACAGCAAAACTGTCGTTTGACACAGTGGAAAGTGTCACACTTGTTGCTGTTAATGGAACGATTAAAATTTTCAACAGCCTTATTCGATGACATTAGTGGGACAGTCGAATATTTTTTAAATTCGGAACCGTTCCATTAATATTATAAGTCTCATTATTTTAAGTCAATAATCAAAATAATGACCGATTGTTTTACTTTAGAACCTGTCGAGTGTGGTATCAAAATAAAAGGTGTTTTATACACCTTTATGTTTTTACCTTATATGTTTAGATGTAATTTGGATTTTTTCACGCAGTCAGTTGTTTGTTTCTCTCAATAATTTCTTGTATTATTTGCATATCATATCTTGTAATTTACAGGCACCGATTTCTGGAGATGGCAGACGATGAACCCCGACGGGTATCCCAAGAAGTCCGCAAAGACCAGCGCTATAGTCAACGGAAACGGCATCAGCTAACGTGCATTTATTATATATTCCCATAATCTGTATTAAATAAGTATATTTATACAAAGTTGTTTATCTTTTGTTGTACTTACTGAGTCGTGAAATAAATAACAAGACCGCTATTTAAGTGGCCGAATATTCCAAGAAAACAAAAGCAGACAATAAAAGCTTTGAATATAATAATTCATTACAATTTAACTATGAAACAAAAATATTATATTCGATTACAGTAGTATATTTCCTGATAAATATACGAAACTATCTCTATACCTGCAAAAAATTCTTTACTGATATCCTGGATTCCGACAATATCGATCTCATATGAATTCATGTTCTTTCTTCCAAGGCGCGGTATAGCAGTTTCGGCCAAACTATATCACTGTTTATCAGACTATCAGTGAATACAGAGCTAATTAGGAACTCAGAAAAACAATCAAATACGTCACCTATTTTTATTATCACAAGTAACTTGTTCATACAACGAAACGTGCTGCCACTTCAATGGTTCATACCCGACGCTTGTAGTATTCGGCAATAGGTATCTCGCAAATAACTCCAGGGTTTGAGGGTTTTCGACGTTTAGGTATGGCAATAGGAGATCTGGAAATAAACGGTTAAAAATCTTATTTACAAACCTTGTCTTGCTAATTGTGAATACAACGAAATATATATCAGCCAAATCGATCGAGCCATTTTCGAGTTTTAGCGAGAGTAACGAACAACAATTGATAATTAAATATATAGATACATATCAACTCAGAACAAGCATTTATGTCCGTCACACAAATGCTTGTCCTGAGTGGGAATCGAACCCACGAACTATATTTCGCTTATGTACTATTTGTGCAATAAGAACTTTCAATTGATTAAATACTTACCATGCAAAGGAGGCTTATGCGAGTGCAAAGCACTAGGCACTGACATTACGACTTGGGTTTCAGGAACTGTCACTTCTTCCCCAACTCTACCTAAAATCAGTCTCTCATACGGCTGTTTCCTGTTTCCGGTTGTAAATGAGCATATAGGTTCTAAATCTACAGCTACTTTGAGCCAGAACCAAGTGGTGAGGTAAGTGACGCCCCATTGAGGGAATATAATGTTTTTAACTGCGTCTATATTGCTCGGAGCGTTGGTACACCATACAGCTACGAGGCAACTGTCGGACAGGAGATCTTTTACTGGTATGGAGGCGATGTCTTCATTGTACATCATTGAGTAGCTGGAAAATAGTTTTCGGAGCTTAGGAGAGCTTATGGATATATTACTGCTATATCATTATATTATGGACTAGCAGCCCGTCCCGGCTTCGCACGGGGTAGTGACATAACTACAATAGTTGGACATATGCTACCGCGGAGTTTTTTGTAGACATTATGATGTTCTTTAATATTGTTGTACATTATTTTGTTCTATCGCTAATAGTTTCGGCAGCGCATTCGACGAAAGACATTTTAAGACTCATTTTCCTACACCTTTGGTTACATTGTTAAAATTTTACCAAGGATCCCTAATTTTTTTCAAAATGAAATGTAGTCTATGTCAAATTGGAAGAATGTAGCATTCTATTGGTGAAATAATTTTTTAATCGGCCCAGTACTTTTTGAGCCTATTCATTACAAACATACAAACATAGGTACAAATCTTTCCTCTTTATAATATTAGTGTAGATATATTATTATTTCTCATGGTACAATCGAGCGGTACTATGAACCAATAAATAATAATAATAATAATAATAAGCCCCTCATAGCCCAACCCTATGTCCGCGCTTGACCATCTTAGCCACATGAGGGGCGGACACCTGTAATGAAATGACAAAACAGGTGACTAACAGGGCAATGGCAAACCCATCATGATGGAGCCAAGAGTAAGTAAACGTATAGAGTCGCTTCCCGGGGGTGACCGCCGGGGCACGTCTGGAGCCGATGCTGGACGTCACAGCATGCAAGCCATCGGTGGCGAGGGTAATGGGCGGCCCTCTGCCGGGGAACCCGAACAAAGTGAGTCCAACAGAAGATACAATCTACGACCACTGACAAGAAGCCGGATCACATCTCAAGCCGGCGTTGGAGGCAGCAGTTGTAGTACTGCTAACGAAGTAAGACCTTTGGCCTCAATTGAGGAAAGAGGCCACAGCCGGTTGAATTGGGCAGAAAAAGACCAGGAAGCTCAATCCTTTTCATCCTCACCTAGATCTCTTTTTTCTTCTCTTCCTTCATCCCCACCTTCCTATTTAGACTTTAACTCGGAATCTTCTTCTCTCCCCTCTTCTCGAAAATCTTCATTTTCAGTGGCCATGGATGTTGCACAGGAGACAATAGTCGAAAACCCTGTTCCCACCAAGGCTAAACGTGTGCGAAAAAAATGGACTGATGAAATGAATACCTTCATTCTGCGCACATACTTAATCCTTACTAATCTTGAATCGGATACGAAAACATACCTAACGGAGTTGCACAGGCAATTTATTGCCAAATTTCCGGACATGCAAGTCAGCAGACAAAGAATAGGTGACCAACGAAGGGCTATCATTCGTAGTAACTTACTGACAGCATCTAGTGTGTCAAGAATACGGGATGAAGTAGAGTCTTATTTAGCAACACATCAACACCGTACTCAACCTCTTACTCAAACACAACCAACACAACGAATGCACTGGACAAACGATTTAAATGAAACAATTATTAGGACATACTTCAGGATTACACAACTTGAAACGAATAAAACCTCTTATAGGAAACCATTACATCAAAACTTTATAGCCACATATCCACATCTTGCTCACATAAGCGAGCAAAGAATTGCAGATCAACGAAGACTCATTCTGGCTAACAAATACATTAGTGATGATAGGCTGTGTATCATAAAACAGGAAATCGCAGAAGAATTAGGTACACTTACAATGGAACATGACCAAATAGAACAAGGTCATATAAATCTATCAGAGGTAACGCCAATAATTGTTTCCCAAGACACGAACAGTACGCCAACAGATACTGAACTGCCAGTGCTACATACACCTGCACCCGTGCATGACAGAAATGAAGAAATAGATCATATGTTTAATCAAGCTCTGCAATATTTTAGTAAAACGCGCGCAGAAGAAAGACCTTACATCCCAAAGCAAAGAGCAACGAAAAAACTCGGAGAGCTTGTAAACTATATCAATGACTTTATTTTACCCCATAATATTAATCAAGACACAGACTTTGAAACTTTACACATTACTATTTACTGTGCGGCATGGACAGCTGCCAAAGGTAATGGATCAAGGCTTAGAATACCACACGAGGAAGTAACAAACCAAAGGCAACGAGACTCCGTTCCAAAATGGCAAAAGCGCCTCGAACGTAAGGTAGAAGACTTGCGGAAAAAGATAGGTAGGTTAACACAATTTATTAATGGAAATCGAAGTAGGGCTCTAACTAAACAAGTGAAAACAATATTGGATCAATATAAAACACACACAACACACGAAGAGCCCAATATAGAACTTACTCACTACCTAGATACTCTAAAACAAAAGCTTACAGTTATCAGTAGCCGGTTGCGGCGATATAAAGCGTGTTCTTTTCGTAAAACTCAGAATAACCAATTCAAGAATAACGAGCGGAAGTTTTACCAAATGCTTGCGACAACATCAACTAACCGTGTCGTGACAACTCCTGCAATAACAAGCCAAAACAACATGAATTCATTAGACCCCTCAGAGTTACGACGTTTCTGGGCGGGGATTTGGGAAAATCCAATTAACTTTAATGATAGAGCTGAATGGATTGAACTAGAGGCTCAAAACTACTCAAATCTGGACCTCATGGAATACGAAAACATCCCAATCGCAGTCTTTCATCAAGTGCTAAAATCAACACACAACTGGAAAGCCCCAGGTTCAGACCACATTCACAGTTACTGGTATAAAAAACTCACAACAACACATCCGTATTTATACGGTCACATTAACAACTTTATTAAAAACCCTGAATCCCTCCCGAGATACATAACAGCTGGCGTAACTCACATGATTCCGAAGGACACACATGATACTACCAACCCAGAAAAATACAGACCTATTACCTGTTTGCAAACTATCTACAAGATCATAACTGCGTGTTTGTCTAGGTTGATTTACAATCACATAGATGTTAACAAAATATTAACGGAACAACAAAAAGGCTGCAGAAAATTTAGCCAGGGATGTAAGGAGCAACTAGTCATAGACTCAGTCGTTTTGAACCAAGTGCAACGAAATAAAGAAGACCTCTATACCGTCTACATAGATTATAAAAAAGCGTTTGACTCGGTCCCCCACACATGGCTCATAAAAATTTTAAAGGTTTATAAAATACATCCAGAAATAGTAGCTTTTCTAAATAATTCAATGGCAAAATGGACAACCCGCCTGCATGCACAGATTTCAAATATTTCAATAGAGACAGAGCCAATAAGGATCCGCAGAGGTATTTTTCAGGGAGATGCACTAAGCCCATTATGGTTCTGTTTAGCCTTGAACCCGCTTTCTAATCGCCTGAACTCAACCAAAGCAGGATACTTACTGGGTAATCTTCCCAACAGACATAATGAAAATTCTGAAAATATCATTAATCATCTCCTCTATATGGATGACATCAAAATGTATTCATCTGCTCAGGATGAGTTAGAACAGCTAATAAAAATAACGGAACAGTTTTCAAATGACATCGCAATGAACTTCGGTATTGAGAAATGCAAGATAAACTCAATTAAAGCTGGGCACACCTTCCAGCACACTTACGAATTAAGTACTGGTGAAACCATCGAACCTTTAAGAGAGAGTGAAACATACAAGTACCTAGGCTACCATCAGTCCAAACAGATTCACTCTAAACAAATTAAATCCACATTGACTCATAACTTCAAACACAGGTTAAACTCAATTCTAAAATCACAATTACATGCCAAAAACACAGTTAAAGCAATAAACTCATTTGCCATCCCAGTTCTTAGTTACTCGTTTGGTATTATTAACTGGACTAAGAATGACCTACAAAACCTGCAACGTCTCATTAATGTCACCATGACGAAACACAGGAAACATCATCCAAGAGCTTGTACGCAAAGGCAAATTTTACCACGAGCTGAAGGGGGAAGAGGTCTCATAGATATAAAAAACCTACATAATAGACAGATAACAACACTACGAGCATACTTCCATGCCAAAGCTGAAATATCCCCTTTACATAACTCAGTTGTTAAATTAGACCGGAAGCTCACGCCACTCAATCTAGAAGATTTCAGCGAGCAGAAAAATGAAAAGCTGACTGACAGACAAACCCTAACTTCAGAATGGGCCCGTAAGTCTCTCCACGGGAGGCACTACCATGACCTGAGCCAACCCACCGTCGACACACAGGCGTCGAACGAATGGCTCAGTCGAGGAGAACTCTTCCCTGAGACCGAAGGGTTCATGATAGCTATTCAGGACCAAGTCATCGAAACACGTAACTATCAAAAGCACATCATAAAAATTCGAAATTTACCAACTGACTTATGCCGACGATGTAATAGTGCTTCTGAGACTATCCAGCACATCACAGGGGCTTGTAAGGCAATTGCTCAAACGGACTATAAGTTTAGACACGATCAGGTTGCCAACATCATTCACCAAAGCTTAGCAATGAAATATAAACTTATAGACACATCTGCAAAACCTCCACCTTATTACAAATACATCCCCGAAACTGTACTGGAAAACACTAGTCATAAACTGTACTTTGATAGAGCTATCTTGACAGACAAAACAACTCACTATAACAGACCTGACATAACCCTTTTGGATAAATTTAGCAACACAGCACTTATTATGGACATCGCCATCCCCAACACCCACAACCTACAGAGTACCATTGCTGAGAAGCTAGCAAAATATGTAGACCTAAAGAATGAAATAACTCGCATGTGGCGTTTGCAAAAAGTTTCAATAGTCCCAATAGTTTTATCATCTACCGGCGTTATTCCAAAACAACTTTTTCAATCACTAGACCACTTAGAAATCCCAAAACATACCTACATCAATATCCAAAAAGCGGTTATATTAAATACGTGTAGAATAGTTCGAAAATTTCTACAAAGTGAATTTACTCCCGAAGCCTTAACACCAGACGGCTAACAGCTGAAATGCACTTGGCTTAGGCCCGTGCACTTCAGAATTCCCAGTTTAGCAAATAAACTGAGCAGAACAATTTCAAATAAAAATAATAATAATAATATATCTTTTATTCAGACACAAGATCCATGGACTTAAAAAATAATAATTAACTAATACAAACACAACACAGAAAATTAAGAAGATTAAGATTAAAGAATTTAAAAAAAAAAAACAAAAAATATATACATAATTGTCACTAACAGTGTACAATGTACCTGACGTCTTAGAGTGCAATTTGCACCCAGCGTTTATAGGTGTCTGTCAGCAAGATCCTTTCTGACAGACTCACTATAATGCAATTTTTACACCTGTCAACTCTGGACATAAATTTTGCAATACGATTTCTTTGAATGGCATGAAAGGAATCAACCCGCGCCCCAAAGAACATGCCGGAGGCGCTGCAAAAACGTTCCAATCCCATGAGCTGCCTAAAAATGTTGTTGTAGGCAACACGAATGCCATCCAGCGCTTTTTTTGTGTAATTTGTCCAAAGTTGACAAGTGTAAAACGACTGACAGAAGGATTTAAACAGGGTTATTTTTACCTCACGAGATGATTTGTAAAACTTCCTAATAATCATATTACCAACTATGTATAGCGCTCGTCGTTGTCGTTCAATGTCCTCGTCATCCTTTAAACTCGACGTCACGATATGGCCAAGGTACTTAAAACTTTCCACAATATTAATAGACTGTCCATTGAGGAGAACAGGAGGCACGTTATCGGGGCCCTTTCCGGATCTAAAAACCATAATTTCTGTTTTTTTAACGTTATAGCTCAGATTATGATCTTCCGCATACTTTTCGCATTTTTTAATTAAGCGTCTCAATCCCTTTATCGTGGGGCTGAGGAGCACCATATCATCGGCATAACTCAAATTATTAACATACCTGTCATCTAATCTGAGCCCTACCGGGGTGCTGCTCAGCTCCACGATTAAATCATTAACATATGTGTTAAATAAATCCGGAGAGGTCAACCCTCCCTGCCTCACCCCGCAAGACAGCCTATAGTCGTCAGATAGTTGATCGCCCCACCTGATGTTATTGGTTTGGTTGCGATACCAATATGTAAGCAAACCAATGACATCACGCGGAACATTCGTGCGATAAAGCTTTTCCCAAAGCAAGTCGTGATTGAGAGTGTCAAATGCCCGACTTAAATCTAAAAAGCACGCATATACGCTTGTCTTCCGGGTTTTATAATAATTAACTACCTGCTTTAGGGAAAAGATAGCCATATCGGTCGACACTTGACCTCTAAAACCGAACTGTCCATCATCAATAGACAACGAAGGCGTTATATTTTGATGCAGGACTCGCTCAAGTATCTTGGCCAATATCGTCGCAAGTGAGATCGGCCTATAGTTGGCCATGCTAGACACGTCACCGGTTTTATTTTTCGTTATTGGTACTACAAGTGTACGCATCATATCGTCTGGCATGTAACAGTGCCGTAGGCAAAGATTGAATAGCCTCGCAAGTATAGCACTGACATGTTGGCCCGCATAAAGTAAGTGCTCTATGCTGAGCCCGTCATGACCCGGGGACTTACCGCGCTTTACATTTTTAAGTATTTTTAGAACACCGTCAGGTGTTACCACAATTGGGTTAGTCACCGGGCCACCACACGCCGCCCTACAGTTGTTTTCGATTGGTACATTGTTCGAGAGAGGTTTTTCTACTTCAAAATGGTTTCTAAATAAATTCGCTATATTTTTCTTATCTTTAACACCCTCAATATTAATTGGCAGATTAATTTTACTATCTAACTTTTTTGTTTCCTTCCAAAACTGTACAAAATTTCCTGTGGAATGTTTTCGGGCCAGTATATCCATTTTTATCCTTTGCTGATTATTCTGTACGTACTTTACAGCAGCCTTAAATTTCTTCCGTGACGACGACATAGTATCATAGTATGATCCCGAACACGGTCTACCATACATTACCCACGTGTGAAAGTAGCTACGAGCTTCTATATGTAAGTTCCGTACATGAAAATTCCAGCCAATTAATCTATTTTTAAACTTTTTTACGTGAGCGCTACACACAGCTGATGATTGTAAAATTCGTATTATTTCATTATAAAAAATATCTATTTGCTTACGATGATCACAATTTTTACAACAAACTAGGTCAATACATTTAAAATTAATAAAATCTAAATTATTTAAAAGACTAGAAAACTTTTCAGTACATAAATTAGAGTATATGTCAATTTGCGACTGATCTCTCACTCCCCACACATACTTCTGAGTTTGAGATTCAATGCTCAAAACAGACTTTGTTCTTATTAAATTAGTATTACACTTTAAAATGATTGGGAAGTGGTCTGACCAATAAGAGTCATATTGTACATATATCTCACTCACTAGCGCAGCGGCCGCCGTAGTTGTGACGCAATGATCGAGCCATCTGCACGTACCGTGCGCATCACTCATAAAAGTGTAGGTATTCAAAGGGAGTCTATCCATATCCAAACACTGCAATGATTGTTCCTCACAATAGTTTACCAACTCTTTTCCAAAAAGAGTTCCGGGGTGCGCATTAAAGTCGCCCAATACAATAACACTTTCTATATCTGCATTTTCAATAATAGCACTTACTTGCGCAAGACATTCGGCATATTCGGGTAAATTATCCTCGCAGTTAATTGGCATATAGACACTAAAAACAAGAATGCTCTTATTACCTACTTCCAACTGAACGGCTGCTATTCTATCACTATCGCACTGTATAACTCGAGCGCACGTAAACAAACTGGACCTCCACATTAGCGCTATTCCCCCATAAGGACGTCCACGTAACACTCCGGAAGACGTATTAACAGACGACTTGGCGCAGCAGTTGAACTCCTTACTTATCTCACTTACAAAACCCAAGTCGTGTGATAAAAGCCACGTTTCTTGCAAAGCAATTACGTCAGTATATTTGCATAAATCTCTCACATGTTCTATGGATCTTTTTATGGATTTACAATTAAAAGATGCTAAAGTTATGTTTTTATTATCTGGTTGTACTATCATACTTGTTTCATAGAAGTCTCGGTACCGTTCTTCACAGAACGCGGTTGCCTATAGCGACGAAATACTAATCCTTCAGGCCAAAAATCATTTTGTAAAAATTTTGTTAATTTGGACACAACAACAGTAATTTTAAACGAATTAAAATTCGTTTCTTTGCTCTGTTTTAGAAGTTCGACATTCTGACATTCTTCTTTCATTTCTTTTATGTATTCTTTTATGTCACATTCCGTGATATGCTTTTTTGTACGTGATAAATATATATATCCAAAAGAGTCCGCCGCTTGTAATTTGCTATTATTTTGTAATGTGCCTCGTGTGTTTCTATATTTATAATTATATCTTTTTCTGGTAACTGTCATAAATCCATCATTATCCTTCTTTTTCCAATTGCTTGAATCATCTTGTAGCGTGACAGCAATATCTCTAAAGGTAGGCTTTTTCATAGGGTGTAAATCATTCGTTGTAGTCAGCTGTTTGTGCGATAATGACGTATGAGTCATCATAATAGGTGCTGATACCGATGCTTGAGACCGACGCGCGCCTCCAATGTTGGTATTTCGGTTAGATGCGCATGTGTGCGTGCACACAGGTGAAGATAATATAGGTTGCTTCTCGCTGCCACCTGTCCCGCTGCCCCGTACCTCACACCCCGAACTCCGAGGCGGCGACGCAGGCATCGCGGTGTGAACTGCAGGCCCGTCGCTGTACTCGCTACCCGCAATATCAGTTATCAATACCGTATTATTCGTATACGACTCGTTTCTAGTTTTCTTATCGACATGACAAGACTTAAGAAGCGAGGTCGAATCTTTAAGTTTGTCAGGTAGCTTATTATAGCTGTTATCTTGCAGCTCTGATATCATTTTCTTCACATTTGCGATTTCACATTTCACAGACTCAATATCCGAGGATAATACTGAATTGACTGTATCAATGGGCGTTTTGGCTTTAATGGAAGCCACGTCAGTTTTTAAAAGTGCCATTTCTTTCAAAAATGTAGTGATATCTATATGGTCAAAAGAAACAGATGGCAATTTATTTATGTTTCTTGCTACAAACGTCGGCAAACAATCCGGTTCATATTCTTTTATTAACTTTATGATCTCTTGCACGCTCTTTTGCTCGGCTCCTTCTTTCCTTCTAGTAATCCTTTTTGTAGGTGCCATCAATTTGAAGACTATGGATCTTGCGTTTTCTATTTCTTCCATGGAATAACTGCTGAGACATATTTGTATAATTCCAGATTCCGGCAAAGTATCGACTTTGTGACTAATAAATGTCAGTAATTCATTTATAACCACTTTGCACTGGTCACATCTTAAATTATGCACCAAATTGTCATTTCCGTAATTACTAGCAGCGCCCGAAGGCGGGGAGCGTATCATTGTTGCAAAAATACACGGACACGTGCAGCGCGCGCGGCTGCAACGGCTGACTGTGAAAATCCCTTTTTTTATAGTGCAAACAAGTGACCTTACCTTAATTTTAAGCAAACACAGAAGATTAGTGGACTCAGATTCCTACCTCAGTTTCTCATTAGCACTTTTCAGTCTCCTTATGAATTTGTTCCACCAGGGAGGGTCAGCTATTAAAAGATCAAATTTACTTCCACTTAATTTCCTACACTGCTCTTTAACACAGCCACAGTAGAATCTAGAAAATATAAACTGAATTAATTAATTTATTATTGTTGGGGATATATCCCTTCATTCGAAAATTCTACAATTTATATTGAATAATTGAGTATGTTTAATATTTGAATTGTGCCTATAATAAAGATATAGTAAAGAGATGAAAATTTTCTTGTTTGAATAATCCAACTCATTTAAAAACATACAAACTTCTAACATCCATTTCACTCCTTTATAGTTAAAAATTTTGAATTTTGCCTGTTATATAAGGTTTTTGATAAGGATAACTAATACTAAATTAAGCATTATTAACTTTATAGAATTTAGTTAATTTGTTAATAAGAAGCTTTTAGGGTCAAGAATTACCTTGATTGTGGAGGTATCAGAAAATATTCATCTTTGATTTTACACTTCAATGAGCTATTTGAATTATTACCACCATTGATTCCAGCATGATCAAATATGGTAGATTCAAACAGTCTACGAGCCACATCTCGGACTTCAGGTGTAGCATACACTGGATGTATATTATTTATTTCTTCTTTGAGTACAATGGGAATTTGTTCCATAAATTCTTTGTACATTTGTTTTACAACTATTGTCTGAAACAAATTAATTGTTACATAATTATTAACTTGTACCGCCAATAATCCAATCCTTGTCCAGTACTCTAAGAAGTACTCTAAGACAAAGCACATTAAACCACTGTGTTATGTCACTGCATATCTTACTCTCTTCACGGGCTGGTCCTACCAAGTAAGCAACAGAGCCAAAGAGAGTCAAGGAACAAAAGAGTTAACATAAAGTTACCTTGATTTTAATGACTCTTTAAAACAGTATACAGTTGACAGGTCTCACAGTAGCTCTGCCTGCTGTCCTATAAGTTGTGGGTTTGCTTACCGCCCAGGCAAAAATTGTTGTGAGAGATATTTTTTTTTTGTGTTTGGGGTTAATATATATGTTTTTACAAAAAAACAAGACACTATATATTATATCAGTAATCTGATTCCTATAGTACAAGCTATACTTAGTTTGGGGTTAGGCGGCGCTGAGTGATTCAATTCTTTAATAATCTATAAAATGTACCTTCGCATGAAACGCATCAGATTCATGGCTCCTCTTTCGGCTAGTATCATTATTGCTTACATTTATAATATCAAACAACACTTGAGAAAGTTTGAAAGAGGATGTATTGTTTTCATTTTCAGACACAGTATTGTATAATCCATTAATAAATTTTCTATGATCAATAAAACTAATATTATTTCTGTGAATGAGAACACTCATCCTGAATTTTAATTTATTAACTAAAACTGTCGTAGATTTCAGTCTGCTTTCTTGTAGCTATAAAACCCACGGTCTAAAACCAAACCAAAATAAACAAAACAAAAACAGTCAGCTAGCAGTAACAGTGTTGCCAGATGATAATTTTTTTTTTTTTTTTATGTTAATGAATGACGGAACGAGCTGAGGGCCCACCTGATGGTAAGTGGTGACCCTCGCCCATGACAACAATAATGCGTGCGACTCAGTATGAGATCCAAATCTTTACTGAGTCGCATTCATTCTGCTGCGTCCATCACTCGAGACGGAGATGATACGTCTCATGCGCATGTGATTTCACCGGCAGCCACACCCTTCCACCGGAACACAGTAATGCAACCACTACTGCTTGGCGGCAGATTCCAGATGTGGTGGCAGTACCTCTCCGGACGAACTTGGCACAAGTTCTACTGCTACTTTTGGTTACTCCTTTAGCACCACCCAGGGGGTACGTGTAGGGAATCAAAGGGTACACACACCTACGGACGCGAGCAACTGGACCCCCCAATAATTAAATGAACCCAACTAACGAGACCCAACAAATTACGAAAAGTGCAAAACAAATAAATTATTTTGTTTAAAGAAGAAAAAAAATCTTATCCACTAGATATTGTATGATTTATGTATTTGTTTTTTTTTTACGGTTTGTTTGGTAATAACCAAAATATTTAATCATATAAGATTATGACGTTACACAGAAGTTTACCGTCACATTGGAATTCACTGCCACATAATCCAAATATAAGTAAAGTGATTTTTTACCAAAGACATTGTAGTATATAACTCTCTGTTTTTGTGTGACACTGTTCTTCGCGCGTTTTTATTATACCAAAATAAATATTGCCAACGCTAGTTTCAATATTTGCCTTTAAACAGAATGGAAGAAAGAATGACTTTGCCAAATCATATAAAAAGCAATGCGTTCAAATACATTTTCCATTACATAAAAATTCTCCCATGATTTTTTTAAAAGGGACCTAAAAATGCATATACTAAAAGCAAAGAAAAAAAGTCACGCCAAAAAGTATTTTCACAGAATAGAAATATTAGCACGAAGATGAACCAAAAAATATGTGACTTATACGTATCGTACCCGTCTGGCAATTCATAAGCTTCAGTTCAGTTCTTCCCTAGCAATGGCTTTCGTTGTCGCCAGCTGATGCTTTTAGACATTGACGTTTTGGTAATTCTTTCGAGCTAGGGATGTTCCGTCACCACCAAAGTCCCCACAATAACATCGATTTCATGTCACCCTATATTATATAATTTTAGTTTTGTGTTTTTCTTGCAGCATTCTGTCGCGATATAAAAAATAATATAGATGAGAATGTGATATGTTTTGTTTGTTACGCTTTCACGTTTTAACTCCTCAACCGATCATCATGAAATATAACAGAAACGTTGTCATTGTCAAGTGAAGGGGTACAAAAAATTACAAAGGTACCTTTTATCCAAAAATTGATTGACAAAGTCTACAAAACATAAGCGAAGCCGCGGGAAAAAGTTTGTTGAAATTGTTTATTTGCACAACATCAGATTATAAAATGATTGGCAATATGTAATATGTTTAATTAATAATTATGCCGAATTATTAAAATAATAATACGCAATTGGTAGTTATCTATTATTAAAAATAATCTGTCAATTTTTAATCTTGGTCTATCTAGTCGTACAAGGGAACTAATTTTTCTTTAAAAAATAATTCAATGTTGAGTTTGATGGGCTAAATTCAAATAATAAAAATAATTCCTTCGAATGCTAAGTGTATTGAAAGCTTAGTATTAAATGTAGGTATTAAATACATTTAGTATTAACCTTTAGCTGTAGATCGAGTCCTCATTCTGTTCGTATAAATTTGTATCGAATGAATCGATATCGACGCATCCCTAGTTCGAGTTAAGCTTGCTTCATTCTTGCTTGTATTTTGCATTTTATTTGTAAAGAAAATAAAGATAATGTTAACAGAACAGTCACGAAACGTTTAATAAAAACCACTCTATGTACCTCTGCTGTTTCAAAAAAATAAATTTATTGTTTTAAACTAAATGTTCTGATGATAGTTTTGATACAACATTTCTAGTTCTTTGTGAACTATGAGTGTTAAAAGCGGTAAGTAAGCATTATTTTGTAATTTGTCCAACATTTAGTAAACTTTGCACATTACCGTAACCAAAAAAGTGATATTGATGATTAAGTTCTATAGAGACTCATCTGAGGCATCTAGAACAGAACCTTGACTCAACTATTTGTACATGTACAATTATTTACTGAACCTAGGTCAGTAGTCCAGTAGATTTGTTTATACAAAGATATAATATATATTTAATTATTTTTTGTATAGAGTGTGAGAAGTAAAATTTTTTTGGAAATTGTTTTGTAGGCTACACCAAAGAGTAGTGCAGTTAGGTATCTGTTGTTTGTATTAAAAAATCTAATTCATACAAACAAGCTTGTTTTACCAACCGATTATATTCCAATTTTTTTAGAACAACCTAATCTTAATTGCTTGCTACCATCAACTCTCACCTACTTGCTTAGAAAGCATGGCAGTAGCCCTGGCCCCAGGTTTAATTCCTGGCCAGGACAAAGTTTATCATACTTGATGTTGTATCATTAAATGTTGTCTATAAAGGTTGTAAATGACCTATAATTTTTTGCAATTAGGTAAAGAGATTTAATAATTTAGATTTGTTTGTGTTTTCATCAGTTTCAATGTCTAGATTGTATGCAAACAACAAGCTAAGTATCATTAAAACACAACAGAATTAAATTACTCCTATATTAAAATCAAATGTGTTTTCAAAACATGTTAAAAGATTTATTTTGTATAGGTATATTCACGCAAAAAGAGCCCACTGGCCTCCTGGTTGTGGAATAGTCTCAACTAAAATATATGGTGGGATGCTACAGATTTACTCTATATATTTTAATATTTTTACCCTGTGACTAAAAGACGGGTGTTATAAGATTGTAGTGTGTATCTGTGTATACAAAGCTCCAGACTTGATGAACCGATTATGATGCTGTCTTTTCTGTTTGACCTGACAAAACCTGACATCATCAAGATGGTTCTTAGCTATAATTTATGTAGATCTGTATAGGTGTTTGAAGAACATCATCTCATTACCATTCACCAAACCGAGGGGTTTTACATTAAAATTAACTTGTGTTATAAACCATCTTTGGTATGATAACATAATCTTATTTCGGCATATAATAGTCAGTTCATAAGCAAAAAAAGTTAAATAAGCGATAATTGTTGTTCCATGTTTCTACTAGATATTGTTGTCTACGCAAATGTAAATACCCTAATAATATTTATAAGTGTAAGTCATCGGAGTATATTTTGTGTCAATTTATTATAACTTCTATGGGAACATTTTCAATGGATTAATTGGTGGTGGTTCTTTACTTATCGGTAAGGTAATATTAACAGTATTTTTAATGCCCAACTAAAAATAGGTATGTAATATATGTTTGAATAACTAATCTTACTGTATCACAGTTATAATATAAAGGTGAAAGTTTGCATGTATGTTCCTCCTTCATTTGGGACCAGGATAGCTTCTATGTTTTTTTTTTTCCATGGGGAAATGCACTCGCATACCGCCCTACCATGGGGAGGCAGAGCGGTTATGTGGGACTAGGCCCACAGAGGCCCATGGTATCCTCCTCTGCCGTTTAGTGGCGGGAAAACGGGAACATTTGCACATACTTCCGCGAACTGTCCTTTTCCGGACCCCTCTTGATTAGGCATTGAGTGCCACTCCACTTGCGACACGCCTGGACACATGGCGCGCACATGGCACATGGCACCTGCCGCAGAGGATCGAGAGAGCGGCGCTTCGCAATACCGACACTCCTCTTCCTCTGCTGCCCTTACCTTCAGCTGTGGTGCTGCCCATACAATACCACAGCCCACCTCAGTTGCGGTACCCCCCATAAGGCACCGCCACCACTTTAGTCGGCTTTTGCCACTTTTAGTCGGCTTGCAGGCAAAGCCTAAAGGAACACCACCTCCCGGGTTCTTCTTAGCTTCACCGTGGTTGACCAAACCACGATTTCTAAGCCCCCCGCTCCGACAAGGCGGGGATAATCGATAAGCTATATAATAGATCTAACTTAGGAAGATTTGACTCGTGCAGTACACTGACAACTAACGCAGGGTCACACTATTTATTTCGCGTCTAGATCTCATCCCTACGATTGGAATGAGATTTTGTTTAGATAGGGTTTTGCTGTTTAAGTTTATCTGTAATTGTATTTCCTTTAAAAATGCATTTTTTTACAAAAAAGTTTCGGTAACGAAACGGATCGAAGCTAAGGTCGCTTAGGTATTGTATTTATTATATGAAGAAGAATTATAATTAAAAACACATTCTCGATTCTCAAATAAAACATTATAACACATGTTGTGTTTTGTGTAATCATCATTTGAATATTACATAGCAATGGTTTAAGTAAAACTTTCGTAAATTTCTTGTAAACATTAAATCAATGAAATATCTAATAGTAGAGACGCAACCAATTTATTATCTAACAATCATTAATTTGGAAAAAACAATTAATTTAATTACCTATCTGTGAGAACAATTAAAGAAGATGGTGTTTGGCCTCGGTTTTACATTCAGTTTACATTTTATTTACACTCATATGATGAAGATGAAGAAACTTAACTTGTATAAGATAGTGATTGATAAAGTCAATATTATTTCAAATGATATACCTAGATATTATAATGATACTAGCTGCGCCTCGCGGCGGGAAAACTACACTCTTTCGGGATAAAAAGTAGCCTGTGTACCTTCATAACAAATAACCGACAAACTTTCGCTATATTAGTATGATGATATTCAACTGACCTCACAGCTCAGTTGGTAGTGGCACATGCAGGTAGATATACGTTCGATTCACACCCAGGACAAGCATTTGTGTGATGAACATAGATGTTAATTGCATCTCGGTGTTAATGTGTATTGTATCTAATATGTTTTATCAGTAATTTGGCTTTCAGCTTAGATTGTACTAGCTATGCTTAGTTTGGGGCCAGATGGTGCTGTGAAATGTCCACTTTTTTTATTTGAATATTTAGGCTATATTCTACCCCAACGGTCTAAACATAAAATAATATAATATAGTATTTATTTTAAAACAGTAAAGATAGTACAGTCATATAATTGCTCGGCCATGAAGGCAATGACATGTACGAAAAATCTCGCAAACTCATTATGGGCAAGGATCCTGGTACTAAATACATGACGCAGTTCATTGAGACCCATAAATGTTGTACAACGGTAGGATCGGGTGCGAATATTGATTAGGGGTGCGCGGCACCCTTGCCTACCGCACATGCGCGAGTGTGCGCGCGCTGCCATGTCCCGCCGAGCGCCGACAATGGCAGGGAGCCGCCTTCCTCCTGATTAATAAATGTTAAACTCAATAACCCACGAGTCCTGCCATTACCGCCGACATGCGAAGAATCTGCCCTAACAATAAGATGTAAGCAAACCGCGCGAATGTCCGCCGCCTATCCGTGAGCGGCGACCAAAATCGATAAAACCCGATGTGTGACTCGTTGCACTTCAACGCCACCAGTGAATTCCAATAGTGTATTTGCGTTTCAGTGTTATACAGAGACGAAAAATAATTAAGTTCCCGATGTTCAATCACAAGTTACCGACAGACTTTCCAATGCAAACCCTCC
This sequence comes from Aplocera efformata, assembly GCA_921293045.1. NCBI lineage: Eukaryota > Metazoa > Arthropoda > Insecta > Lepidoptera > Geometridae > Aplocera > Aplocera efformata. The sequence continues at coordinate 6,036,099 of OV121055.1, forward strand.
GTAAGAAAACCAGCCCTTGCAAATGTGAGTTGCAAACGTGTTAGCTCGTTACGCTTCCTCACTTTTATTACGGTAATGCGGTGTTAGATAGCGCTCAGTGTAAACCAACCACCCTAGCTTTGTTATATTTTGCGATTTATGTTGTAACATGCATGGATGGGCTGTGACATTCACCTACCTTACCCAACCTTACGGTCAACACAGATGGCCCAAATGGCTGAATTCAAAATTCTACCATCAGCCAATGTTATCATCTCGAATGTTAACAAGAGTATCTCTCATTTAAAACGAACGGCATGTGATGTGATGACCGTAAGGCCCTTCTAACTGATGTCAAGCACCGTCACTGCTAGAGCCTTTCATGATAGTGACATCAGGTGGTGTTTTGGACAGAGGGTGTGGGTCGTCCCTGAAGAACCGGCGCGGATACCTGGTTACTTGTTAATTGTTCGGGTGCAATATGCAGGTGTGTCATTTCCAACATCTATTGCGGCAGTTCGGTGAGTATCGCGAATACAAACCCCTTTCGTGCTTCTGTCTATCATTGCATGTCTCTTACGACGCATCGAATGATGGTACTTGGGCCAAGTAATTCCTATGCGCGATCACTCGGTGCCTCGATTCTTCTGTTCTGTATGTAATCTGGTATTAAATGGTTTTGTGTGATGGGAGATTTTAATAGGTTTGCCATTAAACTGAGGTTGATAGTTAACCACATGCAATTGCGGTTTTATGGCTATCCTTGTCAGTTCGCCTTAACTACTAGCTTTATTGCTATCTGCAAACTCTTACTTGGTTGCTGAATCCGCAATATGAGCGCCATTTCATTAGGGTATGCTCAAAGTTTATTGGTACTCAAGCGGTTTAGATTCGCTTGGTATACATTGGTTGTTATTATGATTCGTGTTTATTATCACCGTCGTAGAAGTCTCGAATAAATATCAATCTTATTCACGCAAAATAAATCTCGCTAGAGGAAGTTATAAACTTTCAGCTGATCCTACCAAAATATATGTTCAATGAAACCATATAGCAATATTAATCAAAGTCAGAGTCATAACATAAATCTATATTTCCATTGAATTATTAAAAAAAAATACTTGAATGTTTTAAATGAATTATTCATTTTAGAAAACAAACTGTTTTTTTATATGAATAATTACCTATCGTTTTTTTTACTAAGTTTGACTCTTGTTTAAACCCTATGCAAGCCACAGTAGGAAAGAACCAATGAACGCAACTTCTTAAATACAAATATTGTAAAGAACATCAAACTTCGACCAAATCATATATGTATTAAATTCATAGGCCAATAACAAAATATTCAGAATAATTTGACGTACTGTACTCTTGGGATGAGCTTAATAAAGAAATGATCCTATGAAATAAGGTCGACGTACAGTATAGTCACAACCTCCCATGAACGTTGGGTCGCGTAGTGCGATGTGCGATAGCCAAGGTGCAAGAAGAGACGGCTCTGATAGCAGAGGGTCAAGTAAGTTCGAAACACTGACCTTCAACGTACCTTGAACGTATTGAACTTCCGGATCTCGCTTGACTTGCAGCCTTATCGGCCCAACGTAGTGGGCGCTATACTCAGCCCTGGGTATCGCATCGTTCGAAACTTAATTGAACAATGCAGTCAGAGTATTGGCTTCAGTTAACGGCTACTTCAGATGATTGGCCACATAGCTAAGTTGGTAGCAGCTCTCAAAGACATGCATTTGTGTGAAATGTTTTTTCTGTGTCTGTGGGTTAATCTGTAGGTATCTACGATCAAAAGTTTCTTTTATAAGTAGTCTATCAGTTTTCTAGTTTCCATAGTACATACTAGTTATGCTTAGTAAGGGGCTAGGTGGCTATGTGAAAAGTACGTGAATATCAATAACCACAAAAAATATGGATATGGGTTGACGCTAAACGGTAAAGCACTCGTAAATCTGTATTTCAGATTAAAGCTATTGAAATTGTTTGCATAAGATGTATTTGTACTTTAGATACAGCGCTATAAGGTCAGAAATTATAGTGGGCTTTTACCGTAGCCCCTACCCATTCTCTAACCCGTTAATCTAAATTTAAAAAACCGGATATTCAATTAATCCCGCAATGATGCACCGTAAACAGGGATCCAAATAGGACATGTGCTCACTTTTATTTTGTCTCTGACACCGTCGCGATACTCTACACTAAAGATATGACTTTGAAAAAATTAGAATTCAGAAATCTGTTAGATAGAGGTACTTAATGTGTTCGTTTATTCTTTGTGCAGTTTATGTGCTTTGTTTATTTATTACGCTTTTTACGGCTACGTGTATTGTGTCTTATTGTGCAGCAATGTAACGTTTATCTAGAGTACTCCGTTACAGTACTGGGTGGCTCAAGATATAGGACCATGTAAGAACCAATCTAGAGGGCCCGTGTCATGTACGTTTTACTTATTTACCGTAATTAAATTTTACGTAATAGCAAATTTTGCTAGGTACTAAATGATAGAAAACATTTCCTAAATCGGATATTTTTGAAACTTGCTTGTAATTTATGAACTTATATAACTGAAAAAAAGCTAATATAAGACCAGCGAACTATAAATCTAAGAAATTAAATTATTTTGAAAAATGTTTTCGTAGAACGTACATGGTACATCGGGTAGCTGTTCTCTTATCTTGAGCTTCTGCTGACGTTTTATAATCAGAGAACCCTTTTCGTCCGATGATTGTGTTAGCGTTATAAAAAAGAAAACGTATATTGGCATTAGTTTTCGAAATGGCCACTAAGATTTTTATTTTGTATAATTCCAATTCTCAATTCAAATTCTCGGTTCGCAGATAAAAATGAGCCCGGCCGTTTTATGGGCGATGGTGTCTCATTTCGCGCCAAACTGATTGGTGTGTTAGAGGTCCCAGAAGCCCGCGGGGACAGGATGTGTCAGGAGGCCCTCGCCGATCTGAAGATGGCAATCCGCGCCGCGGGAGAACACAAGCAGAGGATACAGATCCACGTGGCAATCGACGGACTGCGCCTGCGCGATGACAAAACTGGAGTAAGTTTCATCAAGTAAACATACGAACCCCGTGAATATTTTTATTAAAATTTTAAGAGCTGCCATACCTATTTACAATCTCCTTGCTAACGCTTACGCTGGCAGTACGTATGAGTGAATACAAAATTGTAATACATATCGTGCAGTATATTAAAACATTTAAGCCGAAACGATTCGTTTAATATAATATATAAATCTAACATACTACCGATGGCAATAAATAAAAACATGTAAAATAGTAAAGATTTTGAAGCTACCACATGCCAACACATGATAATTTACATACGATATATCTTCACGGTCATGATTTAACGATTAAACACGACCTATTTCAAGTATGTTGTATTTTTGTCAAACAGATGTGAAAACGACATCGACCATGTTTTTTGCTTCATTGTTAACATCGCTCCAAATTAGTAGCAACGTGCTAATTATTCTTTACTGTATCCACATGTTAGAGTGGTGCAAATCAATTAAACAAGTCCACAATTACGTTTGCATGGTAGCTATGTGCAATTCTAATCCGCGACGATGAGTAAATTGAAAAATGTTTATTTGCGCTGTTCCCAAAATGGTGAAAAGAATCAATTATAAAAATGGCCAAGTGTGATTCCTAGCGTGATTCCTTCCTTTCCTAAAGTAGTCTCAAACTCGCAAAGATTCTACTTTCTAACATTACGTTAACATAAGCTGGACTAGATACCACTACAAATAAACGAATACAATAATACATATTTTAGGGGTCCATGTTGTCTCACGTTTGTAGGAGTACCCTCAGAGACCCTAGACGTGTCCCCGGGTGGTGTGAAAGGAGCAGGTTCGTCCGGAGAAGTACTGGCACCACTCCTGGGTATTCTGCCGCCAAGGAGTGGTGCACTCGCATTGCTGGGTCCCGATAGAACAGTGCGTCTGTTGGTGAAATTATATGCGCCTGAGAGAGACATTGCATCCTCGTAAATGACAGGCGCAACGAGATGCGACTTGGGTTTTCTCATTCGTTACCGGCGGACCTGAGCTGTTTTGCTGTTGTTTATGGACGGTGGTAATCACTTCACACCAGTTGAGCCCTTAACTAGTTCCGTCACAAGGCACATAAAAACTCCTTACACCTACTGTAGCGCGAAAGAGATAACAATTTTTGTCCGTGTATGTATTTTATGTGCTTCTCAAACTTCAGTCAGATTGTGGCTAAAGACTAATTGTGTACATACCTGAGGTAGTAATTTATTTTCTAGCATTTAATATTAGCATTGGTACCACAATTTTATTTCTAAATAATCTGGGTTTAAAGATAAATTATACAAGATATAAGTTTCACTCCAATTTTCGTGCACATTGTTTGTAAATTTCTGCTATTTACATTTTCATGTATAGAGAACATGATCAGCAGTGATGAAAATCATCATCGGTGTTACTGAGAACCATTTCGATGGTTATTTTACAGCTTAATATTATTAAACTTACACAATGCTATTGTATTACAATACAAGCGTATTTCTTTGTACACTGTGGTCGCCATATTTGTCTTAGTCTTTCCTAGGGTGACATAATCCATGGGCATTCAGCCAGTAGTAAAAAGCGATTCGTACCAGACATAAATTCTCGTGGCTTATCTTGATTCAACCAAATTTCGGTAACCTCTACAGATCCACAAGCGAAATTGTCTGCACTGCGGCTAAGTCTAAAGTTATATAGATCACACGAAAAACAACTCGTGAGGTGCAACGCAAACTGTTTTACTTCGTAGGTATGTAGTATCAGCCTCTAATATTTCCACTGATGGAATACGGACATACTCTCGACATGTGAGAATTTTTTGACCTGACATGTCCGGTCGAGAGAGCGAAGAACGTCTTCGCACTTTTTGCTCCTTCAAGATATTTCTTTCATAGTTTTGCACAAAAAAAACTTATTGGTGCGCTTTTCTATCCTGGGTTTGAAACAGCTATTTTCGAAATGCAACTCGGCGTTAACTCCCCTAGGCCATCATGTCATCGTTTTATGATACAAACATATTACCAGTGATTATGTGCTTTACTGCAACCTTGAGAAGAACACGCCTGACCTTTAGAAAGGTATGTTAAGATTTTATATTTACACTATTATGTGGACGCCATCATAAATACTTGACGCATCATATTGTACCATAAATAGCCACAGAACAAATAATATAATGAAATAATCGTTTTGTGACTGGTTTCAAATTCGAATAAACCGATTTCAATGATCCCCTAATTACGACATCACGGATTTTTTTTCTTGAAATGTGTCGCGAAGAAATCAAATAAAAACATTTAATGATCCAGATAGATTCACAAATGGTGAAGATATCGCGTAACAAACATTATAAAACACTAGATTAAAAAAACAGGGTATTTGGTTTTATTGCATAGGTAAATAGCTCCACGCCCTTATCCTCAAAGGAATAGGCAGAGCCTTAAAAGGAAGAAATTCCACCTAGTGGGTTACATTGTAGTGGGAATTTGACATGACAAGTGGTCAGCTTTTCGTTTGATTATTCTTACGCGATGCTTTGCCTGCTTAGACCATGTTGTCTAAGCAGGTAGGTATCACAGGAAGAAGCTAGGAAGTGAGACTGTCATGTCATAACTACGATTATGTATTGTTTATTGTTCTCATCCAATTTAGATTAAAACTCATAAATGAATTTGCTATTCTCTAATGATCCTCGTCTTCTGTATGGTGACCAATGTACGATAATTATATTCAATGAAACAGTTCCATTCAACATTACAGAATGATAACAATGCGCGTTTATAAGGGTTCCTTATTAAACAGGAAACCCAGACATATTTATTGTGTTTCAAAAGACAATGACTTCAAAGCTGTAGTCTGGAGTGACATTGCAGTATATGCAACCCACGCGCTATAAGAAGGTGAGCGTAAACTTCATACGATCGTTTAAGTTTAATTTCGTAATAAACCATCCTTTTCTACAAGACCCGCTACGTAGCGGGTCCTGTTTTATCGACTCTCACATAAAAGTCATACCTTAATTGGATTCTCTTTGTCGCAATTTTTTTTTGTGAATCAATTAGTAGATACTTAATTAGTTTTATGATCGCACATTAATACATACAATACATGACGGGTCAATAGCTTAGTTGATATTAACTTCAAAATGATCTGGTTTGATTTCTGGTCGGAGCAATCGTTTGTGCTACTTTGGTTCTTGGATGTTTGTGTTCTGCATGCCCTAGCGTGTAAGGCAACGTTTAAGTTAGTTTTAAAGTATTCTGCTTTTCCACACTCTACTCGTTCTGCCGCCTACTTACCGTGATAATTGGAGCATGACTTCTCAGGCAATGCGCAATTCATGAATCCATCCTCTTAATTTTGTTCAATACCATTATATGCGAAAATAAATGATTATTCTCCGTACTGTTACTAGAATATTCTCGACTCTCTAACGAGGGGGAATGGGCTTTTTATCTACGGGAGCCCAATCGGATTGTTAGATGTAACATTTTTGACTTTTTAGTTCTACGGCAAGCCAGTTTTTGAGAACGCGGTATGGTATGGAGCATATACCTTTTTCAAGCAAAAAAACTGATATGTGCACGTCTTAATTGAAATCGGATCCATTACGATTTCTTTTCATCTGAGTATGTTATTTATAATATATAATATATTTTTTTCCACTTCTCCATCTGACTGATAGTCCGTTGACCTCGTTAGTTCAGGGCAACGGGTTTTAAGAGAATGGAAGGCGCGTCCATTGTTTGCTAAGAAATATCATGCGATTCTATTTTAAATTGAAAGGATTCACTGGAGTGATCAAAAATATAGCGATTAGGAGAGTTTTTCTTGTTATGTTTACCACGGCAGGATTTTTAAAATTTCTCATTGTATGTTTATAAATTGCTTCGGAGAGCACGTTAAGATGATGGTCCTAGACTAGTCGGCAAGCCATGTCAGAGGCCTTGGGGCCACTTGAAGTAGAAGACTGACTGACCCGGCAGACGCTGTCCTGTCTCGAACAACATTTGAGCACGTATTAACAAAAATCCCGTAGATAAAAATTCTGATTTCCCCAATATTTCCAATTTTCCTTTAATTTTTTTCAATCAGTGCCTTATTCGAACAATTACGATTATTTTAAATCATAATAGCTAAATTGGTCAAGCGATTCTCAAGTAATGCGCTTACCAACTAACGGCATTTAATCTTAATCTTATTTGTCAGAGTCTGTCTGCCTGTCAGGAGTAATAAGAAAACGTGACCTTGAAGATACTGTATCGTCAAGGTCACGTTTTCTTATTACTAGATACGTTTAGCGCTTGTTCAAACTCTAATCCGACCCTTCTTCGTCTTTATTCTTTTCCACAATTGGTTACAACATATAAAGCACATAATCAATTAAGTAACTCACATAATCAATTAAGTAACAACGTTCTTTTTTTGTAAAAAAAAAGTTTTTTCATGAAATGCAATTATACCGGTAAACCTAAACAGCAAAACCCTATCTAAACACAACATTTCATCCAAATCGTTGAAGCCGTTTCCGAGATACGCGACATAAATAAATATAAATAATATATGCTCGTTAAAAGTATTTGGCTACTACTTAGCCAGTATAAGATGACCTTAGTTGCGTAAAAAGTGCAACAAAGACAATCTTTACCTAATACAATCTTAAACCTAATACATTTTCTTTTCCGCAACAGGATTCGCTGTACCACCACCCAGTGCACAAGATATCATTCATAGCGCAAGACATGACCGACTCCAGAGCGTTCGGCTACATATTCGGTTCTCCGGACACCGGCCACCGATTCTTCGGCATCAAGACTGATAAGGCTGCTAGTCAAGTGAGTCAACCGAACTGGGGGTCTAACCTAATCTGAGATATTCTTCAAACCGCCTTACGTGGTACAAACAAAGCATATGGGGAAGCGTATTATGTTAGACAGCTTAAACATAATACGCTTTCCCACTCATACTCCTGTGCTAGGATTTCCTGTGGCACAGGTGGCATGCACACACGCAAACACCGATACCAAACTGCATGCTCATCACTAAGTTTAACCTAGCCGGAGACCGAACCCGGGATGTCTCTTAGAAGGCTACTAACCTCCGGAGTCAACTAAATAGCCCATGGGATGCCCGCCTTCGCTACTATAACTTTAAGTTGGATTTGGCTGCTTAGCTAAGTAAGTCTTCTGCTAGATCTTCTTCAAAGGCTTTTAGGCTAAAACTAGACTAATTAAAATATAAGAGAACTTCAGAAATACGTGTCTACTAACACTGATTTAAAAAATTTGCAAGTTGAAAATTTACAAGTTGCATAATTCGACTGGTGGAAATAAAACTACAAAACTATAATACAATGCCAAAAATTTGTGGAACTCTCGTAGAGAATCCAACACAGATGTACATGACAGATGTACCTTTATAGCCAAGTTTTTCTCGCCATTTAAAATTAATTATCTGTACCTCTGCAACGAGAATGCCGTAACAGGAACGCTACAACTGAATAAAAGTAATTACAGAACACGACTTCAAAATATAGCAAACTATCCGTAACATTGTGTGCGACCCCTCGATTTACAACCCGCTCAAGTACCTCCCCTCCTATGTACTCGCAACGGGTGGTATTGACTGACTGGCCTGGAAGCTCTAAAAGTTGTCGCCACCCAGAATGTTTGAAGTATTCGTATCACTTAAACTCCGATTCCCATCGTTAGGACGGTGACATTTGGTCTTATTGGCTTGTTGAAATATACAACGCTACAATGAGTACTTTTTTCGTGAATTCAGAAAAATTGAATTCATGTCTTTCCTTTCACAAATGTCTTTTCTGAGTGGTAATCGAACCCACAACCTACAGCGCAGAAGGCAGAACCACATCAAACTGAGCTATGAGCCGTACATGTACTCTAAACGGAAGAGATAAATATCAAAAAGATACCGCACGATCGAAATTTTAAAACTTGGAGGATGATTCGTTTGTACGTGGCATCCTTCGAGCCTATTTCTCTCGTTGCTCTTTCTCGTCAGTCAATCTATCATCCATATCATACAATGACCAAAACTAAAACGTCTGACAAAGATGAACTACTGATGATGAGCGGTTTCACCCGCATAGTTCCCGTTCAATTCGGGTTAATTTATTTTTTTTGACAATTCTCTAATGTTGTATTACTTATTCTGCTATTCGGAACGGAGACAAATACAACAAATCAAATGAAAATCGGTCGAGCCGTTCTCGAGTTATATGTATTCAAAGAAACCCGACTTTGTTTTTTAAATTAAGATATTATAAAATATTTACTCGGACTTGCCTGATTGATTGATATGAATGTTATTTTTTTATTGTTGTTAATTGGGTGTACACGATTAATTAGCACTTCAATTACTAAAACAGATAAATAACAAGTCAATGAACAGTGTTGGCGCCTACGCGACAAGAGGGTGAAACTTGATCAGCGTATTGTTTTATGGATTACCAAGTAAAATATACAAACATACAAGCCAAGAAGTTTATTGCCCGTCTGGACGTCTGCGTTCGAAAGAGAGGGGAAATATATTTCAGTGACTAACCTCAGCGTTCAGCAGGCTTTTGCGTTTTTCTTTCACAACTACTAGGAATTAGCAATAGATAGTTTCTATCATCTAGGTTTGTTTTAAAATTAGTCAAACAATCACTCGCTTCTGGGGTTACAAAAAAAGAAGATCTCTTTTTGTATTATATCTTTAGTTTGATGGATTCGGGCGTTACTTTACACATGTTCCGTATATTTTAACTGCTACTTTTGGTTGCTATTTTAGCACCACCCAGGAGGTACGTGTAGGGAATCAAAAGGTATACACCTACGGACGCGAGCAACGACCAGTTAGCAGTTAACTAACTCGAAAAATAATGTTTCCATTTCAATTGTAGTTCGTGCCCTGCAAACCGGGTATCCCGGATCCCTGCAACATTACAGATACAAGGCGTTGCACGGAGCTAAGTTTTTAGGAAACTCATTTATTAGAAGTCTAGCGTTTTAAATATTGCCCATTATTTAGTACAATATATAAAACTTCTTTCTCTTTTTTAAGATCTTAGTTTGTTAAGAATATGTCATGAATTCGCCTGAATATATTTTCAGTGTCATACTAAATGTAAATTAATTTATACCTTGATAGAGGTGAAAACAGCTTGATATTTTACATTAATTGTTTATTTGAATATTTCCAGGTAGTGATATCAATGCGCGATCTGTTCCAAGTGGTATTCGAGCTGAAGAAGAAAGAGGTAGAGTTGGCAAAACTACAGCTCGAGGCGAAGAACGCCGCAGCCGCAGCCGCCTCCCTGTCGCGACATATCACGAACACGACCATCAACGACAAAGTCAAGGTTAACATTGAAATGCTAGACTTAAAGAGATTGAAATACTCCAATGCTTGACACGCCCGCATTTGCAGGCAATTGGACCGCACGGTTCAATGGAAGTCGTTCGCCAAAATACTAAATTATTTCTCCGCTCGTACAAAGTCACTGCGTCCGCGCGTACCAATAACTTTCTCTATACAAACTACTGAGAAGTGCTTGCAACCCATTCGGCATCACAAGCAGTCCACCACTTACGTGTGTGTGTTCGTATACAGACGTAAGCATGCGTATTAGTGTTGTTTGGATTTAGATTTCTAGGAGTGTCCGGGGTTTGCTATGGGAACTACTACTGATAGTTTTTTTTTTGTTGAACATATATGCATATAAACGCAAATACACAGAATAAACATCGATGTTCGTTCGAGGCGGAGTTACTGTGTACTTAGTTGTGAGGGCTGGTATTATTCGCTCGATCGTTCCTACTGTATCGTGAGCATCAGATTCTTGAGTAGTCATTTTTCATCAGCACAAATTACTGAATAAATTGTGACCTAATCTGGCTAACGAATTTGGCAGATGTGGGTGGCGAGCTAACATGAAGTCATAGGTCGAGATTATTTGGACAAACTACTTACCTACATCTGATTTTTAAGTTGAGGGGGCCTCATGCGGTTTATTTTTTTTTTTTTTTTGTATATTTATTTTTAGATTATCCCATCTTTATATTAATAATTAAAATAAGCAAAGTGGAATGATCTATACTGAACGGGCCTTCTCATTCCAATTAGGGTCAATTGGGTCAATTAGGGTCGCAAATCACCTCATTCTGTTTAATCACTTTCCTCAAATATTCTTAGGAAATATTTATTTTGTTATATTAGGCTTATTGAAATTTAAATATTTTTTGGTCTGGTGTGACTTTCTCATTCCGTCACTTAAATAACGTAAAATATCAATCAAAACTACAATCTGTACAATCCATTGATGTCTAAAGTCTGCCATAGTCTGGCTCACTAAGTCAAAGGTAGAATAAAAATCCAAATGGTCAGGATATGTTGGATCCGACATGTTGGCAAGTCTGTAACTAGCTTTAGGCATATAGTTTATGTTTCGACGGTTGTGTCGATTGACGCAAATATCCCGCTAATGAATTATCAACAAACAGACATTGTTTTAAGTGACACACTTCAAACAAGTCAGTTTGGAATCCGGGCGCAGTATGTGGTTGTTGTCGCGAATAATGATTTTCAAAGTGAAGAAAAGTGTTAGTAATTTATTAATTGTGGCTTCATATTATTTATTATATTCCCATCCCAATAGATATGCAGGGATATAAAGGTAGCTTTTACAGAATATTGGCCTGATATACAAGAAATATTCCCATAATTCCTTCATCATCATCATCAGCCTATTTCAGTCCACTGCTGGACATAAGCCTCTCCGAATAAGCGCCATTTAGCCCGGTCTTCGGCCTTTTGCATCTAGTTTCTGCCTGCAGTTCGGCCAGTTGTTTCATAATTCCTTAACTAAGGCAAAATTCAAAACGTATCCTGGAAATTTACTTACGAATTTCATATTTATGAAATTCGTAAGTATATTTTTTTTCCCACTTACTGACTCTTTTATTTCACTTAAATAGAATCTGGATGGAAGAGACAAACACACGAAAAAATAAAAAACGTATTCTCATGTTGTCTCCAGAGCATTATAATAGCAGCTGATAGCGCGTCAGCAGCTCCGAAGGCTACCGAAGCGAGCGCGGAAGGTGGTGTGGCTGAATTGGTTGACCTCGAGCAAGAGTTATGCTCGTTGCGGCGTGGCCTCACGCAAGTTGAGGGATTGACACCATCGTCGGACCCGTTTGGAGACTCTTTTATAGTGCCAACCTCACAGTCACAGGTAAATATAGATACTATAGAATGATCTAAACTTTAACAGTTGAGATGAAGGTGCAATAACCGAGGGTTGGCCTCGAGTAAGATTTATGGTAGTTGCGACGCGACCTCGCGCAACTTGAAGGACTGGCCTTCATAATATAAACTATAGACTTTAGAAATAGGTGTAAAAGGTAAATTGATACTTTTCTGGCTCAGATCTTGTAGATTCACTCATGGTAGATACAAAATAAACAAAGTCGTATTCATAAATACAATCCCAACATCAAATGTCAATGACTTTGACTTTGACCTTGAAACATTAACAGACGTTTAGTCCACTGTAAAAACTATGGGTATATCCAAGAGTTGATTAGGAGGTGAAATGTGTCACAGTTCGTTGCCTGTCGTTCGTTCGTTGACACTGGACTGGACTATACGTTGCTGACCGCAGATGACCTTGAAAACATTATGTGAGTTCTTATAGCCATGTCTTCGAATTTCAGAAAGTGCTCCTCCCCCCTCCCCCGTCCGGGACTTCCACCCGCGGCCGCAACACCCCCGCCGCCCCGCGGACAGTGTTCAGCCCCAACAAGCAACAAGCCACGATGCCGTTTGACTTGGCACCGCCTACATCAGAATTCGACACCCCGCCCGTTTCGCTCGTTGATAACATGAATGCACCTACCGAGCCGGCGGTAAGTGGGTTTTTTTTTTTCAGGAAATGTTTTATTGGCAGTGTTTCTGTGCAGTAATATTTAAGTTTACTTTGAAGTATCCATTTTTAACAATAAATTGCACGAAGCTTACTCGAACAACGCTACACATTATGGAACTTTGACTCGCTATGCCAGCGCTGCGTAACCGCGTGCTTTTTAGTCACGCGTTCAGTCAATGTCAGTATCGCAACGACCCTGTTAGACCCTGTCATGGCCATATATATGTATTAGTTTAAAATGCTGCATAGAGACACTACCAGTCATAAAATGATACCAGTCATATTGACAAATCTATAATATATTTTGATGTTGGTTGTATAAGTAATTTTATGTGAGCTGAAGCATATTATCGATCTATTTTTTTTCCTCGAACCCGTCGCGCACTAACTTTTTCACTGAAGGAAACTGTTATTCAAATTATTCGTAGGGAAACAAAGGCGGCGAGGGGATCACTACTTGTCACTACATTCCCACGATACAAGGTGAAATGTGGACTGTTGCAGATCTGCGTAACCTCGGGGGAATAGGCGCGAATCTGTGTATGCATGAATATATTTACTCAGTTTCGGATTACTGCGCCGTGGATTATAAACAGGGTGTAAAACAGATCTTTCACTCGGGTTGGTCGGTTTCGGTTAGAACAGACTTGAACTTAATAAATAAGACCAGCTAAATCATGAAAACTGACTGTAATTTGACATATCTGTGTGCGTGTAATGTGCCTAAGGAGCTCCTGTGACATGTTATATGCTCACGAATATGTTTACTTGTGTGTGTAAAATTTAACGTGTCCAAATTATACTTGATATTTAAAGGAATAAATGAGTTTAAGCTTGGTGTTAACATAACTTTAAAAAGCCTTTTTTGTCATCGATAGAGACAACGCAACCTAACTTATTAATAAGAACGCGTGATCTGTAATAGATACATACCTACTACAGGTACATTGTACTACATATTTATTTAGAAATTACGTTACCCATATATTTTTAACAATAAAAAGTAAATGAATGTTGTTTGACGCAAACGGGCAATATTTTTTACTAAGTGAATTAATACTGTCATTGTGGATACACGCGACCTATGATTTATTGCCTGTCAAACAACAACGTGACATCCAGCAACGAATCATGTTTGTATAATTGCTTAATATTAAATATTGATTGAGCGTTCAATCACCAAAAATATACAGTAACACAGAATATATAGTAGTATATACAGACGTCTAAAAGTGGGTTGACCGCATAACAATTGATAGTTACTAAAAAAAAAGTTTGCCCGAGCATTTAAGCTTTAAGTTCCTTGAAAACGCCAGCAGTATTTCCATTCAAAATATTGAGATTTTCAGCAACGTTCTGATCTATCTATATCGATAATATGCTTCCCAATTCAAGCTTATGTCTAAACTCTAGGTACCGACGGAGACGCAAGTAGCAGCGACACTTCGAAGGACGCTTTCTGTGTAAAATGCATGGCTTGATGATCGCACGACACTTCTCTTAAACCCCTAAGTCCTAACGCACACGGCCGATTTAAATCGGTGATCGATTTGTGGCTCGGCCAGAGCCGCTCATAGTCTGTGACCGATCTTACGCAGTCCTAACGCACATGTCCTACACCTGACGTTTCGATGAAACATGACATGTCTTCGACTATTTTCGGAATAACACTTTGCAATCGACAATTCTTTATCATAAAATTCGTTTAGAAATGTAATTCTTTAACAGTCATGTTTTTTTTAAAGATGATACTATCTATAAATGTTTTTTTGGGAAATTGCATGGGTATTCGACTTTTCTAGTAAATGGAGAAGAAAATATTGTTTGAAAAATAAATAATGTAATTTTGAGGGTAAAATAATTTAGATAGTCTTTCCGTAATTTTAAACAGCATTCCATACAACATTATTAAGTACTCATGGTACATATTTACCATATTATATAGCTAGATGGCGTGTTGAAAGCGTGGTTTAATTTAGAGATTTCGCCGCCACGCAAACGTATACACATTTTTGATGCAGAAACGAACACCAGGCTGGTTCATCGTTTAAAAGGATTTCAGTTGTAACCTGATTATAGATTATATTATAGAAAACATTCAATTACCAGTTGTAGATCAAAACTTGTCCAAGACTAATCGAGTGACATCATGGAAAGCAACCTCTTTAGTTGTAATGCTATAGTTTAAACTTTACAGATTTATTAGTCAATGTAGAAATTATGAAAAGTTGAACGTCCTTCGTAAGTATCTCTACCACTTGTTCGCTTCTCACTGTGTTTGTTTTGTTTCTTTCTTTTAAATCCTATGTAAATTACAAACAGGTGTACAGGGTGAAATAAGGCACGATCTGAGAGTACCTACTATTCTTGCTTCACCCTGTAGTTTATGTTAAAATACCACGTAACTTTGCATTGAAATCATAACTATATTTATACAAATAAATTACGAAGTATACGCCTATAATAATGAAGAAAATATCACTTCAATAACAATGTTATGGCGCGTGGATAATCATTCATCATCCACACCCTTCTATTTGAAGCAATTCGGGTAAAAGGGATCGATCGCATCTAATTAGGACGATACTAAGGCTCTGTTCATAGGCAAAGATACGTGGTGTATACTTTCTGTAAGTTACGTTCGCTTTTTCCTTTCTCTCTTGTGTCGTCTGCCCCCGCTGTAAGACTAATAAATGTACACGTGACACATATGTAGCTAGCATGCAAATAGCATCCTCAAAAACCCGCACAAAGGGCGAAACTCGCAAAACTATGCGCACCTGAAACTGCGACTGTCAATGTTTTGTTGCACGATTTTTGTTTTTTTTTTACATTTAAAAAGCTTTAGGATAATTTAACTCTATGTAATTCTAATAACCTAATAAATTAAAAAGTTTGTTAATGTTGAAAACGAAACTGAATCTAATGAGAAAAACCTTATCATTCATTTTAACAGTCTGTTGCTTCAAATTGTTTCGGGCACGAAACATTCTCATTTCCTAATACATTCGTGCACAAGTTATTCAAATGAAACGATATTAACCCATAGCTTGAGTCACTTCGTTTGATTTGCGTATCATCACATACAGTGGTCACGAAATCGCGCTTTTCGCCGCCATCGAGTTGAAGCAGCAGTCTGTCGGTCACGGGAGTACATATTTAGTCTTACGGTGTGGTTGCAGGTCTGCCAGACGAACGCGCCTACGACCCAATCCCTCGGTTACGACGTATTCACCGAACTAGACCCCCTCGGCACGGGCCGGAGTAAACCATACGTTGACAAAAAACTCTTCTTTCAGGAGCTCAAAAATCCACCAAAGAAAGTGCTCAAAGATCTCGTACCGACAACGCAGTCGCTTATATCCGAGATTGAAAGTAAAGATTACGGGCCGGCGACGACGATGACGTCACTGACTCGCCACTCGGGCGGGTCGGTCGCGATCGCCAAGCCGCAGCCAGGGGGCGTGTTCGGAGCTAGCTTTTTCTCCTCGGATCCGTTTGCAGAGACGGATCCGTTCGATAACACGGATCCGTTCCTAGATTCGTTCAAGGACGATCCGTTTACGAGTATGTCGGAGTTTCCGAAGATACGGGAGGATTCGAAGCGGGAATTGAAGAGTAGGGAGGATAAGGAACCGGTGGAGAATGGGAAGAATGTATTCAACGGCCCGCTGCAGGTGTCGCTGCCCCCAGAGCCAACGCCCAAGTCGCCACGAATGCAGAGACAGGTCCGAACTTGCTAAATTATGACCTGTCTCACCACTCTCTGTTTAGTTCCTAATAAAATCAAAGCGTCCGCAAATATGTGACATATTACCCATTGAGATCTGTATATTTATAAAGTTGTTTATATTATATCAACTCTGTATCAGCCTCTAATGTTCGCACTGCAGGGACACCGGGTTGCGTTAAAAGTTAATGGACTTTAATCTACTTCGGGAAACCCAATCCGGATTGGTAGATGACACAACATGTCTGCGAAGTTTTGGTTCTAGGCCGGTTTCCTCTGATATTTTCCTAAACCGTTTTAAGTTCGAGCTATACATATATTTTCGACTAATAAAGTTAATGCATACAAGAAAATTATAATAAACATTTTGGAAATCAATTTATAATTATGGTCATATGTATAGCGCAGATGCACTATTCAGAAAAAGAAATCATTTGTCTTCTTTTGGATTTGAAGCAGAGACCTTCGGATTTAAAATCGGCGACACCAGGGCTACCACGCTCCTCAACTTAAATTCAACTCATAGCTGTTTAAATCAACTTATAGATGTATAAATCAGCCGCGGGCCAGCAGAGCACGGACTCGGGAGGCGGGGCGCGGCCGCGGCGGAGCGGGGACATTTTATCCCCGCCGCCCCTGCCGCCCAAGAACGGTACCGCTTTGCGACCCCTTCGTGCAGGCCTGGACAATACAGACCCTGAGTCCGACCCTGCGCCGCCGCTGCCGAGACCTTCGAGAAAGAAGGAACCTGTGGTGAGCATTTATTTACCAAAAACACACGGCTTAAAAAAAAACAAGCTGTTCAAGCTGTTCATCCGGTTGGACCTATACGATCCGAATTAGTATTAGTGTCACAAATTAACGATGTTCTTAGACATGTTTTATTAAAATCGGTTTAGTTGTTTCCAGGTCATCAGCTCATTGCCATTATACCGTATTGGGGGTTTATACTTTTGCGTAAAGTGAACTTGTAGAATTATAAATAAGAGAAGATAAGATAGGTGAAGATATTATCACAAATTTTGTGATAACAAAGTTGAGTAGTAATTTGCGCTTTGGATTTAAAAGCAGCTCAAACTGTCACCACTGAACTAGATGCGGAACACAGTATACTGAGAGTTTCCGCATGGAGCTCCGTAAATTCTTACTGCGTTGCACGTCTACTTCTGTGGGAATATAAGAAGTTCCTGTTTATAACCCGACTTTAAAGAAAAACGTTTAAGTATAACGGCTGTTTGTATGTATGAGGTGTTGTGGTCAATTCCTTTGAGACTGCGTATCGCAAAACATGAAGATGGTATTTAGCTTATGTTATGTTTGGTGGAAATAATGGCATACAATTGACAAAGAAGATATCTTTTTAGTTATAATAAAAAATTAAACTCGGTGGGTGAGTCTCCATTGTTGGCCAGTGTCTTTTTGTGTGGAGAGAAAGAAGAGCTAACTTACCAAATGATATTGCAGGCGAACCGAACAATCAAGCCACATTTTTCATCCATAACCACAAACAGTAGTGAGGATGAATACCTGACTCCAGCGCCACCGCCTCTGCCCGCGGCGAGGCGATTCGACATCACTCTGAGCCAACTGCTCACTTGTAGTATTGAAGATCTGAGTCACAGGTAAAATTTATTAATATCCATTACTATAAACACTGAAAACAGATGTGAAGATATGTATCTGCCTTTGTTCTATCCGAGGCGACGAACTAGAATACTATTTTCACCAAATAGTACCTTATACATGCTACGTTCTTCGTGCATACATTGGTCTTCAGAACTTGTCAATTTAATAATCACTATTTGAATGATTTATAAATAATTGATCCTTTTTTCCTGAAATCGTTTTGTTGTTCTTTCAGGTTACAAGTACCGGCAGCTACGTTATCCAAAATGACTCTGCCGCAACTTACAGATTACCTCCGGTCGTACCTAGCTGCTGACAACGAACGAGCCGTGAGTATATTCATGGTCTTATCGCATATTATATAAAAAAATCACACATTAGTGTAGTCCTATAACAATACAATATACTAAATCTTTTAAGTTTACAATGCGGGGTTTTTATACCCGAGTAAAAAAAAACAGTTCCAACTAGCTCGAAAGATGACCTTGTTCTGTCCTCGGATGTCAAAAGAATATATGTTAAACCAAAGTGATATACCTACTGTCAAACTTATTGCTAAAATAGCAAAAAGTTTGACAGTTCTCACTTTGTCTTGTTGAGCCTTGTGTGCGGCAATTTATTGGTGTTGATATAGTTTCATATTTTACGGCCTCATCATGTTTAAATTATTTATGCCCACCTGATAATTTTTATCATATCATTAGTTTTGATTTGATTCAATGGAATAAATGTTTCCAACGCAAAATAATGTTTTATTTTGAAATATTGCTACAAAATTACACCATGAGGTGAAAAAAATGGCAGCGACAAGCACGTATAAAAAAAAAAACCAGAAATAATAACTCATAAGATGCATTAAAAGCCTTATTTAATGTCCGTTATTTCTTGTTCATCCGAGGTCATATCTAAAAGAAGGTCAAAAAGCAAAAAAACCGCTCTTAGTTAAAAAACTCGTTTAAGTGAGCTATAAAAATTTTATGTTCACAGCACATTCTTATTTCACAGCACATTCACATAGATATTTCAACACAAAGGGTAAGGAAATCAATATCGGCGATTTCCACAATACAACCCGCTTCATGCCTGCCTTCAACAGAAAAACTCGCGCCTTTATCTACCATATCAATATCATCCGAATTCAAACCAGAATTCGAAGACAACTTCACACCACCTCTAGAATCTAGCGACACGTTCGTGGCTAACTTCGAAGATTTCGAACAGAAAGCCAACGCCTCTTATGACAGATACGCCGCCTTCCGAGAGATTCAAGAACAAGAATTAAAAGCTATGTCAATTTTAGACCCTTTGGACGAACCGAAACAAGATTCAGACGGAAAAGAAGAACTGGCAGCTATAGATAATATGATGAGAAATAATATGAACTTGGAACTAGAAATGGATTCTAAAGAGACGTCAAAAAGTCCTCTGAAATCTCTAGACGAGCTTACGATAGATTCGTTCAATAGGTTCCGGAATTCCGTTAGTCCTAAGCCTTCGCAGATCGACGCAAAAATTGAAGATGTAAAATCTGTTATGAAGAATCTGCACGTTGATGTGAGTAGAAGGAGTGTTTCGCCCCGAGACAATGGACATGTCGAGGTGAAACAAGAGGATACTAATGATAGGTAAGCAACTAAACATAGTCTACAATATATTATCAAATATTGCAATTTAACGTTGTTTTACCTGGTGGTATGTGATGGTCGAATATATAGCACGCTTGGTCTAGACTAGATGCTTTAAGAGCGCGGCTGACACACATGTTATGATCCACACTCCGGGTACACTGAACAATACCTACTACATTAGGGATTCAAACTGTTGATAACTCATGACTTACCTTACGGATGCGAGAAACGTGGAACGTCAAAATTAAAAATAATAACTTGCAGTAACTATTTTGCTATCTCTCTTTTTAACTGACTTCAAATAAAGGCGATTCTCCTTTTTTTTGTTTGATACGTGATATCTTCGGTGATTGTTGACTTTTTTTAATGATTCTTGAGTGTGTATTTAAGTTGTTCCCTTAATATGTCATGGAAATGAAGGGTTTCCTAAGAACAAACAATAGGGCAAATAGTTTATAGTATTTTATTGGGTGTGTGAATATGACTCCGCCCCCTTTTGTCAAAATAAAACACATTTGTTCGCTTACAAAATTAAAAAAAAAAATTATTGAAAGTATGCTCCATCTGCAGCTACAACCTTCGCCCATCGTTCAGGTAGTTTTCGTATTCCTTGCTGGAAGAAGTCCTGGTCTTTTGAGCTTATCCAGTTGTCAATCCAAATTTTGATACTTTCACATGAAGTAAACTTTTCTCCAGTAAGGTCTGTCTGCATCGTCCGGAATAGGTGGTAATCCGAAGGAGCTATGTCTGGTGAATATGGCGGGTGGGGTAACACTTCCCAGTCCTGTCCCTCTAAATATCTTTTTACGACTTCTGCGGTATGCGGTTTGGCATTGTCATGCTGAAGAACTAATTTGTTATGTCTATTCACCCATTCTGGTCGTTTTTCTTCTATGGCTCGCTTCAAACGCATTAGTTGTCGTCGGTAAACTTCTCCATTAATAGTTTCAGAGGGTTTGAGCAACTCATAATATACAATACCTTTCTGATCCCACCAAATACAGAGCATGACCTTGGCACAGTGAATATTTATTTTTGGCTGTGATGGGCCTGGTTCGCCTGGTTTCACCCAAGCTTTTTTGCGTTTAGGATTTTCGTAGTGTATCCATTTTTCGTCTCCTGTGACTATCCGATGCAAAAATCCTTTTCTTTGCTGTCTTTGAAGCAGCATTTCACAAATGGTTTTCCGACGTTCCATGTCTCTTTCTTTTAAATCATGTGGAACCCAGTAACCGGCTTTTTGAATCATTCCCATCATTTGTAAACGCTTTGCAACAGTTGAACGATCAACATTTAATGCTGCAGCTAATTCTGATTGAGTTTGGCAAGAATCTTCCGCCAATAATGCTTCCAATTCAGCATCTTCAAATTTTTTTGGTGGTTTTCCATGTTCTTTATCCTCAGTACTAAAATCGTTATTTTGAAATCGTCGAAACCATTCCTTGCAAGTTGTATTAGACGGAGCATGCTCACCATAAATCTCCACAAGCAAACGATAAGTTTCCGCTGCAGTTTTCTTCGCAATAAAATAATGTAATAACACTTCCCGCAAATGACGTTTATTTGGAATAAAAACCGACATTTTCGAAAAGGTGAAAACAATTGTTGCTTACACTTCAACCAAATATCATAAAATGCGTTAGATAGCTGACATTCAGTACTATCGAATACAAGTATGGTCATTTATTAGTACACGTAAACAATACTAAAAACGACATCTGTTGAGAAAGGGCGGAGTCATATTCACACACCCAATAAATCAGTCATTTGTTTGCCTGAAGCTGTAGTAAAGTTGTCACGCTGTTTGGTGACAAAATTATATGTCCTAAATCACAAAGAACAACGATTCACAGGTATGCAGCACTACGCGAGATCACAATAACCGAACCCCCAGATGAATTCGAATCCTTACCCCCTGAAATGCCGAAAGAACGCAAGAAATCCGACGAAAAGTCGGACGGCTTTGACAACTCTGACTTTTTCGACTGCATAGACAATAGCTCGCTCTCTTTCACCCACGTGGAGGAAGCATTCAGGAAAAGCCCGTGTGTGAAAGACAGGGAAGATGAGAAGAAGGTCGAGGAGAAGAAGGAGATTCAAGTTGAGTTGACGCCAGTGACCGTGAGGGAATTACAACCGCCTCCCACGAGGCTTTCTACCGGGTCTATCAGCGACGTCGTTAGTGGATCCTCCCCTGAAACTAAACCTGGTGAGTCTACAAAGTTTTGGTGCTACAAAAAACTAGTAAATTGTATAAAATAATGAATAAATAGATAAATGTGGTTTATGGGGGTAACCCCATACTTGACTTGTTAGTCTTCCCGTTAATTCTGTGTGATTAAGATTTCAAATCAATAAAAAAAAAATCTTGTTAAATATATTTTTCTTGTAAATTGTTCACACTATTAATTATTAAGTAGTGCGGTGAAAGAAAACATGCTAATACATTAATTAGATTTTAATAAAATTTCATTGAAATCTGACAATTTTCAATTCATGAATGATAAAATTCGAAGGCATATTACATGTATCAATCAGACTTGCGCTATATTTTTTTAGGAATCTAGATTTTTACTAACCGCTCGTTAACAATTCAAGTAACGAATGACTAAACATCATAGCATACCATGGGTACAGCATTACCTATTGGTCCGAATTTTTGACAGATAATAATTATCAATATTCCCAGTCATCTGTTGTCATATACTTATATCATATCATATAGGTATACGTCACGTTATAGATTTAAGAAGTCTACTTAAATCATAGTTAAGCTTCCAGAACTTGGTTGTATGACAAAACAACAGTTCAAATATTCACAGAGAAAGTGGCTGTGGGCGGTGGAGTGGGCGCGGGCGGTCGCTGGGCGGTGTTGGGCGGGGCCGGCGGATCCGGTGCCTCTTCAGACTCGCGGGATTCTGAGCCGAGGCCGAGGGCGAGACGTACAAGAAACGCATCGCCGACGAGACGCCATCACGGTGAGAACATGTCACTATAATTACAGACTGACAGTTGGGGGCGGAGTGGGAGAACGTGCCTTTATTTAGACTATGAGCCGAAGGCGAGATCGAGGTAACAAGATTACGTTATGAAAATAAATGAAACTTTTCAGAGGGGCCGCAAAGGCTGGATTGGTAGCGTAAACATCTCGCTAAGTCGAAGTAATACCAATAAATAATAATTAATCAATGACACTCAAGGGTTCTCTTTGTATAACCTATAAATAATGCATTACTGCCGTGTTTTGAATTACTGCTATACAGTACAGCACGACAAGAGCTCCTAGCCTCGAACGCCTTAGGGACATTACGAAATGAGCATTTGTTGCAGCAACTTCAGACGGCCGAAGTTTAAGGGATGCATGGCATGATTTGCAAAATAATTCTATGCATATGTTTAGAAGTTTTCCTGCCGAGATAAATATTAATAAATAATCTCAACGTGTTTTTAAATTTACTATTTTTTATTATTTCCAGTGCAAACATCGTCGTCGTCACGAGACGTGTCACCATGGGATGACGATATACCACCGGTTACACGATTACCGCGACCGCCCTCACATCATCGAGATAGGGAATCACGGTATGAATGTCTCTATACTTCCGATACAAATTGCCAATTCATATAACATGAAACGTCTACTTTCAGTGGATTAGCCAAGCAACAATTTTTTTTATCTATAATTTCTACCTTTCTGGCAGATAACAATGATGCTGATCAATTATGGTAATCTGCTTATAGTCATCCGTTAAGTCAATATAAGAACTGGACGTTAGTTTTTTTCTGTGAGATCACATGTGTTCAACACTTTGAATGCGATGAGATCCGTGTGATATCACTCAGAAGCTTAAAACATATTTCCAGGCACAACTCATCTGGCTCAAGGGAATGCCTTGACTCGGGCAGCGGGCGAGAAAAGGACAAAATCCGTGACAAACGGGACATGCGGGACCGGGACTTGAGCCGGGACAGTCGAGACTCAGGGCGGGACAGGCGGGACTCGGGCAGCGGTCGAGACAGGCGAGACAGCAAAGAGCGGGACCACAGACAAATGTAAAATCCCATATTTATTCTGTGATAGGATAGGCGGAAGTATCTAACCATAGAAATCTAGCAACACGCTTCATTTACATGTAGATTTTAAGTAATCATAAATACGGGAACACAATGTCTTATAATTAAAACTGAATTCACTAGAAGATTAAATAAAGTAGGATAAAAACTTGACAAGTCGAATACAGGACTTTTGAGATGACTTAATGATTTTTATGTATTAAATAACTTCCAAAAACCCTGTTCGGGTCAGGAACCCACAACATAATAAATCCCTTAAAAACCGTCTAAATTCAATTCGAACTTGCACACTAAGTAAGCGCTCTGTAATTGTCACCAAGTGACAATTTTAGCCCGCTCAGGCTTTTGCTTTAAGAAGTACCTATTTTTTGGACTGGCCTCAGCTCTCGTTGGTTGGAATTCGATTCAGGATAAATATTTGTGTGACATAGCATTTTTTAAATAGCATTGTATATAGTTTCGGAACGAAATCTTCAAAAACATATCTTAATATTGTACATAATTTATTACTCATAGAGACCACAGGAGGGATCGAAGAAGTCGAGAGCGAGAGAGCGACTCGTGGGACAGAGAAAGGCCATACAGGGATAGAGATTACAGAGATTCGCGTAGCAGAGAGAGACCGAAGGACTACAGAGAGAAGGACAGGGATAGACATAGGAAACCGAGACACTCTTACGACGAGGAGGAAGAGTGAGTACTTTTTCTTAATGCTTCGTTATCTATTTCATATGGAATAATGATTTTGATTGTATATTGACTGTGATAATCTGAAAACAGTACTTAATGTGCATACAAGTACATACGTAAAGCCACGCCTTTTCACATATAATCTGATAGATAAGACAAAACTTTACCAACGATAATTGCCTATTTGACCAGCAGAGAAATCATCACTATAGATTTATTACCCATACCATACCACTGTAACCTATAAAAAAAATTATGACCTTTTATAAGAGATAACAGTGTTTCTGTGGTAACCAATCTCCAATAATCTATTAGTAAAATATAGGGTCTGGCTATTAATGTCGGGTGGTTGGAAAGAAACAGCCCAAGTTCGCAAATGTACTGCCGCTACAACTGGTAACTCCACGAAGCAGTCGTGCCCTCGCATTACTGTGTTCCGAAAGAAGGGTGTGTTTTTTTTTGACAAAAGTGTCGAGATGACCTTATGTTAGGTGGTTACCTACGCCCATAACAACAGCAATACGACTTAGGTCCTCCCCGATCGAAGTATAAGAAGACCCGTCTTGGGTGACGGGTGCAATGGAATGCAATGGGATACGACTTAAGTTGACTTTCGGTTGTTCCCTTCACACCGATCACATTAAAAAAATAACTTGTTTCAGTATACATTGTTTTTAGTTATAGTGACGGGTGTGGCTCGGGTAGGTCGTCGCCGCGCGACCGGTGGCCGGACCAGCGGTGGAGGCGAGACGGTAAGGTATCCTTGTCTCTTTCACTCTTTAGTTTATAATTAATATTATTAATTGAAAAAGCAAACCTTTTGTGCTAGAAAAAATTGATGGCAAAAAGAGATTGATATAACAAAAATTTTAAAAACAAAATTTGCAAATTTTCCCTTCCGTTCTTAGGGATACGCTTACCAATATCATTTTATTTTTATTTATTAACATTGTTTAATTTTCAGTCTGGGACGCTGAAGTCCCAATATGAATAATTACTTCCCTTAAAAATATCTTCTAAATTTGACTTTTTTATATTATTTTTATATTGTAACTATTTCAGAAAGAAATTATGGTTCCTTGGGTTGGCGCGAAACTAGGCGGAGAACTGAGATAAGACAAGAAGAGCCGAGTGACAGGAGGTGAGATAAACAATGAACCCTTGAACGACGAATAATAATTATAACCAAGATTAGTATTTAAAAATTAGACGGCTCCGTGGCAGTAGTAGTAGTTGGTAGTATTCCTGCCTTCGAAGCGATGGCTCGATTCCCGGCCGGGGCAAACTTTGTGTGTTGAACATGAAGTTTGTTCTCGGGTTGGCTTTTTGCAGAGGTATGAGTGTGTAAACGTTATTTAATTTTTTATATTTTTCATTTTAATAATTAAAAATATTTTATGGGAATTATAAAGTCCTATAAAATCACTTCAACAAAAGGAGAAGGCTATCAATTTGGCATTTTTAATTTGTCCGATCTAAATTTCAAGACATTTTTCGAAGCCAATGGGATTTCGAAGTTGGTTTATTCGATTTTTTAATCGATTAATTATGTTTTTATTAGCGTCCACGTCAATCTACCTCGCAATACGTCAAGCAAATTTTCCCGAATATGTGTAACTTATCCACATACATCATGATAGTTCATAATATAAGTGTGATATCCATGTTTGTGGGAAATCGGAGTAACTGTTTCCAGGGTCGTTATATCTAAATAATTGCTTGAAGGATTTTGATGGTTGTTTCAGTTACCTCTGAACTTCGGAGAATAATCCGCGTTTTTATAATGTTTGGTAAATTGATCATTTGAAGTCTCAGACACAGAAACTGACAGACCCCTAGTATAAATTTTTCATTTATGTCTATATCTGTTACGAACAAAACTAATAAGTGTTTAAGAAATATTATTGAATTATTGAGAATTCATTGTAAATAAATTTTCAATTTTCACTTTGCCGTTGATACAGGTATGGATCGACCCTCGGCTGGCCGGGACGTCGCTCCAATCCGCGGCGCGAGGAGCGCGAAGAGAGAGACGCAAGACGGCGGCCGCGGCGCGAGGAACCGAGACGGAGGGACTATCGGTTCTCCAACGACTTCTCGCCGCGAGAGCACGCGTCGCCCTTCGACAACGAATTCCCCGAGGTGCCAGTGTCCAGTGTCAAGAAACGTGCGCCATATGCCAACTTAGAGGGGACCAGGTAATTATTATATATATATGTTACTAGCAGCCCGTCCCGGCGTCACGGGGTAGTGACATAACTACAATAGTTGGACATATGCTACCGCGGAGTTTTTTGTAGACTTATGATGTTCTTCAATATTGTTGTACATTATTTTGTTCTATCGCTAATAGTTTCGGCAGCGCATTCGACGAAAGACATTTTAAGACTCATTTTTCTACACCTTCGGTTACATTGTTCAAATTTTAACAAGGATCCCTAATTTTTTTCAAAATGAAATGTAGCCTATGTCAAATTAGAAGAATGTAGCATTCTATTGGTGAAAGAATTTTTTAAATCGGCCCAGTACTTTTTGAGCCTATTCATTACAAACATATAAACATAGAAAAATAGGTACAAATCTTTCCTCTTTATAATATTAGTGTAGATGTTACTGAAGTTATAGGACCAGCTGACGGCCCACCTGATTTGAGCAACTAAAAGAAGCGGTAGAACACATGCCAAGTTCGTTCGGAGAAGTACTGCCTCCACAACAAATAATCTGCCGTCAAGCAGTACTGCATTCGCATTGCTGTGTTTCGGTGAAACAGGCACTACAATGGGACTTGGGTCTTAACATACTCTAGCAGGGGAAGGCCCAAGTCGTATTTTTGTTGTAATCGGGCGGCTGTAACTTGACATCGTTTTTGTCCTCTTTCCCTTCCATGGGAGAGTGAATAGGTTTCTCTTATGGTGTAACAGTCTTCATCTATCTTCTAACATTAAACATATACAGCATCATCACCTAAAATCCGGTGGGAATGGCAAAGATCAAACCTATTGGTTTAAAAAAAAATACTGCAATTCCATAATTTCAATACCTCTCCCTTCCAGATTCGCGTTCGACTCTGAAGACGTGACCGCCTCCCCGTTATCAGCGAGCAGCGCGCGCGCCCGTGATGGGGACTCCCCCGCGACCCGTTTTCGATTCGATTCCGACTCGATCTCACCACGATCCATGTTCGAAGACGACTTCACAGTATCAACGCCCAGGGGGCGAACCGCGTCCATCGCGGAGGAGGAAGAGGAGGTACCGCCTTTGCGGGCAAAGCCGCAGCAACAAAAGGATATAAAAAAATCTGAATCAATCAACATCTTCACCCGGGAATCTGATCCTTTCGAAGGTGACGCGTTTTTCGCTTGTACGGGGTCGGATCGCGCGGCGCGGAGGGAGAACTGGCCGGGGGATTTCCAGGGCTTCGATAACGCGTGAGACCTCAACACTAAATCAGGAGCACTGGGTAAATGTTCTCAATGTTGATGACGTCACGACCCGTACGCTGCACTCACCAGTCGAGCCAGCCAGCGGTCAATTTATTTTCCACTCAAATCTCGTCCGTGAAATTAAGACATGGAATACCACCCTAAGATTCCGGAAAACCGCTTCGATTGTTTGCATTATGCGAGACGTGACTTCATCTCGTGGGCGACATCATTCGTACCCGAATTGCTAACCTACCAATTGGGGCTGCATTTTGATTTCAATAGCCTCTGTGGGGTAAGCCACTTTCAGATCAACAACGTAATATTTGTACTATTCTATTTCTATTAATTTGAAATTGAACAGGGTACTGTTCCTGGAGGCCTGCTTCTGTTTTCAAAATTCAAAGTATAGAGCCAATTAAATTTACTGGTATTTAAATTAAAATCGAACCTGAGAATTCAATAGAAAGACTTTTATACTTTGATAGAGAAACATTAATTACATGTTATACTTACATTTTGAGGTTAAAGAACCGAAGTAAGTCTCCTTCGTCACATTGAAGTCTCGTGAGTTTAAACTCCATTTAGTTTAAACCTTGGTTAAGTATATCGAGTAATCTCAATGACCAAAGCAATAGCGAAATTTATTTCGTATTTCGTACGTTTATAAAGCATTTTTGTACATGTTATATGTTTTTATAACGTATTCCATTCCATAAAATAAGCGCAAGATGGAAAGTCAAACACTTAATTTATTGTAGAAATGTCGTTTATTTTAATATACCAGTTTTATACGGACAGAAACCGATAATATAATATATATGATTTGCAGTCTTTTAACAATCGAGTCTTGCCATTTTATACACAAGGATCTCGTAACGAATTAGTATTGATCAGCAAATTAATTTGATTGTAAGGTAAATATGGTAAAATATTCATTATAATAAGTATTATTCTTGGTGTAGCTCACATTCTAAACATATTATTCATAATCGTGGAAATGTCTGTTATATTTAAGTGAAATGAACGCCTTTATGTAATCATTAACGTTTTAACTCCAATGTTCAAGCAATAATAGCACTTTATACTCGAATAGTAATAATGTCCGATTCTGAATATAAAATAGGTAACTACGTTAAAATAAGTTGTATGCACACCTTAGGATTTTGATAAATATTATTACTTATCTCTTTTACTCCTATGAGTGCGGGCCACTTGAAAAAAGAGATCAGTTTAAGCTAATTTCTGAGGCTAGTATTTATAAATTCAATAGGCTTTGAGTGTGGGTTTCATCGTTCCTGAAAATTACTGGTGCATACTATCCCACACGAGTGGTAGACGCAACGCGTTACTTTGCGACTTGGGTCTTCTCAAACTTCGGTAGGAGAGAACATGAGTCGTAATGCTCTTATTTATGAATGGTGGTAACTACTTACACCAAGTGGACCCTGGGCTCGTTCCGTCACATTGCCTATATGAAATAAAATATTGAAAACTATATGAAATAAAATAATTATATTAATTTAACCATTATTCATTTTGCATACGATTTGGAATAAGCTTCAACACTCCGAAGTTGAATAATGATTACCTGGCAACCCTCGATTATCTAGGTTTTCAACTTCAGATTTTAACCCGTTGGCTCTCTATCTTGAAAAAATATGTCAAAATGTATCTATCGAATGCGTCTTGGTTTCGTCATTGAAGCAGTTTGGAAATTATGCTGTCAAAGTATGTTTCATTTACAAACACAAGCCTCGGATTAGCTTGCCCCTGTATCCAAAAGCCTGATCATACAAAGAGCTGTCAAGAAACAGATTGCTTTTAATGTGATCGGTGAAAATGAAATTGACAATTGGATTTGAAAATCGTTTTCGGATTATATTTGGGATGAGCCTTTTGGGAACAGGGAAGTTTTGGTTAAATATTAAGTAATATATCGCCGCTATTTATTATGTAATGTTAAACCTTAGGATTTATACCCATTGACCATGTCGCCCTAGTATTATAATGCCCACTTTCACCAAAAATCTTGTTACTGTAAGTGCCAATAAGGGTTCATGTAAGGAGCGAAATTAACAGAAAAATTTACAGACAATAATAGACAAACACTGACAAATAGAATGTTTGCTCCTCTTCATCTTTCTTCTCAATGTTCTTGTTCATATTTGTGGTGAATGAATTTGACAGCCTAGGACAAGTGCGGAAATAACTAGGGCATTGTCCTAGCCTATTCATAGAATTGCTCAGACAGAAAAAAAATGTCATTTTCATAATTTTTACAATCAGAATTTACGGAAAAATTTGTTTCATTACTGTCTATGGAACTAATCTGGGCAATATAAAATTTGTCCTATCAAAGGCGGGGAAAAAAAAAAAGTTTGTTGTACACTCGTATCAGTTTCTAGCGCCAAAATGGTGTCAATCAATTAAACATAAAATGACAGTGTGGGTATTAATGTAATTAATCTATAATTCAGCCTAAATTGGTACTTATACGGGGTTGTTGGTGAAAATGGCCATAAGACATATATGAATTTGAAAGATATCGTTCAAGTTCGTATGTGCCTTAAGAACCTGTGATATGTATAAGCAACGCTCCTTTTGTGTTAAGCTTTCGTAGTATATATAGTTTAATTGGAATAGAAAGTCGGTAAAGATGAAACAAGACGCCCCTAATTCTGTTTGCTTTTTGAACTGACTGCTAAATACTATTGTATTTCTATCTTATACATATGAATGTAAAGGAGATGCAATATGTTGAATAAGCTATAGATTTTGCAACACAGATAGGGATCGGCCATTAAGTAGAATCCAGTTCGTATCTACAAAAAAATGACTTTAATTTTATATTTGATTTATGTAAGAAACTTAATTATTTGTAAGTAATGTTGGTTGAATAGGTATTTCTTAATCTTGATTTCTAGTCCATTGACCTTACATATGTTTTGTGAAATAATTATGAAAAATGAATATTTTGGGCACAAAGCTTTTCTATTTTAATATCATTATTGTAATATAATTGACAGTATTTAAATAATGTACATATTTTGGTAACTTGCTTTTAGTCTATATGGCATTTTTATGTATAATTTCTTGATTTATTTTGGACAATTTATTGTGACTTATGATTTGTTTGTTTGTTTACCAAAACCTATGATAAACCAACATAGTTTTATTTTTATTAAGCTTTTATTTTGAGTTATATTGATCAAATAATATTATAATGAAATTAACTAATAATTTTGAGACATTCTGTCTCTTGTACACATTATACATTATTCATAGTCAATTGTATAATGTATTGTTAGTTTGTTTTCGGAATTACTGTGATATTGTATTTATTTTAAATAGTGATGCTATTCTAATTTGCTGTAAACCCCGTTACGGTTGTATCGACCAATTTGAAACATTATCAATTAAAAGAATGATGGTGCCAATTCTGTTAATCACACCAAACTAAACTGAACAACATGCATCTTATTCTGTTTCATGTGAGTGAAAGGGTCAGCAATAGTTTAGAGCTGTCAATTCTGAGCTGTTAAATCACAATTTAGTTTAGAGTTGATGCCAACAGAATCGACACGGTTGTCTTTCATAGAATTTTTTTTTTTAATTATTGGGCCATCGGAAGTAACATATTTGTTTACCGACCCCACTTAGTTGTAATATGGGCAGCGTGATGAGGAGAGAAGACCATGTTTGGCAAACAATTTTTTTAAACAGTTTAGATGACTTGCACCGTTTCCGAATGAATATTTATTCAGGTGTTATGCAGACGGATGCTTCCCTCAGACCTTTGCATAATAAATTGCAATGCAAGTATATTAGTATTTTTTGTATAAACTCACTTGTATGAACGTTTACTTTATTAGGATAACCAGAGACCAGAGTCTCTGGTTATCAGGAAAACTATATTTTTCTTTCCAGTTTAGCTTTTTGGCGACAAGAAAATCTGTCGTCCACTTAACCCATTCCAGTCATAACGAGCGATTTATTCAGATAACACGACTATAATGTCTATTAAATGATCAATAGGTACTACAGTTGAATGAACCTTGAGTTTGGTCTATTTCCGTACGTCACGCCACTTGACACATCAGAAACATGTAGATCATTATTTTAAAACAATCAAATTCTCTCTAGGTGAAAACAATTAATTATACTGAGTTTTCCGAGGGGTTGGTATCTGGGATCTTTTGCAATCCACGGCTAATTTTATAGACAGTATTTCCATTCCGCATCCGTGATTGTGTAGAAAGTAGCGCCACCGTTCTTATCAAGATATGTTTACAAGATAAATAGTACCTTTATGGTACTTTCTGATCCCTTGAATCTAATTTCATGTCTAATTTCACGTTCTGTTGCTGCCCTAAAGATTGACAAACCAACTTATTTCCGTATAAGTGAGTGGCCAGCTTGTCGGAGTTTTGAAACCACCCGAAAGCCTCCGACATTGCTTATCGACCGGTGAAGCCCACATATCAACGTGAAACTTGCACGGAAACACTCAATGCAAATGCCACTAAGCGCTCAACCTGGGTGCTTAACTTGATGATACAAGTTTAGGCACGATTGGCCACCACTTCCATATTTAACTAATAGGGGATATTGTTTTGATTTTGGATTTCAGCATCCAATTAACTTACGAGCTAGAGTGGGTCTTGCACTACACCGATTTTATTTTCATAACGTATTAACCTAGCTTATATAATACATAACTCCATAATCATTTTATAGCTACTGTAATCTAATGTTACCTAAATCCTAGTAAGTCATTTTTGTATTATTGTATTTTTTGTATATAGGTAATGTAGTTAGAAGAAATGAATTATGTGCAATTAAATTATCATTACCACCTCTATGATGCAATACCAAAGGTATTTTATGTTCTGTTGTGTAAAATACTCGCAATTAATAAATTAAAAAACGAAATGACGGGAAACGTAAACGTGGTTTTATTAAATGCCTTATTTCTCACATTTAAAGTTTTCCAGCAAGAATTAAACCAGAATAACGAGCCGATCGACCTTAATTTTCACTCAGACACAACTGAACCATTTTACTGTCAGATCGTTGCACAAACATACCACACCATAAATCTGTCTGGTAGATTTATATTCTGGTTCTAAACATTTCACTCGGCGCCATCTAATCTCAAAGTATAGCTTGTACTATGGGGACTAGATAACTGATACTCCGTGGCTTAGTTGGTAGTAGCCTTGCCTTCGAAGCGAGGGGTCCCGGGTTCGAATCCCGACCGGGGCACACTTTGTGTGGTCAGCATGAAGTTTATTCTCGCGTAATCCTAGTGCAGAGGTATGAGTGCGTTAACGGTGTTGCTGTCGTTGTTGTTGATAGAATACAATACCTTATTTTAATGTTATGTGTTTTTGTTTAATATACCCATATTAACACCCAGACAGAAAAAAAAATCTATTCTCGTCATACCATGTTTGTCCTGGGTGGGAATCGAACCTACGACCAACCAGTCAATGATACTTAACATTGCATGTGAATCGTTATTTATTTATAATGTATGTGTAAGTTTTGACAATAAAATATATTATTGTTAAAATATATATTGGGTTTCCTACCCAAAAGCTTACTGAGGCTCTCAGCAAGCTAAATTGCACTTTATTTCGGCGTCGCGAGTGTTTATTTACTTGAATACATTCAGGGAGTTCTGTACCTGCTACTATTACTTAAATGAACAAGTTGAGACATACATACACCAAAATGACACGGCCCTTATCCACATTTACATATTTTAGCGTAGCAAGTAGGTACGGCACACGTTTTGGTACTGAAAGTTTTTTTTAGAGTTTTTTTTAGTGACCTAGTGGTGTATTGGAGGCTATAATAAGAAACATATCGAATCATATTTGACAAAAGGAGTACCTACCTACAATCAAAGGTATTGGATGTAGAATAATAAAAACACGAAAACTGTATAACAAATAATTTATAAGAATATATGTGTAAAAGGGCTTAAGGAAGTATTCTCGGGCCAGCTTCAAATACCTTTTTAAGTAATTATTATTTAGTTTTACTTACTTTTAATTGCTATTAAAAGTAAAACTAAATCTCTGCCTGAGTTTGGGAATATAATAAAACACAACAAATTATTATTTACTGGTTGAATAAAAATAATTTTAAAGTTAGTTTACTGTAGGTACCTACATCCAGTTTATAATTTACATAATATTAGTATCAAAACCAAACAATTACATAACTTGCTGAAACGAAATTCATTGATGTTATAATAGTCATACATTTAAATTAGAAAGCTTAAAGTAAAAAACTTATTGGTACACGCGAAGATTTGAACTAGCGATCGATTGAAAGTCGGTGCCCCTGGGCCACACGCTTTATCAAGTAACAGTGAACAATTGAGAAAAATTTGTTCAGTGTTCAAAAATTTGTGATTTTAGAGCATATGCAATCTGCGATAGTCATAATTAAGATTCAAGAAATACTAAATAGAGCTTAACCAAGTGAACATTTCAATATTAGTTGATGGAACTTAGGACCTAAACACTCTATTTCTCTACGAAAAGGTATTGGAGCAATTTTTAATTTAAAAAACGACAATACAATTCTTCTAAAATCAAAATATGTTGACACTAAAGATGAGAGCTAGATACTAAAATGAATTACTAAGTTTCAAAGAATCCGCAATGTTTTTTATAGAACTGCGAACGTAACTATAATAAAATATACCACAAACCAATAATAAAAAAAAATGTATAAAATGTTCATCAGAGGGTTTCCCTTTTGCTATCGTTTGCGAAACAATTTTAAAGTTTATATCTTTAATTTATTTGGTTTTAATTTTAGTATAGTAGCGGACAATCATTGAATTGAACACTGATGTCTTGTGTAGATTATTTTGAAACATTATAGATTATTTGTTAGGCGTATGGCAAAGATGATTTTGGTGACAATCTAATAATTGTCAAAGTCAGTCGGATGTTATCAATACTAATCAAGTCAATGTCAGGGCATAACCGTCCGTCCGTGTATGTGAATCGATGATGATGATATCAACAGCTGTTTATAATTTTTAATTCAAATCTCATTCAATTGGTCTATATTTGAGGAAAACAGGTATTCTAAACAGGTCATGGTAGATTAGTATTGATAGTAGACATTTGAAAATGAAGCAGAGGTATGTATAATGGGCAGGAAGCGCGTAGGAAGTGAAAAAAAACTTGTTTACGTGTTACTGACAAAGGGAATTCCTCAGGACTCGCCTAATGCAGAACGGGGATGATTTTTCGTCTGTCACTATGGGAAACGCAAAGAATGAGGATGCAGATGAAAACAGTGAGATTCAACTACACAGAATGAAGCCCCAGGAACATTTTATTGAGGCACAAATCCAAGAAGGAGATACATTACAAGCCATTGCACTGAAATTCCATTGTTCTGTAAGTATTTTTTTTTTTCTATAATTATACACAAAGTTCTATTATTCTTCATTATTCAAACCTATTAAAATATAATTCATTAATGTATCTATTCATAGAATCATATCAAAATACAAAATGTAAAAGATTACTTTCTGATTGCTACAAAAACTAATTTACATATCAGTCTTATCATGTCATTAATGTTAGTTGAACCAAACATTATCTGGGAAGATGCTTATTCATCACTTCATGCTAAAACATATATATATAAAAATAGGATGCACACCTATCAAATCTGCTATTAAATTACTAAGTTTAATACTAGTTTTTTTTTTTCCAGATTTCAGAACTGAAACGAATCAATCATATTCACAAAGACAATGAAATATTTGCTAGGCGAACAGTCAAGGTGCCCATCACACCCTACTCCATACTGACTGAGATGATACCGACACACCCTAATGAGCCTGTACCTTCAACTTCAAGCCATATACCTCACGCAAGCCAAGAATTAATTCATAATAATAATTATAGTAGATCAGCAACAACTGAACAGAGAGAAGACTGTGCTGTAGATTGTAATGAAATAGTTTTGAATAGTACTCTTGCCCCTGCTGTGCTGCCTTACACGGACACTTCAGAATCCGTAGAACAAGCTTCAGAAGATACCCAACTTCTTCCTAATAAAGATAAGGAGTCAGTTGAGACTGTTGTAGTAAAACAACTGACATCACAGGGTGCTGATTTTGGATTGAAATGGTTTCACTTGCTGTGTTTTGTGCTTGTTCTTGGTGTTGTGGCACCCCTTATATATGTGATGTTCTTTTTAGACAAACATGAAGGTGATCATCCAGATCTGCCTCCCTTACATACCACTTGACAACTGCTTTTCATGTAATCTTGTCAAGAAGCTTTAATTCTGGTGGTATTTTGTGTAAATCAATTTTGTATTTGATGTATAAGGGGACTCCAATGTGATTTATTAAATAAATTGTATCATTCTGTATGTACTGAATGTTTTTGTAATTATTTTACCTTCCATTGTCAGTGCAGATGAATTGATGTTGACCCGCCTGCGGATTCGCTCGCGCAGTTTTCGTTTAATAAAGAATTTACAAATTACGCCCATATCAAATCCCGCTTCCATTCACCTTCTCATTAACAAATATAAATCTATTTATATATATATATCTATTCTATAGCATTAGTCCAAATTTCTAGTAGAATATATTCTGATTTCACATATATTGAGATTTTATATTAAAATCATCTTTCTATCAAAATAAAATACCGGTAGCTATTATAGCACGCTAGGAAAATTTAACTTTCTATAACTGAAAACAAGTGAATGATTTATAAAGTGGCTGATTTATAAACAGAATTCTATACTTTCATCCCTTACTCACCCTTACCTACCATTTTAAAAAAGAGTCGTCCAAGTATCTGACTTTGTAATTGTCAACAAAGAGCGAAGACAAAAGGTTACAGTTCGTTTCCCCGATGACATACTTTTTCCAGTTATTTTTATTTAACAACCAACCTATTGAATTGATTTTATGGACAATATGGGACTATGGGACCAATCTGAAAGCATATCCTTTCAAATAAAAAATAATTTTCCAAATAGGTTCGTAAATGGCTGAGTACTGAAGTAACAGAGAGAAAAAAAAAACGAATTGATAACTTCCGGAAGTCGAACGAACGGAAAGAAGTACCTAAAGAATTATATTTTGCAAAACTTTGCAAAGGCAACAATTTATATTTGTTTCAGTATCCAAATTGAAATATTAAGTCTTCATATTGCTATATAGTATTGAAGACTTAAGGAATAACAGTTTATATTTATAAGGAAAAACGTCTGTTTGGTATCTACATAAGCGGTTGTCATGCCTTATGATTCGTAATAATAAGTATGATTCGTAATATTTATAGTGCATAAATATTACGAATCATACATAGGATGATACGGGTAGCTACCTGATCATAGGGCACGTGTGTAGTTTATTTCAAAGTTAGAAAAAAATTATTATTCATTACATTACACTTAAGAGTATTGGGTTTTTTCGCCCATAAGAATAGGAATACAACCTGGGTCGTCCAACCCAAGTCGCATACATCCTGCTGCGTCCATTACACGAGACGGGGACGATACGTCTCATGCGCATGTGATTTCACCGGCACCCACACCCTTCCACCGGAACAAAATAATGTACTATTACTTGGCGGCAGATTCCAGGTGTGGTGGCAGTACCAAATTTCATATTGAGTCGCATTACTGTTGTCATGGCGGGGGTCGCCAGCTTACGAGCTGAGGGCCCACCGTCACATTTTCACAAAAATTGGTTACTGCCACACATAAACGGCACGACTCCGGTCCT
Source organism: Aplocera efformata (assembly GCA_921293045.1). NCBI lineage: Eukaryota > Metazoa > Arthropoda > Insecta > Lepidoptera > Geometridae > Aplocera > Aplocera efformata. Next base: position 6,074,033 of record OV121055.1, read on the forward strand.
CCCCTGGCGAAGACCTATGAGAGGACCCAAGTCGCATCGCGTTGTCCATTACTTCGAGACGGAGCTGTGACGATAATTACACCAGCACGTCTTTCTATCGGAACATATCAATACAAGTGTATCACTGCTTGGTGGCTGATAACACAACTGGCAATTACTGTACTTCTCCGGGCGAACTAAGTTCCACTGCTACTTAGGGTTGGTTCCATTGCACCACCTGCCGGTTGTCTTGGTTAGCAGGCCATTTCTTACATCCCTCTAAACACTAGATCCTATTTTTGAGAAGGCCTATCTCCCCATTCTGAGCAGATAGGCCATATACAGGTTAGGTTTCAGTCAAAACAGTACATCCACAAAATATAGTATTTATTTCATTACTTGACTTAAATATACATCGATGTTACAAATAGTCAGTAAATCATTAACACAATCTTAGATAATATCCTCCTAAGGAATTAAAATTACGAAATATGATAAATGCTTTTGATAATAACCTTTTTTCTCATAAAAAGATTTTCTATGAAGATAATATAGATAGTCGAATCCTGAATATTTATATAGGAAGGTACTTAATAATATTAGGTACAACTTGCAGCTAATTACGCGATTAGCGTGACACCGTTAACACACTTTATTAACATTCAATAAGTAAATTTCAATTATCGCGTTTGTATTTATTATTTATATTGTATTATTGAAAACATGAGCCTCATGAATATTTATACATATACAAATAGGGCGAAGGGAGTAAAGCTAAAGTTACACAGTAAAAGTATTCTGAGAAAACCACTATCAGTAGTTTCCGCGACCGAGATTCGGGTTGCTCTCGTGGACACTGCAAAAGAAAACATATTATAAGCATTAATAACTAAAAAAGTTTTAAACTAATATAACATACTCGTGAGATATGTAAACAACTGGTGCGAGTCGGACTCGTCAAAGATGGTTCCGTATCACGGGGTGTATAATTTATTCTTGTTTCTTGAGCTATTCGTTCTAATAACATAGTTTGTGAATATTTTATCCCATTACAGCTTAGACAGAAAAAAATAATAAACAGACACCAATATCACCCCTATCTCGAAGCAGCTTTTTATATAAAAAAGCAGGCATATCGCATAACAAACATACAATAAAAATACATATAGCTGAATTGCAGGATTCCTTCATTTTTGAACTCGCTTAAAGAGAGAAGACCGCCCTTAGAAGAGTTTGAAGGAAAGACAGACATAAATACATTAAGTATAGGCTAAGTAATAGGGTCCCCTTTGGACACGGAACCATAAAAAAAACAATAATATATTATAAGTATGAATAAAAACACAGAAATTGTTAGTTACAAGACAGGAGTGGAGTTATCTTCGTCCGATGAATGCGCCACGCTTTGTAGGGAGATTAGTGATTTTTTGTTATACTATCAAAACAACAAAATCACTAGTCTTCCATACAACGCGAGGTTCTGTCGACGCCCGGTGTTAGTCGATGATACCTAGAAATTATGTTACAGACCATTGTTATGATTAAATGTTAGTCACAAATAGGGATGCCCACTCTCACACAAATAACAATATATATAATACTATGAGTTTATCTTGTTTCGGAAGTCTCATGCAAAGACAATATTGACTTGAACATTCGTGTTTCGTAGAAACTATCGGACTAACGGAACAATGTTATTGTATTTGCTGCAAACTTTACAATCAAAATCACAACCTAACTTTCAGATCTTGCAAACACGGGCAGTGTTAAATACCGAAATACCGTGAACTTTAATTCTATTCATACTTCGGTTAGTTCGCAACCTAAGCATGACAAGTGACTGATTTATAATCAAACCTACTTCACCCCCTTATTTTTTGCCTTTATGGGTGAAGTTCTGCCCATGTCATTTTAAAGTTTCATGCCAGTCGTCCACAATTGACTAGGATTGACTGGGATGAAAAGAAAAGTTGCGTATGCATTTAGCTGTTAGCTTGGTTCGCAATGTGGTGATTAATACTCAGACCATTTTCGACCAACAAACAGTTGCGGTATAGAACAAACCTTGCGTGAGAATGGGCTTCAAGAAAAATGCATAAAAATGTTACATAAAAAATGGCATTTATGGATGAATGAAAGGAAGTGCACAAAGAAATCTCAACTACAATACATTTCTATATGTTCAAACAAGTACCCATTATTTGATGGAACTACATCCTCTACTAACAATTGTCGAATCTTTACCTGATCGTCACAACTTCATATTACATACTAGATTGGTTTGTTGCCAAATCGGGGAACTCTTCAAACATTCTATTGTCAAAATAATAATGTGTTAGTAATGGTTGGGAATTTTACAAAATGGTTCGTCAGATAATGTACGGTATGTTAGGGAGACATGTGACATGTGACTCGAATGCTTAAACCGCATCTTCACTTGGCGTAGTGTAATCGGGTAGGTATATCATGTTTTTTGCCAAAATACAGATGTGTGGAGAGCCACATTTGAATGATGTGCACAAATACCCAAATACCAAGCGCGTTTCCGTCCAGTAATCGATTTTGAGTCATGCATCTAAGGTTTCTGAATAAGCAAATATATTTAAATGCCATTTTTAATATTTCTGGATACACCAAAAAACCAAATTACTAATTACAGCGATATTGTTACACAAATACTAGAGTATTTGTGTAACAATATCGCTGTAGCCAAGCGATGTGCTGCTATTATTACTGTTAACACATAATGATAATTTTAGCAGTAGTACTGTATCTTAATGTCACATAAGGCTATCAAAACGGCTATTATAAATGCCGAAGGTGGCTTCCGGTTGTTCCCAGCCACACTTTAGTGACACATATAGTGATGTTGGTTCTAAGTAAAAACAAAGAAAACTAGGATAATATTTACTTTTTACAGACCGCATTGTGCAATATATTATGCAATTTAAATCAAATAAAAGTATTGTTTTCCATAAAATCGGCGATTTCTAGGAAGTAATGTATTGTATATGTTGAAAAGAAAATATTTTGTTATGACGTATACCTACTATACGAAATATTTTATAGACATGAATGTTTTATGAATATAATGGTTATAGAAGATTTTGTAGGGTGGGATTTGTTTGTAACAGAACAATAAAATGAATCTGTAGTGTAGTTTTGGTGATCTGTATGTACAATCGTGTTTTGTGAGATTAAAAAGCTATTTATTTATGAACATTAAAGTAGTGTGTTGTGGTAGAGATTAATGACGAAGTAATTGAAAGTAATCAGTGGTATAGTACCTTTGCTGTAACAAGTACTGCGCCATCTGGATGCGCTGCGGACTGCCCGTGATGGTGATGATGCGGTCGTTGGAGCCGGGCAACGGCTCTGCTATCTCTATGCCTGCGCCGCTCTCCTGGCGGATCTTACGGATGCGAGACCCGGCCTTGCCGATTATCGCGCCCGCCAACTGAAAAAAAAAGAACAAAAATTGGTTATCTGTAAAGTCGGTTTACGGACGATCATTTTACGTGATTACGTCATAAGAAAAGAATAGTCGGACGCATCGGCCGATGGAGTGAAAGAGAGATAGATGCGTCACAAGCCGAACGCTAGGCCGATCGTGCCTCTCTATCGCTTGCACGCTCGGCTCAGGCAGAACGTTGCAATGAGTCATGCGGCGTCAAAAAAACAATACATTTATTTATTACCATATTATACACATCCTTAGAGTTGCTGATGTTTTACATTGGATATACCTGTGGACCGCCAGTGTTGGGGGGACGGGCCGCCAGACGCTACTATAGCCGCTTTGGACTTTCGTTTACCTTAATTGGTATTCACATGATACTCACATCTTTCGGAATGGTAACTTGCGTTGAAGTTTCTTGTGGGCCGCCAGGGTTGCCGGGAGGGAAGCCCTGGGGTGCGGGCGGGCCGCCACGGCCGCCACCATAGCCTCCATAACCGCCACCGTAGGCGCCTCTGCCGGCGCCCCCGGGCGGGCCTGAAAAACCGCGCGCCATTGAGCTGCCGCCGGGTCCGCCGGGACCTGATCGAAAATAATTGATTATATTATTATAATATTTATTATAATTAATTATATGGCACACTGGGGTTTTATTATACTACATACGTGACAGGACCAGCTGAAGGCCCACCTGATGTTAAGTTAACCTTCGCCCATAACAACAGAATTACGACTATAACCGAAGTATAAGAAGACCCAAGTCGTTGCGCCCGTCACCCGAGACGGGCATAAGATGGATGATTATGGTCTCATGAGCCAGTGATTTCACTGGTGCCCACACCATTTCACCTGAACACAGCCATGCGAGTGCACTACTCCTTGGCGGCGGATTGCCAGGTGTGGAGGCAGTACTTCTTCGGACGAACTTGGCATAAGTTCTGCCGCTACTTTTTGTTGCTCCTTACAAAGGGTGCGGGAGGGACTCAAAGGGTACTCACCTAAGGACGCGAGCAACTGGACCTCCCATTATATGTACATTTAAATCATCATTCTAGCCAGATATCACACTCTTTGGTAAATCCTTTTTACTTTTCCAGTCCCATCTGTCGATCATCAATGTCATCCAGATTTTTTCGGTAACTTTGACGATGTCATCAATCCAAGGTAGAAGAAGACTAGAATTAGAAGAGACGTCCAATTGTGCAACCAGACAGTTTTTCAGCGCGATAGTTTAATTGCTTATAATCGACGAACACTAAAATAATCGGATAAAGATTTTGATTTTTAAGTTTAACATTTTTTTCTTTAATTTTGATCGGAAAGAAAATCTTTCGGTCGTACGGCCGGCCTCATCATAAGAGGTAGCGATTGCTTTTGTGTCTCAATAACGGCCATTTCAATGAACGGATTAAAACTTACTTCCAAGGTAAAATAAAGTATACCCTCAAATAGATAAAGGCAAATGAAAATAATCCACATAACCTCTACGGTGACACTAACGACGACAATATTAACAGATGGATTATCGACGTGTCAAAAACCACTAGTTTAATCAAATTCTAATTACAATTCCTTTTAAATCGACAACAAGTAAAATTCCTTTCAACTAATGGTTTACTGAAATGGAAATTCCGAATAATGAACGCCAGCTATTTTTCTATGCCGATTGGAGGCGAATGTTTTAAATGATTTACTTTTCATTAATAAGTTTCAACAGACTGCGTGAGACGTTCAATAGAATGGGACAAAAATTAAATGAGGTTGTACTTTACAAATGATTTCAGGATTAAAGTGTTTCAGGTTAATGTAGCTGGCCAAGCTTGGGCGGGTAGACGAACGGCGCCGGGCGGACCAGATATATCGTACCGTACACAGCCTCTGATGTCATATGTCTTCGAATTTTACGTTCTACAACATGCCGGTATCCTCACGATATTTTCCTTTACCGTTTCGAGAAAGTGGTATTGGTCACATCAATTTTTTAACTGAATACTCATTCTGCACGTTTGGGTTTTGACCAGCGACCTCCAGATTGAAATTCAGCGTCTGTGCCCCTGGGCCACCACGTTCTAGATAGACTAAATATGATGGTATTAATTACCTCCATGGGGCCCGTGCGGGTGCGGGCCGAGGTTCGGTGGGTAGTCGAACGCGGGCGGGCGGGGCGGCGGCGGGCGGCCCATGGGCCCGCGGGGCGCACGCGGCGGGACCGGGGGCCCCGCGAGGGGCGGCGCGGAGCGGGGCGGGGGGCCTCGCGCTCGCACCGGACCCCCCTGCCCGACGCCGTACCCCCCGTACTCCTCCGCGTAGAAGTCATCGTAATTGTGTGGGTCGTACGCTTGCACCGGACCTTTAATTGGCACCTGTTGATTGAGAAGTCTTTACAGTTTTGTACTCAAAGGGTTAGCGGCTCAAGTCTCGAGTTGTTTCCTTCACATCTGTTTGTCTCAACTTTTAAGTACTATCATTAAAACCGTAATAGACCGATGTAAAATTTTCCCAGAATATTCTTTTTTAAGATTGCGCTAAGATATAGAATTAAAGACAATTATTGTTACGGAACCCTCGTTGTGCGAGTCCGAATCCTACTTGGCCGGATTAATGACGTCACGGCACAAAGCGTCAAATCCTATTGGCGTCGCAATGTCTCATGGATGTCAAGGCCTTAAACAGTTGAGTTTCGAAGAACACTGCAAATACAGTTGGTTCTAGTGGTACATACCACCATTACCGTAAATTATACGTGTGAGAAATATTGGAGAATGAAACTCGGGCGACATCCGTCTCAGCAATCGAAACGCGCAAAATTAAATAATGATGAGTATTTATGTTACTTTTAATAATTTTAATTTATTATATAACTCTTGAAATTTCCAAGCCTCTATCCAGCTGTCAAATTCGTAATGCATATTATTGTGTTTTAATTGTGTGACAAGGCCACACTGTCGTAGTTTTTCAAGAATTATCAAATTGGCAAGACATAATGTACTGCCGCATATGTACTGACATATTTACTGTAAAGTATTCCTAAGAAAAATAAATGATGAATACGAACATAAATGTATTTGTTACCTGTCGGACCAACTCTAGGACTTCGCGAACGCCGGCGGCGACAGAATCCGCTTTGCCGACAAGCTGAACCACTCTCTCGGTGCTCTGCGGAGCGGGGTTCGAGAATATCTTCAGGCGGGCGCCGGTTTTCTGCAACACCGTGGAAAATATAAACCATCCGTCTTTCATGCTAGTTAATCCTAACAAATACATATATATAACAAAAAAAAAAAACTATCATGCCCCCTAAAGGCTTTGAAACCATCTGCGACTTGATAGCGCGCGGTATATATTGGGTGTGAACTTAATTAATCGACAAATTCAAAATCCCGGATATGCTGTTGCGTTGGATTAATCAAATTGTAAGTTTAAGGCAAGAATTTTAACTTGAATCCCGATATCTTAGACAATTATGAACCGATTTGAATAGTTCATCTTCAATTCGATACCTCCAAGTCTCATAGAAATTTAATGGAAACATTCCAGCCTTTAAGGGCCATTCCATTCCTATTAAAAATAGTCAATGTAAGTATTGAAGTCGGATTATTCGATTTTTAAATCACTCACTTGTTAGGAAGGTTAACCGAGACCGTAGCTACGTACAAGCAAGTTAACTAAGTTAGTGGTTTAGCTCGCGCTTTACGGATAAATACATGTGTTCTCAACCATTAAGATGAAAAATGTCATGTGAGTCTTTCCATTCCCGAAGTCTGATAATTATGACATTAATCTAACGACCCTAGATTTAAATCAGATTTCATTCAGAGTGCAAAACACGTCAGTCACGTCCGCTTGAGACGTAACATTCCTGTCTAGGGGTGACGGGGGCAACGGCGTACGGCACCTAAGTCGTATTACTGATATTAATAATAAGCTTTTATTCATAATAGTGTTACAAAAGCTTAAGTTATTCCACTTCCGCACGTGAGGGATGACCTGACGCTGTTTGAAGACCTCGATATTATGGGTTATGGGCGAAGATAACCACTTAAGACGAGGTGGGCATTAACCTTATTCAGAACCAAAGTCGAAAAAAAATAGAAACTAATTGTTTCTAAGAAAAAAAAACTTAATTTGAAATGTGGCTGCTCCATTTATCGCACAAACAGAGACCCTCAAAGAGCACTGAGTAACTTCTTAAGACATTGGTGCAACTATACAGTATAAGAGCTATCACATGCATCGCCATATATAGTACACCAGGATAATATTAGGAGTACAAATAAGTTTCCGCCGTTTTATTGTAGATGGCGCGGCACGGAGATTCGGTTAGCTTTCGCAGATGATAACCGGCTTAAAAAATAGTTTGGACATTCAAGAACAACATAACCTATTAATATCATTGATTTTATATTGGTAAAATATTATACAATAAAGGTTTTGAAATAAGAGCGTCAAAAAGGATCACAAGATGTCAGACAGACATACGCAGCTATAAAACTTTACAGCAATCTTCTTTAAAGTAGGGGGTTTCAGTGTTATTTTTAGAAAGGTATTAAGATTCAAGTTATAGAGGACAATGACAGTGATTATACAATATAGAAAAAAAAAATAATGTTTCTGCAATAAAAATGGATCGATGCGATTTACAGCCGACAAAAAATAGACTCTTCTTTTGTAATTAAATTGTCCCTCAAATTTGCAAAAATATCAATGAGCAGATCCATAATAAAAAGGTAACATTCATTTAACTCTATTGTATTGTATAATATTCATAACTAGAAACCGGTATAATGCATAATTTGTTATACTTTGACGTAGGACCCAATTCCAAAAAATACCATTGCGTACCAATGAGATAAATGCGTGCACACAAATTTGAAGCAACGTGATATGTCTAATGCTGCAGTAGGTTTGCAGCAGAATTCTCTGCGATTATATACAATTTAAACCAAATTGAACCTCCATGCATCCAATGCAATATGGTTTGAAGGGTGTATCAGTGAAATTAGAATTACAACATGAGGTAAAATCTCAGAGATGATCATCAGTGCGTATTGTTACCCTTTCTCATTAAAAGGACCTTGTGCTTTATCTAATTATGTATTAACTCATGCATGCATTTTTTTCATTTCGTATCATAGCGGGGAAAAGCTATTGACCAAAACCAAATTTTAGTCACGATTACTCCCTCAAATACCTTTACCAATCAAGTATCAGATCCAAGCAAAAGGGACCAAAAACTTAATATCCAACCTTGTTGCTACGCCTGATACAATATGTTTTACCAAATTATTATTATACTAATGACTATCCACTAGCCATTTATATTACGAGAGCCATTAGTATAACAGAAATAATATGCATAATATATAAATATAAAGCAAGCTTTACAATTTTACTTGTATTTGTTTCGTTAAAAATTCTGACGTGGTAAAAATTGATTTTTACGTAGAATAGACATATAGCCCGAGTCAACGTTTCACTTCTTTACCAAATTATTTAAATAAAATCAACCAACGTTCGTATCTTCGTGCTCCGATTATTTTGAGTCAGCTTCATATACATGATATGTCATTATCAATATCCAAAATAGCATTCTCACAAAGCAAATCAAAGCAATCTGGTTTGCGGCGCCGTAACCATTTGCATGCTGAACACGGAATTCGCGCACCCTCAACCTTTACAATAGCAAATTATATAATCACGGTATCCGACCTACATATCAGGATCAGAGGCACCGTCTGCTTTCCGAGAGCATACGAATCGGGTGATCAATTGCCCATCGTCGGGTAACGAACGAGAGGCTTTGTACTAGCCGTTGACGTTTCGGTTGACGCGGTGCGCATGCGCGGATGGATCGACCGGCGCACGTGTGTGTCCGTCCACACGCACAAACAACACCCCGATAACAACCGTAAATATCCAGGTGACATAATTACACCTTTACTCACTGGAACTTCTTCACTGCACCGGCACTCCCGAATTTTAGACCGTAATATATTGAACCGAATCTTTCGAACGAAATTTGTATATGGTAATGATTTTTGATAACCGGATCACTGGCACACGGAGGTACGTCCGCTCCGAAAGGTGTGTGGTGGCGGAATGGGCTCGCCGAGCGGGGGAGCCGGTCCGTGCAACACCTGCCGCGTCCCCCCGCTGCACTTGTGAGGCTCCCGAGCCCGGCATCGGCAGGGCCCGCACGCGCCACGCCTACCCCAAACACTAACAACTTTATCGCCAATTTCCCTAGACAGGAAGTCAGCTTTTCAATTTATTTTCGCTTTCCCAGTACGGACGTTACTAGGAAATCTCCGGAATAACTCTCAGTCAGACTGAAGGGGAACTTCAGATTTTAATCAAAGTCAACTCTGAATAGCTCTGTTTAAACTTTCACGAATTATTTACATTTATTTGTTTTTTTTTTAAATAGACGGCTCGTACAAAAACTTGCACCCCATGCCAACGCTCCGGGATACCTATAAAAGTACGACAAATTTGATTTTGTTTCTACGCAATAATTCTTTTCTCTCCAATAAGTGTTCAGTCACGAGGTTTATTTAACCCACGAACAAATATTCAGAATGTTTTAAACAAGTAAAAATTTTTGACGTCTGTAATAAGATAAAAGTTTCAGAAGAGTCCTGAAGGAAGCAACAACGCACATAATTTGTAGATAAAATACTTTCACGCGGGTTGGTGTAAGATGAAGGTCTCCGCAATCCATCATAAAACTTATTGACTGTTTGGGAGTTATTGTAGTCGTTCGCAAATATCACTCTATTTAGCCTAAGAGTATTGACCGGGACGATTCTTAATTAAACCTCAATGCTAAGTTCCAGATTTGCTTAATAAAGGGAATGGAAATGTACATTCAAAGCGCTTAATTTATAAAAGTGGCGCTTTAACCGCGTCGCCGGTTATTCCCAGAGGCGGGGCCGAAATAAATCAGAGGAGGCCAATTAAGTTGAACATTTTAATTTCATGATTCATCGCAGTATTTATACACTGAAAATATATTGTATTTCAAGTCAATCAATTCTATCTAATATCTGTATTACGAGCTTAAGATCTAGATTTATGACGAAAGCAGTTTTGACAATACCAAGACAAAATTTCAGAAAACAACTGACTGATTTAAAAATTCTATAACAAACCAACTTACATTCTTTCATCCCTTATTTCTAGCCCTTAGGAGGTACACTTTACCTTTAAAAAAAAACATCCAAATCCGTACAGAACGGGCGAAGAAAAAAGTAACACGAAAGCAAAACCTGCTATTTCGTTTACTTGGATGACATATTTTTTCTAAATATTTTGATTTAACTGCCAAACTATTGAACTTATTGTAATAAAATTTATATGGAACCAATCTGAAAGCATATCCTTCAAATAAAATAAGAATTTTCCAATTCGGTTGATAAACGACGGTAAACGGTGGATAAAAAATATTAAAAAAAAAATACAGCCGCATTAATAACCTCCTCTGGAAATCCGTTGAAAATGAATAAAACGATAAAACAAAAATGTAATCAGTCAAAGATTACTTCCGATTGGGAGCATTTTAATATATTTTGAGACTAACTTAAACCTCTAAACCAAAGATATGATGAAAATAATAGCGTCAAGAGGTCACTACGCACACTATCCAAAGCGAATAGTTTTCGAATTCCCATTATTGGTTGTTGCGAAGCCCTTCGAGTTGCGGTTAGATCGGAAACGGAAGCGAGTCGCGTGCGAGCGGCGCGGCGACGGACGGCGGCGGCGAGTAATTGTCGTTGTCACTGTAATTACATCGGCCACGACATATGCCGCGCCTGTCGATGTCCAACCGAACATTCGAATTACAGTTATTTGGAAACATACACATACATATATTATACATCCGATAAAATTCGAATGGTGTATGGATATATTATGAAAAATGCCGATAGGGATCTTGCACGATCAGAACTGTGAATCGATAGTGGTGTTACTATGCCAAATTGATATTGGAAAGGAATCAAAGATAATAAAAGAATGCGTACATAAAATAGTGAAACACTGTTGATAAGTAGGGATGGCATCAAGAGTTCATATGCCGGGTGTGAAATTGAACAATATCCGCTTTCTAATTTTTTGTCAAAGTTCTATGAGACTGAGGGAGGATGTGGATTGTGGAGGTTTACAAAAAAGCTTCCCTCGTCACGTGCGCGTAGCTCCGGTAACACGAGCCGGCGCCGCCGCTTCCGACCGCGATACCCTTTACAATACCTTTAGAAACAACCGAACGAGTGAAGCCAAACATTAGCTTTAGTAAACCAGTGGGGCCGTAAATATTTCGTTTATTATTTCAAGATCGTACGACTACTGGACTACATGTGACAGAGATTCGAGAGACGATTGCCAAGGAATCGAGCCATATGTTGGAAGTTCTATCTATACGAGACGAAGCTTCGAGTTAGGGCATTGTGCAAGTAGGTAGGACTGGGGCCGGTGAAGCCCAGGTGCGTGCGCGCTTTTTGTGAGGCTTCCGGCGGCTGCGTGCGCACCTGCCGCGCCAGCTGCCGACGCCGCCCGCGCGGGCACGCGCCCCTCACGTAAGACCTCAAGAAAGCTGCTATATCGACCCCAAGAAATGTGCATGGTGCACATGGTTCGCGAAAGGTCGCCAACCTCGATTCGCGACGGTCCCCAGCCTGCCTCTATTCAACGAGTTTAATAAGAAGTATGCGCTCCTTTTGTTGTGTCATGCCAACGATGTACAGGTAAAGTCAGATTCAGTTACGATATCAAAGGAACAAAGGATATTCGGGAGCAGCTGATGATCGAAAAAAGTTTAAAAAGAAATCGAGTAATATTTCAGGTAAACCGGCCAAGGGTAGAGATGCGAGAATTTACGTTTTAGTCAATTACAAACTTCGTTGCACAACTTGTAGAAGTGAACTAGTTAGAATATCGTTTCCATGATAAGCGAATCTATGGACAAACATTCGGCTAACTGACAAGATGAAGTTATGAAACGCAACACCGAATCGAGATCGCAAAGTTAGGAGCCGCTGAGAATGTTTTAAAACTTCCGGGGAGAAGTTGAACGGCAGTAATTGATCCGGGATGCACTCTACAGTTATGCAGATGGTTAACGTTGTTTGCTCCTCGCAGTTGTGCCACCGCAAAATACATAATTCCCATTCGAAACTTCGACGTAGTCAAAGCTTTTAAGCCGTTGCCGTCGCTTGGGCTACGTATTTCAACGGAGTGGGGTATTTCGTGCTATCATCGTCGTTCGCAAAGTACGTTACCTGTATCGAATTTATGCTCCGAGTTGTTTAAGTGCTGACATGTGTGTTTGCAATATTACTTTAGGCTTTTGAACGTTGATTAAAATAAGAATATATAGTCAAAACATCCGCCCGATAAAGAGATAAAGCGCAAGTTCCGATGCGGCAGCTGCTTTCACATCTGCCCTTCATCCCGACCGTCGACACCACGTGGCTTCAATACCTTTACGTAAAAAACCTATAACTGTACCTCAGAGAGATGACGTTCACGTCTTGTTAAAAGCGCGCGCCATCTGCTCTGCACCTTCGGTTTTAAGCATAAAAGTTTCGCTAAGATTACAGATCGGATTAAAGCTTACCTCTCGCAGTTCCTTTATTTTAGCGCCGGCTTTTCCAATGACGCATCCCGCCCGACTTTGATGGATTAGTAGGCGAACGTCCAAATCTTCGTCAGAGCTGTTGCTTTTGTTCGGTCCAGGCTGTGATAACAAGTTTCATTAGAAATGTAATTGCAGGATGTCTATAATATATTTATTTATGTCAATCAGTTAAAGTAACACTTACGTCAGCCAAATTAGGCAGCACATCTTTAACAATTTCCAAAACCGTTTCTACATCATCCGCTAATATGGATAGAACCCTGAAAATATTCGTAATATTAACACCGGACTACGACGGAATCGAAAAATGAAAATCATTAAAACTTTTAACAGATTATCGATCAACGGTCAGGGAGGTCTGTATGCCGTACTATAAAAATAGTAAAGAAGCATGATGATGGAAAATATATTGTAGAATTTGTCACTGCGAAAAACAAGAGCCTTCCTAAGTGGAGAGAAGTGTCTCGCGTGATTTGAGAGTCCTAAGGAGTAGAGTTAGCGTCTAATGAGCGGAAAGCGCGGACACCGCGGTCGTGAACGTAAGAACGGAAGGCTGTGACGCGAGTGCATCGGTCGAATGTCGTGATACGGACTGGAATGAAGCGTCTAACGCGGAATACACGGTCCGACTCCTGACTGTTGACGAGCGAATTTCCACTCGGGTATTTCAAAGAGTAGATGTTGGCGATATAGTTTACCGTTCGGGGCCGGGGCAATCTGGGACTGTTATAGAGGCTTTGTACTGCGTGGCGTAGCGGGTGCGGGGCGGCGGCGTCCGGAGGGCGGGACCGGCAACCAAGACACGCTGTAGCAGCGCGCCACGCGTCCCCGCTCTCCACGGCAGGCTAGCGCCATTGACCACCACTTACACTCATACCGAACTAGGTTTGCAAAAAGTATCCGCCGATACTACTAGTTCAATGGTCAATGGCTCTAGGTGAGAGCGGTGACACGGGGCGCGCCGGCTACGAGCCACGGGGGCGTCTCGGGGGCGTAAGGACCTGTAACTGGCTGCCGGGGGGTTATTCTGTCTACAGCCTATGGACTGGCCGCCGTGCAAGCCACGATGGTGTACAGCACAACCATCGAGGAGCGCATTCTTCTTCGTTAAATAAGTTTCTCGACCGTCTCTACAAGACTGACATATCAGGGTCAACGGAGGTGGGTCTTTCTGAGATATAAGACACGTAGTGGGTAATACGAGATTGGTGGACGTACCTGTGGCGAAAATATTTAAACAGACAACATTAATAATGGGAAACATTACAATATAAATAAATGAAAGCTATCTACAATACATGTGATGAATGAATGTATAACTAATGCAGGTCAACAATTATTTTTTCGTATTCAAATTAACGAAATACCAAAGTTGCGTACATACCTCATTAAATACTAATTACAAACAATGCCCGAGTATGGGCCTAATAAAGCACGAACGCTACGAACAATACGAATACCAAATGTTTAATATGTACGATAATTAGCTACTTTGGGTGATTGTCTTTAAATCGAATACTGACCTGGGTCCTCAGCTTGGTAATATTCGCTCCGCCTTTTCCGATAATTGAACCAGCAACCTAACGTCAAAAAACCAAATCAATAAACAAAGCCTTTTGCACCATAATACGGGGCTTATGAGATAATGGTAGGTCATGAAATTATCTTTCAATCTCACCATATATCACCATTCAGCAACTGGGCCTAAAAAAACCGGTCAAGTGCGACTCGCACTTTTTTTAGGGTTTTTAGACTCGCGCAAGAAGGGTTCCGTACCATTATCTTTAATAATAAAATACAAGTGGCGCCATCTAGTTTCTTCATATAGAACTATATCCTAAGAGCCCCCTTAAATATTTATTTTATTGTTTTTTAAGTATTTACAACCAAAATTCATCATCAGTGAAAATGTCAACTCTTTAACTATAACGGTTCATGAGATACAGCCTGGTGAAAGACGGATAGACAGACAGACGCACAGCGGAGTCTTAGTAATAGGGTCCCGTTTTACCCTTTGGGTACGGAACCTTAAAAAGAGCTAATTTCCGTTAATTACGCTGATTCTATAGGTATAACGACAAATGTTATACTGCTGATATAAAATTTGCTAATAAGACATCAAAAACAATTATACAATGTCCCTTGTTTCTGTCTTCTACGGCCTCAAAATTTATTTAATTTTATTTTGGTAATTTATTAGTAGATCGCAGGGAATATAAATATTACAGTTTTTAGGTTAATACGGGGCGAAATCCCATCCCAGGCGTTTATCTCTGCTGCTGGCTGTGCTGTTATTTAATGGTCAGGAGAAACAATAAGCCGTTCCTGTGAATATAATGTCCTACTGTAACGCCCAAATTCGAGTATGTTGAGATATGTGCCCTCCCAACACATTCCATTTGCTTGTTCTGCTACCCATCGTGCCCAAAAACCGGCACACAGGAGGAGCTCAATACTGGCGGCTGAATATCGGTTATAAGTAATTTAAGTAAGAATAATTAGTTATTGAAAAGAAACAAGACGAGAATTAACCAAATTAAGCCCTTTAAAAATGATGTTCCCCTTCCATGTTCAAGTTTATAGGAATTCCACTTACCTTGCTTGGGATCAGGAAAGTTACTTCATCATCGGTCTGCCGTGACCGCTTCTGCATTGGACCATCATCCCCGTACGCGTCGCGTTTCATTTTTCCTGCACCAAAATAAGGGAGCTTTTAAAATGACGTACTTTATTCTAGTAGAATTCTGACAATCTTAAAATTCCTTTTTGGTGTTTAAAAGTATTTATTTCAACGAATCTTTTAATAAATGCACTTGCATGCCGCCTTACCACGGAGAGATACCTAGATTGGTTAAAGAGGGCCTAGGTTTGTCCTCATGCCACAGGTGATTACGACAAACCTAGGATCCGGTTACATTTGCGATACGTGAACATGCGATTGGTTCGCAACGTGCCATTAAAATGTATTACATATTTTTTTGTATATCATTGCGTCCGTACTTTATGAAACATCGTTAAATAATTGACAGTTTTCATGTCAAATATTTATGTCATACTAGCTGCTTCCCGCAACTTCGTTTACATGGAATTTAATAATTTATTTTTGCGCGGAATTATTTTTCTAAAAAAAAATGTCGGGAAGCGTGGTTAGGGTTTCTCGAGTAATTAGCGATTTACTCCGAGAATAAATTTGACTCTCGTCTTATAAATCCTACCCTAAGTCGAAAAATAAGAAAATTGACAAATAGAACTGTTTATTAGATATGTTATTTTGGTGAAACGCAGTTAATTAATATTAAACGTATGGCGCATCGACTAGTGGCTTGACTGTAAACGCGGTTTTATTCAGTTCCCTTCAAAAAATAACTTACTTTATTCGCATGTTTTTTTTCAGTGGCCTCGTTATAATAGTTACCGATTAACAAAACAAAGATAAGGTACTCTCTTTCGATTTTTAAATCAGTCACTTATTATTACCGAATTCGTGAGTTTTTTAATTTTAAACTTTGCAAATAGTATGTTTCCGAAATCATTGCATGTCCAACGCATTAACGATAATTCATCGAGTTCCAAACTTGTTCGTGCAAAAGGTTTGTTAGAAACTGCCAACGCTATTAAAAGCAACCAGTGTCGCTAGCCCATACACCTGTCAGGTGCACTTACAAAATTATGCACAAACCTTTTGTTAATCACTTTACTTGTGATTATGTAAATTTCAGTAGCGCGAAAATAGCATGTACTACAGACATCTGTCGACTTTTATTTTAAAACATTTTAAAATAAAAATTATAAATACAAATCGGACTGGGGTTTTCATCCTGACCATCCTAGTTTACCCGGTGATCATGGCCCGATTGAATCTACATACTGCAACAACAAAACGGGTGCTTGCACGAATTATCGCCTAAAATGTTCCCCGTTGTCCCCGTTTTCAGATTCACTCCCTGCATATGGTAATAGCGGCCGTCTGCTCAGCAGGTGAACGAGGTCAGTGACACACCGCAGGTGCCGAGTACCATCTTCACTAAGTTCGCGAAACTACACCGACAGAGCGCGGCACCAAGCCGACACGACGAAACTGACAAAGACTAAACTTCCCTAATTTCCTGTGATTACGCTTCGAGTTCTGGTACTGATAGTTGGAATTGTGAAAGTCATGAAGGCATACTGAATTAACTGCTTTTAGGCCCACCGCGCCATTTTATCGCTGCGGCTGCGATGAGTATTCAGTTTATACTGCCAGATAAAAAATAATTTAAACTATTCTATTAAACAAGCGAGAGCTTTTACGAATCAGTCTAAACAAACCTTTTAAAATTATTATTATAAGTATTCCAAAAAAAGACTTAAAATACATAGAAGTTCGGTCGCTATTTCAGGAGCTTAAAGGCGTATCTTTATTAATTTCCATCGCGGGGCTATTATTGAATTCAGAATCAGGTTAAGGACGACGACTTAAGGCGAGCAAGATTGCGTGAATGGAGCAGGCACGACAGGACCGAGCCCGGAGCCGCCCGGCAGGTGTTCCAAGCACAAAGACATACCTACTGACTAAAGCAACCACCGCGCGCAAAAAATGTCTTAAAAACCCGAGCATTCGACGCTCAAAATGTCAGCTGACCAGCTGTCTCACCTGCGTTTCATTTCTATACCTAGCTCCGCCACGGTTTGTTTAGGCTCCTCCCTTCGTCATTTCAAAGTTTCAAAATTTAGCATAGCCATAATAGACCCATTTAATACAGTAAGATAAACCATAGTATCAGAAAATACTAAAGCTCATTATGTAACTATATAAAAAAGTATACTTCAATTCAAACTCTGAAAATTAATAAAAATTCAGCAAGTGCGACTCGAATTCGCACACCAAGGATTTCGTACAATCAATTTTTATTATTTATTGAGATATGCGCCATAACAAACATATTCGGAAAAAATTTCAACCGGCCACCTATTGGGGTTGAAAAGAAAAGACCCCTTTAAACGTAGGACAAACACACATACATTATGAACTTAAAAATAGAGCTGCCGTAAAACCCGTTGAAGGTACAGAGAGTAGAAAAAAGGAAGAAATGCTGAAAAAAAAAAAATATAAAATCAAAACTTACCAGATCTGGTTATCTGCAGCGGTAAGGCCAAGGGGGTTCAGACCTATAACAAGAAATAATCAGATTAATAATCAGATTAATGGAAACAATTATTTTTATACATTTAAATATGAATGAGACCTACATTATAAAGAAGAGCGCGAACTTCTAGGGCTAGTGTGGGGGATTGCTAGGAGATTTCGTGTTGCCAGGAAGAGGCTCGCGGATGGACTGACTTCGTCGGGGATGTGTACGATTTAAGTACTGCACCCCCGAGACACTAGGGCGCCGGCGGTACACATGCGCAGAAACTGGCGCGCCGTCGATACCACCCTTTCTCTCGTAATGTGCCACGGAAACGACAACTTAACGAGCCACGCCGCAACGACACCTTATGTCTTAAAGAACCTAGATATCTATCACTGCTGAAATTAAGCACAGCCTCTTGTACTGTCTCAATCGGGAATTGGGAAATTCATATGTAATGCTTCCACAGAGTATAGATTTGATTGGATTCTTTGTTTGGACTTTTTGCCTTTTTTTAAAGGCAAAAACCTACAAAAAGGAGGTACTATATGTTAGACGGCTGTTTGTCTGTAAATCTGTGGTCTTGTAGCATCTGAGCTCAGATCAAATCGAATATTTTGTATTATAACTGAATAGGAAAGATGGTTTGGTAGAAATCTATGGAGCCGTTTCTAAGAACACTATTGCTACTTAAAACTTTAGTCCTATTACTAAAAACAAAATTTTAAACTTCGTTCACACGAATAACTCATGATGAAGCATTACTCAGCTTTATTTGTAAAATCTTAAAGTGTTAAACATCATGTCAAATATTCTTTTTAACAGACTTCAAAAAGGAGGAGGTTATTCAATTCGGATGTTTTCATATATTTTTTTATGTATTTTCACCGAATTCTCCGCCATTTATTTGGAGAATAATAAAAAATCCGATATGCTTTCAGATTGATACCATATTTTTTATCAAAATTGTTCCAACAGTTTGGTTGTCAAAATAACTGGAAAAAATATCGCATCCAAGATAACGAAATTCGTACTTTGTTACTTTGACAATATTGAAGTTGGTTTTTTATTGTTATTTTTATATCTATCATAAATATATATATTTTATATTTATACTTGTAATAAGAAAGCGTTCAATAGGTACCTACTTATAAGATTGATTGTTAAGAAATGTTGAAATTTTATAACGTGGTATTGCTTGCTTAGTCTTTGCAGATCTAAGTTAAGCGAGTCCGCTAGTCGGTAGTTGGATGGCCATCGAAAGGTGCTTTTCTTAGATCCGTAAGGTACATAAATTTGCCGGCCTTGTATTTGCCAAGATTATTGTTTGAGTTATTACTAAATCTTATTACTATAAAAGACCAATTCTTGTATATTTATTTCACATATCTCGGAAACGACTCTTAACAATTTGCATGAATTTTATGTTTAAATAGGTTTTTGCAATTTAAGTTTACCTATAAGTTTTATACAAAAAAACTGTTAATCTGACAAAACGATTCAAATACAAAATATTAATATTTTAATAGCCCAAAACCACCTATGATATAGTATTAATTGTTCAATCGTTTAATTTACATATATGTCATGAACTGTTCAGGTCAATTGAGTACGAGAGTATGTACAGTATAAATAATAAACATCTGAGCCCCTAGGTGGTCATAGCATGCGAGTCTGTCGTTAGGTAGCCGATAACTGCCACCTACAACTTCACTTAACAAATTGAACCACACATCGACACAATAATCATAGAATGTGTTACTGTCAAACTCAATATTAGTCGGTTTAGTATTGGACATTAGTGCCTAAGGCATGTTTTAGGATGCAGCGAGATTCATTTATTGCACCTCTGGTGGCATTGAGGCTGACAGTGGATGCGAAGAGCCGAAAACCGTGCTCGATGACATTTACTTGAAACCTATGTTTATTACTCGAATGAGTTGTCATACGAAAAAGCTTTGTTCAACACTTCAAAACAAAAATGAACGTCTATATATATGAAATATAAAGCCCTATAGAGCCGGCCCTGTTGGACAATACATACCCTCTCTCTACCAGCGAAGTTCCTCAAAGTAAGATAAGGTTTAATACAGACGACCGATGAAATAGGTCACCGCCTTGTGCCAGACTACGACCAAATTAATTCAGCGATTGTGTGTCCGATTCTACGCAGACTCAACGCACATGTGCTACGCTTACCGCCTCTATTACCGCGTGTAACCGCGCGCTCTACCACGTAGAGAAGGGTAAAATATAAAAGCTATCAAAAATCGACTAGTTGATCATACAAGCTCAGATGTTTGCATGGCCGACTTTTTGTGTGACATATCTCATTGGTAATATTTTCTAATCTTGGCAGACTATTGTCGGCCTACTAATAGCTTTCGTTTGCGCTGACTGCACCGGAATGTCATAGCGACGTATCCCAAGTATTTGCACCTAGATAATAATTCTACCTCTACTCAATATCACATTGTCTGTTTCGCTAGGGTATGCTCGAATATCTAACAACTAATATATGATGCTACTTGTGTGGCTTCTACCTTAGTACCTATACATTAAAATAAATTTAAAAATATTTAAAACAGCTTTTCATGTTTGTACGACATTGGCATGAAAGTTATCAATCAAGACCACAGCAAATGAGTTCCAGTGACCACGCTTAATCATGCCATCCAAATATTCGTTGCGATGGTCATTAAACAAGCACGATATGAATGTTTGTGCTACATTTCATAAAGGTATGTATGCACATAATAACTTTTAATGTTCCTCCTGGGTATTTGTCAATAGCTAATAGCTAATGGCCTACCGATATAGCGGCGGACGTGAAAGACAATCGTTGGCATGACAACCAGAAATCAACACAAATGCAAGCTATAATTTGCTCAAAGGCATAAATTGGAGACTGCAATGTATAATTGTCCGATATTCAATGTCGGTCTCAAGATGTATCGTATATTTCTGTGACAGTACATTCAAGACGTAAAGCGTGACTATTGCGTTTTATACGAAGGAGGTCCATCTTATATTACTACATAAGGATACGCTAACTAATTGCAAAGTCTTGACTACGAGATGAGCGTACGAGACGCACAGTGAACCCGTGTCATCTCTGACTCGCTAACCTCCTAATACGCTAGAACGAATGAAAACAAAGACGAACAAAAAGAATTTACCGTTTTTGATGCTTTTGAATGATCTCAAAAACCTATACCCTCTATTTTTATAGCAATATTTTAATAAGATTTACCGGCAATTTAATCTCACGATATCTTTGAAATCTGTGTGTATATATTATGTACAACACAGGTTAAAATTATTATCAACGACGTAATAGAACACTCTACAAACTTAGTGTAATCACTTAGCCTGATTGCTTATTTATTGCTCAGTTACAATATAATGGCGTTTACTTGGTTTTATAAACGCGTCGAGACAATGGCTCACCTCATTACAGCGGAATGCTTTGATTTTGTTTATATCAAAATAAACTAAAACTAAACAGCCTCCATGTCAAGATGATCTGAAAAGGGCTAAAGATTTAGTACACCTCCGCTAGATAAGTGAGCTTCGCAAAGACTCATCTACGTGCGCCGCCTTTCTACACGTAACATTTAAACAGGATATCCAGGATAATTAAAATATACCAAAATGTACTACCAAATACTATTGTACCGTAATGAAAGTGGAAATATTATATTAAAATAAATATGGATATGATATAATCTAAAAGGCAAAAAGTCACGACATAGTATTAAAAAAA
Organism: Aplocera efformata; assembly: GCA_921293045.1. Classification (NCBI taxonomy): domain Eukaryota; kingdom Metazoa; phylum Arthropoda; class Insecta; order Lepidoptera; family Geometridae; genus Aplocera; species Aplocera efformata. The sequence continues at coordinate 6,095,980 of OV121055.1, forward strand.
AGTAGAGTAGCACTGTTCTTGCAATTTTGGTGCCTATTTAAAGCCGTTCCATGTTTAATTTTAAAGTTATTACATGGCTTTCTGTTAGTGCGTCTAAAGCTGGTATAACCCACGTTGTAAGGAAAACTGTCTCTCATTGTCCGTCGTAAAAGAATCGGTAATAGCGGTGGGCCGTGTGAGGTATCAGGTGGCTAATTCTAGTAGCCGTGGGAAAGACACAAATGTCGACAATCATGCAGCGGTGACCTAATTGCAGCACCACTACCTTTTCTTGCTATGGAATATTATATCAAACGGAGTAATTGCGGTAGGCCCGAGGACTTGACAAGAAGTCTATAATTTTCTGGGGGGTTAGCTACTGAAATATTCAGAAAGCTGTGAGAACGCGGCGGGTGATAGCCGCTTGGAGACACGCTAGTGGACAAAAGGGGGGTTTCAGGCCCTCGACAAGCCGGCGCCACTGCCATGCATAAGAGAATAGACAGATGGCTTGAATGCAAAATTACTACCTTACGGCAATTGACGATACTTACAATGCCATTAAAATAGGTTTCGACTAATAAGCAACGTTAGGGCCTCAACTTAGTATTCTAAGTGTAATGCCGCTTCCACATGCATGGCCTAATGATCAAATGACGTGAGTCAATACCTTTTGTCTTCTGAACTGCTTCCCGAAATAACACTACGACAATTGTATTGCATCAAATGCATTTTAGAAATAAACACCACAGTAATTGTTTACGAAATAATAATTAAGTCGTGAATTTTCTAATTAGCTGCTTAAATTATGGCCAAATAAATGTCGAGGTTGGTAGATGAAGATAAATAGATAAAATGTGGGTTGGCATAGCATAAACAATTGAGAGATAGTGAAACATAAAATTAAGCACACATTTTAGATGTGTGGGGTATCATTAGATAGGTCTTAAAAATAACCTGGAGGCTTCTGATTTTTTAAATTTATATACGCGCTTCTTACTCGTAAAAATGTGGATCAATATTAATAAACAAAATTGTAGTGTCTCTTTGAGATGTAAAAATAATAACGTTTTACTAAATTCATTTGAAATTATATACACGGTACGTATAAAAAAGCTGTTTGTTCCGGCTATTCTAGCTGTAATACAGACCCCAACTTTGGGCAATGGCAACTGAAGAACATCAAACACCTGAATAGATTCTCGTAAATTATAGCTTAACACCGTCTCAACCAAGTCAGTTTTCAAGCAGGAAAGACTGCATCAAAATATAATAGGTCTATTCGTTTGGGAGCTACGATGCCACAGACAGACACCCATTCCGCCTTTTTATAAGTTTGAACAAAGTGACGGGATAAGTTGGCAGTCCACCTGATGTTAAGTGGTTACTGCCACCTATTAACAACTGCAATACCAGCTCCGGTCCTCCCCTACCCAAGTATGACAATGAAATCTCCCGCCATGCACACGTCATCTGCGACGGATGTATGTCACGTCTCATGCGTCTGTATATTCACCGGCACGCAGTAGGTAATGAACTCCGTTACCTACCACTGCTTGGCACAAGTTCACCAACAAAGAACCAAGAACAAGCTTCTTTGGCACCACCCGGAGGACATGTGTGTACTCATCTACGGAAGCGCAACGTAGTCACACCATGCAGTGATGCATTTATTAACGAAAAAGCATTTACTTTTTCTATACTAATATTATAGAGAGGAAAGTTTTGATTTTTTTGTTTGTTTGTAAGGATTTATCAAAAAACAAATCAACTGATTTTAAAAAATCTTTCACCATTTCAAATCCATATTATCACTATTTCTCACTGAGAAACATATAATAAAAAAGGAAATAAAAATATTAAAAAAAACTTACGTATATTACAACAATGTAAACAACCTTGGGTTGTTAAAATCATATCAAATTTTTTCCTATAAGTATAACAGTCAAATTGCGTACGCTGTGTACAAAAACTATGCCGCGATGGTATATGTCTAACTATTATAGTTAAGTCACAATAACAGTTTTTGATCAAACACTGGTAGAATCGAATAATATTGATTGATATTGGTATTAATTAACTTCCACGCGGGCAAAGTCGCAGGGAACAGCTAGTATTTATATAAATTGAAGTAAAAAAATTCTCATATAAGTAATTTAAATATATAATCCCCAGTGATTTATGGAAATTTTAATGGTAAAATAAAACCCTACTGTAATTACTACACAACAAGAATAGATATAATACTTTCAGAAATAATTAAAATAGAGCTGGTACATTCACTTCACAATTAAATGTTACGTAGTACCTATAGGTGTATTATTTTATCAGACGAGATCTGCGCAAGGTAGCACGGAGCATAATCTATTATTGAAAAGAGCTTAGGCCCTTTTGCGAAGGGAAAACTCGAAATTAATGGATTCAGTCGAAAAACATCTTGTTATTTCAAAAAACATCCGACGCATGGGACACTTTTGATCAAAGGAAAATATAAGACACTTTCAAATTGAAATTGAAGATGATGTACGAAGCCTTAACAACCAGTATAAAATCCTAGAATATTTTGCATAGACTTTCTAGAATTTGCCAGTTTAAAACTATACGCATCATGAAGACCAATAGATGTATAGCGAGAATTGGATAATTTCATTAAATAATTTAAATAATTTAATTTATTCTATCTATATGACGGTCCATAGACCACCACATGGTAAATGAATACCAGCGCTTGGTAAAGTTTGTATGTAGCCCATATGAGAGATAATCATTTTCTTAATAAATGCATTTGAAATTAAACGATATATATAACAAAAAACGTTTTTGTTTTTTATTTTTGGCTGGATCCAGACATCTGGCTAATCTCCGAAACGCTGGACCGATGTTGACGTTATAACAAGTAGCTTAAGATACTTTTATTTTAGAAGAAGAATAAATCATTAGGTTTCCGCCCTTAATCTAATATACCTTTAAACGAGCAATTTTTGTATACCGTACCAGCATCTTAATGTTCCCACTGCAGGGACACCGGCATACTCTCGATAATTGAGGGTGAATGGGCTCTGATCTACCACGGGAGCCCAATCCGGATTGTTAGATGTCACATGTCGTCGAATTTTTGGTTCTAAGACATGCCGGTTTCCTCACGATGTTTTCCGTCACCGTTTGGAACATTAGAGGCTGGTACGGTAATTGAACAATAATCAATTTGAAGTTAATGTCAATTTAATATTTAATGTTATGTAAGTTTGAAATTTTAAAATCATGTATAAATTGTATATTAATTATAATAAAGGCTTAATAATGCTGAAAATTGAATACAGCGCCATCTTGTCAATTTGTATGGTACTTACTTGATTGTTACTTGAAAAATTCATAATTTCAGATAAAATGAGCGAAGCTCGGTCGCCCAGGTACTAAACAAAATACGTGACATTTTGAAAGTCACCGTCTTGATTGCCACTTGATACAAAGCAATCGCACCATTTCAAGCTCGAACGAACATGCCCGGGCGCGTGTCTGCCACTTCAGAAAAGCGCACAACCAACCGTAAAAGCATTACGATCTTACTTACAACACTCTAATACGAGTGACATTGAGCAACGGTTGCCTACGTCAATCAAATTAGGGTTTCGTCAAAGTTGCTAAAAGTTTTGCTGCAAAAGTTTTAGTTACATGATGAAAAAAATAAATAAATGACTTTTCAGAGAATACCCTTGTTTAAGAAACCACACAAAATCACAAAACTTACGAAAACGTTCTGTATAAAAAAATGCCCTTTGAACCACTTCATGTCGCAATTACTCTGAAGTTAGTAATACAATTAGTAAATTAAAGTTGAGATATAAAAACATGCCATTAATTCTGAAGGAGTAGACACTCTATTAGACTTATTTCTGGCGTGTCTATTACAAGGAATAAAGATTTTTTTTTTTACGTCCATAACTCCGTCCTGAATCTATGATTCTTAAATCTTCTTCAGATTTGACTAGCCTCACAGCTCATAGTTGGTAGTAGCTCTGTTTCTGTCGTGGGTTCGATTTCCACTTAGAATAAACATTTGTTTAGCGAACATAGATATTTGTTCTGCGTCAGTGTTAATAAGTTATACGTATATTAAAAAAATAGTTTTTATTATATGAGTAATCTTGTTTCCATAGCACAAATTTCCATAGCTTGGGCTACTTAACGCTGTGTAAAATATTTAAATTTTTACACTAAAATAATGCTAAATTGTCCTATCCTTCGCCTGCCTTGCTTAGTTGGAACGATGATTGATGAATCAACCTGTATAATTAGGCAATAGGGGGAAACTGGGCACCCACGTTAGTTCTCCCCTTGTGGCCTTTCAGACAACTGTTATCCATTCCGTTTCCTCGTCAGGCGCCCGGCCTGCCTGAATATTTGATGCGTCTATCGATCATAACTTCTTTGCGCCACTCCAACGACTCAGGGGTTCTGCTAGGGTTCCATCTCGAGATTAATGATCTGAATAATCCGATTTATACGACATTTCTTGTGAAGTCAAACCCTTATTGAGAGCGCAGCGTCATTATTTTGATATTGGCCAAGCGACCATGATAATTTGTTCAGGTAACGACTGTGTGAATAAGTTTGTTTTTAACCGACCCCAAAAAGGGAGGATATCCACGATAGAATTTTTGTTTTTTGTAATGATTGTTACGTACTATTACGTATATATCTAATATTTACCAATTGTGAACCGATTGAGATGAATATTTTTTAAACTGATTTAGTGCTCTTCTAAGGTATATGAAAGATAAGATCACAATAAACAGTCATAAACCCCTAAACACTATACACATCATTACATACAGATGTATTATTTCTGAATGCGATATAAGATAATTAAACATGGTTTTCAGTTCTCTGTAATGATCCCCTACTGTATATTATAGTAAACCATGGTCACAGAATGAATAATAGTACCAGGTACAATGGCCCCGCTTTCTGATCAGCCACGGTGGCGAGGTGACCTGCAGTTTCCCTAAGTTATTAATGGAAAGAAGGATTAACGATTCTTAAAGCTAATTTAAAATTGACAGCTCACCATGGCGTGACGTGTCAATTGTTTTAGTGAAAAATTGTCTCATTTGTAACAGGCACATTTCATATTCCTTAACTACCAAGTAGTCATTGCGTGCTGCGTCCACAGGCAAAGGGAATTTACAATGACGCATTTAAACGTCTCTTTGTAATGGGACTGCCTCATGACTTATGAAGACGACACGCTGGTTAGAAGCAAAAATAGTCTCGAATAGTAAGAAATGTATCGGTCGGACGTTTCGTGAGTGTAATTGGAGAGGCTCGGGGCGTGCCGCACGCTACGGCACAGTCGGGCCGGAGACATCTTGTATGTATTTGCCTCTCTGGTAATTTCCCCGTCCGTCCTTGTATATTTAAGCGGCGGCGTCGCCGTCCGTGCCGCTCTCATGCATATGTCATGAGCAGTTGCCGCGCGACGGTTTGTTGACGGTCGGACCGCGGGAACCACGTCCATCGGCCCCCTGTCCAATGCCCACAGGCCTTACCTTCGATAATTATTGCGTTCTACTTTCCATGGCGGCGGGTATCGGAGCCTCCCCTGACCACCCGAGAGGGATGAGGCGACAATTAGATTCCCGTTTTCTCCAATATAGTATTGCATGTACGCTTAAATTAAATGGCGTACAACATGAAAGCGTTCATAAGTACGGTGGACGCACGCGAACCAATCAATGACATGGCTCCAATTTAATGGTCCCCGTAGAATATACGATCGGTGCCGATAGAATATTGAATATAACCATTAAACCATCGCTTTTCCATAGGTAGAGCGTTATAGTCTAGGTACTCGTTGTTCTTCATAACATGGGCACCTCGAAGACCATTATTTTTAAGGCATCGTACCCAAATCGTAAAAGGAAAACAACTTATAAAGTCTGCATTTAATTTGAAAAGTAAAATTATAGGTAGCTCTCATATTCCACATCACTGTTTAACCATACTTCAAAAAAGGAGGTTATTAATTCGAAATGTGCGTTTGTAATATAATTGGAACTGCTATATATTTTATCCCATATGATAATCCATTTGGGCTTCCAAACAAATATACATTTTAGTTAATGAAAAATGGTTTATTGGTAAGGTTCTAAGTCATGTTTGGTTCACAGCTTTAGAGTAACTAGGCTTAACTTTGAAATTTTTGTAAATATACTTCTTATTACCATATTTTCCCTCGTAAATCTTTACGTTATTAATAATAAAGAAAAAATTTCATGCTCACCACGCAAAGTTTGTGCCGGCCAGGAATCGAACCCAGGACTCCATCGCTTCGCGAAGGCAGGGCCTTAAGCCTCCCCCCCGCGGGTTCCCGCCTTGTCGGGGCGGGGGCGCTTAGTAACCGTGGTTTGGCTGCCCACGGTGAAGCCAAGAGGAACCCGGGAGGGGCTGCTCCTTTAGGCTTTGCCTCCAATCCGACTAGGAGCGGCCACAGTAGGTGGCGGTGCCTTATGGGGGGCACGGCAACTGAGGCGGGCTGCGGTGTCGTATGGGCGGCACCGCAGCTGAGGGTTAGGGGCCGCGGCGGGAGAGGAGTGCCGGTATAGTGGTGCGCCGCTCTCCCTACCTTCCGCGGCCACGGCGGGGTCGCCACCGCTAGATGGCGCACGCGGTGGGGCCGCAGGGGAAGAGGAGTGTTGGTATTGAGAGGCGCCACTCTCCCTATCCTCTGCGGCCGTAGTGGCAGGTGACGGGGCCACAAATCTGACCGGTCACATGGGGATCTAGGGCGTTTAGATACGGGGTCATCTAATGCCCTTTCGCTGGCCAGGTCCCCGAGGTGGTTGCGACACGCTGTGTTCTGGCGTGTCGCTAATCAAGGCGTGGCACTCGATGCCAAATAGAGAGGGGTCCGGAAACGGACAGCCGCGGCGGGTTCGCGGATGTGTGTTTAAACGTTCCCGTGTTCCCGCCACTAAGCGGCAGAGGAGGACACCGTGGGGTTTTAGAGGGTCTAGTCCCACATAACCGCTCTGTCTCCCCGTGGCAGGGCGGTATGCGAGTGCATTTCCCCACGAAAAAAAAAAAAAAAAAAAGCCTTAAGCCTCGGAGTCTTCGAAATAATAACTAATATAATATAATCACCGTCTAACAAATATACTAATAATTAATGTTGATTTTAAAACGTTATTTTCGGAAACTTTCGTAACGTTACGGGGTTCTGTAAAATCCTGGATCCCGCGGGACTGAGTACACAAGGTCCTACAAATACCGGGATTTACATTTTCATTCTCCACTGTGTTTATATCAATTAAATTTTGCCGATGTAATTATGCTAAAATATAGCTAATTCGAATACTGCCAAGGACCTCAGTGTATATAACTGTAAAACAACTGTTTTAAAATAATAAATCGCACCTTTAGAATGAAAGTGACCTAATTCAAAATTTCTGTAAATTCAAATTTTGCTATAAACTAACCTTACCTTAAAGGCCTTACCTTATAACCTTAAAATATCCGTAAAAAATCATTCATTTCCACGGAAACACGGAAGAGATATATTTAAATTTATTCAACTATATACATTTTTGAAAACTAAATTGCTGATTTTCCACAAATTGCATTTTTGACTTAGGTCACCTTCATTCTAAGGGGTAATATAACATCTTAATTGATGGAAGCCACAAACTTACTAAGCAGTTGATACAGTACTTGGTTGTTGATATTTTAAGAGCAGAAATGATATCTTGTTGGTTTTACACAATTATTTTGTTTTAATTTAATCATTATCCTGAATTTGTTAGTTTTTTATTTAACTTTTGTCCTAGCTGTTCGATTATTAAGTATACAGAAGTGGGACAGAAGAATTATTCGTGCAACAATAGCGTTGTTGACCTCACCATTTGCCACGTCATCTTATCTCTGATAGTGTGGTTCGTTGAAGTGGCCCTTTAACGGGCCACTTTTCGGTCTCCGTACTAGCCTCTAATGCTCCCACTGCAGGGACACCGGCCTACTCTCACCGGCTTCGAATTTATGGTTCTAACACATGCCGGTTTCGTCACGAGTTTCCCTTCACCGTTTGGAGAATGTTTTTTTTTTTTGGTCTGCCTTTTGAAAAAAGGGACAGATCTTTCTTTGCGATGGTAAGATTAGATAAACATACACCTGTAACCCCCCTACACAAAAGATTTCGTTTTACATATTACTTATGTCATATCTTGCCTGAAAGTAGCTCACTATACAGCCTAGTGAGTTAAAAATTTCCAGTGAAACGAGCTATCTGAGCCTCTCAAAGTTCTACGACCCTCATTTCGATTCCAGACACAGCGAACCGATATCACGGCATCGCTTAGTGGTAAGAGTGAGTTTGGGATAGGGAATTATTTGGGAGAGTGTTCTTCTTTAGGAAATTAAATGGTTAGACGCACCGTGCCATAGATGTGAACAGTATCTATACTACGTGCACTCGAACCTGAGCTTCAGAGTAGTCTGGTTTAGTAAAATAATTCACTAAACCAGCGCCTTGTATGATTGCTTAGAACCGTAATATTTTTGGTGTGTAATATCTTTCCTCTCGCTGTTCTGCAATCTGAAGGAGTGATTTCGTGAAAGGGACGGAAATGTGTAACAGGAAGCCGGGGAAGATCGCGCTATTTGATTTTGCCCACGAACGCGCGCGGTTGTAGAGTTGGCCGTCAGATGGTACCAACCCATTTTTTGAGAGGTTGGTACTGTAAGCCAACAGTGTTTGCGCGTGTGTGACGCGAAAGAGAATGGGAAGTATAGGCGAAAAACGCATCAGCTGTTGGCTTAACCCACAGTGTTTTTTTATAAAGTGTGCTGTTATACTAATTTATATCTTTGTATAAACAGTAGATAATTCTCTGAAAAAAGTGCAGATCATTGATAAAAATGCAAGTGAATAATAATGATATATAATTCAATTTTCACGAAAAATTATATCATATTAAAAACATTTTTTTTTTTTTCAGGTTATAATGTTAACCCTTCGTGCGCGAGTCCAAGTCACACTAGGTCGATTTTTTATTGGTATGTGTACCTTTGATGACTATACTGGATCTCATTAGAATTATTGACCCAGTTATCCAATAAACCTAATGGGGCATTTTTGGACAAGAAAAGGCACTCAGGTTTAAGTATGGTTGAAAATAAGGTAAGGGCAATAAATGCCCAGGTCTTCGTCTTCAGCGATGTCGTAAAATAAAATAGGACACGGCAGATATGACAAGGCGACTACAGGATACAAACAACAATTAAAAATTAAAGTTTTATCCTTTTTTCAAACACATTATTTTTGATCACACTTATAATATAAAGGCGAAAGTAAAGACATTGAATTACAACTTAATATGAAGACTCTCCCCAACCAACTATAAAATGGGAGAATTGTAGTGTGTAATAAGTTATGTTATTAACAATAGTACAAGTTATGTAGAGTGCATGACCCAATTGAGCTGGGCTATGGATAGCTATATATCTTGAAAGGGCTCTCAATCTGACCACATAGTAACTTAGACTTTTATCATGGACTGACAGAGCAGCCTCCAAGTGTGAATTTAAAAATAATTCCAAGGTTCAGGTCCTCTACTAATGCATGGGCTAGCAACAAAAATTGCACCAGGTCCCCTTAAACACGGTGCCAACCAGCTATGCTGGCCCTAAACCGCTAGCTATATAAATGGGATATATGGCTATAATGGGCGAGGCAAGTGAGTTAGATAAAGTCTTTTCAAAGATCTACCACCTAAGCAGGTTAGCATGCAGCCTAGGGCTGAAGAGGAAGTATGCTTGGTGCATCTCCCCAAGAATTACAAATCCATGGATGTATTTTGATTTGTGTTTAATAACTTATAGTCACATTGCTTTTGTCCATAGGCTGGGCAACGATGGACAACCTCAAAAGTAGAAGAACTTGGGTCTAGTTCACCAAGACTAAGTAAAGTAAGGTAAAATTACAAGCACATAATAATGCCATCTACAAGGGAGGACCTGAGTCATAATACTGTTTATGGGCGGCTATAATGCAAGTACATAAGGCCATCAGCTCATTCCGTCTCAAAAGCACACCAACTAAACATTATATTTCTTATATTTTTTTGTTGCATAGTTTAGCACTGTTTTATGATTCTGTTCACAAATTTGGTGCATGAGCATCATAAGCACCTTATCACATAAATGCACCTGTGATTGTGTAACCTCTATTCTACCTACCATGTGAGGCACTCACCATAAATCAGTAAGATTTTAATTGCAAATTTGCTACTAGTCACGTTTATGCCATGAGTGTAAGTATAACCTATAAGATGAAATGTATTACTGATCTTGAGAGAATTTGCATTTAGTAGTAGTGGTAGTAGTAATGTATAGTTAACATTTAAAATAGGAAAACAATAAATAGACACATTCAATTAAGAGAATCGAAAAGTTGACATTTGGCCTTCATCTTTAATTTGTAGTTAGTTGTTTCATATTTTGTTGTTAGAAAATATAAAAACATTAAGAACCGTATATTGTACTTATACCTTTTTGGAGTGATGGAAAATTACACAAAATCTAAACCCATTTTAGATTTTGTATAGAAATGGATGCCATTTTATTGTGTAAGATTTATCATGAATTATTATTAAACAACACTTTCATTTGTGCCTACTAATGGACAGAGGTAATAAAAAATCGGTTCCGTGGATAAGTAACATGTGACAAGTGCATTTTTCCTATAGAACAAAATAGTAGGTAGCTGTACATATATTTCATATGAATTAGTTTTCACCACTAGGTACATACCTAGCTAGATAAATAAGTACTGTATGGGAAACATTGTGTTCTGGCTGCGGTAAAATCGATACGTTATAAAACGACGCGACAGAAGCCACAAACAACCAAAACATTTATCATAATTACTACTATGACAAAAAAACACTTACCTGCGTGTAAGATGTAAGAAAATTCTGCGCTGGATTTTCTTCGTGTTCAGTGAATAAACTGTATGTGATTCAATTTCAAAGAATATATGTAATTGAAAATGTATGTAATAATAAAACGAACAAAAATGGCGACCCGCGCGGCTTTCATTGACATTTGACAAACGCGCCCTGCACCATAAACATTGACAATAAGTAAAGTTATAATCTTGACATTGACAGTAATTTGGTCTGAGTTCAGCAGTGTCATGAAATGAAAAATAGTGCTTAATATTGAGGGCTTTTCATTTTACTCGTATACTCGTATTATATTTAAGAAAAATAGATGACTCTGTTTTGTCGTCGGTTGACACAAAAACCGAAAAAGCGTATCGTGTTTGCAGCCTTCGAAAGATTATGGTTAAGTCTCCTTTCTCGCTTCTCATCTGTTTCAAAAATGAAGTTATATGTTTGTTTAGTTCAAAATTTGAAACTGAATTATCAACCAAATTTGAATTTTGGTTCTGAAATTTGGTTTGCATGCATAATCCTAATGACAATGCAATATTATGATGATTTGGTCCTGCTAATGTCAGAGCCACCTAATGCAGGACCACTCAAATCCTTATTACAATACAGCAGCCATATCGTGTTTAGGCTCGATAGATTTGTCTTGACAAGAACTTTAAAATATATATTTTTCTTTTAATTTGTAATTTTTTGGCTCGATAGCCACGACCACACAAGGCCTTTTTTTTTTTTTTTTCGTGGAGAAATGTCTTAGCATACCGCCCTGCCACGGGGAAACAGAGCGGTTATGTGGGACTACCCACTAAAACACCACGGTGTCCTCCTCTGCCGCTTAGTGGCGGGAACACGGGAACGTTGTAACACACATCCGCGATCCCGCCGCAGCTGTCCGTTTCCGGACCCTCCATGGGATGGCAATGTATGCCATCCTCCCTCGCCACGACACGCCAGGACACGAGGCGCGTCGCAACCACCTCGGGGATCATGCCAGCGATAGGACGTCAGACTACCCCGTGTCAGACGCCCTAGGTCCCCATGCCACGGGTCAGGTCTGTGGTCCCGTCGCCTACCACTGCGGCCGCAGAGGATAGGGAGAGCGGCGCCTCGCAGTCCTCTTCCCCTGCGGCCCCACCGCGTCCGCCATCCAGCGGTGGCGACCCCGCCGTGGCCGCGGAAGGTAGGGAGAGCGGCGCACCGTCATACCGGCACTCCTCTCCCGCCACGGCCCCTAACCTTCAGCTGCGGTGCTGCCCATACAGCACCGCAGCCCGCCTCAGTTGCGGTGCCCCCCATAAGGCACCGCCACCTACTGTGCCGCTCCTATTCGGCTTAGAGGCAAAGCCTAAAGGAGCGGCCCTCCCGGGTTCCTCTTAGCTTCACCGTGGGGGACCAGGCCACGGTTACTAAGCCCCCCCGCCCGACAAGGCGGGAACCCACGGGGGGGGGGGGACACATGGCCTGGCCTGGCAATGTTTATTTTGAATTAATTCAAATAAAAATGTTTTAACCAAATGTTGTTCACATTAAATTTGTTTTTGACAACATACCCACACCAAAGTAGTCGGTTATTGCTAAATCTCAATATTTAATGTGAATTTGGATAAAAAGTTCATTTCAGGACTATTTAATCGATTAATGTTTTTATATATTATAAATATTAATTGGCTTCTGTATTTTTAGGATTTTGTAAGGTTATACCATAGAAGTGTTAGCAGAGGTTTTTCGTTGTAAATAATTAGCCTTATTTGTTAGGTACTTTTCAATTTTCTTTTAGTAAGTTTAGGTACCATCGTTGCGTTCAATTAGTTGTAGGTAAGTTAGTTAGTTTTTTGTAAAATAATAAGCTTTATTCTTTAAAGTATTTAAAAAAAATATAAGCTGTGGTGATAAATTTGCCGTTAAAAAAAGCATGAAAAAAATAGCTAACACCATTGCGTGGTAGCACCACCACATATGTGTTTTTTATTCTTAATGCGATTAGTTAGTCTGCAGGGATGGTCTGGGGTACATCTAATCATTTAAATAATCATAAAGTGAGTAATATACGCTTTCTTTATTAAATTATTCCATGAATATGATTTAAATCTTTGAATCGGAATCTTGGTAGCATTTTCAAGAACCTGCCATAGATTACTTTTTCCCATTTGCATTTTTGCAATCGGTATCTTGGGATAATTAGTTTATTTTTGTTTCTAGTGTTAAAGTTATCGAAATCATTTTTCTTTTCAAAAACAGAAATGTTTTTCTGGACGTATAATAAATTTTCATGACGCGAATGCTAAGGTATTCATTTCTTTGATTTTTTTTTTCAGAGTCCCGTGATGTAATTTGATAAAATCAGCTGCTTTCTTCCATAGTAGGATACCGTATGTTATAAGTTTATAACACTGAAAATACCTAAAGTAAACTAGCCACTAACAAAAATGATTAATAAACTTCGATACAATAGATATTTTCTAGCATTTCTATCCCTATATATTAGCACTCCGAAAAATTATATTTTCGGATACAAAAAAATTCGAAATACAAAAAAAAAAATAAGAAAAAAAGTATGTGATATGATAAACACTGACAAATAGTATGTATGGTGAACAAAGCCGATTCGAGTGAGTGGAATAATAGTACTAGAATCCAACTTAATCATATCATTAGATCCATAAAAGATAGGATAATAAAAAATATTTTTATGAAATCAGGGTCGTAAAACGTCCTGTTTTTCTATTATAAAAACATAGACTTTAAAATTTTGGAATTGGAGATTTATACCTATAATTTTTTGCAGGGCGCTTTATAATCGCCACTGAAGCCAAGTCTGTATCGTTTCTTGTCTGTCTGTCTATTTATTCCCGCTAATCTCCAAAACGGCTGGAGCTATTTTGGCGGAGCTTTCAAAAACAAATAGCTGATGTTAAAAGGAGTAAACTAGGCTACTTTTATTTTAGAAAAAGAAAAAGATTTATGGTTCCTGCAAAAAAAAATTAAATTCCGCGCGGATTAAATCGCGGGGAACAGCTAGTTGGTTTATAATTATAAATTGAAAGCTAATAACTTGACACTACGCTACGTTAATTAACACTTTGGAACAATTGGTTATGTCACAGATATAATAATACTATACTAGTATGTCAAAAGATATAATTTATTAAAAAAAAAAATACTAATTCATACACTGTTAAACAGACACAAAAATAGACACAAAAAACTTCTAACAAAAAAAAATACTACAAAGCAAAATGTCATAACTTAGTTTTTCTTTCATTCAAATTTCGGTCCTTTATTAAATGATAAAATGTACTAACAATCAAATGTAGTATAAACCTGCACTTTATTTGCACCAGGAACACAAACAATCTCACAATACAAGCAATTAACAATTTAACTGGCCCCTCAGCTCAATCGGTAGAAACTCTGCTTTTTGCGGTGTAGGTCGTGGTTTCGATTTCCACCCAGGACAAACATTTGTGTAACGAAATACATATTCGTTCTGTGTCTGGGTGTTATTACGAAGTATGAATTTACAAAAAAGAGTTCTGTAAATGTAAGTGAAATATGTGTAAATCAGTGATCTGATTGGTACCTATAGTAGGTATAGCTTTGCTTAGTTTGAGGCCAGGTGGCTTTACGCTCTTCACACAAATGTTTGACTAGGTTGAAGATTGAACTCGGCGCCTCTATACATAGGCCATGAATAGCCATGAAGCCATGCTGAGCCATTAACACGGCCAGTGCAAACATTTAAAAAAAAAACACAAAAAGTACAAACACCTGTACCTGTACCTGTACAAAGTCAGTAGCTCAAACCCAATGCTCATTATCACACAAAGTTTGCTCCAGCCGAGGACTGAATCCAAGACTTCGTAGGCAAGCCTACTAACTTAGCTATGGAATAAGCTCTAATTTTGTTAAAATTCGCGTATAGCAGTTTCTTAATTTTCGCTCAAATTCAGGGATTCCGACCGACCACAATTAAATCTTAAGTATTTTTTTTTACCTGGATTTCACCAGGATTTCATACCCAAAGAGAAAAGCTCTAAGAAATGTGGCAACAACTGATTTACATTAAGCACGTTCAAGAATTTAGTTCACGCCCTTTATCTACGACTGCGTTGTCTACTTTTGCTTTACCTATATACTTAGTCCGATGACTCAAGTCACCTTTGTTCTTGGACTCCGATGTATCGGATATATCTCATATCGGAGGCCAAGACCATAGATTTGAATTGCAGACTTTTATATAATCTCCTATATCTAAAAGCCTGCCTACTAACTTATAATAGCCCATCCGAAAGATGGTAATAGGTACTGTTTGTCATTATGTAAACGCAAATACAAGTACGAATGTCTTTGGAAAATGGCGAATGCACAAGAAGTGCTAAGCCAAAACTAGAGAAATAAAAAGTACGAATGTCAGTGTCACTGTCAATACTGAATCAGCGTGCCAGACGTGAATGAAAAGTACGAGTGTTGTAGTTTTTCACTCAAAACATATTTCATATATAACATATTTCATAGTTCATATATTTGAACTATTATCAATTAGGCGTTATTGATTCAAGTAACAAGTATGGCGCTAAATAGTTTAAAAGTGTTCTGCCATTGTCAAGATTTGTGGTGATTATTTGTGGTGATAATAGCGACTAAGATCACAAAAGTTTTTTTGTACTTTCACTTTTACTTTTTCTTTTACTTTAAAAACCGAGAAAACAATGCAGTGAATTGAGTTTATGGTTTCACATTCAACAATGAAAACAATGCACAGCCAGTCACCGTGCTCTTTGCAGGTTTTTGATAAGTAAACAAAATACGAACATGAATAATGTACCCATGTTCTATGCTAATACTATTTCGGGAGGTCCATGTTACTCACGTCCGTAGTTTAATATATCTATCTTTTTGAGTCCCTATACACCTTTTGGGTAGTGCTAAAGTAGAGCAAAAAAGCAACCTTATATAGCAGTAAATATACTTGTGCCAAGTTCATACGTATAGGTACTGCCACCACATTTGGTGATTCGCCGCTTTAGAAGTGGTACACTTAAATTACTTTGGCCCGTTGAAAGGGTGTGGGTGCCGCTGAAATTACAGAATTTTGGATAACAGATGCAACGCAAAATAGAAAATGTAAAAAAAAATCTAAGCAGTGTAAACTGTAAACAATGATAAAATGGCACCGTAAGTTAATCGTTTTATCATAGTACAATTTGTACTTTTCGTACCCTTTTTACAGGCTCGTAGGATTTACCACAAATCATCTGGCGAGCTAGAATGAGAGAAATATTTATTTATTTGCATTTTGCGAAGTTGTGTGCTAAATCTTTAATTTATTCTATAATATATTTTTATTTTGTTTGAGTACCTTTAAAGTACCTATTATGAAAATACTGTTTTAGTCTTCCATTCAAGTAGACGACTAAGAGTGCAAGATCGATTAGCTAATGTGCCACTACTTCAAGAATATTAAATGAAAGATGAATAACAGTTCCGATTATTATATATATTGGTCGGAGCCCCATTGCAGCAAAGATGCTCTCACTGATACATATGGATGGTTTATGCAGTTCCTGTTGGCAGTTCTAGCATTTACGTGCTTAGTAGGTGAGAAGAAATTTTTGTAGATAAAAGTGTGAAATTTATTTTAATAGTACATCTTCGTTACTCCAATCCTTTAAGATATTCTGCATATGGTCTCTTCCACCCACAATGTGAAACTTGGCATGGGCCTTTGTGGGCGTGATTTGATACCGAAGTACATTATAATACATTGTTTCCTCCCCCTTCCCACACATTTTATTGTGTTATGGTTCTTGGAGTTTTTCATGAATCTGACTTTATTGAGATTCATAAAAAACTCCAAGATTCTACAAGAAAACTGTCAAAGGCCAAAGTAATTTCCATAAATATATCTGTACAGAAGTATTCGAATGCATTTTAATCTATGATTGAATTAAACATCACACATTTACCTACAAGTCAATCCACTTACAACAGATACTTATATCATTATTTTAAGTGGATTATTTCTTGATTCACAGAGTATTTATGTTGCATACAAGGCCAGAATGCAGGAGGATGAAACTAGTAGAGCATAGTTGGAATTAAAATATCTTTCTCTATTAAATAATAGAGTGTGTATAAATTGTCTTGCATTGCTTGTTTCAGGTAAAAGATTTTGCGAACCTCGCTACGCTAGGAGACCATGGCTGATCTGGTTCTATGACACTTCGAAGCAAGGCCTTGGTGCACTCATCATACATGCTGCAAATGTCTGGTTATCGCCTCATCTTACTGGGAACCCATGTACTTGGTAAATATTTTCTCCTCCTTGTGTTACCTGCAATTTTCTTTAATTTTTTTTATGTTAGGACTTTCTACATGTATTTCTAATACACAAAAAAATATTAATAGAACCGGTTATGTTGTTCTTGAGTTAGGCTTGACCAAGGGATATAGGGATTCATTTTTATTAAATAGTCTATAGTTACATATAAGACATCTTTGAACATCACATTTTCTTTTGAATTGAAGTCTAAAAACTGCCAGTCAGATTATTGAATTCAATATTTTATCTGTAAGACTTAAAAAAAGAAAAAAAAAAAAAGACGTAAAAGAAGGGTTTCCGTTTGGCTGTATGTGATTTTTTTGCTAATTGTGGATTATTTTTTAAAAAGGGTGTACTTCCAAAGTGGTCCAATTAAAATTTCATGGCGAAAGACAAGGGATAAAATTATTTGAAGTCTATTTTTAAATTGGTTAATTATTCAAGCTGTAATTTCTGTTTGATATGTCCATTAACTTTTTAATTTCCTGTTGTCATTATTTGTTACAATTTTATGTATATTTAATTGTTTTAGGTACATTGTGAACTTTATGTTGGATTCGACACTAGGCCTTCTAATCATATGGGCCGGCATCAGACTGGCTCAGCACTGCGCCAAGGTTTACGACATACCACTCATAAACTTTGGAGAGTATGGTAAGTTATATAATAATCAATGTTTCAAGCTGATTATAAAAACATTTTCCACACATATTTACATGATTTTTCCACTTTCGTTTTGGTAGGTACTTTGTTATCTTTGTTATTTTTTAACATCAGGTGGTTCGCCATTATTTTCCGTCACGGCTATCACATAATAGAAAAAAAAAGAAAAATAAAATCCTAAATATTAATAATTATATAAATGCGAATGTTTGTTTGTATGTCACGCGTTCACACCTTCACTATTCAAGCGAACATCATGAAATTTTGCATACACATTGTCAAGGGTACAGTACATACAATACTGTTCATCCAAAAATAAATTTATTGACAAAATCAAAATCTAGCAAAGCCGCGGGCTAAACCTTACAAGAGGTGTTACTGGTTCTACGCAGTTGAAAGCGCAGATTAAATTTCCACTAGTAGGTACCACAATATTAGAATCCAAAAAGTATTTTTGATTGGTAGTCTCATGCCAGGAGCAGTGAACCAATTTGGCTAAAATTTCCAATTTAAGATTATTTGTAATGACTTTTATCCCAATAATTACTATGATTAATTAGGAAAATCTGTTATTGGCCTTTTTTAAGTTTATTCTACTATTGTAATTTTATTTTTAAGTAAAAGCTGTTGATTTCCTTATATACAAAATAAAAATAAAAAAAATAATGCCTAAGGGACCTTCCCATAGGTATTATTTTTTTTAATTTTTAATTTTTATTTCAAATTGATCACAATTTGGTTTTGTTTTAGGTAAACCACCAATGTGCACTGCATGGATATGCCAGGGCATATTGTACGCCGCCCTCGCGACGTTCGCGAAGTCAATGCTGGCGTTGGTGCTCCGATTACCGCCTGTTGTCGACGTCTTATCCACACTAAGGCTGTCGCCGGTGTCCGACCCCCGGCTCGAGATAGCTGTGGTTATGCTCATCATACCTTTCTTTGTAAATGTGAGTATGAAAAATACCTAGTTTTTAGTTTAGTAGTAGAATGTTCGCGTCTTATCCACACTAAGGATGTCGCTAATGTCCTAATTCCGAACTCGAGCCGAATCTCACCCAATCTTACTTGGGGGTGAGATGGCGTTTCGTATCACGTAGAATTTTTTTTTTCAATAATATCTTTCTTCTCAATAACAATATTTCGAGTAAACTGGGTTAAATGGAGTAGAACGTGCTTTTCTACTAAAATATGGGTACACAATTATTTATTGTGGTTATGGGATCGCCACGAAGTAGCATAAAGTCAAAGTCAAACTCATTTATTCCTTTAGATCTCAAGTATCATGTGGACACGTCAAATTTTACACATACATGTACACATATTCGTGAGCATATAACGTGTTACAGGATAGTGTCATAGTGGCCCTTCGATTGTTTAGCGATCGACCAATTAATATAAATTACCAAAATCACCTCAATGGACGCTATTTGTGACAAAATTGATTCGCGATAACCTCTCAAAGTACATTAAATGACAAACATAATCATCATTTGTACATTATAAAAGATGATAAGCGTATAATATGGAATTTCTTAGGCATTTTTTCTCGTGGCTGAGAAGGTCTAGTAAAAATTGAGTAATTATTTTAAATAATCTTATTTCAATAGTTTGGCTATTGTAACAGGGGATCGCAGTTATTTGTGACGCAAAATTGATGCGCGATAACCTCTAAACTAGGTACATGATATGACATACATAAACCGTGTCTATAAACTAGTGATGTTCTCAATATATAATAATATTCATAATATGAATATAATATGAATGAAACAGTCTTGATCGTGAAGACCTTGGATAGATATAAAACAAAAAAGTTAGAAAATAATAAATTTGTTTGTTTAGGAATATATATGAATGACTAACAAGCGCTTTTATTATAGAACTAGCTGCGCCCCGCGGTTTCACCCGCATAGTTCCCGTTCCCGTGGAGAATACGGGGATAAATTGATTTTATTTTTTCGTTAATTTTCCAATGTTTTTAATAGTTATTCTGCTATTCGGGACGGAAACAAATCCAACAAATCAAAAACCATGGCAATCGGTCCAGCCGTTCTCGAGTTATAAGTGTTGTAACAAACACGACTTTCTTTTATATATATAGATATGGTACGGAACCCTGCGAGCGCGACTCACACTTGGCCGGATTTTTTTGTGCACGTTTTCTGTGACGGTCTCTTACATAAAATATAAAGCCCTAAGCCAAATGTTGTTTTCTTTTCAGATTTTAATATTTTGGGTGACTGACAACTTCCTGATGTACCATCCAAGAGGGGTCAGTTCGAAGCTTAAAACTAAGGTACGTACAATGGGTCTTTTACTCGATAAACCATGTCGGAGGCGTTCGCGTGGTTTAAAACTCCGATAGTAAAGTTATCCACTTACATGAAAACGAGAATATTGTAGAGACATATACACGCAAACTTACTCGGAAAAAATATGCTCAAATATGTTAACGATGTTCTTATCTCAGGCCTTTTACTGGGCTAACATAAATATTTGGTTTTTGATAACTTGAAGTAACACATATCGTGTTTCTATAGATTAAATAATTATTTTAACTGAGCAGTTTAAATATTTCAGTTCAATTTTGTACAAATCTTATTGCTTTATCAACTGTTTTTATTTTATTTTTGGTGAAATTAAAGATTTGGTTCAACCAAATCTTTTTAACCCACTTATTTATAAAAAAGAAAAAGGTTTTCAATTCGGTTGTATTTTATATGTTTGTTACGCGATTTCTTTGCAAATTGTGGACCGATTTGGGTGTTTTTTTTTTAATGACAAGTAACCCTCCCGTTGGTGTCAGGAATCCTTATAAGGAGGAATATCTGCATACTTGTATGTATGCAGATGTTCTTTAATGTGTATGGTAAAAAATATATTACAATAAAAATATTAAAATATATACGTTATAAATATTTATACGTATGTTATGTTATTTAAGTTTATGTCAAAGATATGAAAGTTTTGATGTCGGTTCTTCTATTTTTAAATCAGTCTCAGTTAAATGCTCAATGCTCTATTTTCCAGGTCAGATACCAGTCTATCAAAAAGGAGAAGTCTGCTTCTGAAGAGGAACGCGACTCAGCCGACGAGAGACTCCTCGGTGCCAGCGTATGACCTTATAGGAAGCCCATTATACTACGGGCATAGGTAAAAACTAGCGGGTTACTTATTCACTTGGCCTGGTGCATATCGAAATTATACGTTTAATTAAAGTATCTTCACTGGGACAAATTTCTTACGACACGTGACACCCCATCCCCCAACTCTCTGCCAACTCTTGTTCATCGGCGTAGAATAATAATTAATCTCATTCGTAATTAAACTGAATTTCGTCTTCATAGTATTGTTACATGCTGACATTCCATATAAAAAGCTCGATCTGTCAAATTGAGCGAGACAAGGACAACGCAATACGGTTCTCTTTCTATCATAGTTAATTTTATTGCTAGGTTAACCTCTCGATTATTCGGACGATTTCCGTCGTTTCTTTGGGCAGTAATGGACTTCATTGGTATTAATGTACTTAAATAATTTCACGCCTTTATCATCGAAGGGGTAGCCATCTTTCACCTTGTGGATCACCATTATCGCTGCCCTTGCTTTCCAACGAACAAATACCAAACAAACACTAACTAATGTATTATTCTTTAGTAATCTGACAGCGAGGACATTC
This sequence comes from Aplocera efformata, assembly GCA_921293045.1. Lineage (NCBI taxonomy): Eukaryota > Metazoa > Arthropoda > Insecta > Lepidoptera > Geometridae > Aplocera > Aplocera efformata. The sequence goes on from OV121055.1 coordinate 6,117,575, forward strand.
TGCAGTGTTTTTTCTTGCTGATGCTTTGAAACAAAGTACGAATGTAAAGGGTGAATGTGCGGCCGAGTGGAGCAACCATATGTAGTAGTGCGTCATTGTGTGCATGCGCCGTTTTTGCGCGTTTCTAGGGTTCCGTACCCAAAGGTAAATAAAGGGACCCTATTACTAAGACTCCGCTGTCCGTCTGTCACCAGGCTGTATCTCATGAACCGTGATAGTTGTTGAAATTTTCACAGATGATGTATTTCTGCTATAAAAACAAATACTAAACAATAAAAAAATATTTAAGGCGGCTCTCATATAAAAATTTGATTTTTAGGATATAGTTCCATATGAAGAAACTAGATGGCGCCACTTGTATTTTATTATTATAGATAATGGTACGGAACTCTTCGTGCGCCAGTCCGGCTCGCAATTGGCCGGGTTTTCTTTTACAACCTCCACCCAAAACGCGTACTATCCCTGGAGACATGTCGACGGGACTTTATCCCCTAGTATACGGGCTTAATATACTAAGTACCTGATTTATAATATAAGCCCTGGAAACAATTTGTGATTTGGTTAACAATAATATATAAATAGTACATATATTTTTCTTTTGCTTTTAATGATAACTATTTCGTCAGCCGGTGGTACCAAGATAAAAGCTTTGCAATGTGAAGTGAATTAAATTCTTACATAAGTTTTATGAGGCTATCAGTAACATATATAAATTCAGATATTAAAAAAAAACGAAAGTTAATATCATCAGTTCAAGTTAATAAGTTTACTAAATACGCAATCACTGGTTTATATTTGTAATAGTATAAATTAAACACCGAATAGGCACATCACGAACTTAATATCACTTAAAATTATTATGAAAATGTTAAAGTGTTTGTCACAATGCTATGAAATGTAATCGCTTTACACTATTACATGCTATATTATAAGAGGTACTTGTAAGATGTAAACGGTAAGTTGTATATTTTTCGGCTCAATTTATCTAATTTAAACATTTCGTAAATTAATATACTGTAAAAATCACACAGGTAGGTACAACGACCGAAGATATAAAATAATCTTCATAAAGGAATTGATGTTGTTGCATTAGTGTTTGAATAACTTGTACAAATGCGTCACTCCACTTCGAATATAAATAAAGTATCATTTTTTATATTTAAGTGTAATAATTTTGATGTTCCTAAATTTTGTACGTAGGTCCTCATTAGTGCCATTGTATTGATTTTTATATAAAATACATAACATCGAATTAAGACTGAAGAAGTCGTTAATTGTTTCATAAAATTCTTAAAATTTGCGTTAGTTTAAAAGCTCGTAGTTTCGAACATGATTTTGAATTTATTTACCTATATGATATAAAAATAAATAAATGATAACTATGTTAATTTTAGAGTCATGGAATTTGTGGTGGTTTCCCAACCAGTAACACCTCATTGGGTCACACTTACTGGGTGGGAATTTTCTTCCCCACCCATTAAATAGTGACTCGTTAGGAAATTATCTGCAAAAAAGAGTTGCAACCAGTATCACTGACTTGATGGGAAGAAAATTCCCAACCAGTAACAGTGTGACGCGATGAGATGTTACTGGTTGGGAAACCACCGAATTTGTTGGGTTCAAAATAAATACTTTGATTATCTATTATAATTATTGTGATAAAACTGATGTATCATACACGTTTTATTATACTTTCATCATAGGATTACTATAATAATCTCCACTTCCATTCTCATATTTCAATTAGTTAATACACTAGAAATCAGTAAGACTGTTTATTTTATTTATTTTTTGTAAACAATTTACTTTTTTTATGGTTATTTTATTCCAATTTTTATTTAGTAATTTAACGATCACAAGACGGCCGCAAGCATAGCGGTTTTCTGATAGTATGTTGTCTGTCCACGTTGTCTGAATTAAAGTAACTTCCCAATTTTTTTATGAACTAACGACCCGCCCCGACTTCGCACGGGTGCAGTTTACTCATGAAGAAAATGAATAGTGAGTTTAGCAAAAATATTTATTACGTTTTTTGTTTAACAATTATACATTTATTTCTGTAGATTATTAAATGAATAGTGCTTTTCCTTCCGACTGGGTTGAATTCATACCCGTCCTCAAAATTATAAGTATTTCCTTGCGTTATTCCCATTCTCCTTGCGTTTCGCCCAGCCAGCCTAACATTTTCACATTATATTACCGTAGGAATTTTGTTTATTGTTATACTTTACCTTTCTATATTAGATATCCTTCCAAATCATTATTGTGATTGCCATGTAAATAATTAAAATAAGGACTTGTTTTGTAAAAAAAACTGTGTATATTGGAAAATGTGTAAGTATATGAAAATGTGTATATTGGAACATGTTACATTTGTGCATAATGTTCATGTTTGTGCGAATATAAATCATTTTATGTGTATTACCTGTCTTTACTTGTGTCATTTTACTAATCAAAAATAATTTGCATCCATTCTACAAATAGATAAATGTTCTACTGAACATACCATTCAAGTCATGGAAATAAATAAATATTTATGGACACAGCGCCCTCTAGCCCTCAACTAATAGTTTGTACTATAGGAATTAGATTCCTGATTGAATATACATAGTATTTTTTTGTAAATACATACAATACATATTAACAGCCAGACGCGGAACAAACATGTTCGTGGCACAAATGTTTGTCATATAGTGCAGACAGTGCAGGGGCAGAACTACTACCAATTGAGTTGTGCGGTCAGCCAGTAAAGATTGAAAGATGCTCGATACAATGCCTACCAGCCTCAATTGTTCCCAATGTGGGAACACCGGCCTACTCTCGATAATTGAGAGTGAATGGGCTTTGATCTACCACGGGAGCCCAATCCGGATTGGTAGATGTCACATCTTTCAATTTATGGTTCTAAGACATGCCGGTTTCCTCACGATGTTTCCCTTCACCGTTTCGAGAACGTGGTATTGCGCACATAAATTTTCAAGTGAAAAAACTCATTGGTGCAATTGTGCTTTCAACCAGCAACCTTCAGATTGAAAGTCGGCGTCTATGCCCCTGGGCCACCACGCTCGATACAATAGGAATTACTAATTTACCGGGTGTTTGGTCCATCTTTTGTCCGCGACTAGTGACCAACTTTAAACTAGCGACCCGCCGCGGCTTCGCACGGGAGCAATTTAAAAATTTAATTTTATCGTGAAACAGTTCTAGTTTATTAAATAATGTCTAGGTAACATTGACTAAGCGTAGGGCTGCTTGCTCACACCGCGGCAATTCTCTTACATTTAGCATTTTTATTCCCAGATATTAGAAGTTACGACAACTTCTAAACAAAAGGTCCGATTCTTATATTTTAAATAAGAATTTACATCATCAACTTTGATTAAGCAACTATTTAGTGGATAAAGATAATTAATAGCATGAAACAAATGTCACCATTTTTCGATTCTAACCGTGTTTTGATCGACTAACTTGAACAAACCACTAGGTGGGCCGTGGTTTGTTCAATTAGTCGGCGGACAACTAGGTCTAGCTAGTTTAGAGCTAGTTTTAAATACTTATGTATTTGTTTTCCACCTCGGTAACATTTAGAGTATTTACCTACTCAAATTTTTATTTTACTGTGAACGACTTAATACCACGAAATACATTTTCTGGCATCGAAAACCGGTTCTAACCCAATTTAATCAACATGTTCCTGGTGGTATACAAATAGTTTCATGACTATTAAATACTCTATTAAACTATTAAATATTTCATAAACAGCCGCTCTATGTCTTTTCTACTAACCACTAGCTTAATTGATTGACTGATTAAATAGATAACCAGTAAAAACAGTTTCACTCTGGGAATGCCGACATAAGTGAAAACAAAAACAGAAATAAAAAATATACAGAGGTGTTCGTAACCGTAACTGTAACAGTGTCGCGAGTAGGTACAATGGTATTTTCACTTCAAAAATTAGAAGTTGTTTTTTTTTGTTATAAGTTTATACTTTCAAATGTATTTATTTAGTAATATAAGAATTTTTCCTGAAATAAAAATTACTTATTATGTACCTAACTTATTTGAAACCTACAATTGAGATATGGCAGCGCTTCCGCTTTGACGTAGTACGGCGCAAACAAGGCTCTCCGAGTCAATTTACCAACTGTTTCCGTTTGGCGCCACGTGCAGTGGAAGGGCGAGCGCGCTCGGCCGACCGTTCTTCAGTTAGGCTCAATCACCATGCAGCCCTTACCTAGGTTTCAAATAAGTTAGGTACATAATAAGTAATTTTTATTTCAGGAAAAATTCTTATATTATGTAGCCTGTAACTTATTTGAAATCTACAATTGAGACTTGTCTATTTTCGCATGGTGGCGCCAACGGTCTACATGGAAAAGTGACTTTGGCATAAAAATACGCCAACGGTGATCGAATGAAAGAATAAGTCATGTTCACCGAATCACATTATTTATTATTCATCTGAAGGTAGAACACAAAAAATAATATTGTACATTGGAAGCAGTACAAAATAACAGAGATATTACAAATAACACAAAATATAATCAATACACGAGAAAAAATATTTTATACGGGCTTGAAATTATTGCAAAGTGATGGTACATTGTGTAACTGAGGAGTTTCTACAGGCCGCCTATAAAATCTCATCAATGTATTAGGCGTTGACCAGTTTCCTCGAGCCAAAATATCTTTCAGAGGCATGTTATTCAGCCAATTTAATGAAGCTACAGCAGATCTAATGGAGCCAGGTGAGTCCTCAATTCCAGCGTCTAATAAAATAGTTTTAATCCAACCCGCGATTATTGTCCGGCTTGCGGGCTTCGGATCGTTTAGTGTTGTAATGAATAGATTCTGAATATAATTTCCTGATGAACGTCTTGATCGCGAAATATCTAATAACTTTTTAACCCAGTAAACAGGGTCAATTCTTTTATTATCCGCTGCTAATAACTGCCAACCCGACTGTCTGCGACTAATAGAGTCAGTTTTTGAGCCATACATTGGCCAAAAAGTTATACTATCCGTCTCAATAACACATTGATTTTCTTTTACAGATAACAGTGTTAGATCGTGGACTCTTCTACCAGAGGAGAGCAAAAGCAAGGTGGCACATCTTCTGGATACCTCAAACAAACTATCTGAGCCAGGATCATTATCAAGGAACCACTGTACTACTACTTGAGGGTTCCATACAGGGGGTTTATTAATAGTTTTGGTGGCTGATTTGTTAGCAATACCCCTTAATGCTTGTCTAACTAGTATGTGAGAGCTCAGCTTAATTTCCATTTCTGGCTGGCAGAAAGAAGATATCACGGACTTGTGTACTAAAATAGATTTATAGCTTAGCCCTTCATTATTATACAAATAAATGAGATATTTAGACAGACCGTGACCGCCTGGAGTTTTATTATTAATACCTGAATTTTTACACCATTTCAGCCAGCGGATCCAGGCTTGCCGGTAGGTTTTCAGAGTACTAGGCCTCCAGCTGGACTCAATTATACTTATTTCTGTTGGTGACCAGCCCACTAAGAGATCCTCCCACCCCGACATTTCCATGCCTCCAATACCAGCTCGTTTACTTTTGTCGGAGGTAGGTTCGTTCTCGTGTCGATCAAGACTGAGCATAGGTTCCGAATTGTGAAGGGCGGGCCGAGAGCCCGTTTCTTTAGATCCGCCCGCCAATAAACATTCTTCCATCTCGGGCAGATTATGATGAATGTTCCTTTGGCTTAATTCAGTAGTGCCAGGACTCTGTACATCAGACAAGGTGGAGGAAAAATCCACGCCAGCTTGTACCTCCAAACGCGACTGAAAGCGTCGTGGTAGAAAGCATTCCAATCCCTCAGATCCAACGTTACATACCTGGGCACTACATGAGCTCGCTCCGATGCCATCAGATCCACCTCGGGTGTCCCCCATTTGCTGAATATTAGTCGGCAAGCTCGAGGTAAGAGATGCCATTCTGCTAATGCTTTGTATCGGGACAGACTGTCCGCTATCCCGTTGAGGGGACCTGGGAGGTAACTGGTTACAAGGTTGACGTTGTAATCCTCTATCTGTCTGTAAATCAGTTTCGTCAGCTGCAATAGGCTCACTGATTGAGTTCCTCCCTGCTTGCGCAGGTAGGCGAGAGCGGTGCGATTGTCGCTCTGTATATGAATTGTCCTGTCGCGACACTCCTTGATGATGACATCGTTTGTTAGAACTTTGTATATCGCTAGTAGTTCTTTTATATTCACGTGGTAATGAAGTTCTTCTGGCATCCAATGACCTTGAATATGATTTCCGTTGACGTATGCCCCCCACCCGATAGCTGAAGCGTCCGTGACTATGTGAAAAGATGCGGGAGCATTCCAAATCTTGCTTTTTGTGTGGGTGTTTCGCGACCACCAAACCAAGTCTTCTTTGGCCGAAGGTGTTAGACATACAGATTTTCCCTGTCTCAGAGCTTGATGAAGACATGCCTGAAGATTTCTGTAATGCAGTGTTCCCATGCAAACTACGAAGCTGGCAAACTGTAGGGTACCCACAATTTTCTGCAATTCCAATAGGGTTACAGTTTTCAACTGTTGTGTTTGAGTGAGACGCTTGGTAAGAGATTTGATCTTTTTGCATGGCAGGGTTTTCTCGTTTGCCCGTGTGTTCCAAATAATTCCTAGGAATTCTATCTCTTGTGAAGGTGCCGTGGACGACTTCCCTTTGTTTATTATCCAACCTAGACTGGTGAATAGGTTGATGGCCTCGTTCATGTGATCTATGAGGGTGTACGGGCACTGATTTACCAAAAGGTAGTCGTCTAGGTACACCAGAACTCTGATGCCCTTCTCCCTGAGCTTTTCGGCTACCCAATTCGACAATGTGGCGAACGTTCGTGGAGCGCTTGCCAAACCGAAAGGTAAACATGTCATTTGATAGGTTATGTCCTTGAAAACGAACCTGAGAAAGCGACGATGCGTCTTTAGGATCGATATATGGAAGTAAGCCTGGTGTAAATCGATTTTCATCATGAAATCGCCTGATTGTAGGAATTGTGGTACCTTCGACATATTTATTAAACGGAACTTTTTCGGTCTGAGGTACCGGTTCAAAGTTTTGAGATTCAGAACGGGCCTCTGAGAACCATCCGATTTCTGGACTGGAAACATAATTGACACAAAGCCTGGGTTCCGTGGTGCTTTTTCGATTACCGAATCTTTGAGCATCTGGCATATTTCGGCTTCCAAGGCAGGTGTGGTAACAAAACGGCTTCGGTTCATTTCGAACCGTTGAAGCAGGGGTTTGGCAACAAATGGTATACGATAACCCTTGATAATTTTTAAAATGTGTGTTGGAGCGCCCATTGTTTTCCAAATGTGTTGGAAATGACGTAAACGACCTGCCTGAAATGTCCCGTAATAGTCATTGTTTTCTGTTGCTTCGGAGATCATCTTTATGTTTTTTATATGACTTGTTCTTTGCGGCAGAATAGTTGCGTTTGCCTGCAATGGATTTTCCTTTGCCAGAAACTTGCTGGTATCTGTCCCGGTCATAGCCACGAAATGACACCGCGGGGTCGGTAGACCGCCCTGGTGCGGCCTGAGTGCCCTCGGCAGGCAGATAAGGCCAATTTTTTCTTTGTGTGACCTGACTACCCTCGGCAGGTAAGTGCGGTCTGCGAAAGACTCTCGAGCCCCCTCCTAGTTTACTCACGGCTTCGCAGAGCTCCTTTGGCTGGAACAGGTACTCGCAGCTCGGTGGTATTCTGCGTAAAATCACCTTATTGTATTTGTCTCTTACAGCAGAAAGGACACCATCCCTGCGGTGCTCAATTATGTTTGCTCTGCGGCCGCAAACAACCTGTAAAATATCCTTAGAAACACCCATATAAGTACACGTGTTGGAAAACAGCTCATGAACTTTATTTGAGAGTGACGTATGTGTCAGAGCTGTTTGTGAATCAGAACTCCACTCCAATAATTGCTTCAAAGATGTTTGTAAAGCTTCTTTTTGGATAATTAGCATATTTGTCAATGCTCCAAAGGTCTGGTCCAACGATCTTAGATGGCTAAACTTTGATTCAAAAGCTAAAAGTTCGTCATTCATCAATAAATTCGTAAGTCCAGGTGCCGATATGTACTTCTTTTGGACCTCTGTATATCGAACATTATTCCATTCTGTACTGTCAAAATGTTGGATTTTGCGTACATAGCCAAGTCTCGAGTCAGAAGTGCGCTTAATTGATTCGGATGCAATAGTCTCATCGTCCCATTTGAAAGAACTTTCAGCAGGTTTGAGAAGCGTGGAATAAACAGAGGCATTGTCCTCCGTATGACCTTGAGTGGTGTTAGCAGTTATGTCATGGTCATCGACAGGGTTATTGTCACTTGGCCTAGAGTTATGATAGTTCCTCGTAAGCATATATTTCAACTCACTAACCTGCTTTTGGAGATAATCGAATCTAGAATCCGAGATGTCTGTTCCGGTGCAAACACGTTTTGGTGATAGATATGTGCCTTCATCATCGCCGTCATCATCACTGCTGCTATACAGACGTCGTGGACGTTTGTAATTAATCCTCCTAACTCCACTCGTTCCTGCTACTGGAGAGCCTTCATTATTTGGTGCATTATTATCACTCATTTTTTAGTTTTGAGTTGCACAGAAATTCTGTATTCTACAAGAAAAAAAAAAAAAGAGTTATTAAGACAAAAAATAATTTCTGTCCTACGAACGACCTCGTCGTTATGCGCCAACCAGTCGCAACGAAAAACAAACGCCAACTGAAGAACGATCGGCCGAGCGCGCTCGCCCTTCCACTGCACGTGGCGCCAAACGGAAACAGTTGGTAAATTGACTCGGAGAGCCTTGTTTGCGCCGTACTACGTCAAAGCGGAAGCGCTGCCATATCTCAATTGTAGGTTTCAAATAAGTTACAGGCTACATAATAAGCTGTTACTTTGAAATTACAATTTCACTTCATATTTATTTAGGTATAAATAACGTCAACATGAGACGATGGGAAAATACTGATTTCACATTTTCAGGATAAAGTGTGGTCTACCTTTGTGTTAAGTCAGGGTATGAGCTACCTTCGTAACAAATTTCATCCAAATCCGTTCAGTTGTTAAGGTGTGACGGAGTAACAAACATACATACAAACTTTTGCATTTATAATATTTGTATGAATTTATAGTTTAATCAATGTTGTCAAGTATGGAACCGGGCATAGAATTTACCAAACAAACTACGTTGTTGTGGTTGTCAAGGAAATTAAATGCGAACTGACATTATCTGACAAAACAAACAAGAAGCCCCTCTTCAAAAAATAATGTTTGTTTTTATTATTCAGTGTTTACTTAGTGATTAAAAGCTTAATTATGAACGAAAGTGAGCTCCGTAAGCTTCTGCAAACTAAAAATGGCTGTCGCATTCCGATCATGCGACCTGTTCCAGATGTGCATATGATGGACCAGCTGCCGTTCACACCACTTCCTCATTATAACAGGATCAAGGTATGCCTTACAACATAACAGAGCAGCAAACAAACGCAATATCCTACACTAGAATTCCACGTACCGTAGATGGAATGGAGAATAAGACAAAACCCATGACGTAAGTAGATAGGTACTCTTTCACACAAAGTTAGCCGCGGAAATCGAACCCAGCACCGTTCGATTTAAAGACAGGATTGCTATCAATTTAACTCACGTCACGGAGTTAAGTCACGGAGCGATTTTTAAACAAGCTTTTGTGGCGGACCTCTCACGAGACTTAGGTTTGTAACGTAGCTTCTGCGGTTACGGGAACGCCCAGAAACTTGGCAGAATATGATCGCTAGTCAGACGTTATATGCGATACAATGGAGCGAGAACTGTGCGTACCAGGTAGTAAGTACCTCATGCGCCTGCGATCCGACTGTTGAGCGTCTACATTTCCACATTCAACCCTTGTAGCGCTGAAGCCAACGAGGCGGGCGCTGTTGAAAATCGTACCGTAAGTTTTTAGCCCACATTTCATATCATTGATGTATTGTACTATTTATTATGGTACTTTGGTCTCGATGTTTGACAAGGCTCTACATTGTATTTCTGTCTACAAGGTACGTGGATCAACCTACCTGCTCCCCGATTTGGTGGTATAAGATTTTTTCTATGTGTAGAATTGCAAATCAAGATTATTTTACTGGAATAAAGTGTTAACAAGTTATTTGTGGGAACAGTAGGCAGTGAGCACACGACTAGCCACATATCTATATTCTACTTGTAATTTACCAGCTATTCGGGGAAAAGAGGTGAATCTTTGTATGAGATATATGATGTCTACGATTCCATTTGCATTTCAGGACAAACAAGCTAAATACAGAAAAATTCTCGAGGAAAAAGCCACGGAGAGGAAAGTGGAAATCGCTCGACCACCCGAACCAAGACATGAACGAGATAGACTCGAAATATCACAATCCCGACACATTGATGTCCTAAAAGAATGTGCTGAAAAGGTTCAACCACCTCCTATGCTTAAATCATGGGAGAGTAAAATATGCAGTCTCATTCCTGCAAAACAACGCAATGCTTTTCCCAACATCATGGAAGAAATCATCAACGAAACCAAGGCGGAATGGAACCGTAACCTACATGACCTCGCTGTCAGAATCGTCATTCGCGACGAGCCTGGTGTTTCTCGTGTACGTTACCAGGAACCACTCTTTAAATTTCGGGGTGTGACCGAAAATTACGACAAAATGGTTAAATGCCGAAAAAAATTGCAAGATGGGTCGCTTCTACTACACCCATTCATTCGTCTCGTTCTTGAATCTGCAGAACGTATGTTTCCTCCTTGCATGATCAACCTGAAAAAGTACAGGGCGCGAGGACCAATGGACCTTGATACTTTTCAAACCAAGGTATTTGATGAAATCAAAAAAGCTGATTATCTCGTCTCCAGCACTTGGTACGCAATACTAGTGAATTGGCTAAAAAACCCAAGATGTCTGAAGGGAATGCGGCCAAAAAAGATACCAGACTTTGTGAAATGTGCCACCAAAATGATATCGATGCAGATACAAGAATTTATGCGCCGCTCCATTGATGCTATAATTGATTCCCTGAAAGACCCAGAATTCGTTCCGATCTTAAACATCGAACTGACTTTTGATGGTGAATTTTTGTATGATCCGTCACTGGAAAATGTATACCAAGTTTTCCACAACATAGCTGATGCCATTTCTCATATATCGCAACGACTCATGCCGATTGAGCAATACCTTAGAATACCGTACAATTTTGACGCATTACCCGTACAATATAACGAATGGCTACACGAAGATGGTCATATAAGACTACAGAAGCAATTGGATGTTGTATTTGAACCGCTGCTTCAATACTTAGATAGACTGAGACAACAATACAGCATGTTGTATGGGGCGCCTGCTAAAGCAGCACTTCTCCAGTTCATTGCAGAAGTTAAAGAATTTGAAGAAGGTCGGGATAAAATAAAATACTTTCAAGAAATTGACTCCAGCATCACGGGTATTTTAGAAAATGAATATTTTAATTGTGCAATTGTTTGTCAACTCCGCATGGTGGATGGATTGAAACTGAAAGCACTGGACTTTGTGAATGATATCATTGATGGCATCGTAAAGGCACATATGGCTGAAAATGACAGCATTTGCTCAGAGTTTGAAACAATAGCAGCCAGGGCTCTGAAGGAACCAGAAAATGCAGCTGAGCTAATTGAGCAAGGGGTTTATATGTTACACGCAAAATCAGTTTTAGTTGAGGTCTTGAAGGAAAGAATATTGATGCAAATCAATATTATATCTAACTTATTGGAAATGACTGTACTTACGCCGGAGCATGTGGCGTCGAACACAAGAACTGTGAATTGGATAACGGACATAAAACCTATATTTGATAAAAATGCGTCTTCTTTTGAAACATTCAAAGGAGAAATGGAAGAAAACCTATTGGCTAAGATTACGTTTCTTAACAAGGAAACCGTTGAAATGACTCCTTATCTAGAACTCTTGGACAATATGGATGATATTAACCATACATTTGAATACCTGGAATATTTACGAAAGTTGGTTCACCGTTTAGCTGACTGCGATAAGCTTGTGACCTGGATTAATAAGGAAGAAGTAACTTTTAAGTTTCCAGTAACCAGTTATCCCGATTTAGAAGAGCTTAAAGACTTTATAATCCCATTCTACAGTCTTGTCTACTTGCTTCATAAATGGAGACGCAGTTATTATACCTGGATGGATGGGCCGTTTGAATATTTAGATCATGATGCTATAGAACAAGATCACGATTTCTATTACAAGGAGTTTCTGAAATTATCAAAAAACTATAAAACCAAAATCAAACAACAAATTGCAGAAGGTGTTGAAAAACGTTTCCAGGGGATGATTGAGGACCCTGATATAAACAATCTGCCAGCACCTATGAAATTATGTGCTCAAGCTGTTACTGAACTTAAAGAATGGAGGCCTAATGTTCAAATGGGACACATTATGTGCAACCCTGCACTGGTCCAAAGACATTGGGATGAAATGTCTGGCATAGCTGGCTTCGACTTAACGCCCACGGCTGGCACAACGTTGCGAAAAATTATAAATTTTAATCTTTGGGATGACCTAGATCAGTATGATATTATTAGTGTTGCCGCAACTAAAGAACTAGCGCTTATCACTGGTCTAACCAAAATGATCGCAGAATGGACTGACATATGTTTCAAAACAAGCCCTTATAAAGATACAGGTATATTTATTCTATCTGGACTTGATGATATTCAAAGCGTCCTCGATGACCATATTGTGAAAACAATTGGAATGAGAGGATCAGCCTTTGTCAAGCCATTTGAATCACAAGTAAGGGCGTGGTATGAAAAAATAAATCGAGTGAATTCCACTATTGATGAATGGGGAAAAGTACAAAGCCAGTGGCTATATTTGTTGCCGATTTTCTCGTCCAAAGACATTGTTGCACAAATGCCTGAAGAAGGAGTCATGTTTGTTGAAGTAAATAATATTTACCGCCGATACATGGGTTCTGTTGAAAAGGATCCTCATGTGCTCGAAATAGCTGGAGGCGGAGGCGTTTTGGAGGCTTTGCGTGCTGCCTCAGCATTTCTGGAAAAAATCAACGAGGGCGTGAATAACTATTTAGAAAAAAAACGATTATATTTCCCCAGATTCTTCTTCTTATCAAACGATGAAATGTTGGAAATTTTGTCTGAAACTAAAAATCCATTGAAGGTGCAACCTCATTTGAAAAAATGTTTCGAAGGAATTAATCGATTAGTATTCGATGAAGAGTTCAATATATCCACGATGATTTCAATGGAAGGTGAAATGGTAGATTTTCTTGAAATTATTAGTGTCGCTGCAGCTAGAGGATCTGTGGAGAAATGGTTAGTTCAAGTGGAAGAACAAATGATCAAAGCAATTAAAATGGAAACTGAATTATCTTATTATGACTATCCAAATATGGGCCGTGTGGAATGGATTTTATCTTGGGAAGGAATGGTTGTATTGGCCATATCACAAATTTACTGGGCGGTAGACGTACACGAAGCTTTAAATACACATAAGCTGAGTGAGCTTAACGCATTTCATGTTGGTTTGACGAAACAACTTAATGAAACTGTTGCTGTTATAAGAAGAACTGATTTGAGTAAATTGAGTAGTATCACAGTTAAAGCGCTTATTGTAATCGACGTGCACGCCAAAGACGTTATAAATGAACTTTTGGAAAAGAACGTGACTGAGGTAACTGATTTCCAATGGTTAGCTCAATTGCGGTATTACTGGGAAGAAGAAAGAGTATTTGTAAAAATTATAAATGCTGTTGTAAACTTTGCTTATGAATATTTAGGCAATTCAGACCGTTTAGTAATAACCCCGTTAACTGACCGATGTTATCGTACATTGATAGGTGCCTATTATTTGCATTTGAATGGTGCTCCAGAAGGACCAGCTGGCACTGGAAAAACTGAAACTACAAAAGACTTAGCTAAGGCATTAGCGGTTCAGTGTGTTGTCTTCAATTGCTCCGATGGTTTGGATTATAAAGCCATGGGAAAATTTTTCAAAGGACTGGCATCATGCGGTGCCTGGGTTTGTTTTGACGAATTCAATCGAATAGAAGTAGAGGTATTATCAGTAATTGCGCAACAAATTTTGTGCATTGTTCAAGCTGTTAGACTTCATATGGAGACATTTGATTTTGAAGGCACCATCTTAACACTGAATCCGGCATGCTATGTATGCATTACAATGAATCCGGGCTATGCGGGTCGATCAGAATTACCTGATAATTTGAAGGTACTGTTTCGTACTGTGGCTATGATGGTACCAGATTATGGTATGATAGGAGAAATTTCTCTATATTCTTTTGGTTTTATAGATGCACGGACATTATCGATTAAGATTGTCACAACTTATCGGTTATGTTCGGAACAGTTATCTTCCCAAAATCATTACGATTACGGAATGCGAGCTGTAAAGACTGTGTTATCTGCAGCCGGTAATTTGAAAAGGAGTTTTCCCAATGAAATCGAAAATGTTTTATTACTTAGATCAATCACCGATGTTAATTTACCAAAATTTTTATCATTTGATGTTCCGTTATTTGAAGGCATTATATCGGATTTATTCCCAGGTATATCTTTACCTAAACCTGACTATGTGAATTTTCTGACAGCCTGTCATGATTGTTGCAAGATAAACAACCTGCAACCTGAAGAATGCTTTATGATTAAAATCATCCAAACCTTTGAGATGATGATTGTAAGACATGGATTCATGTTAGTTGGCGATCCATTTTCTGGTAAATCAGTCACTTTACAAATTTTGGCTGAAGCACTTACACTAATGGAGGCTAGAAAACAACCTGGAGGCTGTGCAAGTACATACAAGGTTTTAAACCCGAAAGCCGTGACTATGGGTCAGCTTTATGGTGCATTTGATCCAGTCTCATATGAATGGACCGATGGCATTGTAGCTACAATGTTTCGAGATTTCGCTTCAGAGGATACTCCAGTAAAGAAATGGATTGTATTTGACGGCCCTGTTGATGCAGTTTGGATTGAAAACATGAATACTGTTTTAGATGACAACAAAAAATTATGCCTCACTTCAGGAGAAGTAATGGCTATGTCAAGTGTCATGTCCATGATATTTGAAGTAATGGATTTATCCCAAGCATCACCAGCGACCGTTTCAAGATGTGGCATGATATACATGGAATCAGCATCTCTAGGATTTAAGCCCTTTTATACATCGTGGCTGAATACATTAAATCCTATATGGCTTGAAGATAATGAAGAATACATTTTCGAAATGTGCAATTGGTTATTTGACCCACTGATCTATTTTGTTAGAAAATTTTGTGGGCAGCTTGTAACAGCTGGTGAAGTAAACTTGGTAATTAGCACTCTACGCCTCGTGGTAATGCTAATGGATAATGCTATTGAGGGTGAAGAAGATACAAAATATACGAGAACTTGGTTTATAGCTTCCTTAATGGCAGGTCTTGTTTGGGGTGTAGGAGGAATACTGAATACGGACTCGCGCGAAAAATTTGATGACTTAATCAAAGAATATTTCAAAGGAGAAAAAGGCATTCCAGCTGTAATCGACCGTATTGATGTGTCTATTCCTACAGAAGGTATGATTATCGATCACTACTATATGTACAAAAGTAAAGGCTGCTGGAAACCATGGCCAGATGCTGTTAAAGCCGTGCAAGTTAAAGAACAAATTAATCTTCTGCAAACTGTTATCCCAACTCTAGAAACGGAAAAATACATTTTTCTTTTGAGACTTCACACTAAATTTCAAAATCCGCTGTTACTGATAGGCCCAACAGGCACTGGGAAAAGCTTTTACGTCCAGAATTTCTTGATGAACAATGTAGACATGGAAAAATATACTCCAGGATTTTTAACTTTTACCACTACAACCTCTGCTAATCAAACCCAAGATTTAGTCATATCCAAACTAGTAAAGAGAAGAAAAAATAACTATGGACCCACGAAAGGTAAGACGGCTGTTATTTTTATTGATGACATGAACATGCCTGCTAAAGAAGTATATGGAGCACAACCAGCTATAGAGTTGCTGAGATTGTATTTTGATCAGAAATATTGGTATGATCTAAAGACCACCGAAAAATTGTACATCTATGATACTTTTTTCTATGGGGCAATTGGACCTGTTGGAGGAAGCCGTCAGTTAATATATCCAAGGATGTTACGACACTACAACATTTATTCGATAAACGAATTTTCTAAAGAGAGTATGACTAAAATTTTCATGTCGTTATTGCAACTTGGATGGAGACGAAATGGCTTCGGACAAGATACTCAGTCCTTTATTATAAATATCATAGCTGCGACCATGGAAATATATGATCTGGCTACTGAAGGACTTCGACCAACACCAGCGAAATCTCACTACATTTTCAATTTGAGAGATTTCTCAAGAGTTGTTCAAGGATGTGCTCTGTTACGCAAGGAATCAGCAGAAAATAAAAAAACATTTGTTAGAATTTGGGTCCATGAAATAATGCGTGTATTTTATGATCGTCTCGTAGATGAACCTGATCGAAATTGGTTTTTCGGCATCTTGAAAAAAACTACCCGAGACTTTATGAAAGATACCTTTGAATCGGCTTTGGATCCATATCTAAATGAAAAAGATGAGGTTACTCAAGAAACTATAAAACGCATGATGTTTGGCTGTTACTTGGATCTCGATAGTCCAGAAGGTGAGAGACGCTACGAAGAAATGCCGTCCAAAGAAGTAGTCTTGGGAGTTGCCACTGCAATGTTAGTCGAATACAACGCAATGCACAAAGCTAAAATGAATATAGTATTATTTGATTATGCTATAGAACATCTCTCTAAGATCTGCAGACTCTTATCTATGCCATCGGGTAATGCATTACTAGTGGGCGTAGGTGGTTCCGGTAGACAGTCTCTAACTCGCCTGGCTAGTACTATATTAGGCCAACAGGTATTTCAGCCTGAAATAACTAAATCTTACAGTGTAAAAGATTGGCACGATGATATTAAGTTGGTTCTTCGTGAATCAGGTGGTCTAAATAAAGATACAACTTTCCTATTTACCGAAAGCCAAATTAAAGTTGAAACTTTTATTCAAAATTTAGACAGTCTATTGAATTCCGGCGAGGTTCCAAATTTGTATGGCATGGATGAAAAGCAAGAAATTCTCGAGCTTGTACGTCTAGGTGCCCAAGGAGGCAACAGGAATCTTGACATAAGTCCCTTGCAAATACTTGCTTTCTTTATTGGTCGATGCAAAGCAAAATTACATGTTGTTTTATGCTTTAGTCCCATTGGGAGCTCATTTCGGACAAGACTTAGATTGTATCCATCTCTTGTTAATTGTTGTACTATCGATTGGTATGACAGTTGGCCTGAGGATGCATTAGAGATGGTAGCGAATTACTACATGGTCAAGGTTAATGTATCTGACAAAATAAAAGCCGCTGCGGTAATAGCTTGTAAACAGTTTCACGTAGACGCAAGAGTAGTTTCTGCCGATTTCTACAGTCAATATGGGAGAAGAACTTACATTACATCGGCTTCATACTTGGATTTAATTAAATCGTTTACATCTCTGACAAACAAAAAACAACGAGAGCTAAGAGCAGCTAAACTGAGATACACTAATGGCTTAGATAAACTTGGTCAAGCTGCAGATGCTGTTTCCATTATGCAAAGAGATTTAAATGCATTGAAACCTCAACTTATTGTTATGGCAGCAAAATCTGCTAAGATGATGGAGGAAATTGAAGCAGAAACAGCTATTGCTGATAAAGCTGCTGCACAAGTTAAAGAGGATCAAAAAGTTGCGAACGTACAAGCAGCCGCTGCTCAAGAATTAAAAAAAGATTGCGAAGCGGACTTGGCTCTTGCTCTGCCAATTTTAGAAGATGCTATATCGGCATTAAACACACTTAAGCCAGGTGACATTACGATTGTTAAATCTATGAAAAATCCTCCTGGAACCGTAAAATTAGTCATGGCTGCTGTTTGTGTAATGAAAGGTATTCCACCTGATAAGATTCCAGACCCGGATAATCCAGGGAAAAAAATGTTCGACTTTTGGGGACCAAGTAAAAGAATTTTAGGTGATATGGGTTTTTTGGAGGCATTAAAAAACTTTGATAAAGACAATATACCAGTAGCTACCATGCAGAAAATTAGAAAGGAATATCTATCAAATAAGGACTTCAAACCTCATATAATTGCTAAGGCGTCAGCTGCCGCAGAAGGGTTATGCAAATGGATTATAGCAATGGACATGTACGATGCGGTTGCCAAAGTTGTAGCACCGAAAAAAGCTAAACTAGGGAAAGCAGAAAAAGAGTTTGCTGAAACAATGGCTATTCTGGAAGAAAAGAAAGCGACTGTTGCTCGTTTAGAAGCTCGGTTGGCCGAATTGAATCAAGCTTTGGAAGAAGCTAATATACAGAAAAGGGCCCTTGAAGATGAAGTTCAACTATGTATCGATAAACTGAATAGAGCTGAAAAGTTGATCGGTGGATTAGGAGGGGAAAAAGTTAGATGGACGCTTGCTGCCGAAAACTTACAAACTTTATATGATAACTTAGCGGGTGATATTCTCGTATCTTGTGGAATTATAGCTTATCTTGCCCCATATACTTTGCCTGTTAGAACAGAAAATACCGAAAATTGGCGAAATCTTATAATAAAACTAGACATTCCGCATTCAGAGGTATTTGTATTTAAAGATATTTTAGGTACTGATATTAAAATACAAAATTGGTACATTGCTGGATTACCACGGGATTCATTTTCTACTGATAATGGAATTATACAAGATAATTCAATGAGGTGGTCTTTGCTAGTGGACCCACAAGGGCAAGCTAATAAATGGATAAAAACAATGGAAAAATCAAACGATTTGCAAGTTCTTAAATTCACTGATGGCAATTACATGAAAGTAATAGAAACTTGTCTTGAATATGGCAAGCCGGCATTAATTGATTGCATTCTTGAAGATGTCGAAGCCCCTTTAGATCCAGTTTTATTAAAAAATACCTACTTTCAAGGTGGCAAAGAATTCATTGCTTTGGGCGATAATGTCATTGAATATCACCCCAACTTTAGACTTTACATGACTACGAAGCTTAGAAACCCGCACTATTTACCTGAAGTCTTCAACAAAGTTACTCTGATAAATTTTGCACTCACAAAAGACGGTCTGGAAGATCAATTGCTTGGTATAGTAGTTGCAAAAGAGAGGCCTGACTTACAAGAAAAGCGCGAAAAACTAATTGTACAAGGTGCTGCTAATAGAGCTGCTCTTAAAGGAGTTGAAGATGACATTCTACGTACTTTGCAAGAGTCAAAAGGCGATATTCTAGAAGATGAGTCTGCCATTGAAGTTCTTGACTCTTCTAAAATATTGGCAATAGATATCATGAAAAAGCAAGAAGCTAGTCTGGAAACTGAAATAATAATTGAGAAATTCCGACTAGGATATCGACCTATTGCTTCTCACTCTGCGGTCTTGTATTACTGTGTCACAGAATTGCCAAATGTAGATCCGATGTATCAGTATTCACTAACTTGGTTCATCAATTTATACATAATATCAATTGAAAACGCTAACAAATCAAAAGATTTAGACAAAAGACTGAAATTTCTCAATGATACATTCACATACAATTTGTACAGTAATGTGTGTAGATCACTTTTCGACAAGGATAAACTAATGTTTTCATTCATCATGTGCGCCAAAATGATGCTATCAACAAATGAAATGATCCCTGAAGAACATATTTTTCTTATTACTGGAGGAATAGCTATAGAAAATACATTGAAAAAGCCTTGTGAATGGTTACCGGATAAAGGTTGGGACGAAATATGCCGACTTAGTAATTTGGCAGCTTTTAAAGGCTTTAAGGAAAGTTTTACCAGTATAATTAACAAATGGCAAGAAGTTTATGATGATTTGGAACCGCATAACAAGCCTTTGCCTGACGGATGGGATGGTAAATTGACTCAGTTTCAAAAACTTTTAATCGTAAGAGTGTTGAGGCCGGACAAATTAACTATTGCTTTGTCTGAATTTGTTGAAAAACAGTTGGGTCGAAAGTACATCACTCCCCCACCATTTGATATTGGAAAATCATTCGGAGATTCGAATTGCCTTGCACCTTTGATATTTATATTGTCTCCTGGATCAGATCCGATGGGCGCCCTTATAAGATATTGTGAGAAAATGGGATACTCTCATAGATTCAACTCTATTTCTTTAGGCCAAGGACAAGGTCCGATAGCGAGGGCAATGATTGAACGCGCTCAAGCTGAGGGGGGCTGGGTGTGTTTGCAAAATTGTCATTTAGCAGTATCATGGCTGCCAGTTTTGGAAAAAATTGTGGAAGGCTTTGATCTCACAAATACTGATCTCAGTTTTAGACTATGGTTGACTAGCTACCCTTCAGATAGATTTCCACAATCCGTGCTTCAAGTGGGCGTTAAAATGACTAACGAACCACCTACAGGGTTACAACATAATTTGAACCGATCTTATATATCAGAACCATTGAAAGATCCGGAATTCTATGAAGGATGCCCCGGTAAAGATAAGGCTTTCAGTAAACTTCTTTATGGCGTAAGTTTTTTTCACGCTGTCGTTCAAGAACGAAAGAAGTTCGGACCGTTGGGATGGAATATTCAATATGGTTTTAACGATTCCGATTTCCAAATATCAGTAATGCAGGTACAAATGTTTTTGAATCAATATGAAGAAATCCAATATGTGGCTATGAAATATTTAACTGGTGAATGTAATTACGGTGGTCGAGTCACTGACGACTGGGATCGAAGATTGATAGTTACTATTCTTGACAATTATGTAAATTCTGGAGTTGTAACTGATCCCAATTATCTGTTCTGCGACATAGGATCTCAATATGGACTTCCCCGTAGATGTGAATATCAAGATTATATTAAGCATATAGAATCTGTTCCTGTCAACCCGCCTCCTGAAGTGTACGGGCTGCACATGAATGCTGGTATTACACGTGACTACTCTATTTCCATGGCCTTGACGGCAGCTCTGGTACTGGTTGAAGGAACTGGTAGCAGCGGTGAAGGCGGTAACACTGAAGTCATACTGGTCCAAATGGCTTCAGAAATTCTATCCAAATTACCACCGCCCTTCGATATTGAGGAGTCGCAGAAAAAATATCCGGTTGATTACAATGAATCAATGAATACAGTGCTTATTCAAGAAATGGAACGGTTCAACAAGTTATACCGAGAAATAAGAGCATCTTTAGTCGATCTGCAAAAGGCAGTAAAGGGCCTTATCGTCATGTCACCCGCTTTGGACCTGCAATCGAATGCAATGCTTCTCGGAAGAATACCAGATAATTGGCGCAAAGTTTCCTACCCTAGTTTGAAGCCGTTGCCAAGTTACATTACAGATTTCATAGAACGCTTAGGAATGTTAGAAAGTTGGTTTTCAAATGGGAAGCCGCCAACATTTTGGCTTTCCGGATTTTTCTTCACTCAGGCTTTTCTTACCGGCTCAGTGCAGAACTATGCTAGATCTAAGAAAATTCCAATAGATTTGTTGATATTTGATTTTGACGTTCGCAAGGTTGATTATGAGGACTCTTCGCCAGACAGTGGAGTTTATGTGCACGGTTTGTTCATGGACGGAGGTCGATGGGATCATACGACTCATTCGATAGGAGAGCAATATCCTAAGATATTGAATGATAACATGCCAGCTGTATGGCTGTATCCGAAGATGAAGCCCGAGTTTAAGGAAGGGTCAAGGTACAGGTGTCCTCTGTACAAGACGTTGGAAAGGAAGGGTGTCCTAGCAACCACGGGTCATTCATCAAACTTTGTTCTCGCTTTCTATTTGCCCTCTGACAAACCAGCAGCCCATTGGATTAAGAGGAGCGTCGCTTTACTTCTGCAATTAGACAACTAGTTCACTCCTACTACTGCTGAAATCTTGTCCAATTATTTCCTTTGTTTTACGTAGATAGATATAACATGCACGTGTGTAATATTTTAATCTTAATTTATATTTTATAATGTACTTTTTCATAATGTCGTTATTAGCTAGAAATAATCGTGTGTTTATTTAGTTTTAATAATTTTATTGAAATATTATAGTTAAATATATCTTTAAAAAACGGGAGTTATTTTATTTAAAGTTTAAATTTTCAACAGATGCCATGTTTCTGTTCATTATTTCGCGTCTGATGCTGTCAGTTTCCAATAGCTTTCGTCTTAACTTCAGCATGATTGCATTATTTCTTTTCTGTGAAAGAAATAATAAATTAGTATTAAATAAAACAAGTTTACACACTCATAACCCCTGCACTAGGATTCCCTATGTCGCAGATGGATTGGACAAACAGGAACACAAGACATAGATCCGAGAACAAACTTCATACTTACGACTTAAGTCTGTCCCGGACGGTAATCGAACCCGGGACCTTTCGCTTTAAAGGCCAAATAAGCCACCGAGCCGTCAAGTATTTATCGAACATTTTACAAAATTCATTATTTGTGTTGAGGAAATCAGCTCACTATTGTAATATGTGACGAAAAAAATGGCAAATGTATTCAATTTCTCCGCGCTAGTAGAAACTAACAGAAGTTTCTATCAATTGCTTATCTGCTAATCTGCACGCTAGCTGCGTGCTAGCATAAAATATTAAAAAGCAATAAAGTGTTAAACAATTCAGTTCAGGGTATATCGGTTTTGTATAGTTGGTGACGCTAGTGAGAAAGTTTTCGACACATAATTGACCGCATGCCAGGCATAGAGTACCTACCTAGGAAAGTAGGAAAAACATAAGGTTGTACTTATGTTTTTAACATAACATAAGGTTGTAAGGTATAAGGTAACATAAGGTATAAAGTAACATAAGGTATAAGGTAACATAAGGTTGTAAGTTACGAGTAGAAAGCTTGAAGCTTGAAACCGTTTTGTAACTAACAGCATGGGGTCTCATCTCGAACAAAATAAATTTAGTGTGCAATAATATCAATAGATGGCGTTATAGGCATCTACTCGTTATTGAAGTTTGTTAAAAATCCAGAAAACAAGAAAATTGGGACTTGTAAATTTTTCATAGTATAGTATTATTATATTACTAGTATAGTATTATTATATCTGTGCTAACAATATCAATGTTAGTTACATCAAAGAGCGACTTCTAACGGAGTGAAGACACTTAGTTACCTTAAGAACAGCACATTCTCGTTCTATACTCTCGCACTCTGCCTCAATAGTGGCTGCTTCCCTCGCTCGTGACTCCCCTCTCTCTATTGCTTCTCTTTCCTTCTGCCGCAAAATATCTTCCTCCGCCGCTTCCTTCTCTTGAATTTCTTGCATACGAAGCTCGTAATAATTACGCTCTAGAAATCACATATTTATACACTCATACTCACTGAATCCTGAGTGGCATGGACACCTAGGAACATGTACACACACATACAAACACCCAAAACCAGAGAACAAACTTTACCAAGTTCGTGTACCTTACACCTAGTGATTTGTCGATCATTGCTGTAATCCGGTGCGGTAAAGAGGTGCTATGTGAAATCACAGGCGCATGAGACGTCACATCCTCATCTCGGGTGACAAGCCCTATGGGAGGATCTAAGTCTTTTTACTGTTCTGGGCGGAGGTAATCGCCTAACTCAGATCATTCTTCAACACGTTCCGTTGCTTTCGTTACATACAAAATGTCTGCTCCTTACGTAAAGTTGACTCTGGCTGATACAACCCTGACCCCTGATCCCTGTCACCTGACCCCCTGAGTCCCTGGCTTCGAAGTCAAGGCTACAAACATAGCTCCAAATCCATATTATCATACATCCTAATATATAAAACACAAAAATTGTTTCTACCTATGTCCGTTAGGAACTTTGAAACCATCCAACCAATGTTCCCCAAACCGGTTTAATTAGAAAGGCATGCATAATGCATGCTTTTCTTTTCTAATAAAACCATGGGCATTTCACTCGGTGTATTGGACTGTGGGTATATTCTACTTAGGTCATACCTTTATCGAAGATGTGTTGAAACCCTTTCCTATGATTTTCCAAGTGGCTGATGTGTCCTTGACTTTTGACGGTTTCAGAGGACAAATATATTTTTATCATTGACATTTGATGCCTCGCCTGTGCCGTTTCCTTTATAACGTCCTGTAAATTTCCATAGAAATTAAATTTTAAAGATACTCGCTGCATATAAAATACTAGCTGCGCCCCGCGGTGTTAGCCAACATGAGACAAAATGGCAGTCGCATTGGCGTCCAAAAAAGGTCCGTCGCCTTATTTTTTGAAGCGAAATCCTGATTTGTTTGCTTTCATTTGAACCAGCGATCTTAGCATTAAAACCGACACTTGATATCACCGCTTGAAGTTCGTCTGAAATGTTAATTATGAAAAAAAGTCGTCATAATAGTGATTGTCATCGCGCGATGTGATTGAACGCGGATGTGCTGACCACTGGCCACGTTCATCGAAATTACCCGACGATCGTCAGACGACCAACTCGAAATCCTAATTTTAAAAACACAATTATTGTTTCTACAAATGACCGATATAGACTTTGAAACCATCCAACCGATGTGCTCAAAACCGACTTGATTATGAAGGCAATAATGCGAAGATGAATTTATACCACCAAAACAATGCATTAAGCACAAAATGTATTTTTTTTTTTGCGTATTAGCAAACGTCGGATATCCGCTAGAACTGAAATAAAAATTGTCTTTTGGCTTAGGTTCCTAGTACCTAACTAGGAGAGATTAAACATTATAAGCCCTACCTCTAACTGCTCACTCAGAAACTCATTTTGTCCTTTAACCATTTCGAGCTCTTCATTTATAGATCGCTCTTTATCGCGAATTTTGAACAGCTCCCTTTCCCGCAATAGTTTTAGTTTTGTCGCTGCAAACATATCAAGAAAGATCTGTCTTAGAATAAAGTTGTACTTCTTCGTGAGTACCTACTCCCTCCTGGGACCCCCGGATTATTTTGAAAAGCCCGCGAAAGTTGTCAAGGTCATCTGCTGCCAACAATATAATAGCGTAAACAAAAACATTTGATCTACAATAAATATTTAAGAGACATTTCACACAGCGCCACCTAGCCGCAAACTATGCATAGCTTGTATTTAGGTAGGTATAGGAAAGTAAGTCGTTGAATACTGATATAATACATAAATAGTAATATTTTGTTAATACATATCATCTGGGCGTTAATAGGTAATAAACAAGCACAGAACTAATATCAATTGTCTCGGTTGGGAATTGGAAGACCACAGAAGTTACTGCCAGCTGAGACCAGTAAAATAAATCAATTCAAAACAGACAGTAGGAATACTATACGAATAAGTAATTCGTATAAAGAGGGGACAGACGGGTCCAGTTGCTCGCGTCCGTATTGAGTACC
Organism: Aplocera efformata; assembly: GCA_921293045.1. Lineage (NCBI taxonomy): Eukaryota > Metazoa > Arthropoda > Insecta > Lepidoptera > Geometridae > Aplocera > Aplocera efformata. The sequence continues at coordinate 6,143,057 of OV121055.1, forward strand.
CTTTAGTCTCTACAGTAAGAGTTTGTCATGAGATATTACTTGTCAGTTTTAGTTGCTGTTGTAGGGATTTCTTAAAACTGTTAGGATATTTATTCAAAAGAAAGAAAAATACTTTAAAGTTTTGCACTATTGTTTTACGGTGGTAGACGTAATATCCCTGTCTCACCCAACTGCGATTTCGATCGGGGAGAACCTGAGTCATCTTAACACCAGCTGCGCCTTCAAATACTCCCGTCATTTTATCATATATGTAAATACAGTGTTTTTCTACTTTACTTTACCAGATTTCAATTTCAACTTCAGTGCATCAATTGTTTCGTTGCTAGTCATTTTTCACAAGCGTATGGATATTTAAGTAATTTAATGTTGCTCTAGTAAGTAATTTACTTTTACAGAAAACGTAAGATGATAATTAATAGTCGAACAAACTAGCAATGTTGCCGCCAAGTAATGCTAATGCTAATAATAATAATATAGGTATATAGGTCTGAGGATCCGGGACCCAGTGTGGCCATCAAGTGACCACTTTATTGCAACAACCGGCACTATATATACTAAGAAACTGTGATCAACCATTTAAGCATTATCTCTGTATTTTGTCATACACGCTAAATTAAATAACTTAGTTGTTGTATAGTTTTGATAGATAACAAATCCAACCAAAATGTACGTGTTGCCCTAAAATGTTCGCGATAGAGGAAATGACGTAGACAAGTAACACAACAAGAACAATTCAGCTCTATAGCTTACGTCCATATTATTTTGCTGAAGATAATTAATTCCAATTGAGAGGAAATTAAAGGTTTTTTATTTACATACCGTACGTGTCTGCTACGTGGCAGCTATGTACCGTTTTGAAGCTTTTCGTACCTTTTCAGTTTGACATCTGGTAACGCTGGAGTGCAAGGTTCGATCTGACTTGGGCCTTGACTGACATGACAGTTGATATTTGATAATGACAACGACATGCGACAAATAACGTAGAAAGAAAGCGAAGCGAAAAATCTGTGGAAGCGTGTTAGTTTAGAGTGTTGCTTGTTTCTCCGGTTATTTTTGGTTCCTATTCCTAATCTAAACAATATGTAGAAATTTTTCTGCCTTCATTCAGTACGCATTTCGCCAATGATTGATTAAAAAGGCACCATCCATGTGCAAATCATCGAAAATGGTCTCGGGTAGCACGAGGGTGATCCAAGTCACCAACATCGCTCCTCAGGCGACGAAGGATCAGATGCAAACTCTCTTCGGATATTTAGGAAAAATTGACGATATCAGGTTGTATCCGACAATTAGAGACGTATCCTGTCCTGTGCAGTCGCGAATATGCTACGTGAAATATTACGATTCTGCCACGGTGAACGTCGCCCAACACATGACGAACACTGTGTTCATTGACCGGGCGCTGATTGTGATACCGATGCAATCCGGAGAGATACCGGACGAGCACAAAGCTTTGGAGATGTCTAGCAACGGCACTTTAGTGCCTGGGTTGAGTTCAGTGGAGCCCCGACTACCTGCGCACATCATAAACACATTAGACGGTGTGCCACCCAATCAGGTTATCCAATCTCATGATCCAAAGATGACCGCGGCGGGCCTACCGCAGTATCCCCCACTCCCTGCCACATTAGACTCTCGGATAATTGAAGAGATCAGAAGAACTGTTTTAGTAGCTGAAGTGGGTAACTTGGGCTCTCAGCAGTTGATTGATCACTTTGGTCAAGTGGCTGAGGTGAAATATATGAGATTCTGTGAGAGAGACGAAGACAAGGCCAAGTTTGCTCTGGTAGAAATGACGGAACAAGAGAGTGTGATCAAAGCACTGCAACTAAACGGATCTTCTGTTGACGGACAAGTCATTAAGGTATGTATTTGATAGTAGTGATTTTTAATTCTACAAATAAATTTCTAGGTTACTAGAAATACTGCAATTTATTGTGCAATATTTTGCAATTACAAAATCTTTTTAAGTATTCTCAATAGCTGAGTATATTTCTAGATGTATTGCAATCTCTTGTAATATGTCAAGGGACACTTAGTGCAGGTTATTAATGAAATATATATCATATTACATGGAAACTATACTTGAGATTAAAATAAATGCCATCATTACCCAATCAGTCCAATGCCCTTTTTCTAGTTCACATCACTTTCTACCAACCACATTGGAAGAATAAATCTAGAATTTAATAAGTTATCACAACAAACAGTGTAGTTGTCTATTTTGAAATTTAGCCCAGGCTGGTGATCAAAGTTGTAACCCCTCACTTAACATGCAGGTTTGCCACCAACATAGCTGTAGAGCCAACATAATATTGTGACTAATTTGTCTCAGGTACACCATTCAACTCAGGCCATTTGCAAGCCGCAAACGAAGAGTAATGAAGCCGCTCAGCGTGAGATTGAAGAAGCCATGTGTCGAGTGAAGGAAGCACAGAACCTCATTTCTGCTGCTATTGACCCTGTTATTGGCCTGCTTTCTAAAGACAAGAGGAGGTATGCCTTTATTATAAAAAATAATTCTCTAAATATTTTCTAAATTTAGAGATTCTTAGGGACAGGAATAATTAATATTAGTGGATTTAATATTAATTATTCCCTATCTAGTCCACTGTTGAATATAGACCACTTGCAGTAAATTTCAATGTCTCCAAACTATAACTTCAAATTTAAAGGAAGATGGAAATTTAATTTTTGAGTAATCTCACAGAACCCATTTTTTGGTACTTACAATAAACTTTAACACTTAAGTATGAATATTTTCCGCAAATTTCTATGGATCCACTGTGCAGATACATACTATTCAATAAAAAAGAATCATCAGAATCAGTTAACAAGCATACAAAAAAGAAACATAATGTTTGTTAAACAATAAAACCATTTTTTATTTATTTTGTTTACTGAACATTACGAGGCAAGTATAAGGCCCACCTGATGTCAAGTCATAACAACAGTAATACGACTTCAGTCCTCTCCAAACAAAATATAAGAAAACCCAAATTACACCCTGTTGCACCTGTCACCCAAGACAGTTACACCGGCAACCACACCGTTCCACCGGAACACAGCAATGCAAGCACTACTGCTTGGCAGTACCTCCTTGGACGAACTTGGCACAAGTTCTACTGCAACTGAACCTTTTTTATTCTGAATTAAATATTTGAGATTTAAAGGCCAACCTTTTGTTCCAGGACGCGGTCCCGTTCTAGGTCCCGCTCGCACCGGCGCTCCCGGTCGCGCTACAGCAAGCGGTCCCGCTCCCGCTCGCGCCATCGCTCCAGACGGTCAAGGTCCAGGCACAGGCATCGCACCAGGTATGCATTTTTTATTAATAATCGAAATTGAGTTTAAAAAGAAAGGTGTTTCAAAACGGTATGACAATACATAAACAGCGTATGCCTAAATCGATCTAGAACTCACTCATCAGGTCTCCCAATCCCCAGCAGCTTAGGTCACAAGTTATCACAAGTCAAACTTTAACGTAAACTTGACGAGGTTCAAACATACGTGTAAGCGCGGTCAGTGACCGCTCATTAGGGTTGCCCAAAAAAATATTATATTTTTTACATTGTGTGGTAAAAAAGTTTTGATTCAAAATCTGATTTACGTATATATTTCACAATATTGTCACACCATTTTGAAACAGCTTGTATATATATTTTACCATTGATATATTATTACCTACTCTTTTATGATGGTTACTTACAACATAAGTATTGTTACTTTCCAAATCACGATATGGCCTATGCAGCTGAATTATCCATTGATTCATTCTTACTTTTATTAGATAAGAACTTTAATTAATTCTACGTTATATGGTTCATCATTATCATAATAAATATTGTTTAATATCACAATTTAATACGCGGAAACTGTTCAAGGCTATCTTTTATCTATTTTACGTACCTAGCTTAGCTGTTAGTATTCGGATATTGTAAAATAAAATAAAACAAAGCTGAGTCGTACAATATATGTAGTATTGGGTATGGACGGACAACAATGAAGACATTAATCTCTATTAAGATTATGGTTTATGTTAACGAATTTCTTCTGCCCGTCACAACAGTACGACATGTAAAACACGTCGTACTGTTGAGGGAAAATCCTCCTCTGTACGGGAAGTGAGAAGTAATATTATCATGCCGTACTGCCGACGTTGGTGCGTTCTCGATGTTTTGAAACGAAACTCAATAATTGGCAATATGCACGCGCTGTGCCTAACCTTAACGCTTAACGTTAATAATCTGAATATGCCATGCACTAATGAATTGTCGCGTTGAGCAACGTCGCCCTACGGTTGTCAGATGACAATCCTTGCGTTGAGATTGGTTGTCCAGGGATTGTCACCCGAATATCGTCGGGCAAAGCTACAACTCTGCAATTAATTAATTATTAATTGCCAGGTCTCGTTCAAGGCATCGCAGCTCGCGTCGTTCCCGTTCTCGCTCGAAGCATCGCACCTCGCGCTCACGCCGCGACCGTTCCCGCGACCGCGACAAGCGAGACAAGAAGGAATCTCCAGAGAAGGTCAAGGAAAAATCCAAGACGCCCCCTAAAGACGTAGAGAAGGTAGACAAAGAAGAAACGAAGCCAGAAATCGTGGCCGTCGACACCAACGGCGATAGTAACAAATCTAAAGCGTCCTCACCCGTCGAAGAAACGAAGGAAGTACAAAAGGAGTCCAAGAAGAAAGATAGGTCTAGGTCGCGCGACAGAAAACGCGACAGGTCTCGTTCTCGACGCAGATCGCGGTCGCGCTCTAGGAAAAAGCGGTCGAGGTCCCGCAAAAAATCCCGCTCGCGCGACAGAAAGAGGTCGCGTTCTAGAGAAAGGAAGAGGTCGCGGTCAAGAAAGAGGTCGAGGTCTCGGAAACGTACCCGCTCTAGGGACAGGAAACGTTCAAGGTCTAGGGATAAGAAGCGTTCTCGCTCCCGCGATCGCAAGCGCTCTCGCTCTCGCAGCCGCCGCTCAAAGAGCCGCTCGCACCGAGACTCGAAGACGCCTCACGATAGGAAATCCCGGGACCGCTCGCCCAATCTTTCGATCATCGAAGAAAAGGAAACCTCTCTTGATAATAGCAAAGTCATAGATTTGAATGACGATAAAAACTCTCCTGACAACATGGATATTTCTAATTCTCCATAGATATAAATTACTTGCATAACAAAACGTTTCCCACGTTTGTTATCCGAAAACAAACAGATGAATAAAGATGGTTACAATAGCTAAGTTGTTTATTCGTCATTAAATGTGTTTAACCTTTTGACGATAACAATGTTGCTTGGTCTTCTGTAATTTGAATATTAAAACTGGCTGTAACTCCTCACTTGTTCAATCGGTCTTGACTCTTCATAATATGAGCCATCTATTTTTATCATTTATTGATTTCTAAAACAATTACATATCTGACTGGACAGTATGGATACAGAATGTTTGTTTTTATTGTGCATTAGCTTACATAAAGCTGTTATTTTGATTGTCATGATAATGTTGATTTTATTTGGATGTAATGTTTCTTGCAAAGCCCTGCGAACATATTAGTGAGGTAATTAATTTAAGGAATAAATGAATTAATAGAATTATCTGTTTTATTGTCTCTTAAGTACATAGCTGTAAGTAGAGCTTTTAGCCAAGCTATCATTGGTATATGTTTTCTGGATATATACGCGCAGTATTGTTGTGGCAGAAGATAGTGTTTCTATGTAACGGATACCTCGCTCATTACATAGTCATCAGAATGTTGAGAATGGAGAGCTAGCCAAATTTTGTGCGAATCAGAAGGTGTAATGTTGCAAATCAGCATAAGATTAATGTGCGTCGAATCTACCTAAATTTACCAATAATAAAAATAAAAGTACACCTTAATTGCAAAGATATTACAAAAATAAAGTGAGCCTTACCAACCTTACGTCAAGATTAGGGTTGCTACTCGTACTTTAAAAGTATTGTATTTTCGGGTACTACTTTATACTTTGACAACAATAAACTACGCGGAAATACTTTATATCGCTTGATTTGATTTCTCTGGTATTCATTTTACATATAATATATAAACAAAGGTTGGTCGTAAGATTTTTTGCGTACGTGTATTTTTTTAAAGTGAAAATCCCATTGGTGCACGTTTGGGTTTTGAACCAGCGACTTTCAGATTGCAAGTCGGTGTGTGTGCCCCTGGGCCGCTCTCAAGCAAAAAAAATGTTACATAGCAAAACAAAATATCTTGTTCCCGTGATCTAGCCACAGTCGTAACGAAAAAAATATAGTCTTTTGTTTTTTCAAAACGACTGAACATTTTTTTATTGAGGTTTCTTACACTAATCGTGTTTTACCAATCATGGCTAAAATGATAATGTTTATATAAACATTAGTTTATATTAGTAGCACAAGTACATAGGTACTTTAGTTCTTAAGTAATAATTCTGAAATGGTTCTAATTTTAGTTGAAGAAAGTAGTTTATGGAGTTATTTACGGGAAAAAAATCGCGAACCATTAGCTCTCACATTTCACGTCTACGTTCCCATGACAGTGTTAATAAAAGATGAATTGAAGCCCTACCTAACCCTTCGACGGGATCGACGTATACTTTTGTGTAAGTAAGTTTACATACTTAGCTTTCTTACTTTCATTTCTATGAAATAATTTTAGATTTTATTTTCATTTTTACTGTTTAGATAAGCGGTTGATTGCAATTATACAATGCCGTATCCAATTCAATTCGAAATAGTTTATACACAGGTACGTGAGCACTTGCATCTCAAACGATCACAAAACTCAAAAATACAATCTTAATATATATAAATTACGTGTCACGATGTTTGTCCGCGATGGACTCCTAAACTACTTAACCAATTTTAATCAAATTTGTACACCGTGTGCAGTTTGATCCAACTTGAAAGATAGGATAGCTCACATCTCAATTTATAATATGATCGCAATATTATTTGATTGCAAATTATATTATCATATGACAAAAACGTTAGCCACAGCAACGCGTGGCCGGGTCAGCTAGTATTGTATAAAAAATTGTGTGAAAGTAGTGGAACACCTGATAATCAGTCGCCAAGCAGTGGTGCACCCGTATTGCTGTGTTGTATTGAGTGTGGACGCCAGTGAAATTACAGGTGCATAACACGTTGCATCCCCGTCTCAGGGTAGGGGAGGTCAATTATAGGTCCCCTCAACCCCAATTGGTAGCTCGTATTGCTGATGTTATGGGCGGAGGTACCACTTAAGATCAGATGAGCATTTTTTATGTAACGTAAGTGTCGGGACGAACATACAGATTTTAAGTGATTACCGCAGACCATAAACAACTAAAAATATTACAAGACCCAAGTTGTGTTACGGCCGTCACTTCTGAGATGAGTATGTTACGCCACAAGTGTCTATAATTTCTTAGCTCGACCACTTTCGTGATACCAAAAATGTAATCACAGTTATAGTATTGTTTTTTATGCCTCGAATATATTCAATAGTTTTATTCTAGGGATATTTGGCCGTAGCAGTTTACATTCATTACTTATCGCCGGGAAGTCTGCGAGTCAAAACCATTTCACATATTCTAAGCCCAGAAACTTTTGAAAAGGTTTTTGGCGAAGAAACCTTTTCGCCATTTAAGCACACTCGAAAATGGCTCCAGAAGAGTGAGTCGCCATACCCTGGCTATTGTAGGGCTCCTGGCAGTGGAGAATGTGTGCCCGCATTATGTAACTGTGATATTTTGACGAAGCTATGGAATAATCTTAAACAACACAAGAAAACTAAAAATAATATATAAATATTTATGAGTGCTTCAAATAAACAAATTTCATGGTTATATCATTTTATTTATACATAATGAAGAGATCACAAATCATGGGTCGTCTATAACTGTTTTATCATTCCTTATAAAAAAAATGGTTCATTTTATACATGCTATACAAAATAATATGAATTCTATAATCTTTACATCAGCTTATGAAAAGATGCACGCTTAGCAAATATTGGAACCACGACACGTGATAATAAGGTCCAGATAGCATATCTACACTTTTGGCGCACCGGTCACTCTCGGAGGTCAAGAGTAGTTTAGTTACTGACCAAGACGTGATGCATTGCATACCGCCACGTCCACCGCCGCGCAAGTTTCTCAAAGCGCGCGCGATCGTTTACATACATGTCCCCCACTTCTGGCTCCATACAAACCTGGAACAAAGCCATTTTTTTAAACCTATTAACCTGAGCCATATCCGGATTAAAAACAGCATATGTATACGATTACACTTTCAGTCAAATTAGATCTTTTAAAGTTTTAAAATGGTAGCAAACTTTCAATCAGAAAAACATTTATTGAACAAGCGAGAGAAATTCGACATGAACGTATCGGCACTGGTAGGTAGGTATGTCCTAGAAAAACTCCCACAATTCTCCGGTTTCCCCGTTAGTCCCATCATCCTAAAACTTTATAGAATGTAGGTAACACTTGGGCAATTGGTAATTTTCTATGATTACTTTTGATGTTATGGTGTACAATAAAGTAATATTCTAACTTCATGCTCACCACAGTGTGCCCTAGCCGGGAATCGAACCCGGGACCCCTCGCTTCGAAGACAGGGCTACCAACTAAGCCACGGAGCCGTTTTGTTGTTTTTTGTTTGTTTGTTGACCGTAGATGGTTTTGACAAATTTACAAGGGCAGCACTAAGGCGTGGACCTCGAAATAAGTCGCTGAGTGGTCGAGACGTTTTTGAAAACTCCCCCAGAGTGTATTAAAAAAAGATTCTTCGACCACGCCGGCGGCAGTAGAAAGGTGATAATTTATTGCATGCTTACCGCAGTGTAAGGGTCCGTCAGCAGGCTCTGTATGGAGATGAGCACTTTGGAAATGGTGAGCGCCAGCGACCAGTTGTGATGCACCGAGTCGATGCCGAGATCGCCGTGACGAGACACGTTCGGATGCAAGATCCGTGTCAGGAAACGTACCACCGGCGGACTCATTGGATACCTGTCAAATAAATAACGCTTACATGTACGTATGAAGTATGCGTTGCGTATACTTCACAATAATATTCGACGGCTCCGTGGCTTAGTTGAAACCCTGCTACTACTACTAGCCCTGCCTTAGAAGCGAGGGGGTCCTGGGGTCACCGGGGCACACTTTGTGTGGTGAGCATAATGTTTATTCTCTGGTCTTGGGTGTTTGTCTTTCTGTTCACACAGACAGCAAATTTGCCACACTTGGTGAGAAGCCATGGTTCAAACCACTTTCTGAACAAGGTGCAAGCTTCGAGCTTCAAGCGGCAAACAACTTAAAAAACCCTGAAAAAAAAAGACATTTATTTTTTTAAGTTCTTTTTAAACCTTTACTCACGAGTATGGAACTTGTATGTAGAGGTAGAAGATGCCGCCTTCATACGGCGAACCGGCCGGGCCTGTCACCATGGCCTGCCAATGGCAGCATTTGGGGTCCAGAGGCGTAGCCGCGCATCCCTCCGGGGGATCGTTTCGAAGCATCTGGTGGAAGAATTCTCACAATAAACTCTATTAGAAACAACAGCCTATATCCGTTATGGACTTTGAAACCATCCAACCAATTTGCCCCAAACCGGTTTCATTAGAAAGACAATAATGTGTAACTTTAAGTAATATTCATTATATATATTATAAAATTTAAAAACTTGATGAATTTTCTGCCAGCCAGCCTTAATTGTCGTATAAACTGGCGTAAACTATATTAATTAATAACGATTCTATTTAATGTGTTATTGACATTTAAATGCCACTTTACTTTATTTATTTCTTGACAATGCCACTATACAGTAGCTATTCTTTAATTATATTATAATTTAATGTGACATTATTTCTTTGGCGCTTGTCTATTGTAATTATAATGTAGTACCTAAATAATTATTGTAAAATTTGTAAGTGTAAATTTGAATTAACCAAGTCTTCACACATCCTACGGTGAAAATAAATGAGTAAGAGTATTCATAAAAGAAACATATTTACAAAATAAAACGTTGACCTCAGCCAGCGTCTAGTGCCAGCTTAATTACAGTTGAAAGCTTATTTCCTTACCTTCAGCTCATTTCTCAATCGGTTCCGGCGCCAGGCGTTCTCTTCGTAGGGCGGCTGCCATTGCGCACACATCTGAACCACGCAGTAGCGGCAGAAACATGACTCCACAAGTGATTGGTATTTCTGTAATAACAAGCGACTGATTAAAAAAATGGAAAACGTATTATTTAAGTAATTAAGGGGTGTGGGACCATGTTGCTTGCGTCCGTAGGTGGATTCCCTCAGAGTCCCTACACGTGTCCCCCCCTGGTGGTGCGAAACAAGCAATCCAATTTAGTATTAGAAATGGTGCCATGTTCTTCCGGAGACGTACTGCTGGTATTCTGCCGCAAAACAGTAGTGCACTCGCGATGCTGTGTTCCGGTGGAAAGGTGTGGACGTCGGTGAAGTTACCGGCACTCGAGACGTAACATCCCCGTCTGAGTGTAAGGCGCAACACGTTGTTTAGCAGACGAAGACCGGAGTCACATCTGTTTATGGGCAGCGGTAACCGCTTAACAACAAGTGGGCCGTCTGCTCGCCCCGTTAAATAAGTCAAGTAAATAAAAAAAATATGTACCCTATGCCAATCTAGAATCTTGACCAGCGGCTGGAACAGAGGCCAGCGTCGTGCTACGAACGCGCGCCATCGGAGTGGAGAGACGCGCGCCCGCACCAACTGCCACCAGCGAGCACATACAAGTGCGCATGCGCATAACGATAGGTCGTCCATGTAGCTGAATATACAGAGCAGCACTGAAAACATATCGGATATCAATTTAACCCTACAAGGTTATACGAAATATGATCCGATTGCAGTAAGTCAGTGGATTACAATTTTGTACTAATCTTTCTGAAATTGCTACCAAGCTTCCCATCCAAATATTAACAACATAATAGAAGAATTACTTTAATAACGAAAGTTTAAATAAATTATATAACTCCATGGTCTGACATCGCTCTGCTTCACCTGTTTAATATTTTGTAAACTGTTTATTACACTAAAAGTTAAACTAAGAGAAACGGTAATTTAAATTTAAGGACTAATATTTTAAAGAGAAACTAGTGAATATATATCCATTTATGTTCAGATTGATGCAAAAAGAATCAACATCAATATCTTGACTGATTATGATCATAATTGTACTATATTTTAATAATAAATTAAAATCTAACAGTCAGGGATTTGAACATCTATTTTGTGATCTCAGAAAGTATTTGTAGTACTCACCTTCAGAAGGCAGTTGTTCTACTAGCCCAGGAGCCAAGTTATCAGGCAGCCGTGGTGTGGACAGAGCAGCTAATGATCTCGCTAGGGTCGGAGGCAGCAGCTCCGGTTCATTATTATCTATTGCTGGAGGATCTAATACATCATCACTGACTGGCCCAGCTCCATTTGAACCACCACCATTGTTCCCGCTACCACTAGGGCCAAAGTTGCTGGAGCTGGGGATAGGGTTATTGCCACTTAGGCCAAAGTTGCTGGAGCTCGGAATGGAGTTATTGCCACTTGATCCAAAATTACTGGAGCTCGGAATGGAGTTATTGCCACTTGATCCAAAATTACTGGAGCTAGGGATGGAGTTATTGCCACTTGAGCCAAAATTACTGGAGCTGGGGAGGGGGTTATTGCCACTTGAGCCAAAATTACTGGAGCTAGGGATGGGGTTATTGCCACTTGAGTCAAAATTGCTGGAGCTCGGGATAGGGTTATTGCCACTTGAGCCAAAATTGCTGGAGCTGGGGATAGGGTTATTGGCACTTAGGCCAAACTTGCTGGAGCTGGGGATAGGGTTATTGCCACTTATGCCAAAGTTGCTGGAGCTGGGGATAGGGTTAGTGCCATTTGGGCCAAAATTGCTGCCTCTGGAGACATAGTTAATGCCATTTGGCCCAAAAATGCTGCCGTTGATTAAAAAGGCAGGGCTATTAATACTTGTGGCAGTGTTGCTGCCACTTGGGCCAAAATTGCTGGAGCTGGGGATGGGTTTATTGCCACTTGGGCCAAAATTGCTGGAGCTGGGGATGGGGTTAGTGCTATTTGGGCTAAAATTGCTGGAGCTGGGGATTGCGTTATTGCCACTTGGGCCGAAATTGCTGCCACTGGAGACATAGTTAATGCCATTTGGCCCAAAAATGCTGGCGTTGATTAAAAAAGCAGGACTATTGATACTTGGGGCAGCGTTGCTGCCACTAGGGCCTGAATTGCTAGCCCCACTAGCTTCATCCTCAGGGCTAGTTTCACTGTCCAATGAATTCTGTAACTTAAGAAAAAGCTTGTGTTAATGAGAACTGAGGATCGACAATTTACCTTTTGAATAAACTTTAATCATCATCTTCCTGCCCTTATCCCACACTAAATGGGGTCAGCACAACATATATTTTTCTTCCATTTCCCACTGTCAGATGTCTTCTCAGTACTCAATCCTTTCTTACGCATATCATCTTTCACACAATCTGTCCATCTTTTCTTTGGCCTACCTCTTGTCTTATATTCTTCTACATCCATATTTTAGACTTGTTTTGTAATATGGCATACATCTCTCCGCATAACATGTCCATACTACCCTAACCTATTGCTCCTTAACCTCTCCTTTACTTTGTCCTTCTTATATACTTATTCCTAATTTTGTCTCTCCTTGTTGTTTGAATGAACTTTAATACTAAACAATTTAAAATAACAAAGCAAATTGACGAAGACGTCATACCAAATGGACGTCATACACAGCATAAACCATATTCTAAGAAAATTAATCTGGTTCTTGTTTTTAAAAATCATTGATATTATCGAATAACCAACCACAAATTTCTTTTTTATTTTCTATTTTCCATTTTTGTACGCCTGGTGTTACAAATAAAATATTTATCTTTCTTTCTTTCATTTTTCAAATAATATCTAACATTCTAATTCTTGACTGGGTCTAAGTCCATATGGGCTATATATATAACTACTAGATGTACCAGAGAAGCACTTGGCTTGGATTCATGGCAGCACTATTTCAGCATATGCTCTAATGAGTTAGAACCTTTTGAATTTTGTTAGTCTGTTATTAATATAATAATATTCCTATGCTTTGTGCCAGCATTGCAGAAATTATTCCCTCTGCCGCTATGGAAAAAGTGGCTACTTAGGCTTAACTTTAAATAACAAAGTGACCTTTGAGTAAGTACACATACAAACTTATGACAGGGTCATAGAGGACTAGGGTCAAGATTATAGTATTAGGAATAAGTTGTTAAGTTTTAATATTATTATTCTAAACAGAATATCTACTCACTCCGTGGAAGAAGCTCCAGTTTAGTATGCCTATGTGAATAGGTTTAAGAAATCGGCGGTCGTTATACAGCATTTCCGAAGGCTCATCATTGCCCGAATCACCATCGTCAGTCTTATCGCTGAATGTGTATGAGCTAGGGACGAGCTGAGGAATATCCGGGTATAGAAATGCGTGACAGGTCACACAAACTGGCTCGCCAAAACTCGGCCCGTAGTATCCGTTACACAGATGGCAAGTTGAATTCTGAATGATCATACAATAGATTTACTATTCATGTTTATGAAAAAACACATTAATATGCAACAAAAGTGACGCTTACGTTATACTCAAAGACTGGACGATTAAATCTTGGAGATAAACTTGATGGGAGTTTTCCGTCGTTTTCATCAAGTTTTTTAATGAATTCATAAAATTCAGGACCTATTGCACACATTTTCAGAATTCCAGCAGTAAAACATAAGGGTGCAATAACTGAATTTTAAGCAATAGCACAAATAAATTGACTTCTTTTCTTAATGTATGGTTTCCATTAATTCCGTAAATACCATTTATTATTTAAATCGATCGGGTCAGAGAATAATAGATAAGACGTCACTGTTGGTTGATGATTTTATTAGTTACCTGTGGTTAGGTGTTGTCAAAATCATGTCATAGACTATAATGTCAGAGAACGCCGGGATTTTTTCCAGAGATTATCGGGCGTGAAAAAAACCAAAGCATCACGAATCAATATAGATTTTAGATGTACTACGTTACAATTAATTCTTTACATTCACACTATTTTATTGATTTGATTTCGATTTCGTGAAAAGGGACGGAAATGTGTAACAGGAAGATGGGGAAATCACACGCTATTTGATTTGACTGCCGCAACGTACAGTGTCGAATCTGGCAAATATCGCTTTCCTTTAATTATACTAATCGTAACAAAAATTTATAACTTTCAACTAAATAAAAAATATTTAAAAAATAAACTTACCCATACAAGTAAACATAGTATAAAACATAGTCGCTTTACGCGTCTATCTGTATTTCCGCTAATTCCTACTAAACCACGCAATGATTTTGATGCGGTTTTCAACATCATTAAGATAATTTTTCACGGAAGGTAAATAGACGTAGGTACTTACCCGGAGCGAAGCGAGGGTGGGTCGCTATTCATAATTCATAATTCTTTATTGTACACAATAAAAAGACAATACACAGAAGAGGAAGAAATGTATGTACACAGGCGAACTTAACCCTAAAAAGAGTTTTCTTCCAGTAAACCTGGGGTGCTAGAGAGATGTGATAGAAAAGGTAGGAAAGTATACATGAAGAGGGGAAACGCTAAAAGATTCAATAACAGACAAGCGAAATAATAAAATAAAATAATTACAAATATTAAAATACACTAATAAATATTTAAATATATTGTAACATATACCTACATGATATATATACCTATATACATACATATTTAAATATACATAAACTACTAATAATACATAACTTATGATGAGAGGTAATGCTCTTTGACTTTGGCATTAAATATAAAAAGAGAGGGTCTGGCGCGGATTACATGGGGGAGAGAATTCTAAAGTGTGACCGCATGCACACTAAAAGAACCGCCATAACGGCTAGAAGAATGAACTAGTGTCAATTATTATCAAATAATCAATTAATAGGTTTAATTCAAATAAAACATTATTTTCTCCTTTTTACAGCATAAATTGTTTATTAAAATGTTTTTTACTGTTAATTTATTATTTAGTTATCGCTGTGTTACACATCTTGTTTTATAACCTGTTCATTTCAATTAAACAGGTTAACGGTTAAACGGTTAGTTAACCGGTCATCATTCAACGCATTATTTTCTTGAAAAAAAAAAAAAAAAAAAAAAAACTTTTATGTTGTTGATGCAGTATTGTTTCGTTACAAATACTTTTTAACGTGAATAAGTGACGAAACGAGCAGAGTGGTAAGTAGCGACAACCGCCCATGACAACAGTAATGCGACTCAGGATAAGATTTGGATTTTACACTGAGTCGCATTAATCCTTCTGCGTCCATCACCCGAGACGGGGATGACACGTCCCACGCGCATGCGATTTTATTAGCACCCACACCCTTCCACCGGAACACAGTAATGCGAGCACAACTGCTTGGCGGCAGATTCCAGATGTGGTGGCAGTGCCTCTCCGGACGAACTATTCTATTCTCAAAGTTAAAAAAGAAATGTGTGAACACTTTTGCTCTCTATCATCAGTTTGTGGCGTAAATGTTCGTAAACGATAACCGTAGTAACAGACAAACCGGTCAGCATTCGGATGAGTGGCATTTATCTACAAGTATCAGTACTATCAAGGGTCGCGTTTGTACAAAGATCGTAGGGCAGTTAAGTCCTAATGGCAGGCTGCCCAAAGTACCTACTCTTAAAATTCATTGGGCGGCCTACAATACCTCGGACTGTGCTGATGTAATACAAAGCTATCTTATCTTACCTACTTTTTCAACTTTGTATTAACAAAATTGAAAACTGGCAAAATTAGAAATGTACCATAATACTATTGTGAACTTATTATTTATTACCCAATAATAAGCGATTTTGTAATTTTATACAAAAACGCTAAAATAATAAATAATAAGGCAAATATGAGTATGGTTACTTATTTACTGAACTAAGTAAGTATCTGCAACACCGGTTTGATCACCGAGTTCAACTCGGATCGCAAACCCCGTAGGAGTTGCGGTGTATATCCTGCTCATAGAGGGATGAACTTCTGGGGAGGGATATGGGGTGGGGCATTTACACCTTCCACCGGGAACGGGCCTCACGGCAATGTTCGAAAGATCCCAGGTGCAGTAAATTTAATAAATAAAACAACAAAATACGTACTTAAAATTATTTCTTAAATCATCATTTTCTTCAATTTACTTGGTAATTCATTTTCTTATTTTTTGTCTTGTGATATTTTTGTTTAAAATTATCATATCGGGCACAATTTTTCTTATAAAATAACACATTGAATTCAAAATATTAGGTACTTATAACACTTAGTTAAAAGATCTTACTTTAGGGCAAAGTCATGAAATTATAATCGAAATGGTGAAAAGGATTAACCCCTAACCAATATAACTAAATTATAGGTACCTTAGAAGGCTACCCATTCAAAGAGCTTTTAATGGCATCCATTAGGCAGCTCTGAATACATTTCAAATGTTATACCATTCAGTTAAAATAACCCCAGTTATGGGATGGTTTTAACACAAAATAGTTAAATACAACAAATAAAGACTTGTTGAGAATTACAATGCTAAACACGCTTATACATAGTTTGCAAATCTTGCGTTTTCTTCACTGACACGCAAATGCGTGCAAAAAGGGGATTATAACATTTCAAATACATAGCTTGACAAATAATACCGACAAGTCTGCCATGATAAAAATGCCAGCATAATATATCTACCGAGGACTTCAAGGCAAACAAACCATGTTTATAAAAAAAAATAGTAAGTAACTAAACCAAACTTGCTTCTCTGAAAAATATAATTGAAGCTCACAAATGTAGCAATGGCAAGTTATAATGATTTTGTAAGAAACAATTTCCCATAATGTTCCCGTAATTTCGGATCGAAAAGCGGTCGCAACTTTGGGAATATTTTCATGTTGGACTTGTAGATATTTAGAATATCCTTCAGCCTGTTGTGGAAAACTAGTTTAAAAATAGTTTGTAAGATTTTTTACAAACTGCTCAACCTATTTATACAAGGTTTATTATAAAAAAATACCTTTTAATAAGGATATTAATTGATTAATATTGAACTACACTATAAAATTACCACACATTTTTCTTATTCTTAGTAAATCAGAATGCAAAGGATATTTGTGTATCTTAGTACCTCGAAGCATAATTACTGAGGTAATTTCTTAACATAATAACATTGGTTCTGCTGGCAGTTATTTAACTCTAACCCCAAAACAATAAAAACACGATGGATGTTTTTCATTCAGCCAATAAGTCCGATCTGGCTGGCATCACGGGAACTTGTATTTCCACCACGTTTATGTAGGTACATAATATACCAGTAATACTGCAATGTAGTTTCACTACTGGTAATTTTAGAGGCGAAGCAAACGATGGACTTTTCTTCCACCAAATCTATACTGCTCTGCCCTAACTCTGTGTAGCCTAACGCATCAGATTGTAAGTCGTGGTGCCGCTTTGGGCGTAAAAGTCCGTCGTCTACTCAGGCCTAAAAACTCACTTGTCCGCGCTGAATTTCCTTAATTTAACAATGATTTTTACACTTACATTATATCAAAAAACAATCTCGTCAGATAAAAACGCCGAATATGCGAAGAAATCGGAAATATGTATTCAAATTAGACTTTCACTTCGCTCGGCGAGGACAAAATGAGTCTAAGTTTATTTATATTTGTGGAGAAATTGGAAACATACATGTGAAAAATATTCTTCGCCCTAATCACTGAATAATAAAAAGTATGCACTGGCGCTAACAGTTATTATTCGTTGCAAACTCTTTAACCTTATTGAAATAGAATTATTAGAATTAAGACTAAAGTTTTAAGCAGCACAAATCAGCAAAATACCTTCATATAAATTATTTCAAACTGTCCAAAATAGCTGGAAACCGCGCCACCAGCAAATATGGTTAAAAACCAGCTTTCATCTACCATATTTTAGAAAACAGCTTTAAAGTCGTTCTTTTTCTTTGGATATATATAAAATTCCTGAAATTAAGTGACCACATGATTAAAGACAGACAAAACAACCGTCAAGCTCCCGAATGTAGAGCCTTGACGGTTGTTTGTCTGTCTTTTTTTCTTTCAACTAAAAATTAGCACATTCCGCCAGATATCGGTTAAACTTAGGCGGTATTGTTTGCTAATTCCTTGAAATTAATAATAATTTTTAATCCAAAGTTTTGTAAGGCTGCCACCGATTTATTGTACGGAGAAGCTCATCTTTTCAGAGTTGGGTGCTCACATTTTATGGCGTATTTCAGAAGATTCTCCTTTACATACTTTATCTGATACTTGAATGCAACTGTTACAATTTAAAAACAAATTATTGTATTATATTACTGCTTCATTAAAAACACAGCTAGCTTACATAATTGTATTGTACACATTAGAAAACATATTATTGTAATGTAGTACAATTTTGGGAGTAAATAAAAAGAACAATAAATTTACAGGCCATGGACTCAACAGATTACTATAAAATTAGCCTATTCATTTATAGTAACACGTTATTTGAATGAACAACTATTACATCTAACGGGACTGTTAGATGTAATAGTTGTTTTTATAAAGTTTGTCACACTTTCATGACTCATATTAGTAATATCACCGTAAGATATTTAGTTATCTTTAATTTAACGCCTTGAGGAATAGCCGTATAGAAAGATAGTATGTTAAGCGCTAAAATAATCAGGTTTTTAATTTATAAGCAGTTTAACCTAACCCTAAAAGTAAATTCATCTTCAAATTGTCCAGCTGTTGTTGAAGTATAGATATTACAAAAGCTGAACTGAAGAAAAATATTCTTAAAAAATTACAGTTATTTAAAAAATATCCTTACATTAATTAAAACTCAATTTTATCCGATACTGACATAGGTCATACTTATTGCTTAGTTTCACAAATGGGGTCAACCATAAATTATGTCGCGTCTTTACAATGGTTGGTGAACCCCTTTATCCTATAATCTATTCAGTGATCCATATCAGTGATCCGTCATTATGGCGATATTACACGGGTTACTTGTGTTGGCCTTCCAATTTAATAATCACGTAAACATAAAACTAAAGACGTTGCGCAATTGCGTTCAAAGATTTGAACCCAATACTTAATATTAATAGACTTAAAAAAAGGAGGATTGTTTTCGGTTGCATGTTTTTTTTTTATATGATACGTTTACTTCGGCAATTGTTGACCAATTTGGATGAGGTGGTCCCATATAATTTTTATTTTAATAGCGGAAAGTATTGAAATCTCTTAATTCGATTTTGAAATCAGTAACTGTCATTATCGTTCAATGTTAGAACTGACTAATTTACAAATAGACTCGCGCGATTTTATTTGATTAAGAATTTATTATATTGTGTAACTTGTAAGTATATGTCAGACTTACAAAATTTACAGTTGCGTCGCAACGCAAAATAGCGTTTGCAAAAATAAACCTAATGAGTGAACTGCCCTTTAAAATAAGTTTCCAGTTTGGCCGATGTACCTTGCTTACTCTGAAGTTGGCAATTGAAGGGTCTACATATATTGTTCTCTTTTAAAATTTCAATTACAGTAGGAGATAAAATCTTGTGCCACCAATTTGATAGTTGGCAAAATACATGGACCTACCTGTATTTTGGGTTTTGTGTATCGGTACTTAATATTGTTTCGCTCCTTTCAGGTTTCAATTTGGTGGAACCGTGTAACACCGCCATTATCTGAATCAATTAAAGCCGAGCGCGATATCTCAGTTCAGTGCCTATTCTATTGTTTTCAAAGGTATTCAGTATTTCATAGTTAAGCCTGAAAGGGCTACTCAGACGCGTTCTCTTACTTACTATACTGGTCTTAAACTACTCATAGTCTCATAGGGAGCCGGTATTTCAAAAAAATACATCACTTAAACACCCTAATATCTATATATATAATTAATAAGAAATACCCCAAAGGTCTTGAGATCAAGCCTCACAAGCTAGAGTGACGCATCATAAGATGCTGTACTGTAGTATGATCCCAAATAAATATAAAGAGATGCACAACAGGGTTTCAAAGCGCACTCAAGTTTTTAAATTACAGCCAACACAAATTTGCTCAGCTTGACATAACTTATGGCCGACCTGTTAAGGCAAGTCCACTGGCCCAGTAGGCTGTATGCGAGCCACGTCGCAGGTTGTCACTATTTATATCTACACAGTATATCTATGCACTCGCACTATCGAAACGGCGGGCCTCGGCCGGGGGCGCCCCCTCTACGGCCCTCAGTAAGGGAAATACATCCCGCGCCTGTAGCCTCTGCAAATAAGGCACAGTATTAGCCACGGCTATTAAACTGACTTGATATATTATGTATTATTTAGATAGTGTTGTACTTTGTAAAGAATTGTGCTTTAGAGAAACAAACATGCTAAAATATTTATTCAGACTTCTCTGTGAAATTAATGTTATTCAAGATGCTTCTATTATAGGCAAACAAGATATAAAAATGATAGAAATAAAAAAAAGCTTATACATAATCGGCCACATCAATCTACATAGAAAGCAACCAGTCCTAATTGATAATTAAAAATTAAATCCGAAGAATAAATCTCCCAATTCAGATAAAACCACCACTACTACTCGAAATATAGTACTGGCATGCATAGATACCGTGCTAGATATGTGAAGGTCAGGCTATTGATTGAAAATACATAATATTTGCAAAATCTTTATTCATCACGCTCCAGTGATTATAAATATTTTTTTAAACCTAGTTTTTAAGACAACATTTTTTTACAACATCTAAGTCAAGACTCATGCAGACCAAAATACATTTTCAAGGTTATATTCCTTACTGTGTCTCTCCAACTACACAGACAAACCAACTTAGGCATATCAACAGAGTAAAAATATTCTTCTATTCTTTTCATCGTCAATGTCCGTACAACGTAAAATTTCCTATTTTATCAAACTCAGATGATATTGCTAAAGTGAGTTTTAGATTTGGGATCTACCGAAGCTGAGTCGAGTGCAATATATATGATGACTGAACATAGTGAACATAGAAACGACATATAGGCGCGCCAGGCGCATATAAAAAATAATTATTTAATCAATGATTAAAAATATATATTTGCTTAATTTCAGCACAATTGTTAATATTAAAACAGGGATCGTGGTCAGATTATTTCATATAGAATCACAACCAAAAACCCTTCTTAAAGAACAGATTCATTGTCCACTACTAGGGTGTAAGCGATAGTTTTTCTTCTCCGCTTCGGTAGACATCCATTTACAGTAAATAGATCAGGCGAGGCGATGGGCTAATGGTGGTTATCAGCCACATACATACCGTTTTCAATTCTGTATATAATACTGAATCTGTGAGTGATGTACCTAAAATATTCTGTTTCAATACATATTGAAAAATCATAACAATTTAAAAACGGTGCGGGTGTGCCTCTTTTATGAAATGAATCCCGATTGGATGTTCTGCTCGAGGTTTATTTTGATAAAACTTGAGTTTCATATTGAACTTAAGGTAAGTTCAATATGAAACTCAAGTTTTTATTGTTAGTTTTTATTTTAGATGAACTATAAGCGATAAAATTGCCGTGAAGGCAACTCTTCACTTCCACATTTCAGAGCCAATATCACAGAGATTGGTGGATTAAATAGTAAACTGTCATTCAAGATTAAATGTGTCCAGAATTTATACTAGTCTTTCACAATCAATGATCGATACTGAGCACATTGCGCTGCGTTTACATTAAGCGTATCTTGAGCTGAACAACGCGCAAATTACGGACGTATTTCTAGCGTAACTCAGAATAACTCTGACTGATCTTGCTCGCTGTTTCAATGGCGAAGTCGGGACAGATCACCGTACTGTCTAGAACGTGTACTTTCCGCCCTGCGGTGTTTAGTTCGCTCAGCGATGCGCGACTACGATCGGCATGTGAGCCAATCTTTCGAAAAGGGGTTTCTGAAGACCAATGAAATCGAACAGCACGTGTGCATGAGCGAGTAAACGATCCACTCACATCTTTTGAATCCATTAGTTCAAATAATCTCGATGCAGAGATATGGTTACATTTATTCGACTACGGAAATTAATAAACTGCTAATTTCATATTTGAACAACGAAAGTAGTAACTAATGATAGTTCGAAACCTGTTTTATTTTGCATTTCCTCATGGCTAGTTTGATTTGGTAAGTGATCCCTCGCACTCAAGACCCATGTTGCCAGAATTGAAAATGGTATGTATGTGCTAGTATGGGTTGTACCTGCCGCGGCGCGGTGGCCGGTAGCCGGAGTAGTAGGGCGAGTAGCTGCCGCGGAACGATCCGCGCCCGCGCCCGCCTCGCGCCCGCGGCGGCCGGTTCGTCGACGACAAGCCAGGCTTGTTCGTGCGCTTTGGCATCACCTGAAACACATAATACATCAATATTAGCAAACTCCTAACAACAGTAGAGAAGGGTTAAAGCTAAGATTCAACAGATTCATTCAACACTATCTTACTTATCTTCTAAAGGCGAAAGTGTGTATATATGTGTGTGTGTTTGTGTGTATGTTTGTACCACCCAGTTTTGTGACCCCATCGCCTGCCACTACGGCCGCAGAGGATAGAGAGAGTGGTGCCTCGCTATACCGACACTCCTCTTCCCTAGCGGCCCCACCGCGTCCGCCATCTAGCGGTGGCGACCCCGCCGTGGCCGCGGAAGGTAGGGAGAGCGGCGCACCGTAATACCGGCACTCCTCTTCCGCCGCGGCCCCTAACCTTCAGCTGCGGCACTGTGCTGCTCCTATTCGGCTTACGAAAATATCTGCCCTAGTTTGATATCGAACTATTTGCAAGCATGTTAAAAAACTTAGGTATGTCTTTGTCGTGTAATTTATAAAGCCATTAGATTGCATAGAGTAGGTATACTTAAACAATTATTGTGATATAGTAATTTCACCTTTATTTGGCGACCTCTGAATAATGACTCATCCATAGCCATAGCTGTCTGTACACTGTCCTTATCCCCAAACTCAATATACGCAAATCCTTTTGGGTGACCATCAAACTTATTACACAATATTGTAACCCTGCAACAATAGACATTCAAATATTTAACAAAATTACATTTTATTTCCAAAAAAAATTTAAAAATCTTAACACCAAAAAAATTTAAAAATCTTAACCTGTGTAACTGACAATCTTTTCCAACTAAAAGCCTATTTTATCTGTGATAAGTATCTAAATATAAGTTCTTTTTAAAAACCGATTTTTTTAAACGATTTGCGTTTTTACTGGAAATACAACTAAATAGGTAAACGTAAACAGCAAAATTTATCCAAACTATTAGAGCCGTTTCAGAGATATACGAAATAAATAAATAAATCGTGTTAATATCGCGTGTATAATTGTATATCTTGTAAAAATATGCGTTTTTACAAGTAAACTTAAACGGCATAACCCTATCTAAATACAAAATTTCATCCAAATCGTTAGAGCCGTTTCTGAGATAAATATATATACAAGAATTAGTAATTTAAAGTAATATAAGGTAACCTCCCTAAACTAAACAAGAATTTTGTTTTATTTATATTTTTGTACTACATGTCTAATTTTAAAATAAAAAAATACAATTTTATTTCACTTGCGGAAAAAAAAATTGTACTTATTGCATGATTAACTTTAATGATATTTTGTATTTGTAAATTGGATCTTGGTTATATTTTAATGTTTATCATTTATTTTAATTATATTTAGATATGTTAGTTGCTTATTTGCTTTGCTAACTGCAGTGACACTCAGCTAGCTTTTTAGAATATTGTTTGGTGTATTCCATATTAGCATATATTTAAATAAATAATTTAACGAGATTCATTATGGAAAGACTTGTTTATTACACTTCTTGTCTATATAATGTGCACATATCTTATTCTATTAGATATACATTTGGATTCCTGATATTTGTGTCCACGATCCAAGCAACTTATTATCTGGTTTCACAAACACAAATATAAAAGGGCAAACTTTATGCTCACAACACAAATGTTTGCCCCACCTGAGCATTTAATTCAAAACCCTAGTTTTTAAGACTACAACACTAGCTTAGTTGAAGCATTTATAACACTAACACCTTTATATCTATTTTTTAATGTAATTTGGGATTATAACATTTAAGTTATATAGAGTATTGTTAACTGATACTTTGTACTACTGATCTGATGATTATTGATGATGATTATTATTATTATTTTGAAACTTTTTGGAAAATATATGGTGGATCTCCTTTGAAAAATCAACAATGAATCAGCAGTTCTGGAGTTGCTGACCCATGGGCAATGCTGTCCCATTTCCGTCAGCTAGCCTGTCAGCTCATCTGCTAGTGCATACTCATTTCTACACACCTATTGATAGATCCACACCCATGAAAGTGTTGCTCCAACTCCTCAGCTGTCGCTCCATAGTCTACATTGCCGACATAGACTGATCTGTTGTCAGCTTCAATTTTCTCTTCAATAGACATGTTGAGTGGACTTGCTGAAATTAAAAATGATTATAAATAAATATATTATATATAACCCACAACCTACAGCGCAGAATGCAGAACTACTACCAACTGTTAATAATAGTAGTTTGATATTAGGTCAGTAAGGAGCTTTTTGGCTAGGAGTTATTTTAGAGAATTTCTTGGGAATAAAGTTTATATTGTGTCTTTAGGTACTAAAAACTCATTCTTAGTTTTAGCATAATTTAGTTTTGGTTTAGCTAGACAATTAACAGACTTAGTCACCATACCCTTAGTAATTAAAACACAAAATATGAAGTAACTGAATAACACCAGCATTATGACTACTGGATTCTTCCATTGGCTTCAACCAGTAAGTGCTGGCCAATTAAAACCAAGCTCATTTGTTCTTACTCAATCCTGGTGGGCTTCCCATGCTCATTTGTTTGTCAACTTCTGTTTGCATCTGTTTTAGTTTCTCTGCTTCCTCCTCCATCTCCCGCACCCTTGCTTTGATGGCGGCCAGGTCTGGCACTTCACTGCCGGCGGCCTCATCGCCACCCTACCCACAGACAAAAAATTTATTACTAATGGAAGACTACCATCTATGAAGAGTTTCTAAAACATTCATAGCTTACAGATGCCTCAAATGGAACATTAACACTTGCATATAAGGAAAGATACATTAACAATAAATTACTGGTATAGGATGTCCAATGGGTAAGTTTTAGAAAAGAGACTGTTTGTTATTGAAATTATAGGAATAAATTTGTAGAAAGCCAGTTTTGTTGAGATTTTGATTGGAAACAAAATGCATAAACATTTACAAACAAATAGGGATATTATTACTAATAGAAGGCTTCTACCCCTTCCTCTTGTCCCATTTCTAAACATGTATATACTTATCAAAGCTAGTCTGAAAACGGGTTCCTTGCAACAAGACCGCTCATATACTACTTAAAGCCACATTTCCTTAGGTATATCTCTAAAGCTCAGTAAACAATATGATCATGCATCCATTCACACACACATGAGGCATCTGGTAAGGTCGCCAATAGAAATTTCATGCAAACACATACATGCTAACAAAAAAAGCGTTCGCCAATGCTCAAAACAAAATTATAATTTTGATATGCTTTGTTGTCATGCAGAGCATGTTTTGAGACATTTCTGAGAAAATTAATGTGAACTAACCAGTAAAAATGACATGGAATAAAATAAAATGGTAATTTGAATATACCACTTAGAAATCCTTTTAAAGACATGTAATAAAAAATAAAATCACGGTCAGTATCGGCATGATATCAGAAGACAATATTCATATCAGGTAAGTTTGTAATGGGATGTCCTCAGTGACAACCCCATGAAAATGTTCAAACAAATCAACAGAATACAAAATGATTTGTGGTTGTGTTTTGGCAACTGAAACATTGTTTGAACCGAGTTATTCGCAATGTCAGCGATAAAACAGAAAATATTACTCACCCCAAGACTGTTATCGGTCATGTTCAGTGAGCCGTTGGTGCCTTCTAAATGATTATTATCCATGGAATCCAAATAGTCATCATTTTCTGCCATAGCGACCGAATGCTATTGCATTAAATTAAGCCAAATGTAACACTTTTTAAACCAGATACCTGAAATCAAATGTATCGGATAAACCTGCGTTGTGAGCGGTGAAAATATATATTTTTGACGATTACGAATGAAGAATAATACTCTTGACGTACCGGTAACCAAATCCGTTGTGTTGTTGACCTACTTAAGAAATATAATTTACACTAGATACATTTAAGCACTATAATTCACATAGTACGTTGGAATTCCATATTCATCCTTGGTTTTCGGCGATATTTACAGATTTTTATCGCGTAAATATCCCGACAAAACCAAACAAAATCAACCAATGTTGCCAACACAAATTATAGAATTCAGTTAACTTAATTTCAATTTGATGATTTTAATTGAGTTTGCTCTTATTACTTTTTGTGAAGTAATGTAAATTAACGTAAAAATTTAAAGCAGTTCGCTTGCTCATCAGCTGTGCATCTAAAATTCGTCAGTCCTTTCATTATTATCTTCTCGGTCATACTTACTTATATAATAACTAGCTGCGCCCGCGGTGTTACCCGCAGTTTTCTGGGATTAAAAGTAACTTATGTATTAATCCAGGATGGGGAGGGATTTTAGTGAAATTTGGCACCAAGAGTTATGCTGGTACCAAATTACCTGGTACTTTCACCCAAATCCGTTGAGTTGTTTGAGCGTAAACGGAGTGATAAACATGCACACACACATACGTACATATAAACTTTCACTTTTACGATTTAAAGGTGTGTTATATAAAACATATAAGCGTATATAAGTGTGTAAAAATGTTCACTTGTTCATACAAGTGAAAATACTATATGCGGATCCGTTAAACCTCACGGATAATAACAAGAAAGTTGGCAGCACTAAAGCTAAACAAAAACAAATGTCGCATTCAGCAGCGTCGCCGGACTCGGACCTTTGTTGTATGTCAATTCTCACATTGTGATTACTAAGTTGAGTAAAATCAATTACAACGCCAAGATGGTCATGCGACAGTTGAACGTGACTGCTGCTAACTTACCCTTCACAGATATTAATTAACTAGCTCTCTGCGTCGGCGTTGAATAAATAAAATATTTGAGGGTCCAGTTGCTCGTGTTAATACGTTTCAAATCCTACATATACGTCATGGTTGGTGCTAAGGGGGAATAAAAAGTAGCAGCAGAACTTGTGCTAAGTTTGTCCGGAGAAGTACTATCTCCACACCTGGTAATACGCCGCCAAGCAGTAGTGCATGCACTCGTATTGTTGTGATCCGGTGGATGTGTGTGGATGCCGGTGAAACCTCATGCGCATGAGACGTTACATCTCTGTCTCAAGTGACTTGCGCACCGAGGTACGACTTGGATCTTCTCATACTTTGGTCGGGGAGGACCCAAGTTGTATCAAGATCAACGTCAGATTGTTATGGGCGGAGGTAACCACTTAACATCAGGTGGACCATCAGTTCGTCCCGTCACTTTTGTTACATAAAAAAGACCATAGTAGTTTATGACTTTATTTCGTTCTCTGATAATTTATTTTTCTACCACCTGTTTCCAATTCCCCGTCTACGACCGTACTATTTAATATACCCATTGTAGCATATTGTTATCTGTGACCTGTATATATACATCTGTGGTTGGTGGTTATTTTTGTTTTCATGGTGTTTTCTACCAAGGAGATAAGCTATTTCGAAGCCATAACAAAAGAAGAAGAGAATATCTTATGTATGTTAGTTGTTTTCTACTTAATATTTACATATTCCCTTCCCTTTTCTCATTAAAACATTTTGCAGTGTCAAACAAATTGTGGATTATCTTACTGTAACCGACTGAATCAGTTCAAAACATAGTGATCAAGTAGCTTAGCTACTTGAGAAACCCAATGAGATCTTGGTACAAGTTCTTAATTTTGGTAATTATTCACTTCTATCGTTTTTTTTCTCACCAGGTTTTATACTAGCTTGCACTTATATTCACTGCTAGAATAGCTTGATCATATTAAATAAAATAATCATACTAATATTAGAAATGCGAAATTTGTTTTTAATGACAAATTCATGTTAATACTAAAATAAACCTACATAACTTATTGGTGATTCCCTATTGTATTCCTTGCCAAACAAACTTAGTGGATAAACCATTGATACGAAAAGAAGAAGAATGTGTGTGTAATGCATACAAGAAAACATAATTGGGTAGACAGATAACAACTCTGCTTCAGAGATGCCTCATCAAGAATTTTTTTTTTTGCAGGGTTTTGTAAGTGTTTGTTGGATGCACGCTATCTATCTGAGCTTGAGTCTCACAGAACATCCATGATGCCTCTCACTGCTGATGTGGCTGCTCAGCAAGTGCAGGTATACTTACATTTTATGCTCACTTACTGCACACTTTAATGCTTTCAGTAGGAATCCCTGTGTTGCAGGTGGTATGGCCAAACACATACACTCAAGACCTAAAAACAAATTTTATGCTCATTACACAATTTTCCCAGCTAGCTTTTAAATCCAAGACCCACCCAACAACAGGGTTACTACAAACTAGGATACAGATTTCCAGAATAGGGTCCATTAGACTAAAATTGTAATTTTTGGTGAACAAAAAGTCACAACAGTAAAAATAATTTTGTTATTGATTACCAGGAGCGATTGAGATCTCTACACAGACTGATTTATGACATTGAAGGGGAGAGGGCTCGTAATGAACAATGCATTGACAATATACTCCGAGCAGAAAAGGCTGGTGATTCACCGCAGAGTGCTGATGACTCATCCAGCTCCTCACAACAGGTATTTTTATATATTTCACAATATACAAAGTGGTTTGTACTTACTTGTACTTGTAGAGTGGACTATTTTCAACACCTAGGCTACCAGTGGGTCCTTTATATGTGGATGATGGAGGATATCAGTCCAGCCTGTCCTCGAGGAAAGCCAGGAGTTGACAGACGTCAGTCTGTCAAGTCAACTCCTAGTTTGATATTATTGTAATAAGCAGTCAACCTAAACTTGGGCCCATAATAGCTTAGAGGATTACAGATTCAGGTTGTGTCAAAGTTTTAATTATCAAGGAATTGCTTTCCGTTTTTTTCCATCTGTTTGAAACCTTTGTATGATTTGTTCCATCTGTTCTTAAGCAATGTGCTTACCAATGAGCAGCATTTAATTTTAATTTATATACATATTGTCTAATAGTTTTACTTTATAACAACAAAAATAATTTTATGCTTAAGAACAGAAAGAGACAAATCCAAAGTCACAAATTGATGTAAATCTAATAAAGTTGCTGGCTACACAATTATCATTGAAGGATACTAAATTAATTAATATTCTGTTCTATTTTATAAACTTAAATTTTTATACTGACTATCCATTGTGAACTTCTAGCAACAGATGCAGCTAAAGAACCTGTATAAAGCAGGACTGAA
Source organism: Aplocera efformata (assembly GCA_921293045.1). Classification (NCBI taxonomy): domain Eukaryota; kingdom Metazoa; phylum Arthropoda; class Insecta; order Lepidoptera; family Geometridae; genus Aplocera; species Aplocera efformata. Next base: position 6,172,590 of record OV121055.1, read on the forward strand.
TGCAGCCGAGCAGGAGGAGAGATTGCTCCGCGCTGCCCTTTCGCGCATTTACGAGATTCGCACCATCAAGAATGAGAGGCGAATCCAGGTATGAGAGATGATCTCATTTTTGTTGTGTATATTCATGATCATTCTATATCATTCTTTATAATGAGCAATTTGTATTTAATGATGTCTTGTGGTACAAAGTCCGGCCGCACACCGAGGGAGGATTTCGGATCACCCGGTTGATTCAACTTTTAAATTTTTTGATAATTGCATATGACCTAATAAAACTAGCAAAATACGGTTAGATTCGAATGTTGGATCTGATGAAAATGTCACCAAACTTGCTCACGCCCACCGATGTTCGGATTAGGATTCCATTATGAACTTTATGCTCACTCCATGAATGTTTGTCGCAGGCTCGCCACGCCGGCAACAAAGAGACCATAGGTTGCGGCGCGTTGATGAAAATGCTACTATCGGCCGCCCAAACATTGCCACTTCACGTGGGGCGCGTGGGCGAACGCGCTCCGCAGCTCTGTGGCGCGATCCCGGCCGACCCGGGCCACGTGGCGCGCGCAGGCGACGCCGTAGCGGCCCTTGTTCGGGTTTCCGACAAGGAAGAGAACTGGATCCTAGCCGAAGTTAGTACATACATCTAGGATCCTAGCCCAAGTAGCAGCCACCAAAGAAATTAGAGTAAGACTGAGACTATTAGGATCTAATTCACCAGAGGACAGAAATCAGAGAGAGTCAGAAATAAAGATTTATTTTATATTATTTTATTTTTACAACTTGACTTGATTTATGACTTGACTTGATCGTTGGACCGAGATCCTCGTACTCGAGTTTACAAGCGTCAATCGCGTCCATCTGTACCTAAATTCTGTGCTTCCACTTCATAAAACCACCACTATCCGTTCCAGGTGGTAAGCTGGCTCCCGGCGCAAGGTAAATACGAGGTGGACGACATCGACGAAGAGCAAAAGAACCGTCACGTTCTGAGCAAGAGGCGGGTGGTACCGTTACCCTTGATGAGGGCCGACCCTCGAACTGACGAACACGCGCTGTTCCCCAAGGGGGCGGTGGTGATGGCTCTCTACCCGCAGACGACCTGCTTCTACCGTGCGGTCGTCAACCGACTACCGGCCAGCGCTGCCGACCCATACGAAGTGCTGTTTGAGGTAGGTTTACATTCTAGAGAGCAAATATTCTAGATTATTCCACGGTGCCGTCCAATGTGAATCTTGTCTAATCTTAGTGTGATTATCCGACAGATCAGTAGCGAAACTGGCTTTAAACGTGTTTGTTGGCAGGATTCATCATACGCGGACGGGTATTCCCCGCCGGAGCGCGTGGCGCAGCGCTACGTGATTGCCATTAAGGAAGGCAAGGGTCGGGCCACCTGACACAACGCCGACTCCGCCTCAGTGTCATCAGACTCGCTCACGTGAACACAGCGGCGCCAATATGCTTCTCATACCAATCGACATTGCTTATTGTATAATCTAAGTATAGCATAGACTTGAACGGTGTTAGTTGCACCGAATACTCGATCGTGGCGTCAGCGAGCCCAAATGTCAGTTGCAGTTTTCTAATAGGCTAGTGGTTATCCCTTACCTGATAACTAGATTTGCGAATCATCGTGCGATTTTTGAACTTCAGACGTGTATTCTTATATTTATATACAACCGAATTATTCTGTTTCAGAGAGTCAGTATCTTATCGAATAATGTTAATAATTAAATTAAACTTTTTAGTTTCTTAACATTCATTTTCTGTCATTTAGGCCTTAGTTACGTAACCATTAATGACGATGTTGACATTAGTCCATAGTAAAATTGTGTAAATTTATCAGTAATAACCAATTAGAGCATCAATCCTCTGTGGCATACCTAAAGTTGCAAGTACATAAAAAGTCGCGTTTTGGTGTACACGTATGAAACAATCGGCAGAGAAAATTATTACAAACAACAAATACTCATTAGTCATTTCCAAATTATGTCGTGATATATTTTCTGAGTAATTTCAGTTTGAAAATGTAAAATTTAGTTGAAAGATAACCTTCATTTAAATTGTTTCAAAAGTCAATATATGTTAAACCACCCCTGTTCGTTATCAATATGTTAATCCATAATTAATATTATATGTTAAACCACCCCCGTTCGTTATCTTTAGCATAAAATTGCATTATTCAATATAGGCCTCTCCCATAAGTTTTCTAGGTGAACGATCCTGTGCCACTTGCATCCACTAGCATCCAGCAACCTTCATCAAGTCGTCATAATATATAGTTAAATAATAGGTAAAAATATAAATAATAGAATAGAATAAAATAAAAAAAATAGGATATCATACTAAAATATTTATTTTTCCAAAACTCAATTCTATGATTAATTTACATGACATAAGTATCCTTAAAAAATTACATAGAAACAGATAGGATCTTATATTGATTAGCAAGTTATATTCATAACATCTTTTTAATAGCTATGCGTTAAGTTATGTGTATGTATTACCTGTGAAACTAAGAATTGCACTGCATTTGTGTTTACAAAATCAGATATTTTAAGAAAATATATGTGTAAAGTTTATCATTTTATTTTATGAAATAAATAATGTAAAGTTTGAGTGATTAATGGATAAATAATTTTAATGATTCATTTATATTTCGCCACCAACTTGCAATATTTTTATCAGTGCTTCAACATTGTTTTCACTGACTGCTTTTCTGCTAGCCGTAACCACTGATTTGTTGTATTTTCCAACTGAAAAGAGCAAAGCCTATACTTATTATTGGTTACCTAAAATGATAAAATCTAACCTCAGAGATAATACAGGACAGATTACATTGATAGGGATACCCACCTACTTCTGAAAAGCCATAGTGATTAGGTAGACCTAAATACAAATTCATATCTACAATAGTCGTCTATACGTTATAGCCGCTTAGTGAACTTATTAATTTATGTGACCACTTCACTACTCATTACTCCCACTAAAGAAAAGGGGTGTTACAAGTTAGTTTCAGTAACTACAACTTTATTCTTACTCCAAACATTACAACTTCAATAAGTTAACTCTTAATTACCAACTCTTACTAAAACCCTACTAAAGATATTTTTTGTTGTTTGTATGGAATTGTGTAAAATACCTTTTTCGATGATTTTTCCTCAGAACTTTAAATTTTTAAGTAAGATTTTTAAGCTTTTAAACACTAGCCGAAATACAAAGCAGTTTTGTATACCTCTTAAACGAGCAGCCTGCTGTAAAATAGTGTGCATACTCTTGAGCGAGGTAATTGCTTCCTCTTGTGTAGCTCGCCTGATGTGACATCCTGTAAGTAACTCCTCGTTCAGCATCACTACTTCTTTATAACGATTCAGCATTTCTTTCCTGCAAAGTATTTTTCAGTTAACAGGTCTTCAACCTTCGACAGTCTGTTAACACACACACAGTTACACTGTTGAAACAGACCCTATTATTATTATATATTTATTTTATTTGAATAATATTAGGTGGTAAATAGATATGATACTCCGCAGTTTCGTACAAATCATAAGACGCGGCATCCTGTGCTGCAGGTAGCAATGCAGTTATAAGTTGGGCCCTTTCTGCTGTTTCTGCCGCTAACCGTGACCGTATCTCTCCCAAGTGAGAAGCTTTTTCCATTTCCTCCCGTAGTTTCTTTTCAGCTTCCGGAAATTGAGCCATGGACTGCGAATAAAAGAGATTGATTATTTAACTCATTTTTATAATCTCTCACGAATATGTATATGAATATGTATACATTCATTAAAATAAAATAAATTTATCAGTGTTGTGATTCTGTTAGATTTGTACCGTATCTGCATGGACTATTTTAAAAACTCCCGCCATAACATACCACATTATAATCTATGTTTTTACATAGAGAACCAAAACCGGTAAGTTTCCGATATCGATATATCTTCCATCCCTAAATTCAAAATGGCTGCGCGTCACTATCACTCACTCGTTCATTTTTCAACCCGGTGCGTGGGGAATTCTGTTCAAATTGTATTTGTATAGTTTATTTGTACAAAATAACTACAAATATGGTTGAAAACAATGAAGTCGAGCTCTCTGAAGCAGAGGCTGAGCAGTACGATCGTCAAATTCGTTTATGGGGCTTGGAATCACAGAAAAGACTACGAGCTTCCAAAGTGTTGATCATCGGCCTATCCGGCCTCGGAGCCGAAATTGCAAAGAATATTATCCTGTCTGGTGTGAAGAGTTTATGTTTGTTAGACAACGAGAAGCTAAAAGAGATCGATTTGTACGCCCAGTTCCTTGCACCGCCCGATAAAGTTGGCGAAAACAGAGCGGAAGCGTCATTACAGCGAGCGAGGGCTTTGAACCCTATGGTGGACGTCACAGCTGAGACTAAAGCGGTTGACGAGCTCCCTGATAGTTACTTTACTGAGTTTGACGTCGTGGTGGCAACGGGCTTGAAGCAGGAGCAGCTAGAGCGCATCAACAATGCTTGTCGCGACAGCAATAAGAAGTTCTTGTGCGGTGACGTATGGGGCATGTACGGTTACATGTTTGCCGACCTCGTCGACCACGAGTATTCGGAAGAGATAGTCCAACACAAAGCCCTCAAACGCGGTCCCGATGATAATGAAAAAACAGCCCGAGAAACTGTAAGTATTACGGTAAAGCGACGCGCAATTTATGTGCCTTTACAAAATGCCCTGTCCGCTGATTGGTCTAAACCAGAGCTGCGTTCGAGACTCCGCCGCGGGGACCCTTCATACTTTGTCATGAAGGTATTACTGAGATTCCGAGATGAGTATAACCGAAACCCAGACCCTGCAAAGCGGAAATCTGACTCTGAGGTTATTCTACGAATGAGAGATGAGCTTGTGAAAGAGCTGTCCCTGCCTGGTGGATTCATCAGCAATGCTCTCCTATATGATGTGTTTGGAACTGTATCTGGTGCTGCGGCTGTAGTGGGAGGCGTGATTGCCCAAGAAGTTGTGAAGGCAGTTAGCCAACGAGAACCACCTCATAACAACATGTTTTTCTTCAACCCTCTCAAGTGTGTAGGATTTGTAGAACTATATGGTCAGTGAAAAATGATCTGTATTCTGTAAGATTTTGATGTAAGTAAAGTATTTAAGAATTATATTCACAATCTTTTAATTGTTTTTACATCACCCTTATCTGCATGATATCCAGGTTTCTTACATTTCATTAGTTAATAGCTCTAAATAAACTGAATTTACTTGTGATTAAAGCAAAAAATCCCATTGCTGCATTAAAGGGCTACTAGTCTTACAGTAGACTGTCAATCCTATTGGTAACTAGACTTATTTTCAATATACAGCAGATTCTTGAAACAATTTTAATTAAACTTGTGAAACAAAATAGCTGCATCAGAAGTCTGGTAGCTAGTAGAAATCATTATTCAGGTGATCAAAAATGCACCTAGGTGTGTTTTGTGTTCTCTGTAAGGGGGTCATGGGCATTCTTTGAGTGTGTTATAGTATATTCACAAAAGAACATTTTTGATCTGAAATGACCCACATGATGACCAGACAAACAATCTTTTTGGAATGGTTGCAGGTAAGATTCTCACAAAGCATTGCCCAGAAGTGGTGGGAATCTTATATCAGGTACTTATCAACACACATTATATTATGTTAGCTTCCTATGTTGCGCTGCTGGCTTGGCTTGTGCTGGCTGCAATGACCCGGCCATATACAAGGTAGAGCAAATCCTCTCATTATGACCGCTGCTGCCTCGCACAAATCGACGCTATATGGCGTGTTTAACACCTATACAAAGCATTATATCTCACTTACCTGCAAATCAGCCAAGTTCAAATAAACTGCCAAGCTCTGAGTCAGGTCACCAGCCAATCTGATATCATAAGTCTCAAACTTCACTTGTCCATCACTACCAAAATACATTTCCAGTCTGGATCCATCCCTCAAGCAAAGTAGACTTATATACAGCTCCTTCGTATCTTCAGAAGCTAACTCCATATCTTCTTCTAGAATAAAATTCTGGTTGACCCATAGACAGATTCGTTGTATCCGTTCTGTGATACGGAATGTCACGTAGCTATCTTGTTTCCGATTTGAATGGGATGCTATGGTATACATGGAGAATTTCGGCAGCTGTTTCGTAAGTTCGAAGATATGAAATTGCTCGCTGTCTGCGTATCCAACAAGTGCCTGGAATTATTTGCTCATCACTAGGTATAGAATAATAAAAATTCCAAAAGCGTTCGTAGCGTGAAACGTCTACTTGTCTCAACGGTCCGAAAGTGGTTTCTAGAAACTCCTACCACCCTACAGAACCCTAAGGCGGACCAGCTCACGGCGCAGACGCTCTCTAAAAGGTCAATTCAAATTAGAATCGTCAGTATAAAAGGCTTTGAAAGCTCATATTATTACACTCTACCGTAAGAAAAAAAACTACTTGGGGCAAATTAGGATTCCGTAGCATTTCAGCAAACCAAGTTTCAGGTGCGCTAAAAACCAAAAAGACATAATATACGTAAATAGTTTTGTCACCTTAATATGCACATCTACCGTGACATCCCTGGGAGGGCGCAGCGGTACGTGCAGCAAGGACCTCAACTGTGACGCCGGCGGATGGCGCGCCAACGTCTCACCAGACTCGAACATGCCTTCCGCGAGAACCAAAGCCGCCCGCACTATGGTATCGTTATTCGTCGATATAGCCAGTTGGATGCAACCCTGAAATTTATCTGGGTGACTTCTTGAACCATTGTTGATAAATACAAATGGTTGAGAAATGGTAGCTGCCTTCAGCGCTGTAGATGAATACAATAGATATTTGTACAGAACAAATGCGTGTTTAGACAAGCTATGCTTAGTTTGGAGCTAGATGGCAATGTATTTATTTGAAGTTAACTTGTCGATACGATGACTGGTCGATATTTAAACTTTTCTGAGAGGATTGGAGTTCATATAAGATTTGGACCTACGATCCGATAACTTATATCCGAGATGATCTGCCTTTCGGTAAACGCGGGGTTCGTAATCGTTGGCATTTTAAAAAAGAACCAGTAGTTACAACGAGGCGTGAATATTTTTATATTATTTTTATGTGAATATGTAATTGAACGAGTTTAGGGCCCACCCGGTGGTAAGCTCACCCATAACAACATTAACGCGACTCAGTATAAGATTTGGATCTTACACTGATTTGCATTCATCGGGTGATGGACACATCACCCGAGACGGGGATGATACATCTCATACGCATATGATTTCACCGGCACTCACACCGGAACACTACAGTAATGCGAGCACTATTGCTTGGCGGCAGATTTCATGTATGATGGCAGTACCTCTCCGAACGAACTTAGCACAAGATCTACTACTACTTGTGGTTGCTCCTTTAGCACCACTTAGTGGGTACGTGTAGGGAATCATAGGGTACACATCTAAGGACGCGAGCAATTAAACTCCATAAAAAAATTGCTAAATAAATTAAGCCTGCCTCAATTATTTTACATTATATGTCGCCTATGGACATCTGCAATACCAAGGACAATGCTGATGCGTCTTTAAGTTAGTGAATAACCCGCCTTTTGAAACTGTGTGGGATGATTTTGTTTAGAGTCCCTCTTGAAAATTCACCTCATCTGGTGCTGGTAAAACAGCAACCTGAATCCTGGTATTGGTCGGCATAGCAGTCGATGGACGAATGTGTTCTAGAACTGAGCTGCTGGTCGTGGCGTTTGCCTCGTAATGTTGCAGTTCCACCATCAGCCCTTGTTTCTTGTTGAAGAGTTCCGTGATGGCCAACCGGTCCTCCTCGGAAGGCAGTTTTTTTGCCGCGTTGAAGTCAGCGTTTTCTTGGTATGGAGCATAGCCGAGAACTGGTATAATAATAAAGCTCTCGTTGGGAGAAATTGTTTTGATTCTGAGAAGCATCATCGTTCCTCCCTGACTACACTTTTTGATGCGTTTAAAGTAACGAAACGAGTTGCACGAGATAAAGGAAAACTTTGCGAGGAAAGCATAACATCATGATAGAGCACATTGCCCGGCTAACTAGCATATAGCCTAAGCTTCAAAGTTTGCTGCCAATACTCTGTTCGCGTAGCCTAATATAATAAACAATTCATAATTTAAGCGTTGCGTGGCACCACTCACAGTTTGGGAGAGTGTTACGGTATGAAGACAAACAATTCTTGACTAAAGGCTCGTGGTCCTCCTAGGGAGGACCATCACCATAACATAAATTGGCATTTAATCAGTAAGTAAGCAGACAGACTAATAGAGAGTGGTGGCCCCGAAATACTCCGACTCCGATATACAATCTGAATATAATCAATAATGGAACTTTCATTTGAAAAATTATGTTTTCGTTAGCAGGTTCTAGAATCCGAGACGGAAAACATGTGAGGAAACCGGTATGCGCTAGAACCAAAAATTTTTGATTATCTCCCACGAGAGCCCAATTCGAGATTAGGCTCCCATTGTAGATCAAAGTCCATTCACACCCACTAATCTAGAGAAGCCCGTTGTCCCTGCAGTGGGAACATTAGGAGGCTGATACGGAGTAAGTAGGTCTAACGTTAGTTGCGTACCTTCCCCACGATCCGAGACGCAGACTAAGTCCGGTGCCCCCACGGACCGATAGTCCGCCTGCAACATCGCAGCCGCATTGGATCGCATCTGCACTCGTCGGAGCACCCGGCCCGAGGCGCCGTCCCGCCAATCCACTCGGCCGTTGCTCCAACAGCATGCTAGCGTCTCGCCTGACCATTGCAAGGATAGTGCATTCTGTTTCGACTATTGGAAGGAACGAAGATGCTTAATGTAGGTATTATATAATACTTATTTCGTTTATTAAATAAAACCGTGGGAAATGCCAAGGCAATGATATATTTACAATAAAAATCTTTACTTTAAGGATTATAAGCTGATAGAAACATCTGCCTTTCAAATCCTTTAACGCGTTGTGTACTGGTTTCGTCACTTTCTCTGGTAATGTGTCTACAATCTTTGAGGTCAATAGAACTACTATTATTAATTTTTTAAAGCGGATATTTTAAAACGGACTGTTAAAAAGTTACTGCCACCCATAGACAACAACAAGACAACTCAGGTCCTCGCCTAGTGAAGTATGAGCCACACAGCTCAGTTGGTTATAGCTCTGCCTTCTTCGCTGTAGGTCGTGCGTTCGATTCCCACTCAGAAAAAGCATTTGTGACATATACATCGAGTTTGTTCTGTGTCTGGTTGTTAATATGTATTCTGTGCATGTATTTATAAACTATCACTTAATTAACTAGTTCCCACAGTGCAAAATATGCTTAGTTTGGCACATGGCACTGAGTATAATGTTCATGAATATTTTTTTATATTTGAGAGGACGAAGTCGCATTGCGTTGGGCCTTCCGCTCTGAGACGGGGATGTAACGCCTTATGTGGAAATGACTCTATCAGTGTTATTTGGAAGCGAAAAACCAAGTGTGCGTTTTTTTTCGCATTATGGATTTTCAGTAGGTACCTTGACTCTCCATAGCCTGATTCCCTCTTCATAAATCCCGATGGTGCCGTTAGCCAGGCCGTATGCAAATCTGACGTCTGTGATCTGCGTGAGGCTGAGCACCGCGCCCGTCTCTGGGAGCTCAGCTATGAACTGGTTATGCTTTAACACTCTTATGTACGAGTCTTCACAGCCTACAATGAGCTGGAAACATCATCAGTAAATTCTAAGATACAACGAGTTAGAGTAGTGGTCACCTGTAATTGAGGGAGCACATTGACCAAAAATTTGTAAACATATTTTATAAGACTGTGTATCCTTTGTTGGTGATCCAATAAATAAATAAATAAATAAGTAAAAAAGACTCCAGAAGGATCTAGAATTAACTTGTTGTTGGTACTGTACGGGTAGATTTAAATAAACGTAATAAAGCGAGCTGATAAGGTGAATAATTATATCCCGTGTTTCACAGACAGCCACACTCTTCAAATTAAAACAAAGCAACGTGAGTACGCGCTACTGTTTAAAAAATGGGTAGGTACTTGGAGAGTATCGTACCCAGACGGATATTGAGTCTGATTAAAAAAAGTCGTCGGGTTATCGCCTGATGATTAAAGCGCCAATCAAACGCGCAGATTCTTGTCCGACGATCGCCCGACAACACTGCTAATCGAAGTATATACTCGTATAAAAGTATTGTTCAGCTTTACCTCATTCTCCCCATCCTTGTCAAAGTCCAGTGTGATCATAGCGCAGACTTTTCCGCAGACAGTCCAGAACACTTCCTCCCCCTCCCAGTTCAGCCCTAGCACCGAGCTGTTCCCGCCAACCAATCCAAGCTCCTCGTGCTTCCCGAAACTACCGGTAATAATGACGTTCACACCGTCCGGAGCCTCTTTGAAGAAGAGATCGGTGTTGTCGTGGACATCGTATGCTTAAAAATAAGTATTAAAACAGCTAGGGTCACAACTACTGTATTCATGAAGATACCACACAGCGCCATCTAGCAAACTAAGCATAGCTTAGTTAGCGTAAATACTAGAACTACAGTACTTATTTTTGTATAGGTATGTAATAACACCCAGGTAGAATGCAAAGCTGAGTGAGTTGTTGAATGTAACGAAAATAGCCAGAAATCCCTATGCTTATTACCTAGTATCTGTGTTGGAGATCCAATCAACAGGATGTCCCTGTTTACATCTGGCTTTAGAGGACCTGCAGCCACTGCTACTACCGCCTGGCTAAGGTTCAGCTCGGACACTTCGCCGTGAGCCTGGGAGCGCTGTGCTCTACCGCTGACCATGCCTCCATGTGGATGGTGTATGATAATCTGGTCAGATTTAAAAAAAAAACAGTCAAAGTACGCATTTGTAATGTAATCATTTGTAATGCTATTAACAGTCAAACCCAGTTAAAGTACGCAGTGCCTAAGTTATAGTTAAGTTAATAAGTTTAAAGGCAGAACAGACGAGGAGCTACATGTAGCTCGCGGCCGTAGGTGAGTAGCCTACCTTGGTATCTACCTACCCGTCGAGCCCCTTCCCGTATCCTCGAATTGGCGCTAAAGAGCAAATTAAAGTAGACGGCAATAAGACCTATGAAAAGTGCGTTCGGGGAATTACTGCCATCGTCCGTGTAATTCTGGTAAAAAGGTTGTGCCAGTAAAATTAGAGGCACATGAGATGTTAGCAGCATTGTGCAGACCGATACGATGGGCTAACTTTGTCCGTTTAGATACGGAAAACAAAAATGTTCCTTCATAGTATCTTCATACCAACCTTCATAGTATCTTAACTAAAAAATATTTTACGCAATCACTAAAACCTACTTTGTCGAATCCAGCGCAAGCTGTAAGACACGAATGTGTCCCATCGTACTTTGCTATAGTGACTATTCCAGGGGTCACTTTATGATTTAATTCCAATTTGAAAACTGGTTGTACCGTTGATAGCTGCATTTTGATACGTTTTGAAAGTCTTTTGTTTTGTTTACATATTTTAAGGGAGCGGGCATTGCCATGGTAACTTAATTATCATCTATCTAATCGTTACGTTATTCTTCCAGATGTGGTCTGGTCTTTTCTCTCAACTAAAATTAAACATACCAAATACATTTCGATTATTAAATTCCCGCAACTCGTGAGTGACAAACCCTAATCGGTTGAAAAGTTAATCTGTAAGCAATTTCAACCGTTCGTAAAATGACAGCTCAGAAATATAGATTATCTGTAATGCATAAATTTATGTTATATCTGGCGTGAGCCGCCGAAAAAAGAAATTTTGTCTAATGCAAATAAAGTGATCTAAAACCATTTTCGCATTATTGCCTTTTTAATGAAACCGGTTTGGGGTACATTGGTTGGATTGTTTCAAAATCTATAACGGACACAGGTAGAAATAATTTTTGTTATAATGATTAACATTAATTGTGTAAGCTAGTTCAATAAAGAAACGAATCGAAAATGTCAGAATATTGTTTTATTTGAGCTTAATTTTTAACTAAAGGTGAAATTGTTACTGATGAACGTGATATGAAGACATTCAATGCAAGTACTGAAATCGCTGATGAATTTTCTGATTTTTCAACTTTTTGAATATTATAATCTCAAAAACGGTGGCTCTTAGGAAAAAAGTATTAAGACATTTTTATAGATAATTATCTAATCTACAATTTTTGTTTGAGCAAATTTTATGATAAAACACCGTTTTGTTGAAAATCGTACAATACCCGTTTTTGTGACCTTTGACCCCTAGTAAATTTTTTGCCAGGTGTCGTGTCCATTAGGATTTTTTAGATTTCATTTATGATGGTGTTTTAAACAATCCTACCAATTTTCAGCTGGGTTCCTATTTTTGTAACTTCACTCCTATTTTATGGTCTAATTTGATCGAACTATAATATAATCATTAACTCCCTATAACCCAAAATATTTTTTATAAACGATTTAAATCTCCGGATTGGAAGCTTGGTAATCAATGAGCTTGTTATGACAGCGTGAGGCTGATCTGGTTTTTCTGCGTACATTTCGCGTGTGGGTGAGAATAGACGGCGCGGGTGTGCAAGCGAGGGGTAATGATTTAAATTCGTTTCTTATTGAACCGGGTATTATTTATGCTTTAACCAACCAATCACAATGGGGGATTGTCATCTGACGATGTTGAGCGACGTTGCTGAACGTAGCCATTATTGCCAATTTTAAATCAAGGGATGCCCATAGAATGAATGTCGATAAATCGCATGCGCTTCAATCGATAGATAGATTATAAACATAATATGGTCACTGATAAATTTTTATTTGAAGATGATAAATTTATATATTATATATTTAGAAGATTATTCAGTATAAAGCCGGTATATCCACTGTCAGTGACCACGGACAGTAGATATACCGGATGGTTAACTAATAACATTCAATGCCCGTCGCTAGTAGTCCATCCTGATCATCCAAGGTCATTTTATAACATTATTATGTCCAATATGTATGTATCTACATATTATTATCAAAATAAAAATAAATAAAATTTTATTTCATAACTATTGATATACTAGCAAAACTCGGGTTCGCACTGTTGCAAAACATAAATTCTTACGTACATTTTTCTTCTATCGTTATCATACTATTGCGTCTAGCATGTGGGGTAGGTTAAAATGTACTTGGAATATTTTCATATTTGATGTATTTTAATGTGTCATGTAGTGAAATTCTATTCGGTTGTTTTGAGTTTATGGCGCTAGACAAACGCGGTGCGAGATTTTTTTTTTTATAACATACATTGTTTGTCCATTGCTGTATCTAGAGATGTGCCAACTCGGAATAAACACGACTCGAGTTAACTCGAGTTGAAATACAGGTAACTCGAATTAACTCGAGTTCAACTCGAGTTAGCAGGAAGAAGCTAAGTATTGACTTTTTTACTTATTTGTTCTAACACCCAACTCTACTTTGATACTTTTGCTGACTTTGTTTGTTTGTTGTCAATCAATTGTTGCAATAAGAACATTCATTCAATTATAATACTACTCGAATTATATTATATAATAATATTTATCTCATTAAGATGTTTGTTTGTTGCACAAACAAACTAAAGTGAAACAAAATAAAGAGTATTTTTTGAATAAATAAAAGTTATACAATGCTGAAGTCAAAAAATTAAAATATTTTCTCGTAAGTTAACATTCATAACACAAAATAAACCTAACCTCTAACGTCAAATCTGCAACATTGTGACATTTGTGACCAGTGAATACAGTGATATGATGAGAAAACTTCTTGTCGTCGTCGGTGTCGTTCGGGCAGGGAGTATTAAAGCTAGCTGCGCGCACCCCCAACGAGTGAATCGCGGTCTCGCTCTTTCGCTTGATTCGTTTATTTACCGCCAGCCCAAACTCGAGTTAGGGAGAATTCAACTCGAGTTAACTCGAACTGAGCACAACTCGAGTTGACTCGAGTTAGTAAGTCGAGTTGACACATCTCTAGCTGTATCGATATTTCGATATCTCGCATCGCACTTTATGAGTATCGCTCCTAACACAAGTATTATGTAATATAGTTCTAATTAGTCTGTGATAAAGTTATCTGTGGTCGAAAGTAGTTTTGTGTTCTCCGTCATTTTTCATTGGCATTTTATATTTAGCAAAGAAAATTAATACGAAATAAGTCCCAAAAAAATCGCAAATAATCGCCAATAGTATGCTGTCCGTGTAATATGTGTATAGTATACCAGTGGCCAAATGGGTAGTGAACTAAATTTGGCAACAACTGAATCCAGGTAGCAAATTTTTATTTTATTACATTTACTCTGCAGTATTGCGCAATTTGCTTGTAATTTTTTCTCTTACAATTTCGTTCCATAACTTTTTCAATTGCTTTTATTATCAGCTATATTATTTTTTAGGTTTTCGCCACCAGGTCACTTGTTATGCCCAGATTTCACGTTCCTTGTTTCATTTGGACGCAGTATCTCATGCCAATCATTTATCACATCATTACATCCTGTTTGAGGTAATTTCATGTTCTTTCAGCATCCCAATATTTCGTCATATATTTTATTGCGAATACATATGTTTAATATTGATAAAAGAACATAATCTACCACAAATCCGAAAACCATAAAGATAGTTTTCTGTAAAAAAACACTAAATGGTTTCTAAGATAACCAATGTAATTAAATAATTGTATTTAAAATGTACTATTTCATGCATATAAACTTGCAAACTACAAAATCAATTATTAAATTTTATCTCATTAATAACTATTATGCTATAAATTCGTACAATGCACAAAATATCCATCAATTTGAAGTAATCATGCAAAATTTATGGAAGCTTCTGGTATGCTGGTCATTTTATTGTTAAAACCAATCATTTGTAATGCTATTAACCATTAATATGGTATAATTCAATCCTTTCAGATAAACATATTTTACTACTGCCAAAAATTGGTCACAAATGGTTTACAACAAGCAAGTTCCATGTTTGATTATATTTATGCTTTGCATGTATAATTATGTTTTTTATTCTCTAAGTGTGTTTTTTTTGGTGTCTGTTTGTTGTATGCTGTGTTTTTTATTTAAAGCCCCTGTTTCTGTTACTCAATCCTCTAAAATTACAGTACAAAATATATTATTAGTAATTTCTATTATAGAAATTTAAACAGAATCAGGGGCAAATTGTTTTTTTTTTTTCTTTAGCTTTCTGTTTTATTATGTAGGTACTCTTGTTTTGCCCTATGCCTATTTAGTGTTATGTCTTGTTAGGGTGTGATTATAAATACAATCTATTTTTGAGGCACGCAATGATTTTTTTTCAAATCAAATAATATACATATACAGATCTAAACTATATTATTCATTCCCAATCATTTCATATTTCTTAGTAGTATTAAGTATTAAGCTTAGTATTAAGTTCAGATGATCATACCATCACTTATGTTACTTGATAAAAATAAGCTATAGTATTTATTTATTTGTAAAATGTCATTTCACTATTGATTAAATGTTGTGTTTGTTTTCTTTTAAATTACAGCCGTAATAGATGGACGTGGTTTGGAAATATACTGTCCTTTACATGGAAGTAAGATTTCTGTACAATATTATTGTCAAAGCTTTTTAATTTGTTTTGTAATAATTTGTCTTATATAATTAGTATTTTTTCAAAATTTTGTGATATTATACTTTTAATTGCACATTTAGCTAAAACATTATCACTTATAGATTTCAAAATTGTACAAAATATAGTTTAACTGTAAATGTTTCTTGTATAAATTACATATTCTATACCAACTATATAAATTACAAATACTGTTATAATTGACCGGTAAATTATGACAAGCATATTATTAATATATCAACAAAAGTTAGATATTTTTATAATTTTTGTGATAAAACATACCGTGGCAAAATAATCCTAAAATACAAATTTGTAATTGACCTTGAATTTTTTTCCCACATGCCCACATTTTCACTCTCATCATCGATGGAGACTTTCACATTTCATTTAAATTGGTGTTCCCAACATTCATACAAATTTTCACGGTGAATTATTATCAGGTTAGGTATTTTTTGAGTTCAATTTTATTTAAAAAGGTAAATTCATTATTGATCAAGCATAGGCAAAGTTAAACATATTGATTTCCATTCAATTCATAAAGAAACACTGAATATTCTATTTCTTTTTTAAATAAATATATCTATGGATTTATGCGTTCTTTTTAGTAAGTTTAGCGCTTATTTAAACCCTATCCGAATTTCCAAAAACAAGCAAGAAACCCCTAATGGAAGGATTGCCTTTTTCGAGAGTAGGTATGATCCCCTTTAACAATGTAATTCAATCTAAACTAAATTACTTATTATTATAATAATGACTAGTGTTATAAAAGGCTGACTCATTCCATTCTATTGAAGACCTTGAATTGATCGTCATTGTCCATGAATGTACTTTGTCTATTGGTTTGAAGTTTAACTCTACACTAAATCATAACAATCTTTTTTTGTTTTGCCTGTGTTGTGTTTTTTATATAACATAACTTACCGAGACATTATTTATTTGATTGGACTATCTACTCTGTTCATTATTTTTCGCGGAGTTATTTTTGCAACAAGATATTTATTTGTTTAATGTTAGAAAATAACGTGAAATATCTTTTTTCCTTCCAGTTGGACTGGTGGCTGGTTCAGCTGGACTCGCCAGTCTGATGAAATGTTGCGTAATGTCGAGAAGAGAATATTATCGTGTGAGTGGTCTTGTATTTTTTGTCCACTCATGGTGATGCTGTTGGTTTTTGAATTAAACCCGAAATACAAAGTATGATATGAGTTGACTTTTTTACCTCGTTAATGGTAATGAATGCGAGTTACCTATTTAAAATAGGTATTTAGATTTATTTAAATAAACGCAGTCATTGACTTTTGCCAGTGAATACTGTGTCAACTTTGTACTTCTTTTGAACAAATTGTACCTATATAAATTGAAACTTGAACTTAACTTCATAATTACATAGTTTTACTACTTAAAGAAAACATTATTTATCTAAACGTACCCTCAAAGTCAGGTAGTCAAAGTCTGTGCACGCCAAATAATTATATTGCTTGTAGCTTATCGTTATAAAACGATTCACGATAAACAGATTAAAAACCGCAAAATCGTCACACAACCTTACTTTGAGACTACTACTTTTTTAATTATTCACACAAAGTTAATAACGAAAATTACAGACACTGCTAAACCTATTCAGGTTTCTCCCAGTGCCTACCAATCTCCGAGGTCCGCAAATACTGAGCGATGATCAGCGACAGCATAACAAAGCAAGCATCGACAGAAAACCCTCGGTTTGGCTAAACTGTCGCTAATATGCAATTATTTGTCATTTCGTTCTTGTTTTGGCACATACGGAAGAGCCTTGAGTTGATAATACGTAGATATGACATTGCTTACGTCAATATCTCTAATAATATACGTAATTCTCTATGCGAAATTGAAATTGTCTTAAAAGGACTCTGGGATTTATCCGATACTGTGCATGCCATTAGTAAGCGATGTGGTCGGTATAGGTTGGTGCAATAGCAACTTAACTCCTACTATCCATATCCCACTAACCCGTTGTTTATTGATTTGGTTTTCCTCCACCGTAGGCTTACTAGTTATGTATTTGTCTAAGTCGCAAGCCAATTGAGCCATAACAACTTATTATCATGCCGAATTCCCGTCAAGATTTATTCGGGTATGGTGCAGATATTACAGACTGGTTATTACAGGTGGGTTTCCTGGATCAAAAGTTATCCTGGATCAAAAGGAGTCCTGGATTTGTTAATCCAGGATAATATATAGCCATATTTCATCTAAATCCATTGAGCAATTTTAGCTTGAAGAAGTAACATACATATAAACTGTCGCCTTTTTAGGCGTGATTAATAAAATGGTGTGTCTGTATTATTTGACGGGCCTCATAGCTCAGTTGGTAATAGCTCTGCCATCTGCGCTGTAGCTCGTGTGCTAGATTTTCACTCAAGACAAGAATTAGTGTGACGATCTTAGTACAAGCTGTTTATTTGTTTATAATTTTATTTTTATGTTCTAGGTTTGAAAACTGCATACAAACGCTTCTACGTGGACATAGGGTCTGTGGTGGGACAATGCGACAAAATATGGACCATATCGCTCAACGAAGACTCGCCGAAGACTCCCATTGTCCTCCTACACGGCATGGGCGCTGGTTTGGCACTGTGGTGTCCAAATCTTGATACCCTAGCTACCACAAGGCCGGTCTACGCCTTTGATTTATTAGGTAAGTTTTTTTTGCATTAATGGACTTCTAATATTATTAAGTTATGGGAAAAGTTTATTCTTAGCAGTAGAACTTGTGCCTACTTCGTCCAGAGTAGTATTAGACCTCGTAATCCGACGCCAAGCAGTGGTGCGCATCGGAGTGGCATGAATATATCATTTTGATTTTGATGAAATGATGTTTTCAACAAACATCCATCCATACTTACAAACTTTCGCGTTTATAATATTACTAGGATTTTTTGTAAGTTCAAAGTTCAAGTTTACACACTCACGCCTCTGCACTAGGATTCCCTGTGTCGGAGATGGCATGGACAAACATAGAAACACAAGACAAACACCCAAGACCCGAGAACAAACTTCATGCTCACCACACAAAGTGAGCCCCGGCCGGGAATCGAACCCGGGACCCCTCGCTTCGAAGGCAGGGCTACTATCAACTAAGCCACGGAGTCGTTACAATACATTTTAAATATTGACACCCAGACGCAGAACCGCTGGTTCAGCATAATCAGTATTCTGTGGCGTGCCGCTACACCGTGAATCTCATTTGGCAGGGTTTGGCCGTAGTTCTCGCCCTAAGTTTGACTCGGACGCAGTGAAAGCCGAGGCACAGTGGGTGGAGTCCGTGGAGGAGTGGCGTCGTGAAGTGAACCTGTCTCAGTTCATACTACTGGGGCACAGTCTCGGCGGGTACATTGCCACTGCGTACGCTATCAAATACCCTGAGCGGTGAGTGAACTTTGCGAGTTTTGATGAAGTTGCGAGGAGGGATTTATCCTTCTATTCTTATACTATGAAACATTTTGTTGAATTTAATAAAATCAAATAAATATTGGTTTAACATTCTGTATAGTATGCCTCGTGTTCTCTGGGAAAGTGTTTTATTTCGTATTAAAAAAAATGTGGGTGTTTGAACGTTTATCATACTCAAACATATTCGATCACGCGAAAGCTTTTCAGGAAAGCCTATTGTTTTAAATACCCGAAAATATTGTGGTCAATTATGTCCCCAAGGAGAGTCAGATAAAATTAAATAAAATTGAAGCTTTTTACTAAATGCATTAATTAAATTTTGTTTGTCTGTTTGTTCCGATTAGACTGGACTGATTTTGACGGGACTATCACTGGCATATAGCTAATGTTATAAGGAGTAAATTCTACTTTGATTTGAGAGAAAGATAAACAATTAGGGTTTCACGCAAAATAAATAATTCTAGTAAAACGGCAAGCTAGTTCTGATAACTTCCACTTCAAACATAATTCACTTATGTCAGTTTGTTTTCAGAGTCCGCCATTTAGTCCTGGCCGACCCATGGGGCTTCCCAGAGAGGCCGTCAAACGCATACGAAAAGTACCAACTCCCCCTATGGGTTCGTGCGGTCGCCACCGCTGTCCAACCGCTGAACCCGCTGTGGGCGGTCCGCGCGGCCGGACCCGCGGGCAGGTGGCTAGTGTCCAAGACCAGGCCGGACATATCCCGGAAATACGTCAAGTACATCGCCGATGCTGAAACTGTGATACCGGAGTACATCTATCAGTGCAACTCGCAGACGCCTAGGTGAGCCTAGGCAAACTACATGCACATTACATGCAACAAAATTCTAATTACTTGCAGGTTACAGGCAATTCACATGCTCATTACGGGGAAACTAAATGCACATTACATGCACATAACAGGCAAATTACATGCTCAATACAGACAAGTTACAGGCAGGTTACATGCGGATTACAGACAAACTACATTCACATTACATACACAATACAGGAAAATTACGCGCATAACAGACTAACTACATGCACATACATAGTCAAAATTCCTAGGAAAGGACAAGCCGAATTATCAGCAATAACAAACAATACGTTTTCAATAGTATAATTTATAAAAGTCGTTAAAATTAAATTAAATATGTAATATTTATATCGAAATCGAAAATGGTTATTCCTTGTTTTTTCATAAGTATGTATTCTTTTCTAGTGGCGAGGCAGCGTTCCACTCTCTAATGACCGGTTTCGGGTGGGCGAAGCACCCCATGGTGAATCGGCTGGACCAGTTGGACAAGTCTCTTCCCATCACAGTGCTGTACGGGTCGCGGTCTTGGGTGGACAACTGTACGGGACAGGTGCTCACGGAGCATAGACCCTCGTCCAAAACCTACGTTCAGGTACGTAATTATAAAAAAAATATCCTATGGAATCCTAGTGCCATACACTAGGATTGCATTGGGTATGGACAAATATACAATATATAAAGATACACACCGCATCCAAAACCCGAGAATAAACTATGCACAAGTGTATGCTTCAGTTCCCCGGGTTTGATTCCCCACTAACCGGATATATTAACAACTACTACAATATTCTATATATAAATAACAGAACCTGGATATTATAATTTTTTCAAGTAACAGTACCAATCAAGTAGATACTACAAAAATTTGCGAGATGGCACTGTATTTATTTTCAGCATAGTTTATTTCTTGTAAAAATATGCCTTTTTACAAGAAATATAATAAAACAGGCAGACTCATATACAATAGGAAAACCCTAAACACAAAATTTCATCCAAATCGTTAAGCCGTTTCCGAGATACACAAGAATATGTCATTTAAAGGTATAAGATAAAAAAATAGGTAATTTATTCTGGGGATTCTAGGAAATGTTGCATTATGCATCATAAAAAGGTATTACACTAAATATGTTTTATTTCCAGGTGATCAATGGCGCCGGACACCACGTGTACTTAGACAAGCCGGAATTGTTTAACAAATTCGTGCTCGAAGCGTGCGCCAAAGCCGACGAACAAGATTCACAAATAGACACCTCTCACTCTACGTCTCAGGAGAACCCCGCGAGTGAAAGGGACAGCCAAGCGAACGCACCGTCCTCATAACGATAATATATTTAGATTGTAATTTATTATTAAAAACCCGACTGCAAGAGATGGTTTAGGAGTATGATATTGCTCAACTTAAAAAAGGGCGCCACTTTTCGTGAAAATTGGGCGATCTTAATGACGTTACATTTTAGTTTCGTTTGAAAGATGTTTCTATTTATTGGCTGGCCTACATATTTGTATAGTATACGGTCAAAACGACAGATAAATCCAGATATATATACGTTAAGATTTGAAGCGCCACATGCTAGTTTCTTTAGAACAAGGAAATAACAAGTATTGCAGGCTTGAGCAATGTTTGGGTAGCGAAAGATATAGAGTTATTCTTCTGGATAAATAAGTTTGAAGAAATAATCCGTTTGCTTCAAGAAAATTAAAGGAATACTCACCACTTCGTTCTCGCTGCGGTAACGAATCGTATATCTGAAATGGCTTTGGAGTTAGTTGAAATAAATCATCTAATCCGAAGGTGCAAGGGTAAAACTGGTATTTCCAAGACTGCAGTCGGGTAAAATACTGTTAGTGCCTAGCACAATTTCAAGCCACTGCCGATAAGGTCCTAATTCGTTCCATTGTCTTACTAAATGAGAAGACATTATTTTTAACCCCTTATTAGGCGGCAACAAACCCCTTGGAGATAATTATAGCGGGGATTTTTAATTTTACCAAATTTAAATTAAATCTTTGCAAATTGTAATATGGGGTTAGAGTGACTAGTGGTCTTCTTATTCTGAATGCAATGGAACATTTTGATTCAAAAGTTTTTCTATAAATATACAGTTTGTCATAGTCATAATTCATTCCATATAAATTCCTCATAATTTATTAGTTACATTGATTTATTTGATTCAGTACTTCCCGTTTTGTAAGACGTTATTTTATAGAATAGTCTACAAGTAGACTGCAAATGTATAGCTTTATAAGTTACTTCCATTGAAAAGCTACACGTCCACTGTTTCGGGATTCGGCGGAGCACCGTTCATTTTAAAACAGAATTATTTTAGTTCCAATATCCGAAATGTATTGAAATCGGAATGGGGGTGCCATTAGTGACAGTAACAGTCTGAGAAATTAGTGACAGCAGGTATCGTGGTCCAAACGATACTTGAGATCTAAAGAAATAAATGAGAGCTTGGTCCTTTGAAAGTTGCCAGTGGACGTTTGGCGTTACTATATCAACTACCAACTGTTTCGGAAAGGCACATCTAAAAAAAATTAACAAACTGTCGATCTCTTTATACCTAGAGTAAATTTAATGTCAGTCTTTTTAGTTTTAGCTGTTCCCCGCGACCTCGTCCACTTAGAATTAAACATTTTTTTTCGCGATACCCTTGTGTGTTGTAATGTTCTTTTTTTTTCTAAAATAAAAGTAGCCTAAGTTACTACTTATAACATCAGTTATCTATCAGTTAAGTCCCGTCAAATCGGCCAGTCGTTTCGGAAATTAGCCGAAACAAACAAACAAACACTTTACTTTTATTTTTTTTGTACAGATTAGCCTTTCTGAAACGGCCATTGACTTATAATTAGTAAAGGACTTGTTTTGACAGATTTATTCAGCAGATCAGTCATAGCGTTGCTGTAATTGCTAATAATTTTTATTTTGTAATCTCGCACTGAATTACCGAGTGATAAGTCCATTATTTATTATACGTCAAGGAATGGAGGTTAATTTTTCCAGTATTGACTGAAAGTCTTCTCAGTACCTGACTACCGAATTTGATTCACGTTGTTAAAGATTTTGTGGAGCTCTGCTAGATCATTTTCATAAAAGAATTTCTCCTAATATATATAAAATAAGGTAACACCAATTTTCATCTTTCGCTATTAGATTAAGGGTTTGGAAAACTAATTTAAATTTATAGTGGTGTCTATTCTGTTTGCATCAGATACAGCTAAAGGAGAGTTGCCATAAAACAGCACAAGATGTATATATATTACTATACATACATCTTGTCTACTATACTTATTGTTTGGAAACCGATAGAATAGACACCGAAACGCGATGTCTGCGAATAATAAAATAGCCTCAACTTTATTCTTCACTACTTAAATTTAAAGAAAAATCTTGCTCTCTTTAAGTGTGACCAATATAAACGAATGAGCTTCTTGCCCGTTCTGTGCACAACGCTTCCACCTGTCGTAGCAACATTATCTGTGCTTCTGTACTCTCGGTGGCGGACTACTGATATGGATGGGGTATGGGTACACCACTATAAGATTCTCTGTGAACCAAATAATCTCTAAGAATCCTTTATACTGCCTAACATCTTCCGTAAAAATGTTTACACATCTGAACATACATCTTAATACTGTTTATAGTGCAAAGTTTAAAGTATATTATTTATTACAAAGGCTTTTGATACATGAAAAATATGATGTAAATAATAAATTATTTATAAAATCCTGAGTTTAAATTTCTCCATTTTTTTTGATAAAAATTTTTTTGACTTTGACAAAGTTCCTTGGTTGAAGCCTAGATGCTTCTTCTATGACTAACGTAAGCGCTAGCTAAAAGTGTATATCGATACACACTAATTGCCTATCTATACTACTAATGTATTGACAAAACTAAACCACTTAAGATTTCTTAAGATGTGTCCTGGTTTATGTCAGTAGATTGATTTTAGATTATCTAATTTTTCCCTTGTAAAACCAAGAGGATGGTGTTAAAAAACCTGATGAATTCTAGAACTGAACATTGTGACAAAGCCGGCATGTCCTAGAACCAAAAATTAGACTAAATTAAAAAGAAAAGTTATGTCAAAGCATAATAAACTTATACTTGCCGAGAGTGAACCGGTGACCTTGCAGTGGAAACGTTAGAGACTGATTGAAGCACAATAGCAAGAGAAGAGGAGGCAACAGGCGTCGCCGCAATCACAGGTTTAACCAATCGCCTTTGTACTGTCTATTTCTGTAAAATAAGTGTGAGTCACTGACATACCTAGTTGTGCGCAGTTATGTTGTAACAGTGTCTCCTCGTTTTCCCCTAAACACAGTTGTGTCGGTAAACATTTTTATTGGTTGCGCCATTCTCAAATACCACCAAAACTATCACGTCTACCAAAACAAGTTTTGAGGCAAACACGCGCAGGAGATGCGTGCGTCTGTGTAATCTTATCATACACCGTTTATCATTTGATGATCCTTAAACGTTGATAAGTTTTTTTTATTTAATTTAGATAATCAATATGTTTCATTCAGTCTTATGACAAATGGTTGAAAACGTGATCCGCGATGCCGAAGTTGTGTATTAAACTTTGTGATAGTGATAAAAAAGGTAACACTGCAGCAATAGAGGATGAAATTACAGATATTCAGCAGTAAGTAAAGTTTTATTAGTGATTAATACCTATTGGCTCTTCAATCTTCACTATTCTACTGCGCCGCATGTGGCATGAACTATAAACAAGACAAATATACAAATGTTTTCCCAATCCATGACATTTTTTCGTATTTCAGTAAATCCGGTGGATGGTTTAGCTGGACTCGCCAGTCTGATGACATATTACAAAGTACCGAGAAGAAAATATTATCATGTGAGTGACATCATGTTTTGTACCGAGCCAATCATCACGGACACGGTGATGGGTTTTGCTATGACATTTATTGCCATCATTCTACAATTTTTTAATATGTTCTGTAATAGGTTTGGAAGTTCAAGATATAAGAGTTTAAACTAATTTCAGTTTAATGTATGGTGTGCGTCATCACATCTAAAGAAATATACTCGGTACAAATTGTTTTTTGATAGGTTTGAAAGTTCAGGATCAAAAAGTACATATTTAGTATACATTAATTTAATATGTGGTGAGCGTCACTACTAATAAAACTGGTTCTTAAGTTATTTGTATGTACGAGTTTATTTTTATCAAAATGGAGGTTAGAGGAAGACCTCAACTTTCTGTGCATTACAGAGAATGAACTTAACACAATCAGTTCATGTGACTAATGTAAAAAATAAAAAAAAACCAACTTCAATACTTTCATCCCATATCTCTCGCCTAAGTAAAATGATAAGGACCCTACACCCTACCATTTAAAAAAAGAAAGGTCCAAATCGTTATTCAACGGCCGAAGAAATGTCACAGTAAAGCAAAGTTGATTTAAAAAGCAAGATTGAGATATAAAATGTTTACAATAAATAAATGGAATACAAATGTTCTAGGTGTAAAAACACCATACAGACACTTCTACGTGGACATAGGGTCTGTGATGGGACAAAGTGACAAGATATGGACCTTAGCGCTCAATGAAGACTCGCCGAAGACGCCTATAGTCCTCCTACACGGCATGGGCGCTGGTTCGGCACTGTGGTGTCCTAACCTTGAAGCCCTAGTTGCCACTAGGCCGGTGTATGCCATAGATTTATTGGGTAAGTTATGATATAAAAGTTATAAATTCCTACCTTCGTAAATCTTCTTTTTATAATCTTGACAATTGCCTACTCTCAATGGGAAAAATATTATCCAATGTAGATTCTCAGAGCTACATGTAATTTGTCGTAGAAGTGAAAGATACTGGTGAGACGTAATATATCAACTGTTGTTAAGTACCCGACAACCATCGAAGTTAACAATAAATTTTCTTTTTTAAATTTGATATATGCTCGCTAACAAATTAATCAGGTGGTAAGTCTTTCAGGGTGATTATAGGTTTCGAATGCTACAATTTCTATTATATTTTAATGTCAAATCCTAGTCAGCTTCGTGAAGTTTTGTGGCTGTTGAAGGAACTAATGAAACGCCTTGCGTGTAAACTAATGCAAACAGCCAGGAAACGGCGTTTTTATTTGACATTTATATTGATAGGGATAGTTTCAAAAATATATATAGTCGCCCCGCACGAACTGAGAAAATACGCATTTATTGTCGTTTCCTCCTTTGGCAGGTTTTGGCCGGAGTACGCGTCCAAAGTTCGACTCAGACGCCGTGAAAGCAGAGGCACAATGGGTGGAATCTATAGAGGAGTGGCGTCGTCAAGTTAATTTGTCGCAGTTCATACTGCTTGGGCACAGTCTCGGTGGATTCTTATGCACCGCGTACGCTATCAAATACCCTGAGAGGTGAGTGTTGAGTATATTTAGTAGGTTCTGTTGGCCTACGAATACTCTAGATTCTGTAGCAATCCTAAATGTTACCCTTCTCACAAATTCATGTAAATAAATGTGTTACACAATAAATCTATACTATATACTAATGTAATAAAGCTGAAGAGTTTGTTTGAATGTTGTTGAATCATTCGTTTTCAGAGTCCGCCATTTGGTCCTAGCCGATCCGTGGGGCTTCCCAGAAAAGCCGCCAAACGTATACGAGTCGTATCAGATGCCGCTGTGGGTGAGACCCGTGTTCGCGACGTTAGAACTCCTGAACCCAATGTGGGCGGTGCGCGCGGCCGGACCCGCCGGCAAGTGGGTAGTTTCGAAGAACAGGGCGGCAATCACCAAGAAATACGTGAAGTTCATCGCCGATGCTGAGGTCGTTGTACCGGAGTACCTCTATCAGTGCAACTCTCAGCCGCCTAGGTAAGTCTCGAATGTTGCGAAGAGGTTTATATTGTAATGGTTGTTATCATTTATGTAGAAAAATATACGACTATATATCACGCGCGAATGCGATCTTATAACTCCATATAGAATTACCCTTAAGCGATAGAATTGTTGTTCTTAGAAATAACTCATGTAACTGCGTCGAAATATCGGGAGTCAACAAAACTCACAAATCATGGTAAATATCCCGGTAACACGAATAATAATGCTTAGAAATAACTGTTCATCGATTGTCGGAACCACCAAATAACTCTTGGCCCCGACTGGCTGATAGCACGTTTCGCCGAAAAACGATACCATTGCTAATTGTGTTGTTTGCCGAAAGCATACAAATAATTGGTCTGGCTAGTACACCCCATCCGAATCTCCATATAATTAACGAACTATGAACTTAGTGTGAGTAATATTTATATTTTACTAAGTATTAGTAATAATAGTTCCGATAAAAATTATCATTTCAGCAGGGCAGTTTTCGGTTGTCTATGTTGCGTTCGTAGAGTACCTACACACTGGTCCTTACAGGTCCTGCTTAATTATGCAATGCAACTTGTTTTAAGTTCCGCCAGTACGTTAAGAACTGCCACAATACCTGGTAAACCACTGCCAAGCACTCGCGTGTTCCGGTGGAAAGGTGTGGATGCCAGTTAAATAATATATGTACGAAACATCCCCGTCACAATGTGACTGGCGCAACACGATTTGCATTTTCCCATCCACTCGGATTCCCATCCAGGATACTTCAGCGCTAAAAGATTTTACTCGTTGCTCAAATCTAACATGAAAGAGTGTTAATTATAGAAAACAAAATTCTAGTCAGTATTTTTCACAAGCAGCCAATCTTTTCCAGCGGCGAGACAGCTTTCCACACTCTAATGACCGGCCTCGGCTGGGCAAAGAACCCCATGGTGAATCGGCTAGACCAGTTGGACAAATCGCTGCCCATCACGGCAATCTTCGGCTCGCAGTCTTGGCTGGACAAGGCCTCGGGGCAAGTGATCACGGACCATAGACCATCATCTATTACTAACGTTCAGGTATGTCAGAATATTTTTTCTTTTTTGCAATTTTCGTATATTATTAACTGAGTTAAGACGAGTTAATCCGGATAGCGGGCTGGGTGGCAAAGAAGAATCAAATTCGAGGTTATTCTACACAGGACCGAAATAATCCTATTCCTAACTAATATTCTAAATGCGAAAGTGACTTTGTTACGCTTTCACGCATAATCGATTATGATGAATTTTGATAATGAGATAGATGGGACCCTGGAGACAGTTATAGGCTACTTTTTCTCGCTGTAAACTTAAAAATGGGGGAGGGGTAATCTTTGTCTGAAACAACCGGAATTGATTGACAAAATCAACATTAACGTGAGCGCAGCCGCGGGTAAAAGCCAGTATGATATATAGTATACTGAAGTGGCAGTCGGCTGATTATACCGGATATCTGACATATACCGGAGAATCGATAACTTTCCAATGGATTCAAGGGAATAGTACAATCGCGACATCTCTTGGCAGTAGTTAAAACCATTCCAGTGTAAACATAATTATGTTAGATAATTAAAAATTATTTATGCTACAGGTTATCGACGACGCGGGACACCACGTGTACTTAGACAAGCCGGAATTGTTTAACAAATTCGTGCTCGAAGCGTGCGCCAAAGCCGACGAACAAGATTCACAAATAGAAAGCTCTCATTATACATCTCAGGAAAACGGTTGGAGTGAGCGAGACAGCCAATCGAACACAGCCACGCCTTCATAACGACGGATTTACGTCGAGGAAGATATAAGAACTGCATAACCAAAAACAATTTGCACAAGCTGGAAAAATTGCTGAAAGCAAGAAATTATAGACATTATATAAAAACATATTTACAAAAGATGAAAAAATTGCTGAAAGCAAGAATTTATAGACATTATATAAAAACTATTTATATATAAAAAAATCATTTTATTGACGAATCCGAATCAAGAACTTACGAAATATAATATAATCTTACTCTAAAGACGCTTACAATTAATCAACATAATCTCAGGTGTGTGTGGCTTACGATGACAACTTTGCCTTCATCTTGCAAATCACGTAGCGCTTCATCCAAATGCTCTCGCGATACAGTCTGGAATTAAAATAAAATATCTCAAACGGCTCTAATGATTTTTATGTTATATAGAGGTTTGCTGTTTAAGTTTATCTGTAGTAATTGTATTTCGAGCGAAGCTCGATCGCCCAGTTACATTTGATATATATATTGTAATATATATAATATAATATAAAGAACTTCGAGTCGAAAAAAGAGCTTGGGCTGTGAAAACATACTTAGAAGCTAGATTAACAACAAAGGATACAAGAATTTTTCATAAAGATGAACACAGGATGCAACTAATGAGTACATAAACCCTACATTATATAATACTACTTCTTCTTTCGTGTCGATAAAAAAACCTTTATATGAAATTTGCCCAAAAGTTCGCTACGTCAGTGGCCCCTCTGGTAGCGCGCATTAAATCACCCATAGTGCAGGAATTTGGGCTGGATCGGCATTCATCTGGGTGCATGAAAGGAGCCTCTACGCGGCGCAACCCGGAAGCAGCTGGGTACGATAACGCAGTACCTAGGCTGGCTAATCCTCTCACTACGATGAATAAACCCCAAATAATACTACCACCGTACTAGCCTCTAATGTTCCCACTGCAGGGACACCGCCCTACTTTCGATAATTGAGAGTGGATGGGCTCAATCCGGATTGGTACATGTCACATGTCGTCGAGTTTTTGGTTCTAAGACATGCCGGTTTCCTCACGATATTTTCCGTCACCGATTCGAGAACGAGGTATTGCGCACATAAATTCAAGTGAAAAAACTCATTGGTGCACGTGTGGGTTTGAACCAGCGACCTTCAGATTGAAAGTCGGCGTCTGTGCCCCTGGGCCACCACGCTCACCAAATAATACTACAACAATACAATATTAAATGTATATCGTCAGTAAACTGAGCAACGTAACTTACGATCTGCGAGTTGGCATTGACATCGTGCAGTAGTTTGGAGTGCGTCATGGTGTGAGGCTTGGTGTATGGTTGGATGAGCTCCTTCAGGGCGGCGACCAGGTCTGCCCGGCGGCGCCGCGCCGCCGCGCCCAGTCCTGTGGTCAGGATGCCCACGTCTATGCGACCGGAGGCCGGGTCGGTCGCGGACTGCTTTAGGGCTTCGCGGTGTAACCTGGAAAACAATTTAATCCAGTATTTGTCACGTCAAATTAGATTGAATTGTGGATGATGGGTGTTTTACAAAAACTTAACGCGGAGCTTTGGGTTGTTTCAGCGATGATTCACTGATCCACAAACACATTATACAAATTATATGTATTATGTACGTATGTATGTAACAAAATTTGTGTATACATAATAAAAAAATAGAAGCTTGAATTGAAGCGGGTGGGTACACTACACTGTGTTCCGCAGGACCATAAAGATCCAATCTCAGCATAATGACGTAAATTATAGTATAAAGTTTTTAGAGACTGGTACCAACCTGGCTGCTTCATCGACGTCCAACACTTGTACTGTGGGCGACAGGCGGACGCGCGCATGCGCCTCAGCGAGCCTAATGAGCGACTCGAGCTGGCGCGGATACGCTGATATTTGTCCTCTTCCGCTGCCCACGCGTCTGTACAAAATGTTTTTCTATGAAATTTCTATGGGACTAAATTGGAGATAAACCATCAATCAATTAAAAGGATGAGAGGATAAATGCCTATAAAACAGTAGAACTTGTGCAAGTTCGCCCGTAGAAGTACTGCCACCACACCGGCTAATCTGCCGCCAAGCAGTGTGGTTCACATGCGTATGAGACGTAAGACCCCGTCTCGGGTGACGGGCTCAACGGGGTGCGACTTGGGCCTTCTAATATTTCGGTCTGGAGGGCCTAAGTCGTATTGCTGGTGTTATGGGCCACCTCATGTAACCACTAACACCAGGTGGGTCTTCAGCACGTCCCGTCATTTTCTTACACGAAAGGAGTTGTTGAAGTCGTTGAATAATATATGGTTTCTTCATTCGACACTTAAGATAATTATAGTGCTGACCTCATGTCGACGTATGCATCGATGAGCCTCTGCTGCGCCGGCTCGCTCAGCGTCGGTTGGACGTGTTCCTTCGCGAACGTTATGTAGTCACGCATCAAACTCATGTCCTGAAACAAATATATTTCTGTTCTTATATCTGTATGCTTTTTTAGAAGACTTGCATCATAGTAGTAAGCTCTGCCTTCACTTCCATGCCCACCCAGCACAAACATTTATGTGGTAATGATAGATATTTATTCTGTGTCTCAGTGTAATAATATCATATTTAAAAAAAAAACAGAAATGCCATATTTTAGAAAAGCTCTGTACGATGTGATAAGGGCATATAGTTCACCAATATATTAAAAAATATAATAAGAAACATAATTTTCCTGATATTAATTATGGCCAAATTTCCGCATATCCCTAAAACTAGACAATTTTTTATTATATGTGACAGCATTATAATTGGCGGTAGTATATTCAATCGTGTGGCGGCGCATGTGACAATGCGCTGCGCGCTATCAGAAAACCTTATGACGTAGAAAACTGCATCATTTATTAGGTATTTTGTTTTATCTTGTTATCTGAAAAGGATTATAAATAAAATGGAATGTCGATACTCAATATACCTTCACGGATCGGGCAGGGATTTCTAACATATTGTATCAGGAATCAGGTTCCCATAGTATACGCTATGTTCTTAAAATATCCATGAATATTTATTTATTATGGGTGACCACCTACAGGTGTGTTATCAGCTCAGTTCATCACTTTAAAAGCTTATTTGTGAATTACTGAATTTTCCCCGACTTTTCTGGTGTTTAGAGGTTAAGTATAAGGGGGTCCCCTCAACTTACAACCATATCTTGATCATCTTGCGTGTCCTGTGGATCCTTGTAGTATAGCGACACGAGGTGGGAGGCGAGGCGACGGTCGAACACCTCGTCTTGAGGGTCCAGTACCAAGAATATTAGGTCAAATCTGAAATCAACGTATAAAACTTGTTATTATCGTATTTGTCACATACTAGTTCTGAAGAAGCTTTGTCACCTGCATCACAGTGTGAACAACACAGGAGTCAAACTCAAACATGATTATTCCTTTAGATCTCAAGTATCGGTTGAGCACGTCATAATTTACACACACCAGTAAACATATTTGCAACAGCATATAACGTAAACGGGAGCTTATAGCCATATATTCAAAGACATGTGACATCTAACAATCCGGATTGGGCTCCCGTGGTAGATCAAAGCCCATTCACTCTCAATTATCGAGAGTAAGCCGGTGTCCCTGCAGTGGAAACATTAGAGGCTGGTACAGATACATGATTCTTTTTTCCTTACGCCCAATTAGATATTTTGCATTTAGTATTTCAGGTAGGGATATATTCGGTCTCACCGTTCTTGCAGTATAACGCCTAATGCAGACGACCGGTTCACAATATAACTGATTTATACCTTAAGGGTATTGCAGATAGAAGTTTATAACTTACCTAGACATAAGCGTGTGAGGTAACTGCACATTTTCGACTATAGTCTTGTTTTTGTTCCACTGTGACTCGGCGGGGTTGGCTGCGGCCAGTATAGAGGTGCGGGCGTTTAGTTGGCAGATTATGCCCGCTTTGGCGATGGACAAGGTTTGTTGTTCCATTACCTGCGAATTATTACTATTAACTCAAAAATGGAAGCACAGATAATAAAATAACATAGAACATTAAACATTAACCACTTTTGACTGGCCTCACAGCTCAGTAGTAAGCTTTGATGCCTTCTGCGCTGTAGCTTGTGGGTTTGATTTCCAAACAGGAAAGGCATTTGTGTGACGAACATAGAAGTTTGGGTATTATTGTATTATATTCATGTATATACAAAAAAGTACTAAATAAGTATTCTATCAGTTATCTTGTCCTAGTAAGCTATACTTAGTTTGGGGCTAGATGGCTCTGTGTGAAAATGTCCTTGAATATTTTTATTTTGTGGAGAGATACACAAATTCAAGGATGTCCGTGTTCGCCTCTCGTATCTCGAGCCGTACTGAGCACTATTATAATTTTGAGGCACGATCACTAATTAAATCCTTTACACAACTTTATACGTACTTCGTGAAGGACACTGCGGGTAGAATCGTTCATTTTGTCGAACTCGTCGATACAGCAGATTCCGTTATCAGCGAGTACCAATGCACCCCTGCAAGGAACATGAGCCATTTAATCAGTGAAATGCTACAACATACAATTTATAATGAACGTGACTCGCTAGTGTAGGGCGCCCCCCGGCCAGATGGAGCGACAACTTACGTAAGGCGGCTGCTAGAAAGTGAATGAGAAGAGCCGAAGATCGGCCTCAGTGGCGCTTAGAAGGCCTATGTCCAGCAGTGGACTAATATAGAATGATGTATATATGTCTTCATTGACTAAAGGTGTATGTCTAATCCATATAAAATGAAATGCTGTTCGTTATTCAACATCAGGTGGGATGTCAGCAATCAACATCAATACAATTCAGGTCCCTCACTACCGAATGAGAAGACTCAAGTCAGATCGCGTCTACCGGCACCCACTGGACCACAGCAGAGCGAGCGCTCAACTTACTACTTCGCGGTGGATTACCAGGTGTGGTGGCAGTATATCTCCGAACGAACTTAGTATAAGTTCTACTGCCACTTTGGGTTGCTGAGGGTACTTCTTTAAGAATGCGAGCAACACATCCCTTAAATAGTTATACTCACGTTTGTAAGACCAGCTGTCGCGTGTCAGGGTCTTTAGTGACATAAGCAGTGAGGCCCACGGCGGAGGACCCCCTACCGGACGTGTATTGAGCCCTCGGAACCAATCCGTGGACCCACCGGAGTAGCTGCGATTTACTCGTTCCTGGGTCACCGCAGAGCAAGATGTTGATTTCAGATCTATGGAACATCGTAAAATTTTATCAAATCCATTAAAACTGTTTTTTTGCTTGTTTTTTTTTGGGTAATAAAACAAAATGATTATGGGCGCAACACAATGTGACGTGGGTCTCCCCATACTCCGGTGCTGTTGTCTTTGTGGGCGGTAATCATTTTACATGAGGTAGAACGACAGCTCATTGCAAACGCATTATATATATAACTAGCGACCCGCCCCGGCTTCGCACGGTTAGTTAAGCATCAGTGTCGTATCGGAAACTACCCGTGCGAAGCCGGGGTGAGTTGCTAGTGTATTATACATATAAACCTTCCTCTTGAATCACTCTATCTATTAAACAAAACCGCATCAAAATCCGTTGCGTAGTTTTAAAGATTTAAGCATACATAGGGATATAGGGACAGAGAAAGCGACTCTGTTTTATACTATGTAGTGATGTATTCTGGTGATATTTTACTCATGTAGGTACTTAGTGATCTACTGATGATTACTTACATCTGTCGCTCTAATTCTAATACTGGGTCTGCACTGGCGTCCTGCAGTGTATAGTGGGTGTTTAGTGCATCGTACCCCGTTGTTAACTAAACCCGTAGAACCGAAGTACTAGAGATAGATTCTGGGTTGTTGGCAGCACTGTCCCTTACCTAAAGTGTGTACGGCCAGCAGCATTGAAGTTCTTCTTTGTCCCTCCCAACAATTGCAGTAGGACACCTTTCTTGATGTCGAGGTTTTCGTATATAGAGGGCGCGATGGCGCGCGCGAGCCGCTCGTACGAATCCGGCTGCGCTGCCAGCGCTTTGAAAAGTTCCACGCGTTCGGGAGGAAAGCGATGTTCTTTGCTGGAAAATAAATTTGAATGATTAACCCCTTACAGTTCAGTTTGATGATTCCCACCCAGGATATTAGTGTGACGAACATCTATGTCCGTTGTTCAGTGTCTGGGCGTTTATGTGTATGTATTTCCAAAACAAAAATATTATACAATGTAAGAATTGCATCAGTTTAGTTCCCATTGTACAAGCTATGCTTAGTTTGAGGCTAGATTGTGTCCCTTTACAGCCGCTTATTTATTGTTCGTTAATTTCATTATCTGAAATCAAAGAAAAATGTGACCCTAACGCTTTTACAAAACAATCATGTAGCTTGTGGTTTTTTATATTTAGTATTAGAATGACGTTACCAAGTATTCAGTAATGTAAAGTAATAAATAAACAATAACTATACAGCAGGATTATTAGCTCAAAAATAAAAACACACTTATATTTTTGCTGGATTCCCCATGGCGGCGGTATGATCAGATCCAATCCCTCGCCCATCTTTAGATTTGATTATAACACTGGGCACTTTTCTGTGCAGCGCGCCAATACTGACTGACTGTTCATATTTTGTTTTATTCCTAACATTGTAAGGTTAAATAATTTATTAATTCTGTTTACAATTATTGTTTTGTCATATTTTACTAATTAATAATAATACTAACCAATACTACTTAAGATTATGTTGACATTCATAAGTGTACTAAAATTTACTGTTGTATTTCAATGTACCAAAATTAATTTATTTCTCAATTTGGTGAATTAATTGAATTGAATATGAGTATGAATCTTATGCAGGGCGCGTAAGGTCGCGTCGCGAGTACACAATCTTACGCTCGCCGCTTCGAACTGGATGTTGAACGTCCGCCTAATCGTTAGTTAGTCCCTATTAGCCCTAATGTGGCTAGCTAGATCCAATTTGGTCTTAAAAACTCTCTCACATATCGAGCAATACAGCTCACCAGTGTGTAAGTGTAGTAACTGTAACTTGTACTGTACATTGTAGTAGTAACTTGTAGTAACTGTACATTGTACTTACCCTTCTTCAGATTCCAACAGCCTGTCACTGTGCACTTTTCTATAATGCAGCGCGTCAATGTGTGTCTTGTGCAGGGCGCGTAATGTTGCTTTTCGCGGGTGCACCGTCGCCGGAGCCGCTCTGAAGACGCCGGTCACACTGACCCTTTCGCCGGCGCCCACCGCTTCGACCAACGCTCCGTGAGCCATTATATTAACGGTGGCTGGCGTTCTACCCGCCGGCATGTCGTCTGAAACAAGACGGTACTTTAAATTAGACCCAATGGTCCAATACCTTTAAACGAGCAATTCTTGTGTATCTCGGAAACGGCTCCAACGATTTGGATGAAATTTTGTGTTTAGATAGGGTTTTGCTATATAACTTTATCTGTTTGATTGTATTTCTTGTAAAAACGATACACCCGTGTATCTAAAGCTTGTATCTAAACCAATTTTGATTTCTCGGGTTGCTCGCAACTGCTACTTTTGTTGCGTGGTTAATTCAGCATAGTGCTAGCTTAACCAGCTATAAGGTTGCTTAGGTTGTGTATCAACTGGCAGCATTACGGTTTCATTTACCGGGAGACTCTTGTAGCTTCACTAACTGCTTGTCGCTGAAGTGGTAATGGTTCTGTATCAGCTAGAAGCAGTGGGCTGTTGCAGTGTGAGCAGTGCGTCGGTACGGGGACCCTGCCTTGCTCTAACTAATATGAACCTTATGACGAGACACTAAGGTCGTATTTCACTCACCGGGAGACTCTTGTAGCTTCACTAACTGCTTGTCGCTGAAGTGGGAACGGTTGTGTATCAGCTGGAAGCAGTGCGCTGTGTTGCAGTGTGAGCAGTGCGCTGGTTCGGGCACCCTGCCTCGCTCCAGCTCGGCCGTGGCGGGCGCTCCGCAAACGGCGCATTTGAAGTAAGCCTCTCGCATTTCGGGCACTATTGTGGATGTTCGAATCACCATGCCGGATAGCGTTACTAGTTGGTCGATATCTGCAAGAGAAGCGGTTCATTGAAAGTTTATCCTGGACCATTAATGGTAAGATTCTGGCAAGATTTAGGAACATTAAAACCTTATTTTGAATGGTTAATGACCATGTTCAACATGAGTAAAGTATAACAATATTTATGCCAATAGTCTATTATAATATAATACACTTTGACAAGCAAGAGATATTCATTCATAAAGTGTTTATATATTGTATATTATAATCACAAAACTTTTTTTGTGCATTGCTGAAGATATATTTTATAGGACGAGAAAAATTTGGTTTAACTAATACCTTCTGGATTTAGATCTCGCATATGCCTCTGCGGTGCGTTATACGGTCGCACTTGTATCTGGTGCTCCAACACCGCCGCAGGGTACTTCTCGAAAAATAACTCGTTGACAGCAGCATCGAATGCCGGAACCACCTTTGAAAAAGTTCAGATAACAGCGCGATACCCGAGCAAGTGCCATCTCGCTCACGCTAATCGATGCTGTAGCGATAGCGACTGAATAAAATACTCATGAATTGAGATTTGTCTTATTTTGTATAAAATAAATAAATATTCACAGCCATTGTAGGCATCGCCATTTAGCTCCAAACTAAACCTAGAATCCAAATCCGTTCAGCGGTCTGAGCGTGAAGGAGTAACAAACATACTGACACACACACACACACGCACACACACACATACATACAAACTTTCGCCCTAATAATATTAGTGTAATTAGTGTTAATGTATATATTAGTGTAATTAGTGTTAATGTATAACTATGTAAATTCCTATCACAGCAAAATCTGATACTAAACATGTGTAAAACAGCCGTTGACCTGAATATGGTGAGAATGAATATGTCAAAGACCAAAGTCATGAAGAAATTTAGCAAATTGGGAAAAAAACCTGGTCACCATTCATTCTAACAGGGAACTGTCCCGTTTCAAGTTCTTTGGGGACAGTTCAGGTTTACAGTACTAGTAGAAGTAGTTTGGGAATATTTAAAACTCTTTGCCTTCTTACCTCTTGTGGATAGCAGACCAGCTGCCTATGAAGTTTTGGATCGAAGATCTTAACATGTTCACAATCAATATCCAAAAATGGCTCTTCCAGTGTGTTTATCTGAAACAAGAACATTCTATTAAAATCAGATTAAGCGAGCAATATTGCCGCCCACAATAAAAACAGCAAAGGATCATTAAATAAATGTCTAATCATGAATAAAATTAATGAGTTCGTCTAAGAATCACGACAGAAACGAGAAGTGGTTCAAACCGTCAGAAACGAGACAGAGAATCTTGCATCTCACCTCATCCAATTTCAGCTCGTAAAGCGCTTCATTAGTAAGCGCGTCGTTCTCGACAAAGCGTTGTATGAACTTGAGAAACTTCTCCCGACATTCAGCTATAGCCACGTCTGTGCCCCAAACCACCAGCTGTGGCTCACTGGACGGCGCGTCTGCGGCTGATGATGCTTCTATCTGAAAATAATATACGGAGAATAACTATACGTATTAGGCCGACCGACAAAAGCTTCTCTTCTTTATTCTTTACTTACGCTAGATAATTTCCTGTAACGAACCAACGTATAGATTTGCTAATACTTTTTCTTCATTTGAGCATGCGGACTATTATGGTATCCGAGTTTCAGCTACCGAAAATCTCCGACATAGCTTATCGACTGATATATGGCCATACTGAGACTCGAGACCGCGCTACATGATTAAACATAGTGAGACTGAGTGAACACGCTCAACGCACATCGGCAGCATACCTTGTAATTGGCAATCTAACTAGCTTGCACTATGGAAACCAGATTATTGAAAGAATACGTTTATATTACTTTTTTGTAATACATAGAACAAACAACACCCAGGCATAGAACAAACAGCTATGTGCGTAAGACATGTTTTTATTGGGAATCGGACCCACGATGTACAGAATGCAGAGTTACTACCAACTGAGATATTTTGATATGTTTAAAATATTGTCAACATCTAACTCTTTGTTAAAAACCTTTTCGACTTTCCACTGTCTTTCCATGCCAATGTCCATTGTCTTTAGATGCCAAAGAGACGTTCAGAAACGTTACTTTCAATGAGCTTCACAATATTATAATTTAAATTACAAAATCCTTACTAAAATATGTAAAATTCACAAATAATTTATGGACCGCAACAAAATAAAAAAAAAATATATAGATGAAAAGCCAAAATGGAGGAGTCCAACTACGAGCTGGCAATAGACCACTCGATTCCCGGGCTCGAATCGAACCCAATCGAACACCGATCGATATCCAGGACGAGCGTCAGCTCGAGGTGCTCCTCGATACCGACGAGAAGCTGCCGCATATGCTTATCCTCGATCCATGACGCGGCGTTCTTGACTTGCGGCCACGAATTTTGCGAGGGCTGTTTAGTGAAATATTGGGATGTGAAGGACAGGCCGGATTATATCGTGTGCCCGCTGTGCCGCGCTTGCGCTTACAATATTGATTTCACGAAGGTAAATATCAGTTTGAAATACTCATTTTACGAAAATGTAAAAACCCCTACTTGGTGTTATGAGGTGATGGTCTTCAAACGCCCGAACAAACCCTCAGAAATTATAGCTAACAATAATCTCGTGCACGTCATATTTCTAACAGAAAAAACCGCATCAAAATCGACCAATTCGTTTGGGAGGTACGATGCCACAGACACTACAAACTAGTTGATACGCCGTGTCGGAGGCCGTCTGGTGGCTTGAAATATTGGACACCAAAGTTAGAAATTTTTTAACACGAAAGTAACAGCAATACGACTATTCTCCCATGCTTAAATAATATGAACGAAGATCTATGGTGCGTTCGCATTCAGAACACCAATACTTGAAGGGTGTTATTAGAACATTGTAATGCAAGGCACTGCTGCCGATTGTCTGCAGAAACTGACAACTTTGTAAGCCACTGCCTCCTGAAACACAGTTTAAACTATTTCGGGAGCTGAAGAGTTCACATAAAATATATAAAACTAGCTGTACCCCGCGACTTCGTCTGCATAGCATTTAACATTAATATCGCGCACCTTTTTTCTGACTTAAAAGTAGTAGTCAAGTTACACTTTGTAATTGATATTAGCCTGAACAAACAGACAGAAAGACGAAAAAAAAAAATTTTTGTTTTATGTAAAATGCATTTGGTTAAAAGCTGTTATTTTGACATTACAAACAGACACTTCCAATTTTATTTATTTGTATTAGATGTCTGGGTCAATAATTAAATAGCTGATTTGATTTGTGTTCCCGTGCCCTTATTTTCGTATGTGCTAATCGAACTTCATTCTTTTCACAGAAAGAAGCACTGCCTTCAAAAGAAGATTTCCGAAAAACCTTCAACCTGTTGGAAAATATCCCTGAAACGGAGGAAAACAGAACGTCCATACGGTGCCTGAAAATCAGTATGTTGATGCCAGCTGTGTATTATGCCCTTAAATGGTTGAAATTACCGTTCACACATATATTAGCATTCTTGAATTTAGGGTTAAGAAGATCGTGAACATAATACAATACATTGAATTGATTGTGACGAAACTACTCATGCACTGTTGTCGTACCAAGTTTTTTTTGTTGAAAGTAACTTATAAATTGTAAATACACACTTTGCGTTTTGTTTATTCTGAACTAGCAATCCGCGCCGGCTTTGCACGGGGGCAACATGTGACAGAAAAACTGTCAAGTTGAAATTTGCAGTTTCCAAATTTCCGATTTCCTAAAATGTGCATTCTTGTATGAACGAAATTTTTTACCTTGATTTTGCTTGCTTGCTTGAAAAAGAAACTAGGAAAATCGGTTACCATTCCCAAGTGTTGCTTCGTCATACATGTGGCAATTTCTATTTATATATAGAATATGCATTTTCGTCCCAATAGCGCGTAAGGGGCTTCGCATGTTAGTGTTACCGCTTGTTCAACCGGTAACACTACGAGTGTCGCCGGTTGACCACGTCTGGTTACCGGTTTTTTCCTAAAACCGCGCGGATCCGGCTTTTGAATAGCTAACCGTCCAGCGGATACCGCGCGCGATCCCGCTCCCAGTATGAACGCTCTATGTAAAAGTTGCAGCACAAAACAGTAATAAGTCCACAACCGCTAGGTTATATCATATGACATGCCTATGCAGGTGTGTGTGACATAACTGACTAGTCTTGCCAGTTTTGCTATAGGTATGTCGATGGAGCACACGTATGTCGTGCTCCATCGTGCTCGTTTCGAACCGATGGATCCTCTGGCTGGATCCTCAGCAGGGGCAAACGTGTGATGACCATGAGTTTGTATATTGGGTACATATGGTATTGAGTGCTTGTGTCCTCATCACACCTGTAACA
The DNA here is from genome assembly GCA_921293045.1 of Aplocera efformata. Classification (NCBI taxonomy): domain Eukaryota; kingdom Metazoa; phylum Arthropoda; class Insecta; order Lepidoptera; family Geometridae; genus Aplocera; species Aplocera efformata. The sequence continues at coordinate 6,213,457 of OV121055.1, forward strand.
CTGAATTCCTAGTGCAAAGATTCCTGCGAATAAGCTTTTGTTTGTACACCTAGGTAAAAGTATCTAGGTGCGGGCGACCCAACGATATTCGAAGTTGTACGTAAATTACGCAACTATTTTAAAGGTACAAACTTACTCTTCTAGTAGGAGTAGGGGCTGGTACATTTGGCCCTTGATGCCCTCTCAGGTCGGCTCTCTGCCGGGCCGGGGTCATTGCCCCTCTCATTAGCGACCGAGGGGTACTCAGCGAACTTGGTGTTCCATAGTTGAGTGGAGAACTCATGTCTATGTCAGTTCCTGAAAAATTCAAAAAATATATATGAGTTCCCATTCCCACTGCTCTTGAAAGTACTCGCTAACACTGCCATTCTTTGTCGTATGACACCACTCTTTGAAAAAACAATTATATCGTCCCGCCATGGCTTTTCCGTCTGGCTCCTACGTCAAACTCCCAAATGCGTATGATATAATAAAGATTCGGGATCTGCATGATGTTCACATCCGTAAATCCCTACAGGTATCCCTCCTGGACAGGGCTAACGGAACAGATCAGGTGATACGCTTCGGCCCGCCCCAAACAAATTCATGTCGCCAAACGATTCATCGTATTCTGGTGTGGTATTCGGTGTAGCCACATAGAGAGTGTAATATGCACATCTGCTCCTGGAAATGCGAAACATTTGCATCCGCATAAATCGATGCGGATCTCATGCGGCTGCAGATGTGGAGCAACTCATGACACGATCGTAAATGATATTCAGAGGGGCACGTGCCGCGCGCGTTTGTTAATTTGCTACATTCTTTCGCTGGCCAATCAAAATGTACGCGCCGGTGACAAGATACAACAAGAATGTTTTATTTGATCGAGGTAATTCAAAGCGTTTGAGTCACAGCGTTTGTTTCCTTTGTCCAACCAAGTTAATTGTGTGTTTCATGAATATTTTGCCGTATAAGTATTAAAATGCCTTAAAATTAGTATAGTATAGTTCGATAATTCGCGGATGTCAAATACTATTATAACAACCCCGATCAGGTCCTACTGCCGCACCTTATCTAGCCGAGCATACTACATATTCGTACGAATCGTCACACATAATAAATGTTTATGTGACGATAATGAAAATGTGTCTTTTTAATGTTAATATATTAATAATACGAACCATGTAGTGAAGAAGACATGATGGATTGAATCCGCTTCATATTAGCTCACAATAAATACTAAAGTATTCACGCCAATAACGCGAAACTGGCGTAATTACAACGTCAATGCACTTATACATCGATTTTAGCAAGGACAGCAAAATAAAATTTCAAGTTACAGCAAATTTAACACTAAACATTGGTATCAGGAAAATAATAAAGTCATCATTTCGCTTATAATACGCAATCAATTTGGAAAGGATTTTGTGTGATCAAGACAAGTGGCACATCTGATGTTTAGGGTGATCCCATACTAACGGCTCCTTACTCTGGCTTGACTGCTCCGTGGCTTAATTGGTGGTAGCCCTACCTTCGAAGCTAGAGCTCCCGGGTTCGATTCCCGGCCGCAATTTGTGTGGTGAGCATGAAGTTTGTTCTCGGGTTTTGGGCATTTGTCTTGTGTTTCTGTTTTTGTCCATGCCATCTGCGAGACAGGGAATGCTAGTGCAGAGGTATGAATATGTTTACTTAGTATGAAAAATTCCAAGTCGTATTGCAATTGCATTGCGATAATCGTCACTACATTGAAGAGAAGATGGCGAGTATGTGCCTGTTATTTCACCAGCACATTTCAAACTACAAAACAGCGATGCAATTGCACCACTAATATCAAAGCCAAATCTTGATTTACTTATTATATTAAAAAAAAGCCAATTTTTTTTTATTATATTCCTATATGCGATACGACCCTGCATAGCCATGGACAAGCCAGAAGACCCTGGAGTATTTCGCGAAAAGCATCTGGAAATATGTTTAATATGATGGGTGGATGTTTGTTTTTACGCTTTCACGCCATCTAATAACCAATTTTGTTCAACAGATTAATTTAATTTGGATAGGCTACTTTTATCATAACTAGTTTAAAATGTAAGCCTACCAAGAGGGCTGGAGGCGATGGCCCGGGCTGGTGAAGTGCCCGGTTCCCGCGGCGTGCGGGGAGTTCCGCGAGGTGTGCCTGGGGTTTGTGGAGTTCCATCTGAAACATGAAATTTTTATGTTTTTATACTGGCCAACTTAGGGCCTGCCTAACCTTGCTTGGCTAACCCAAAAAACAACTGAATTCCTAGTAAAGTCAGCATTGGGATCGCATTAACCTATTGTCTTCCTTCATTTCATTAGACATTTTGCAAGCTTGATTTTAAGTATTTGCCGACACAAATGGTCAACTTAAACAGCTAAAGGAAAAGTTATAGGAACATAAAATGTTCAATTAACTTTATTCAAATAACATATTAAAAAAATATAACATCCACAATTATAGACTTCTTATTTCTTAGCTTATTTTAATTCTACTATGCTGATTTTGGAAAATTACAATAGTCCATCAATAAATCGTAAGTTTTTCAGTCACTAAAAATGATATATATATACTAGGATACTACAATAGTTCTAATAGTTCTTAACACAAATATCTGGTTTTTATATTTATGAATTAAAAAGAACTTAAAAATAATAAGAGGCTTTTAATAAAGCCATATATTTTTGCTTTTGTTCCAGAAACATAAGCAGATTGTCATCACTTTCTATTTGCAGGTGTTACTATTGAGGGCACATAGTCATAGACACAAGTAATAAAGTTGAACACCACAAATGTCATCCGAAAAATCACTGATATGTTCTACTAGTAATCTACACTACTATGATAGAGGTACTTATGAATTGTTAATAAAAAGTTCATTTTATTAAAATGTATGAGTCCCTACCTTGGGTAATGGTAATATACTGTCTAATATAATACTTATAAGATGACATAGTATATTATCAACAGAATTCAACCAAACCCAATACCAAAGATAATATACTTAAGGGTTTATTGATGGCTCCATAGTTGGGGCTCACCCTGCTAAGTGAGGGTGACCCCTCGCTTATAGCAAGCCTGTGCCTTACATAGTGTGGTTACAAAAAGTTTGTTCTCTGATCTAAGATGTTGGTGCTTTGTTTTGAATTTTTATGTGAAAAAGTTTACATTTTACATTTCTTTCAAATTTTACTTTAGATAAAAAAATACTAAAGCACCTATTAACATCTACCTTTCGAAGGCGTTCCTGATGACCGTTGCGGAGTCTCAGGAACAACAAGTTGTTGTGATGATCGAGTTCGCCGGGAAGGCGTCGGCGCATCGGACGACGCTCGTGAAGAGGGCCGCTTAGATGGAGTAGACATTGTTGTTACACTTTTTACTTGCTATGCGAATTTAACGTAGAAAAAACAAAAGCACTACGTTAATCTATTACAACAACTTTAAACGGACGCGAATCATAGGTAGGTGTTTTGTTGAGGTTGTTTTTTTGGCGCGAGTTTTTGGCATTGACATTACATTACAAACGTAACGTCATGTCCATAGACTAGACTCTCTCCATGATATAGGTATTTACTTATTTTAATTTATTTTATCTTTTCACTTTTTCCAACTTGTATTGTGTAGGTAGATTTATTTTATAAGCTTCGGAGATTTCATAAATACGATGAAGATATCATCTTTAAGTGTATTTAGTAATTCATAATCGATCTACTTTTCGGAAAAACTCGATTCATTTTGACAACACTAGTGTTGTCATCAATGATCCATAGACAAAAATAACATTTTCAAGAAATTTTCAATCAATTGCTAGTTCATTCACCGCTGATGTTTTTATGGTGTTATTTTGTGATAAATAAATGAAAATAAAAGACAATTGCGGGATAAAAAGCAATCGAAATAACCAGTCATTATGAAATAGTGCAATAGAATAATTCTTAACGTCGCTATAAGCGAAAAATCTGACTATATTTAGAAAATCGTATCTCCTCAGTGCAATCTACCTGCAAGAGGTCAGAAAATATTTATTTTCGTGAATAATAATTATCGGTGACTGGACTTTATAATTTATACATTGAATGGACAAAAGGAAAGTGTTTGTTTACGCTTTGATGCGTAGTACGTATGCTCGCTCGGACGTGATATCGCCGATCTCGCACAAAGCTTGGAGATATTTTGGTGAGTGTCGGTAGGTGTGTATTATATTATGATGAATCACTGGGTGCTTATCTTCTCGAACGCGTTTCTGCTGCGCTATCTTGGCTAGTAGAAGAAAATTAGGCTGCAAGTATTTGAGTGGTTATTGGCACTCTTCAATGACTGGTAAATATTCACATAATAGAAACATATATGGGACAACATTCTGAAATTTATTCCACTCTACCTCCAAGGTATATTATTATTATTGTACATGTTACTTTCATACTTCTATAGACAATTGGGTATGCTTGTATGCCTGTTGAAGTCACCAGGCTATCTACATGAATTTTAGATATACAAAGTTGCAATGGAATATTTTGTCAAGTTGTTTCATTGTATTGATTTTTAAAATTATCATGTTAAATTTAAAATTACAAAATATAGTCTTTCTTCATATAAAAAAGACTATTAGACAGTAATAAACAAGAAGATTTTTAAAAATCTATTTACTTATTACTTAATTAGTAGATGTGTTTTAATATTAAGGTCCTGTCAAATAATTATACTAGTATTCTTATAATAAATAACAAATATTGGACATACTTGTAGAGTGGACTGTTTTCTGCAACTAGCCCGCCAGTGGGCAAGGAGCAAGAATTGTAACAAAAGGTTGTATGAAGCACCTTTCTGTATTGGCACTGGTATATTGTATTAAAATGCTTACACACTCATACACCTGCATCAGGATTCCGTGTCACAGGTGGTATGAATACAAACACAATCGCACAGCAACACCCAAAACACAAAAAAGCTTGCATCAAGGCTACTACTGACTAAGCTGTCTAATCGACTAATTAACTATGTTGTTTACTGTAGGATGTGGGACCAAATAGAGATGAGCTTAGAGATAATGCAATAAAGGTCTTAAGCTATCATTCAGCAGCATTTGTGTTTGTGCAGTGTCAATACCCTGGCTACATTTTATGTTTGTTGTTTATCATGAAAACCAATATTGAATTGACAAGCAGCAATAAAACTTGTTCATTGTAAAAAGTTATTGCAATTTGTCATAAATTACATCTAGTGTTTGTCCTCAAGATATATTTTTAAGTTGCTGGTTTTGTTGATGTCTGAGCAAACTAATCTATGGCGTCCATTTTATTATTTTGCAAACATAGTTTAAGAGAGAGCTACAATTTTCAACAAGTTTTAGGGTACAATATGATATTGTAATAAATCTGTGTGCATGTAACATGCCTAAGGGAGCATATATGTGCAAGTTATATGCACATGATTAGTTTACTTGTGTGTGTAAATTTCTGTCCAAATGGTACTTGAGATTTAAAGGAATTATATGATGAGTTTGAGTAAATGTTAACCACATTGACACTAATGTAAGATAAATTTAGTGTTTCATTATTTCCTGTTAGTATTATATTATTATTTGTATGCTTTGTAAAAAAAATTTGGCTAGGTTATCAAATGAGGACAAACTGCTCCACTTGCATTAGGTACTATGTCTGGTGAAATGCACATGAAACACCTTTTTCCATGTCGGGTTATATCCAATGTGATGCATCTCATATTGTGTTGTTATTTGCAGATGGTAACGTAAGGTTAACCTTTCACCTTTTCAATCACATATAGAAGCCATGTCATATATAGAAACTTGTTGTTTTTTAGTACCTTTGTTTATTGTTATTAGGTAACGTCTACTCTTGAGTCATCAGACAGTGCATCTTGATGACCTCGACATTTGGAATGCTACTGAAACAGATTAGTCTGCTTCTGCCAATTTTGTTATAAAAATAGGGCTCTAGCTTTTACGCTGTCTGTGCCTAAAAGCGACTAATGGTAGGTCAGGGCCTGCTAAGTTTAAGCTGGATCAGTTTGATTCATCTATATATAACATTTTCATGTCCCATTATTGATTGCTGCTATTTCTTTGTGATAACATCAAATGATGACCCTGCCATTAGACATGCTAGTATTAGGGTTGTGTGTGGTGTTTTTGTGGGTGCTGGGTATTTTCAAGGAATTTGTAGGGCTGCTATCAGATCGTTGGGGCGTTCTATTGAGGGGACCACGCTCTATTTTTCGTAAATTATTGTTTTAGACTGAATGTTGACTAGATCTTCGCCGGTCAGTCTTGTCTTGAACAGGCTATATTATATTTATTGATCATACAATCCAAAAAAAACATTGTATGCTCCAAAATTACCCGAGCACATGCTTCAAAGGGACAAATTTACCTAAAGCTTTGGAAATATTAAACATTTTTTTTTTTCATATCAAACTACGCATCCCAATTCTACAAAGGAATAAAAAAACTTTGCATAAATAGTTGATTGAAATTGTTGAAATCGTAATAACGTCATCGTTACCAATAGATCAAAATTTACCTATTTGAAAAGTTATGTGTGTCTCAATCTACTGAATACCCCTAAAGTTAATTCAAATAAGATCTGTATACGTGTATTGGAAGCAATATCAGTGTTGTCTTTTTTTGTAATATTTTATAAATTTAACTTTTTAAGATATCCCCCTACGAAAACCCGTTATTTGGAAGGAAGAGTATTTTATTAAAACCTCTAAAAATATGTATTCGAATTCGCCTAAGCTAAAACATATTTACCCATCGATGCAAGCTTTATAACAAGAAAAGCTTATTATGCCTAAGCGGGACCAAAATGCTATTATTGATCGAAACAAAAAGCAGTGCCGGCTTTTGTGTGGGGGCTGGACTTAGGGGTTCCACCCCAACTAGATTTATTCAAGCATTCCCAAGAATTTGCAATTCTGAACGCATTCAAATTAAGATTTTATGTCAATCTATAAAGCACTGTCTATATTTTATATATTTTGATAAAGAATATAATATAGATTGTCGCTCTGCTCCACGACACGCAAAAAAACTTGTGATAATATCTAACATTTATTGATATACGTAGACATAAGGACAGGATCATGCACGCGAAAATAAAGTAATTCTTCCATCAGGGGTTTCTTGCTGGTTCCTCTAGAGTTCTTCAGATAGTTACTTTCTTTTCGCGAGCATGATTCTCAAACAATACAATTATATGCCTTATGTCTTCGTATACATTTTGTTAGTCAATATTGAAATGTTAGATAATTTTACAAGCTAATTACCCGACTGGGACGACAGAATTTGTTTGATGAACTTTGGTCAGAACTAGCTAAACTAACAATAACAGATGTTAAACACCTCACCGCGAGAAACAAAGATGAACAGTCTTCATTCCTGTAATTTCACCGCCTAACAGGTATATCAACTCCCTGGTAACTGAAATAGATATTGCTCACACTCGCGAAAAAAAGGAAGGATAGGTGCTTTGCTGTAGTGGTTTTTTGTTTCATCTACCTCATGGAGGATCGGCTGGGGTCTAAACGCGCGTCAAACTTCAACCTTGTAACCTGGGATCAAGGTTTTGGCGTATGTGTAATTTTAGGCCTAAGAGACATTCTATCGTTGTCTCCGTGACAGGCGACAAGTCGAAAAGAACAAGTCATTTTGCTGTTGTTATGGGCAAGGATGACCATTCATCATCAGGTAGACCGTAAGCGAGTTTCGTCACTTTCTTCACATAAAAAATGAAATCGTTTGAAATATTTTTTGTAGGGTATTGAATATCTACCTACCTAAAAGTATTCATGTTTCAACAAAGGCAACATTTCTCACGAAAGCTCTTTGTTTTGATGTCTGAACAAAAACCGACTGTAGTATTTCAATACATAGTAAATGTACGCAGATGCATGATGATATAAATATGTTTTTTCTTCATTGCGACCTCAAGCCGGCAGGTTAGTAACCCACTGTTTACAAGACCCAGGTAGATTACATTCTCGAAAGCTATAATTTTTCGAAACAGGTTTTCATAACGCATCAGGCTTCCTCACGAAGGAAAACTATCGATTTCTTGAACGAGCTATATGTTGTTATAATCCCGAGTTAGGTAATCCTTGATAGGGCTTTGCTACCCTCGGTGGCGAGATCGCATGCGCCAAGGAGCCCCTTAGAAGTCCCACCGTAATTATGTATACGTCCACAACTATAAATATATAGCTGATAGCAAGCGAGCTCCAGGCTGTTGCTTCTTGAATAACAAAATATAATCCACGGCCACTCATCTTCGGCCATTATCGATTCTCTTTATAATTCTCGATGTCTATGTGCTCGCAATACAATCTCGTGTGTACATACTACGTAATAAAACATGCAAAACTGCATGCATTAGAATTCAATGATTATTCGCTCTTTCCTTTGTTCTTAATCTTCGTTTCTGCGCCTGTTTTGGCACTGCACTGCACACACTTTGTTTGGGTCAACAACATTCGTAATAATGATTCTCATCGTATATATGCCTCATTACGGTTTAAAAATAACTTTTACACACAGGAAAATCGTATTTATACTCATTCTCATGAACGTGTTCAGTTGATGGACACTTATTTTGATACTAATTAACTGAGGCTTCCTTCGACTGGGACCAGTAGGTACTGGGACCGCGGTCCCAGTTACCTGATCGATTTATTTTTATTTATTCCATCACAATTATTGACTACGCTTTTATTACCAATAAAGATAAACTGTTCTGATTCAGTTTATTTTATTGATTCTTTATAAAAACAGTACCTGACAATTGTACTGTTTTACCTGTAACTTGAATAGTATGTCAAAATTATGAAATATAATACCTAATATATATTTAGGTATTATATTTAATAATTATATATATATATATATATAATATATAAATTGATAGTTACTAAACCACAAAAGATTTATGTTGTAATAAAAATTACGAGAAAAAACCGACCAAGTGCGAGTTGGACTCGCGCACGAAGGGTACCGTACCATTATTTATTTGTTATAGCGGCACCAGAAATACATTATCTGTGAAAATTTCAACTCTATCACGGTTCGTGACACAGAAAGACAGACAGCGGAGTCTTAGTAATAGAGGCCCGTTTTACCCTTTGGAAACCCCAACAAATAAATTAACACCAAACAAAAAAAAATCTTCAAGCTTATTAAAGAATTACTCAGTAAGCCAATTTTTAAAAATGTCTCTGAAGGATTGCTTTGTTTAAGCACTTGTTATAGTGTCGGGCAGACAGTTGTAAACCGCCGGCCTCATTACGTGTATGTACTAACTTCAAAGAGTTCGCGAACCGACGCGGTAGAGCTTTCAGCTAAGTTTCAGTTTGGTACCTGTAACTGCCTCCAAATTGTTAATAGTAATTCGAATAAGTTAGACCACACACCGCTGCAGATGGAAAGGCTGTCAGGATCTTCAGAGTGCGAATTCTCCAAATGCTCGCTTTAAACCAGCAGTTCTAAAAAATGTACTATCACGGACAGTGGATCAAAAATAAAAATGCTATACACTTAGCTGAGTACTGAGAAAGAGCGATGCACAGTGATTCCGTGATTCTGCAAGTTGAAGATTATTTCAATAGAAGTACATTTTGTATTGGACCAATCAAAGAACGAAGATGGAAAATAATACCGCATTTCCTTTTCCGTTACAATGCAATGTAGTCTTAGTTTACTCGACAATGTATAAACATAACATCTACATCAATTCATATCGCACTGAACAGAATCAAAGATTCGAACAGTCATTCATGATATATGATGTCCCGCGAGGCCAGCTAGCTAACGACAAAGTTTTCTTCGCTCAGCGATTCCTCACTCTAAGAGACAATGGAAAAACCTTGTATGTTTTCCTTTCGATTACACAATATTGCAACCCCGCAAACTCTGTAGAAAGTTGATTTCTCGGCATTTTTATTCATCTTTGTTTCCTTTGGGTTTTGCTTGTATATAATAGTCAAAATACGAATGTCAACTGTATTTGACATCCCGAATCGACCTTATAGTTACAGGTTTACGCGTAGATTTTTGCCAAGTTTGGCGCTTGTGCAAACCCTATCCGCTCTCCTTAATATCTCAGAAAACTCTAAAGGCGATTCCCATTGTTTTCGCGATTCTTTTATCCTAACGTACTTCAATATTACCGCAAAAGAATCAAACGCTTAATAGTTGCTTGGGCTTATTAGCTGACGTGCAGTTCATCTTGATGTTCTTGATATAAAAATAAATGCGAATTTATATTGCTTCTTAAAATACTGCTCAAAGGTTCGAATCATGGAACACGAACATGGAATACGAAATAAATCTGCATACCACTCCTGTTTCATAAAATGTTCTTTTACCCCTTGTACTAACTACCCATTGTACCCAGTGTCGCTAATAGACACTAAAATATTTGTGAATAAGCGGTAACTCGCAGTCAAATCAGGAATCTCTAGACTCCAGCTTAAAAAAATTATAAAACGTTGTCAATAATGCCATACCAGGTCTGTTTCCTGGTGTTTTAGGAGATCGGCTCTTCCAAATACAGAAAGAGCAGCAAGCGGAATGGAAGTAATTAATGAATGAAGGGTTCCGTACCAAAGGGGACCATACCCACCAACCCTGCGTCTACGCGTTACGTTCGCAAAATATGTGATGTTATCGCGTGTACCTTGACAAATACAATCGGTGTTACAAAATCTCACAGCGATGTGCGAGTCCGAATTGCACTTAGCTGGCTTATTTTAAAAACAAAGTTGAATGCTCGTGATATCGTCGTCTACACTCTCTATTTCACATTAATTATAATAATTTTGAAACGATAAACATTCTAAAAATCGTCTTTGATTAGGACTGCTAGGCAATTTGATGTATTCAGGTAGACTATGGCTTCACTTCACGCTGGTTTGGAATTGTCATTTCTTGTCATAGTCCTTCGTCAGTTTTTTTCTGCTACGTGATTAGATTAACGAATATGTAAGATGTCTGACGGTATTCGTGTAAATCATCTTACAGTGGGTGTGAATTTACTAAATAAAAGTTTATTTATTTCCGATATAAAACATGTATGTAATATATCGAAATTAAATCGATGTACATGCCTTGTGTATCATACATTCTAAAAACTGTATTTGCACATTCTCCAAGGCAAATTTTTCATTGGGGCAAAGCCAGCACCCCATGCTTTTTATATCACCCCGAGGGGCTCAAGGGAGTGGGCTGTCAATACAAGACCGACCTGCGCAAACCTATTGTTTCTGCATTTCCATAGAAAAAAAATATTCCTCTATCTGAATGTTACAATGGCCATTTACCTGCCATCTTAGTGCGTTGTGTGCACTATTAAAGGTTTTTTCTAACCAAATAAGATTTACGCTGCGAATTGTTACTTTGCAAAACCAGTTATAATACCTACTAAGTTACCGTCTACGTCTTTAAACGTGTAGACGTGATGCCAGTCTAGTCTAGACTAGGGTTTGAGTTCACAGACTTCGAATAACTTGAGAAGACGAAATGAATTAGTCTGTTGCTAAATAGCTCAGTTTGGCAAAATCCCATAAGCCGCGCAGTTTTTGGCAAAGATTCTTGAATTGTTCATAATGCCAGTCACTAGGTTTGTAAGGATTAGTTGTCTTAAACCTTTTCGCTGGTTAGAATTAATTTACATATATTTGATTATTCCTTTACATTATTTTTGAATTAATATCTTCTTGTATTAATTCGAACTTGAAGCAATAGTGAATCACGAGTTTATCATTTTTGTTAAAGATAATTCGTTTCGAAAACCTCGCGGCACTGCGTCCGCATGTAGTTCCAAGGGAGAGCTATACATTTATTTGAACAATGGTTATCCTGCGCCCTTCTTGGGCTACGGGGGCAGTAACCAGAAGGGAAAGGCATCGATTTTTGGCACCCTTCGAAATAGGCAGTTGGCGGGGGCGAGGCAAGATGGCGGCGGTCTTCTCCCGGACCTGCCTCACGCGCTGTTGCCGCACCAAGGTCACGCACCGCATGTGGCACCACCGCTGCGCCTCCCAAAATACAAAATCTCGATAATGGATACGCACTTCCTCTCTTTCTATTTCCACAGGCCGGCTCATCTACTGTCCCATTCCCACATCCGCCCGTGAAATGTTGAATTATGCCACTCGATAGTAATGTTGGAAGCGGCTAGGGTTGTCGACCTTGCTATGAGGGTTGAATTCGCTGATGGGTATATCATCCCCTTTATACTAAGCAACGATCAATGAAAGCAGAAATTATTTTTGAAGTTAACTCAAATTTCGTCGATTAAAATTTCGTAGCTAGATCTAAACCAACACATTGCTGTGGGTTAGATTTCAATTGTTAAATGTATGTCCTTATTGCTTCTATGCATTCTTATACAATTTAAAATTGTCCAGAAAAAAAAAATACTTTTGTACAAAAAACAATTTGTCAGGGTTAAGCCATACTTAAAACTGCATTGCCGAAGTAACTTAATCGCTGACATCCCTGATAGCAAACCTTCTTATCTAAATTATGGAATTTTTGGGAATGCGACACATTACATCTCCTAGTCGCACCCTCGTCAATTTGTTATACTCCATCCTTGTCTAGTAGCTACCTACATTTCTGTGGAGTTGTGGTAGGGAGCGTTACAAAACATTTTGGGATGATTTTTTTCGCAAACTGCACCCATATGGAAAGGTTCAGTGCAACCTTACCACCCGACCGGAACCGTAGACGCTTCTACGTTATACCAAATTTTTTTTATACCTCAATATAAAGATGTTTATTAGTGGTGATTTTGTGATAGTTTTTTATTGAAGTGATGAATATGTGGAATGTTTAGGGCCGTTATAGATGTAAGTAGTAGTTAAACAACTAAGTTTACTTTAAGTTTTCGGCTGTTAAATTTGGATAAATATCTTTTATTTAAGCATATTTAAAAACAACAGTTTTCAACCTACGCATAATTAGTATATATATATATACAATACTATTGAAAAATATAATAATTAAGTACATTAGAGTAATCATGAATTTTCGGTCATATATTTATAATTTACTCACATAATTATTGCACCAATTTTGTAGAATAGTTTAAAAAAGTTGTGGTTTAAAAAGCTATTTATTTAGTAAATTTGCGAAAACTGTAATAGTTGTTGATTTACAACAAATATAAATCTATAAAAATACATATTTATAATTTAATATGAGCCCCAAATTAAGCAGTATCAGTTAATTTAAAAACCGATTCTTCTGGAACTCGTGCACGCTATTCTTCGCATTGAGTTTCAGATGCGCTCTTAATTTACCATTATGTGAACCTACACAATTTTTGTCCGAGTAGAAACATAAGACAATAGATAACGTTGAGATCCCAACATAATGGTCAAAGAGCACCCATTTTAAGACACGACATCAAAGGACACTCTAGGACATTTTACATGTATTGTGTTCCGTTCGTTCACCCTAAGACATAGAGTAGGTAGGTAAATATGTGCCGTAATATGAATAGCAGCCGGAACACGATAATTCAAGTATTGCTTGATTGGCGCCGCACAATGACATTACAAGATCTGATGGACTCTACCATTTCTCTACAATGACTATACTTCGTGTTTGCTTGCACACAGAGATAGTGCAGGCAAAAAACACTATCAAGATCTATTGGAACTTAAAAATTCTGTGCACAATAACTACGTGTTTGCCTGCATATGAATATAGATAAAAAAACACTCCCCAATACGAGTGAGAGGGATAGACACATTTCGAGGTCTCAAGAAAATGGCGGTGTCTGAAACACAACGGGAATCAAATATCGAATTGGCATATCGTAGTTATTCTACTAAGGTCTGCCGGCGCGGCGTTGCATAAGAGTACTAAATTAATATTCGTTGAGTACCAAAATAAAAAGTAATACTTAGGAATATTTACTACTTGAAGTCCAAAATACTAAACATCCCTGAGTTATATAATATAGCCTTTATTTGCCTCAGATAAACTAGTATACAAGCCATGTTGAAAATCGGCGGGTAGCTTCAATGCTCCGTCATCTATATCTATATACATATAATAAAACTGTAGACTTGCCGTGTCTGTACATTAAAGATTTTTGCAAAATAATAACTGGGAGACGTTAGGAATAAGTAATAGAACGTAAAAAAGTATTTTTTGTAATTTTTGTCTGTTTGTCTGTATGTTTGTGCGCACTTTACGCAAAAACCATAGATAGTTATCAAAATCTAGGTACTAACAAATGTTAAGCGGAGTCTCGAATAATGAATAGGGTTTATTTTATCAAAATCGACTTACAAAATAAAAAGTTATTCAATGTTTTATTCAAAAATGTTTGTGCGCACTTTACGCAAAAACCATAGATAGTTATCAAAATCTAATTACTAACATATATTAAGCTGAATCTCGACTAATGAATACCGTTTATTTTATCAAAATCGACTCGCAAAATCAAAAGTTATTCAATGTTTTATTCAAAATTTTAACGCGCCTGCCGAATCCTGCATGCTTGACTCGGTGTAGCGAGCCGGTGTATTGCAGCATGGATACGAGCAGGCGCTTGAAGGCAGATGACACGTTTAGTCGTAGTTTGGGTTAGTTAATTAGGCAATTAATTTAAAGGCAGTTTTTTTTTGTACTTTGAACTGCGAAAAGTTGATTAAGTTTGATTACGAGTTGAGCTGCCTGTCAAACGAGTCATTTACTTGATGGAGACCTACATTACACTGGAGTAACGCCATGGCCTTATATCCGGCCGAAAATGGCCGCATAGGTAAATCTTCTTCAGGGTACATCATCATCATCATCATCAGGGGCGAAAGTACATAACCCTTGCGACATTTGTTATCGATTTTGCTGATATTATCTGGATATTCAGATGCAGCACATTTATTGAAAAAGTATCATTATAAATTAGCGGAAGTCTGTCAAAGAATATGCAGCTCAACAATGATAACGAAACATACAATAAATTGATGCTTGCTAGCTATCTTTTTTTTTCTGAGTTAGTTACGTATCGAGCTGAGGGCCCACCTGGCGGTAAGTGGCGACCCACACCCATGACAACAGTAATGCGACTCAGTATAAGATTTGGATCTTAGACTGAGTCGCACTCATCCTGCTGCGACCATCACACCATACGTCTCATGCAAATATAATGCAAGCACTTCTGCTTGTGTGATTCCAGGTGTGGTGGCAGTACCTCGCAGGACGAACTTGGCACAAGTTCTACTGTTACTTTTTGGTTGCTGCTCTAGCACCACCCAGAGGGTACGTGTAGGGAATCAAAGGATACACACCTGCGGACGCGAGCAACTAGATCCAATAAATTGGTACGGGAGACTTATTTCTCACCAAAGCCGTCTTGACCCAAATACGCAACCGAAATAAAATTGCTCCCTCTGTTTCCTAATTGGGTAAAACAGCTATACACATAGTTACATGAAACTAAAACCGCCAACAAAATGTTTAAAATCCCAAAAACTTGGAAGTCTTTGAATCTGGAACTTGGAACTTGAAGACCTGTTTGCAACATTTCTAGAAATAGCGACAAAGCAAAGGTTCTACGTGATTGTGCTTAGTAGTATGGGATCAGTGCACAATGGCAACCCGTAAAACAGTTAAAGCGATGGACCGAACTCACTGCGATATATTAGATCCGCCTATAGATATCACCATGCTCTTATGTGGTGTTTATAAATGGAGATACTAAGGTTGATGAAATTAACGCATGTCTTAATGTTCGAGTCTGTGGGACAACGTTATACCAATGCATTGAACACTAAACATGCGGCCACACACCTCCTATGTATTTTGTGTATGATGATCTAACAACACTGATACAACATTGAGCAGTGTCCCAGGGAATGGCATTGAACACCATTCAACATCATTAACAGAGTAGTGGAACAATAAGACGATTTTTTTTGTCAATGGGTAAATACTTTGCGTATACCTTGGGGAGGCGTGAGGTTATGTGTGACTCACCCCCAACACTACTCAGAAATAGCAGTACTGGGGAAATACACATTAAACCCCCTTGGTGTTCCTGCACTATGCCTTCACGCTTGGGGTACGGGTACGGTAGCGGCCTCAGCAGCGTTGGTCTACGCGTATCGGGACCCCAACACGATGTCTAACTCCCTGTGGTGGCGTGCCCGAAACACGAAGCACGCCATCCTCCTGTGGGGACCTCATCCGTCGGACGGCAGATTCCCCGGATCTACCACCAGGAGGTTCCCGTTAGGGTGACAGGCGGCGCTCATGCGCCTGCCTTCGCCGACCCACTCTCCTGCGTCTACCAGGGTGAGGAGATTCTTCCTCCCTCACCCTCGCGGCTGCTTCTTTCTGCGAGGTTACTTCCTTGCAGAAAGACTGAGCTGCCACCCAAGATCTCCCGCTGTTAATCATGGATAAGACCATAGTTGACAGCGAAAAGTTTCTGCCTATAGCTGCGGTCAGGCGGGAACAATAAGACCCTACCATCTATCCCATCGAATGTTTAAATTTCTAGAGTGCATCTGGACTCTCATCACACAATATATTAAACTAAATGTCGGAGTGCCCATTGCTCTTTTATAAATTTATGTCTTCCTAAATTATGTTACAGCACCAAATTGAAAGTCAAGAGTTTAGAGAATTCCTCTCATTCCTATCAACTGTCCATTTAGTTTTAAACGCATTCAGTCTCTGGTGAGCCTATGTTCCGCAGTGATCAGACGTAGTCCTTATATTGAGTTGCTTTTTGCACAGTCCGCCTTAGCAATTCAAATATTTTTTATGCGCACGTTGCTGAAATATCCTGAAAAAACGACTTCTATAGTATAGTTTACAGAGAAGCATTATTGTAAAATATACATTTGCAATGGTTGCAGTTTCACTTACGTAGTTCATCATCCAATCAAGTCTTTAATCTTCCCAGTTAACAAAACCTAAGTAATACGGTAAGAATCCAACGGAAATAAAGTATTTTGAGATTTAATCATAACATAATTTTAATACAATAGTAACGACCAGACATAATAAGCATCTCATTATATTTCTATCTTCTAGGCTGGGATAGATCTAAGTCCACGCGGACGAAGTCGCGGGCACAGCTAGTTAGACTAATAATTTTTTAACACAAATTAAATATTTATTGTAGAAGAACGGTAATATAAATTTATTCAAAATATTGCTCATCACTTGCAACCACTTTTTCCCATCTCTCAGGCAGCATTCGAATCCCACGTCTGAAGAACTCCTTGTCTTTTGAGGTTATCCACGAATCAACCCAATTTTTGGTATCCTCATAAGATGTGAACCGCTGCGCCGTCAGAGCATGTGCTACGGACCGGAACAGGTGATAATCGGACGGTGCAATGTCTGGTGAATACGGCGGGTGGGGTAACACTTCCCAATCAAGTGTTTCCAAGTACTTTTTCACGGGAGCCGCAACATGTGGACGAGCATTGTCATGCAGAAGAATAATTTTTTCGTGTCTAGAATAGTATTGAGGGCGTTTTTCCTTCAGAGCTCGGCTCAATCTCATCAATTGTGTTCGATAGAGGGCTCCAGTAATTGTTTCGCTCGGATTAAGCAACTCATAATACACTACACCTAGCTGATCCCACCAAATACACAGCATAAGTTTTTTTCCGTGAATATTCGGTTTTGCTGTTGATGTTGACGCGTGGCCAGGTAATCCCCATGATTTTCTTCTTTTTGGATTGTCATAATGTATCCACTTCTCATCACCAGTTATGATACGATGTAAAAAACCCTTTTTTTATGTCTAGCTAGCAGCATTTCACTTAAGCATAATCGGCGTTCAATATCTCTCGGCTTTAATTCGTACGGAACCCAATTTCCTTGTTTATGAATCATTCCTAATGATTTTAAACGATGTGAGACTGCTTGCTGAGTGACTTCTAATGTTAGAGCAAGTTCTTTTTGTGTTTGAGATGAATCTTCCTCCAATAATTCCTCCAATTCTGCATCCTCGTAAATTTTTGGCCTTCCACTGCGATCTTTGTCTTCTACGTCGAAATCACCATTTTTAAACTTTTGAAACCACTCTCGACACGTTCTCTCACTCAAAGCAACCTCACCATATGCTTCTACGAGCAATCGATGCGCCTCAGCAGCAGATTTCTTTAAATTAAAGAAGTAAACTAATATTTCCCGCAAATGACGCTTACTTGGCTCAAATTTTGACATTTTCAACTTATAAAAATTATATTTTACCAATATAAAATCAATGATATTAATAGGTTATGTTGTTCTTGAATGTCCAAACTATTTTTTAAGCCGGTTATCATCTGCGAAAGCTAACCGAAACTCCGTGCCGCGCCATCTACAATAAAACGGCGGAATCTTATTTGTACTCCTAATACGTTATATGCAAATACACAAATATAACTACTTAGGCGCAAATTAACGTAGATCCCACAAAATAATTATAGTTATGCACTCCCAGCGTATTTTTTTACAATTTGATGCATAATAGGTACTTAGAAGGTCCAAAGCGTTTAAGGCCGCTATTACTGAGCTTAAAATGTATCTTTGTTTGTTTGTTTGTCTCCTTTGAACCAAATATATACAATACAAACACTAGCTGACCGGGCCACGCGTTGCTGTGGCTAACGTTTTTGTCATACGATATTATAATTTGCAATAAAATAATATTGCGATCATAAATTGAGATGTGAGCTATCCTATCTTTCAAGTTGGATCAAACTGCACACGGTGTACAAATTTGATTAAAATCGGTTAAGTAGTTTAGGAGTCCATTGAGGACAAACATTGTGACACGAGATTTATATATTATATATTAAGATATTAAAAAAAATGATGGTAGTGAACCTTAGGTTTCCAAATTAGAATCGCACTTTAGCGGTTTGTTTATTATTATTTAAGAAGTATACGCCAATGTGTCTTGATTAATTTATATTTGATTTATTGTTTCAGTTCTGATGACGTAAACTGCTCGACTGACAATGACGTCGTTCGCTAATTTGACGCAGTCACTGGCGTCGAGCCTGCCATCAACGTCGACGGTGACAGCAAGCGGTTCGTCGAGCCACAGCTCCAATGAGACCGAAGATCCGCTCGGTATCAATCACATCATATGCAACCTCCTTGAGAATATGAACAAGCCGTCATCGCTGGCTCCCGCGCCTCCGGCGCCTACTCCTTCATCCTCCGCGATGCCTTATGACATCTGGTCCGTCCCCACCACTTCATCGATGCCGAACCCCATTGGATCCAGCCGTGAGTATGGCGTCACATCCAACAATAACCACCAGCACAAAGAGGACAACTCTAGCGGCTCACCCGGAACATCTTCATCAGTTTCCATCACCTGCTTCCGCTGTGAAGAGCGCACGCCGACCACTCGTTGTCTCGAGTGCAACGATCTATTCTGTCACGAGTGTTGTCACAAACTTACCTCCGATTGTCAGTTGAGCGACCATACTCTCCTGCCTATTCATCAAATATCGCCTATCGGCGCGCGGCCAAATTCAACCCATAATGATAAACCAACTACCATGTTCTGCGAACTACATGGAGATCCGGTCAGGTTCTATTGCGAAGGTTGCATCGTATTCATCTGCCAGGAGTGCACGCTGTGGGTACATAAAGACCACCATTTCACTCCCATGAAAGGAGCCTTGGACGTGTGTCGCATTGGAGTATTCAAAGCTATGGAGGACACCAAAATGGGGACTAAGGCGATCAAAACCGCAATCGACCGCGCTGTCGCTATCTCTAAAGCATACGAGAAAGAGACCGCAGAGGCTAATATGAAGATAAGAAAAGCTATGCGCTGCTACGCGCAGGCTATCGAAGACAGGGAGAAGTATCTCTTAGAGAAAGTAGAAAAAATGCGTCAAGCTAAGATGAGTGAACTTTCCGACCACATGAACACGCTGCGTGGTATTCTCGCTGGGCTTGCCCACACTAACGAGACTCTCGTGAGATGTATGGATTCTGAGGGAATCGATTTATTTATGGCTAAAGAGAAATGTAGAGCGCAGGTAGACTACTTCTCTTGTATGTTTAAAAATATGTACATGGCGGAAGAGCGGATAATGTTTATTCCACCCAATTATGACCTAGTCGACCAGCTGAAGCGACAGTGCGATGTTACACCGGCACCTCCAGGTGCGATGAATGCAATGCAAGCGGCAGCATTGCCATCACGCCAGTCCATGATGACTCTTTCATCGATGGGATCAGGGCAGAGTTTCCCCAATATGGGCTACTCTGGTAGAAGTATCGCGGACTATTCGGGCGGCCATTCTCGTTCCAGCAGCTACTACGATCATGGAATGCCTTCCACATCGCCACCAAACACTTCGCGTGGGATCGGACAAGCGATTCCAGGGTACTGGCTCTCAGTTACCGTCAGACCGACTAGAAGCCCTGTGCCCGGCGTCCCCATGTTCTCCTTTGGAAGAGAAGGCCAAGAAGAAGGACAAGTTTCTAGACCCTGGGGACTTTGCGTGGATAGAGAGGGCAATATCATCATAGCGGATAGAAGAAACAACAGAATACAGATATTCTCTTGTCGCGGAGAGTTCAAGATGATGTTTGGTTCGAAAGGTACCGGACCTGGAGAATTCGACTTGCCCGCCGGCATCACAACCGATACTTATGGGCGCATTATCGTTATAGACAAAGACAACCACAGAGTGCAAATATTTACTTCGTCTGGAAACTTCATTCTAAAGTTCGGATCGTTTGGCAAGGAGTGCGGTCAATTCCAATATCCTTGGGACGTCGCCGTCAATACTCTTGGAAATATAGTGGTGACTGACACCCGCAACCACCGTATTCAGCTGTTTACCAGCGACGGAACTTACATCACAAAATTCGTGTTTGAAGGGGCTAACCCTGCCAAGCTGTTGAAAGGACCGACTACGCCCAGAGGTGTGTGTTTCACGACTTCGGGCAACATAATTGTTTCCGATTTCGAGAATCACCGGCTGCTGATGGTAGATCCCACACTATCGAAGGTATTGCACGTCGTTGGACGCGAAGGATCTGGTATCGGTGAACTGAATCGGCCGTCTGGAATAGTGACAGATGATGATGGACGCATAATCGTAGCGGATTCTAAGAACCATCGCGTTCTAGTGTTTACTTGCGAGCTGCGCATCTTGTGGGCTGTGGATCTGAAGAGTCCAGGCCTAGACGACAAGGACCGGCCCAGTGACGTAGCTCTATGCACCGATGGCTATCTGGTCGTGCTGTTTGAAACGTTGCCGGACACCGCCCGCGATATCTCCTCGCACGGCAAGCAATACATCAAAGTCTACTAAAGTATTCTCGAGCCTTTAAATCATTAGGACTAACTCGGTTTATGGGCCCGAGGCCTGTCGTATTTTTATTTTTATTCGTTTAAGTTGTGATTTGTTTGACGACGTGCCAATTTTATTATTAACATTTGGAGATATCCATATCGAGCATAGCTTGCACCGGGAAGAGGCGGCTAGGTCTGCGGCCGAGTGACAAGGGTTCGCTCCTTCTTTGAAGAGTTTTCGTTACCAATAGAATTTTGGGTTTTGTTTCCGTATAGCCTAGTCTGTAAGGACCAAACTTTATTTTCAGTGTGTTACAGCAATATTTAAGAACCTCGATTAATTAAAGCAGCCAGTAATAATTTGCTATAGCTTTAACGATTGAGCTACAGCTTGAAACGAACACCAAAATATACCGTAGTTTATGTCGATTATACTCTGTCCGATTCTTACTCTTACAGTTAATTAAACTATCAGAGGTCATAAAATATACTATTTTAGTAAATCACAATGTGATGTAAAATAATGTTTTACGTGAGATAAAATTAATGGTAACTAACGTTCAAAATGTTATTTTTTTACTCGAATGGAAGATCGGTGGTTATGTTATTGCATGATATGTTGTTTTGCACTCTTTATGGTGCATGCATAATTTATATTTTATTTTATTTAAAAAATTGGCGCAATTAACCCTGTTGATTGGCTGAAGTGATGAAACTCGACTTATTTTTCGCTAGACTGCTTTTTCATTTATTTATGTTTAATTCACTACTTAGTTGGGCGAGGGATGTATTGTATTTGAGCAAAGAATTCAATGCAATAAAACTTTAAGACTGACTTCTGAAGACTTTCTTAAAGTTATTGACAGACGGCGTGCGAGGCAGTGGAATGCGATGAGATGGCTAGGCGACAGGCGTCCATATAAGCTGGCAACAGGAGCGCGGGCAGACAGTCGATACACAGCCCGCGAGGGAACTGACGCGGATCGATGCGATTTTATTACCAAAATTTAGATTAATATAAATAAACTTCGACGAAGAGACAGATTCCTGTCGAATAAAAAAAACACAAGTTATGATTTGTACTTGTAATTGCATTTCGTTTTACATTACCTTACCTGCTTTATAGACTGACCGATTGCTCTCACAGTCTTAGATGTATTAAAATTTATTTGCGTTTATTTTTATTTAACGCCGCTGTCTTTATTTTAGTAGTGGTGAGAGTCCCTATAAATCCATATCTATCAATATAGCTTTTAAAATTATTTATGATGCGTTGCGCATTTGGCGTATTATTACAATTATTATTTGTATCTTGCGTGCGTGATACGGTTTATTAGCAAAATTTTATGTAGTAAAATTCTTGGAAATCAATGAATTTAACAAATTGAAAAGGAGTTCATACGAAGAATTTGAAATAGCCAAAGAAGTTGAAACTTTGCCGATACAACGCTGCAGCGTTCAGTCGGTTTCGGCTGCGATTGCAAAGTTCTGTATATTTTGGCATTCATCATTCTTTATAGTGAAACTTTTAAATGTAGCGGCTTTGTCGTAAATTTGGATAATACACCTTTTATGTGTTCATATATAAGTAAGTTTTCTCTGTGTTCAATTAGATGTAATTAGTGAAGTTAGAAACTTGTATTGTTTAGATGAAGTTGCGTCTTAGTAGTAGTTAGTATTATAATAGTCATTTTCTTCCCGTCGTGGTTTTCATATACTAATTCAAAATATGCATGTTTTCCCCCATTTATAATTAGTTTCAATAGTAATGAAAACCATGAGTTAAAACGGGACGATATATATTCAGCAGATAAGGTGATGAACAGAGCAGAGGATATACTTTTTCCTTAAGATCTGCATCATGGTTTTCCGCAACCATTCTGTCTCATTCAAAATTCAATCATAGAGCTTCTGTATAAAAGAAAACTATTTCATCCGCTCTGATCTCAATATCTATTTTAATATATTGCTTGTTAGACAACAATATAACTTTAAATATCATACTCCTTAGCTTAAATAGTCTAACTAATAATCACAGCAAACTATCTACTATAAACTATAATATTATAACTAATATTATACTATTTAGTATAATGATACTAACGTAAAAGCAATTTATCTCACAGTGTCTCAACAAAAAAAAAAAACATGCATAATGCTATTTAATTGTAAGTTACTGTACGTCTAGAATAAAATTTTTCACCTTTGTACTTAGGGTTACACTAGTGTAGGTATCATAATATTTAATTTATCGTATTGTAACTTGCCCCGCTTCAAACAAACATTTTCTAGTAGTATGGAAATTTTAGTCGTACCTAGTGATAGTAATTAGCTATAAAAATTGACTGGTAAATGAGTCTGAAATTAATTAAGATTGAAAATTATTGTTTGAAGTTTAAGCTGAATGTCGAGGATGATTGGGAACTGATAGGAGGGGGGGTACGCTCACTGCGTTTAGTTTAATCGGTAGTGTTAATGCTCTTGATTCGTGGTGTTCGCCTATAACAGCTTGTAACAGCATAACCATAGAAACTATTTATTCAATAACCGTAGGTAACTCGACTATTTATTTTACTATACTCAAACCAGTGTACTGCGTGTAGCTATGTACGTATACTAGGCGAACACCGCGGCTTCAGCGAGCGCCTAGATTGTGAATGTGCAGTGATGTGCGTCTTAGCGATTGATCGACGAATTCCGATATTTTGTTTGTTTTCCAGTAGTCCTTTATTTTCCATTTATTAAGTAACGGAACCAACCTTTACTTTTTTTTTCAGTGCCATTATTGAAGTATTACGTTATTTAAAAAATAATGTGTTGCATTAAATGCATTTTTTTTATAAATCTTAACAGAATTTATTTTTCTGATAATCAAATTGAACGTACAATTTTTATAGCTGACAACGAATCTCGCGTTTAATAAATTCGATGATTTCTTATTTGTTTTTGACACAAAGGATTTGCATAGCAATTTCCGGATGCCATTATCGTGGCTATGAACCGACCGATTTGTTCTAAGAATTTTATCGGTTTTTCTTATTGTTTACGTATCCAAATATTTTTGTAAAGTTCCAATTTGCGTCGGAAGGTCAGATCGGTTTTGATCAGTTTTGTTTAGGAAATGAATCGAAGTGAACCGCTGTTGTACCAAACGAGTGTACCTACAGAAGACCTTGCTATATTTTCACTGATTTAATTGAATCGAGTCACTATGGATGTGCCGACCGGACGTCAGTCATTATTTTGTGAAAATAATTAGCTGAAAGCTGCTGAAACATAACTTACTTAATATTGCTGCATTTAGTTTGCGTATAGTTTATCCTTATTTAATTATTTTTTGTTGTATTCTGTGATTTTGTGGATATGTCAAGAGTGTGGACGCTTTTGTATTGACGCAACTACACTTTGTAAAGGTGGAATATCTAACCATTATGTACACTTTTGATATAATCATGAATATCAAAGATTTATGTAATCGTGAGTAGTGTCGTGTGTGAGCTGCTAGCTGCTAGCAGTAAAATTGAGGTTTTGTGATAGGTACAATAAAATTGGTAACTAAATAATATTCGAGAAAGATCATAATTTTTGTACAAGTTTTTAATGTTTACAAAATTCAGTAAAACGTCGATTGTAAATCACCTAATGTTCGGATTTCACAGTTACAAGGTTGTATGTACCAGTAGTAAGGCGCATCACGAAAACTGCATAATATGAGATTGTAGGTAAATGTATTGAGCCATTTTCGTGCTATTTTTGTAAATGTAATGCTTGTAGTGTTAGAGATTCGAAAATTCGTCGTAATTTTGGGTACCCAACAAAAAATTGGGAAAATAGGATATAAACAATGTGTGTAAATTATCATATTTATTGAGTGAGTGTTGGTATGATTCGGGGGGCATCATATACGATGATAAAAACACTCAAATTCTGCATTAGGACCCTTCCAAATTCTATTCTCTGTAGAATTCAACTCATGAGTCCTTGAAAACGGAGTTGTCTGTAAATTTTTCTTAATAATTAACTCGTATGTCTTACAATTTTGAATTTTTAGACCCAAAGTTACGACCCCGACGATCTCTTTGAGTATTTTATCGTGTTAGTCTTAGTATAATGTTGTGCATTTGTTTACTACTTACTTGACTCTGGAGGCTACAAGACACCACTCTGGGAAAAAGCATCGTGGTGCATTAAGAGAAGTATTAACCATTCCATGAATCACACGAGGACAGTGACTTGGTGCTTTTTCTCATTTTGGTGGCTTGTCTGTCTGTAGCGCTACTTCCGTTCACTCTGCTGGTTATATGCCAATTTTCCATGTTTGTAAAAATACATCTTAGGGCTCGGCTGGTCTTCTTCAATAGCTCTAAGATATATATCTGTTTCATACGCATCACAAGTATACTTACGACTGATGCCTTTCTCAGTGTTAAATTACTAAAGTAAGGTATGTAATAATTACATGTAAAAATTAAATTACGAATATTGCACGTGAAGTGAAGTCACTTGAAGTGAACCATTAGTTGCTGTAGAGTGGCAAGTAAGAGGTAAACAAATACATGTTTGATATCAATAATATAAGTAACTGAAGTATGTTACACCCTCTGCCTTCGAGCGAGGGGGGTTCGCTTCCCGAAGTTGGATCGAGGAGTGGTGTAACAGAATCTACCTCAAATTGCGTGTTTTGAATTATATGTAATTTAATTTATTTATAAGAGACTGAAAAGGTGGTATGATCACCGCTAAGTCAGTTTAATTAGGCATACATATATAACTGTGTGTATGCTTTATATTATAGTTATTGTACTCAATCAATAGCCTTCATTAGCTTAATGTATGAAGTTTTCTCAATAGTAATCACATTTTGCAATTTGTAACATAGGTATTCGTACTCCTCGCTTGGTCATATTCTGTACTCTGTACATACATCTAGAGGACAACAGTCTCTTTTATGTTCATTATCATTTCATTCGGTTAGTATGCTTATTTTTCTGTAAAATTTCGGAAGACTGATTGTTTTATAAAAATGTTCCTATATTTTAATTTAGAATAATTTACTGCCACCCTATTTTTCGTTTACATTATTTTTTACCCTCTCGGTAATCAAATAGTTACTTTGATTCTTGTAATCTTATCAATTTGTGTATGACGCTATATAATGTCAAATTTTTGAAATTTTTAATGGAATTTTGTATGAAAAATAATCAAGTGATTGATAGTATTATTAGCGTTTTTATTTATATCCCTATATCCCTTAATTATAATCTACTATTATTAGCTACCTCTACTGAATAAATCTCCTTCCCCGAATTCAAATCAATACGAAATTTACTACATCTAGAGTCATGTAATTTTCTTTTTTAATATATCTGGAACTGCCGTTTCTAATGTTTGTATGCGTAGAGTTATTTGTAGCAAAACATTGGCTGCGATAAGTTCACTGCCCACGTCTACGTTCCAACGATAGTGTTGCCGACACAGGCTCTGTCTAACCCTCCAGGGAAAAGGCATGAATATTGTATGTTTGTATATTTACCACCATTTTCCATGCGTGGGAGTAGATAGCCAGATAAAGTTGTCTTCTGCAATTGCTGGGGGCAGACTGATAAAAGCATGGTCAATTACCCCCACGGGGGTCGATAACCATATGTGTTACCATATGCCACCGCGCGGCATACTACGTTCGTGAGATACTACGAATGTGTCCATGCCGTACCGTAGTAATAGCATTTAAATGAGAAATCCCTCTTACTTTTGAAATTATGTGAAATAAATGGCAGTTCAGATTAGTTTAAGGTTAGTCTATTAGTATATGTTGTGTCAGGTAGAAAAGGTATGAAGGACCTGACCTAACGATTAAAGGGATGAGCTGAAGTGACGCTAAGTGGTTACTTCCGCCCAACACAACAGCAATACGACTTAGATCCTCTTCGGCCGAAGTATGAGATCCAGAGACGGGGATATTACATCTTAAGCGCATGTGATTACCCCGGAACAGCAATGCAAGTGCTCTACTGTTTGGCGGCAGATTACCAGATGTGTACCTGTCGATAATTTTAATCAGTGTTGATATATGTAATCTCATATATTTGCAATAATAATATACTTAATACTCCCAAATTGGGATAAAAAAATATGATTTTCTGTGATATTTTCACACTAATCACTGATTATTTGTACAATATTATTGAAGATTTAAAGCTACATGAGTTACTGAAATAAATTAATAAATAAAATAAGGTTATTCTGTGAATTGTTTTTACCATCACTCGTGTATTAAGTACAAAAAAGAATAAAGACTGATTATTTAGCAAGCTGTTTGTATTAAATAACAAAAAAAAACCATATTAGTTTTGGGAACTTGTAGACTTTTTGTCCACAAATCCCCTGAGTAGGGGACCATCTAAAGGATGTGTGGAATAAGCCACAGTCGTAAATATAAGAAATAATTATTTAACAAGCCTTTGACATTTAGTGCAAATAATTATTTATAACCAACTGACCCATCAGACGTTTATCTGTTTTGTTTCACAATTTGACAATCGCGGATTGTTACGAGCCTTAAATGACGTTTCTGCTGAACTTGCCTACATCATCATGCCTCCTATCCGATCTCGAATATCCTATCCCACGGTAACGGGGACCGTCCCATGTCCAAACGGTACTTGAGATCTAAAGGAATAAATGAGTTTGAGTTCGAGTTTGGTACCCGTGCCCCCGACGGTTAGTTCAGCCCTAACACAGATATAATAATACTATACGCCCAGACTTCTTACCGCGAACACTCTTTATGGATTTTCAACAAGCTTAATTTTCATTAAGTTCTTTTTTTTTAATTAAAATAGTGTTTTTCATTTTTTTTTATTTGAAAAAGTTACGGAACCAGCTCAGGGACCTAGAGGTAAGTTGGCGACCCCCGCCCATGACAACAGTAATGCGACTCAATATAAGATCTGGATCCTCACACTGAGTCGCACTCATTCTGCTGCGTCCATCACCCGAGACGAGGATGATACGTCTCATGCGCATGTGATTTCACCGGTACCCACACCCTTCCACCACCACCACCATTGCTTGGCGGCTGATTCCAGGTGTGGTGGCAGTACTTCTCCGGACGTACTTGGTACAAGTTCTTTTGCTACTTTTAGTTGCTCCTTTAGCACCACCCAGGGGGTACATGTAGGGAATCAAAGTGTAGACACCTACGGACGCGAGCAACTGGACCCCCAAAATTTCATAATCATTGCTCTTTTTTTTAAAACCAAAATTTCGTGATTGGCGTAAGAGGACGTCAACCATCGTAGCTGCTAAAATCCTATATAAAATTGGAATTTCAGTTTTTCCCCAATTTTCTACATCTACCGTGGATTTCAAAATATTTCTTTCATAACCTTGTCCTGACAAACATAAAAAAATAATTAGCAAAAATAATGCTTCAAAACCTTTTGAAAAAAATAATGCTTTTCGAAATTAAAATTTTTACAGAAGAAATATATGGGCTAGCTGTACCAATAGTCTTTAGGATGTGTCTGGGATTGCCCCGTTTTTGTAGTGCCCCAAATATGTTTGCATCAAATCGAACTGATTGCTTTTATACCATCCAAAAAAAATTGCATCTCTGATGAACAGAACGCAAGACGCAGCTTTTTTTCTTTTTATGTAGGTACCCTATGTTATTCCTTTAGTATCAGCTATCTGCCATAGCGGTGAAGTTCTGTCATAATCGGCCCAGCCGTTTCGGAGATAATTTTTATGTATTTAAATGTATAAACAAGCTTTTGACAGTATTGTAAAAAGTATCATGTCATGACATAAATATATCTTTGCAATATTGTCAAAAGCTTGTCACCAATAATATAAAAGCTTATGACTAGTGCCATCCATCTTTTCCAGTTTTATATTATGTAAAAGAGATAGTAGTTATTTGAGAGACGTCAAAATCGATATTAGTTGCCAACAAAGTAGAGAGCATGTTCCTTGTTGAATGTCAATATTATCATATCAGTTATTGATTGATGGGTGATTTTTGTGACATTTTCGCATTGTATCTCCGTATAACGCCATTACCTGATGGGTCACCAGCTCAGCGTTCTTTTCTCAGGGTTGGGGAGGTTCTTCGAATACCCGGTGAAGAGGAAACCCATTTGCTTCTATAGACAAGAAGACTTTACTGCTACTGGTATCCATTACATGCTATTCTTTGAATAACCTACGATACATCCTATTTAAGGACTGCTAGCAAATCAAATTGCATTTTCTGTGAAACATGTTCGCCACCCCGGTAAAAACCATAGCATAAGAAGAATATACTTTAATTAATGAAAAAAATCGATACAACGGGATTGAGAAAGTCTTCATATTTGAAAGTCTGTTAGTTGTCTGGCTGTTGTAAACGGTAGGAAATGGGCTTAACCTTTTCTTTCCCTTGGTTTCATTTGCCAACAGGTGAACCGCGCAGACAAGCTTCAGAATCGCAGAAGCCTCCGATGTCTGACTACGACAAACTGGTGGAATTGTTTTATAAAAGGCTTACTGAACAGCGTCTGTACAATCAAGTGAGGACATTTAAATGAATTAAAAATAATCTACCGTTTCCAAAATAATAAATGCGTTCCCTTCTCTTACATAATTCTCGTTCACTATTAGCATGTATCATCACTTATCATATAAAAAGAATACATTATAGGAAATGAAAGAGAAGGACCGTCGCTGGAGCATGCAGAAGGTGGTTAACAGGTTCCCCGGGTGGAACGAGGTCACCATCGCCAACCTGCACAGCCTATTCCTACTCTTCGACAACCAGTCCAATGGAATGCTGGGATTTGATGACTTGTTAGTTTTTATTAGCTATTGAAAGAATATAAGTTATAATTTACCAGGTTCTGGATACTACTATCCATGCTATCCTGACCCTATAATCTACTTCCAACTAATCTGACAACTCGGAATATTAACAGGTACATTTTATGCGATGAAATTATGCAGCGAGCTGAAGGCCCACCTGGTGGTAAATGACAAACCTCCGCTTATGACAACTCCGCCCTCTACTCATACTGAGAGTAGGGATCTTAGACAGAGTTATATTCATCCTGCTGCGTCCATCATCCGAGATGAATTTAACGTCTTATGAGCCTGTGATTTCGCCGCCACACCCTTCAGAATACAGTAATGCGAGCATTACTAGTTGGCCGCAGATTTTAGGTGTGGTGGCAGTACCTACCACTCCGGACGAACTTGGCACAAGTTCTTCTGCTACTTTTGGTTGATTCTTTCGCAACACCCGGGGGACACGTGTTGGGATTCTTAGGAATCTTCTATGGACGCGGGCAACTTGCACTCGGAACCTGGACTTGAAAATATATCTTTTTTTCGCACATGAGAATTTGAAAAACATAAAACCACCCGTTTTATGTTTTTCAAATTTCTATTTCTTTTGACGGTACTTACGAATTATTACCAAATAAAAAAAGTCATTATCAAAAATTGGTTCACAAATGGCAAATACCGCGGATCTCAGGAGTTTTATAATACGTAGGGTTCTGCGCACAATATTTCTCACTCTATTACCTAATCAGGGAAACTTACACCATTATTTATTTTTCATTGTGTTAGATTTTAATGACAGGTGGTGGCCGACTATAACAATTCTTGAACAAATGTTTAGTGTTTTATGGCTATATATCCGAAGTCCTTAGGCCATCTACGATCGAAAACACATAGTCCAGTTAACAAGTTCATTGTACGTAACCCCCGACTTGGTGAATGGTAATAAGCTGATGATCTTCAAACGCCTGAACAGACCTTCATAAATTATATCCAAGAACCAGCTGAAGTAATCAGCTTTCAAACAGAAAAAACGGCATCAAAATTGGATGAACCGATCAGTTCAGGAGCTAGGATACCTACACGCTTATTAATAAAATGGTTTGGTATAACAACTTTTTGTGTGCAGTAGCGCAGTGCTGGAGAGCTTGGGAGACGAGACCACGATGGAGACGCGCAAAGAAAAGTTCAATAATGTGGACACAGACAGCGACGGTTGGATCACTTACGACGAGTTCTTATCGGTAAATGAGATCTTGTAGCACTGCCATTATATACAACAAATGCTTAGGTACTTATTCATACCTCTATGCCATCATACACAGGATTACCTGTGTCGCATGAAATTAATCACACGAACATACATACAAGACCTGAGAACAAACTTCATGTTTGCCTTACAAAGTTTGCTCCGGCCGGGAATCGAGCCTAGGAACCCGCGCTTCAAAGATTTACTTGTGCGGAAATACCAGGTGCGGCCACCATGTGGGCCATCGGCTCACAATTATATAAAGTCCAGGCTAACGTCAATTGAATTCCCCTCTTCCCCCCCCCCCCGCTTTTTTTCAAGCCTTACGTGATTAATGGACGATCCAAAGTTCTGTTTCATTGTTACAGCTGGTTTACAACTTTGATTCTCAAGCTGACGGGAACTTGACGGGTCTGGCTCTATTGTGCAATGAGGTTGCTGACAACATACAGTTTGTCAGCAATCTCACGGTGGGCGAGCAGTTAGAATACGGATTATTTTAATTCTTAATAAAACTTGATAAGCTCTTGTTACTTAGTAGTTTTAATTTCATTTAAAAACGGTGGTGGCAAAACTTGCCTCGATGTCGTTTACAAATTTTATTGTAAGAGTGTGGTCACTGTGGGTCCTGGCTGACTGTTTCACATCGTCAATGGTCAATCGTCTAAACCATGTCAGATATATAAGTGGCTTTGTTCAATTGGTTTTGACATACATACATTATTGTATTTGGGCTTGATGAATTGCTAGTAGTTAAAGCGTGGGTAAACACTCTGCTGGTTTCGTGTTTCTATCCAACTTCACTCTGCTGCGATCGTAATATCATATTTGAGCTCGTTGTATATGCCCAAATCAGTTTTGTGGTTTTGCGCTGACAAACGAGGACGGGGCGTAGGTAGTGAAAGTTTGTGGTAGTGCGTACCATTGAAAGGTCCCGACCTCCCATGATTTAAAGTAAAGGGTTATTTCAGTTGGCAGGTCTTTCATCTTCAGTTAGTGAGTCAACGTCACTGAGCTCAGCAAGGCTTGGTTCACAAGCGAGGCACCGAGCCCCAGCTTCTCTCCAACACTCCGCGCAGTATATGAACGGACATTTCGATGTAAAGCAGGAGTACCAGGTGCCTTGCGCTGATGACACTAAAATATATAACAGGCAAATAATTCTATTTGGAAGGAATATTTTTTTTTTCGAATAGTTGCGTTGCTATTGGCGTCTTACTATCCTACGTTCTTAGAGCCGGAGGACAGGTTGTTTTATGCAGGGGAGACCGCCATCTCAAGTTAATATGCTAGAATAGATAGAGTCTCACAAGCTTCCGTTCTAGGTTCCACCTCTCCGCAAATGAGACAGGCCATCCTTGCAGCTGGCAGAACTCTCAGCCAGCCGAGGATCTGCGGGAACTTCATCCTCATGCTGAGTAGACTGTCCCCATTGCCGGCGAGGTAGTGAGCGCGGACCGCTTGTGCTGCCTTCCTAAACATACCAAAATCAGAGTTGGTCAGATTGGACAAGCGAGTGTGAAATATACAGGGGTTTACTTCCTATCTTTAAAATCAAGGTGTGAGCTATTATTTTCAATAAAGCCTTAAAATAGTAAGTTACGGTACATTTAAGGACCAATTCAATTAATTTTATATTGGGGCAGATAATGAGGTGTTTGGAAGTAAGTTCAACATTTTCAACGAACTCAAATGTGTGTATAGATAGGGAGTGGACTTCCATTTGGCATGATGTAGTGAAAATTTCTTCGTAATTTATTGAGCGATTTGGAAAATTCTTCTGGTTCCATTAATTTTTTTTATTAAAATAACTGGAAAAAATATGTTATCCAAGTAAACCAAATCGGGTATTTTGGCTTTGCTGTGACTTTTTTCTTCGTCCGTTGTATACCGTTTTGGATGTATCTTTTTTTAATGGTAGAGTGTGAAGCGAGAATGAGAGCGAGAAATTAGGAATGAAAGTATTGGAGTCGTTTTTTGTTTCGATTTTTTTAATTAATTTATTTATTTATTTATTAAGGCAACGCCAACAGCACACACAATAGATAGGATTAACATAAAAATTGTAATAACATTGTATAGAATGTGTGCCAATTAAAGGCTTGCACAACATTCTCCGCATTACAGACGACAGCGAGCTAAAAATATAAAAATAAAAATAGAAAAACAATGCACGAAAATTAAAACTAAGATACAATAAAAAAAAAAAAAAAACAAAAAAAAAAAACAGAATTATTAGGTATATAAAAGAATTATAAGTTACATACTAATTTTTTTTTATAACTGCCCAAGGAGTCACCAAACAGATCTAAATCAGTAATATCCTTACACATTGCAGTGTACTTGTTACATATTCTACTGAGAGGAGAATTGAGGCCAATATTTGTACGAGAGTATGGAGTATGGAAAATTTGGTGTATTGGTTTTCGAGGAAAATTGTGGGGGACTGTAAAAGAGATTCTATTTATTAAATTAGTGTATCCTGTAAAGCCATTAACAATTTTAAAGAGAAAAACTAGGTCGTGAACATTGCGACGGTGGCGCAGTGATGTGAGTTTGAAAAAGTTAAGACGTTCAGTATATGGTCTTCTGTGGAAAATCCCAGGTGATGAAAAGGCCAGGTATCTGGTGAAGTTCCTTTGCAAGCTTTCAATTCTTTGAGAATGAACAGCATAGTACGGGTTCCAAACTACAGACGCAAATTCAAGGTGACTACGAACTAGAGCATTATAAAGCACTACTTTCGTTCGCCTATGTTTAAAGTCTCTTGTATTACGTTTAATGAAACCGAGCATTTGCGAAGCTTTTTTAATAATATTGTTGAAATGAGCATTGAAATTTAGTCTCTCATCAATAATTACACCTAGGTCACGTATCTGATGTACTCTCTGCAGTTCTGTTCCGAATAATTTGTAGGATGTAACATTAGGGGATTGTTTTTTAGAAAAATGAATGTGATAACATTTGTGTACACAGAGTTCCATACAGTTACTAAGGCACCAGTTTTCAATCTTGCTAAGGTCATTTTGTAGAATTTCAGTATCTATCTCAGAATTAATTACTCGGTATAATTTAAGATCGTCTGCGAACATCAGGTATTGACTATCAAGAGCATCAGCCAAATCATTAATAAATAAGTTAAAGAGGACTGGACCTAGGTGTGAACCTTGTGACTCAGTTTAGCCAGACAGGCAATCTAATGAATATTACAAGAAGTGAAGTATAATGACATACTAAAGAGATGTCCGGACATGATTGAATTGAAACGAAGCGGATAAACATAATCAGTTACTTCTATTCAATCCTGATACCTGCGCAGTGTTTTATGCATTTTCATCCTTTTCTTGAGGATGTCGTTATAGAAATGCAATATCCGTTGCTTCTCTCGGCGTGCATAGAAGTAGCTGCAGATAGTTCTGTGAAAATACCAGTTTGTGCAGATTATGGCGCTAGTGCTGTTGAAATCTAGTTTTCAACAGCATAGGATAAAGAATTTGATAAATATGTAGCAAAAACATACAGTGATTGTATTTAAAAATAATATCTATACCCTGCTTTAATGTTTATAAGCATTTTGCGCTTTGTGTGATGCCTTACCTCCGCAGCCGTAACGTGTATGGATTGACAAATAAAAGGAGAAGAATCCCTAAATATCCTCCATAGATCTTCAAATAAAATGTATACGGCATCAGTCGAGGCTGTGGGAGACAGGCCTCGTTGGTGACCTGGTGGCTGTGATTGCGGCTGCCGAGGTCTATCAGCAGCAGACGCAGTGACGCTGCCAGGAAACCAGTTCCTTCAACCTGCAGAAGATGCTATCTGATGTGAAGGCAAAGTAAAACAAGTATAATAAGTCGATGAGTCTTTCTATTCTATTTTCCGTGTTAAAATTTTTAATAATTAGGTAGCTCATCCGCTATTTTACGTGACTCGTGCTTTAGATCGTAGGTTCATGTTCATCGTAACTTCGTGGTTAATTTTATCTGTACTATTGTATAAGATAAAAAAAGGAAAAAAAAAGGGTTTTTTGTATATTCGTATGTTAGTTTTTAATGGACAAACTGAAAAACTACATAAAAGCTCAAAATCTATTAAATCAAAAATATCTTTCACCAATAGATATTACCTACATGCTACATTATCAATCAGCGAGCAACACAGGTGTTTTTTTATTTCTATAACAACGATCCCTACGAAAATGTATACCTCAAACGTATATATGTAGATACCTCAATTTCTAAATCCCTTGTCGGCTGCTGTTCCACTTGCAGTTCAGCATGCTGGCGCACCACGTCCAGCGATTCGTAGAACAGTCGGTCCAGCATCACGAAGGTCGTAGCGGTCACTACTTCCAGCATCACCTTCAGTACTTGAGTGATCAGCTTGTTGCGTAGTGTCGCTTTGTAAGACAGTGAGCTGGTATCGATGTATTTGTTTCTTTCCATCTAAAGGAAATGGCATACCTTTAGAGGGGCCATATTGCTCGCGTCCTTAAGTCACTCACAGGGTCCCTAGAAGTGTGCTCCGGGTGATGAGAAAAAAGCAACAAAAATAAGCAATAGAATTGGGCCTAGATCGGAGAAGTATCTACTGTCCGGTTCCAGTTCCGGTTGTGTCCTGCGATTCTGGAGGGCATTTCTATGCCTAATGTAATATAGCATGTAGGGACGAGAAAAAAATTAAAATTTTCTCTAATATTTTGTGTTAATGTAAATAGTAAATGACTTTCTATATTTTACGATAATAATAAAAAATTTAAATACTAGTTTCTAGACGCACTAAAATTATTTCCATAGATGATCTGCATTTTAACTTTAGAATATTTTATTTAGTCTTAAAATGTTACAAAAATATAAGCCACTTAAAGAATCATTGGTTTGCTGACGTTTCAGGAGGACATCGGGAGGCTGGATCGACTGGCTGTAATTTGACATAAATATATGTGTGCGGGTAACGTGCCTGGAGCTACTGTGACACGTTATATGCGCACGAATATGTTTACATATGCATGTATGGGTGTGTGAATATGACTCCGCCCTTTCTCAACAGATGTCGTTTTTAGTATTGTTTACGTGTACTAATAAATGACCATACTTGTATTCGATAGTACTGAATGTCAGCTATCTAACGCATTTTATGATATTTGGTTGAAGTGTAAGCAACAATTGTTTTCACCTTTTCGAAAATGTCGGTTTTTATTCCAAATAAACGTCATTTGCGGGAAGTGTTATTACATTATTTTATTGCGAAGAAAACTGCAGCGGAAACTTATCGTTTGCTTGTGGAGATTTATGGTGAGCATGCTCCGTCTAATACAACTTGCAAGGAATGGTTTCGACGATTTCAAAATAACGATTTTAGTACTGAGGATAAAGAACATGGAAAACCACCAAAAAAATTTGAAGATGCTGAATTGGAAGCATTATTGGCGGAAGATTCTTGCCAAACTCAATCAGAATTAGCTGCAGCATTAAATGTTGATCGTTCAACTGTTGCAAAGCGTTTACAAATGATGGGAATGATTCAAAAAGCCGGTGACTGGGTTCCACATGATTTAAAAGAAAGAGACATGGAACGTCGGAAAACCATTTGTGAAATGCTGCTTCAAAGACAGCAAAGAAAAGGATTTTTGCATCGGATAGTCACAGGAGACGAAAAATGGATACACTACGAAAATCCTAAACGCAAAAAAGCTTGGGTGAAACCAGGCGAACCAGGCCCATCACAGCCAAAAATAAATATTCACTGTGCCAAGGTCATGCTCTGTATTTGGTGGGATCAGAAAGGTATTGTATATTATGAGTTGCTCAAACCCTCTGAAACTATTAATGGAGAAGTTTACCGACGACAACTAATGCGTTTGAAGCGAGCCATAGAAGAAAAACGACCAGAATGGGTGAATAGACATAACAAATTAGTTCTTCAGCATGACAATGCCAAACCGCATACCGCAGAAGTCGTAAAAAGATATTTAGAGGGACAGGACTGGGAAGTGTTACCCCACCCGCCATATTCACCAGACATAGCTCTTTCGGATTACCACCTATTCCGGACGATGCAGACAGACCTTACTGGAGAAAAGTTTACTTCATGTGAAAGTATCAAAATTTGGATTGACAACTGGATAAGCTCAAAAGACCAGGACTTCTTCCAGCAAGGAATACGAAAACTACCTGAACGATGGGCGAAGGTTGTAGCTGCAGATGGAGCATACTTTCAATATTTTTTTTTTAATTTTGTAAGCGAACAAATGTGTTTTATTTTGACAAAAAGGGGCGGAGTCATATTCACACACCCAAAATTTTACTTGTCTAATCGATAGCTGAGATCTAAAAACAATAAAACTATAGGATTACCTTGAAATTAACATGTAGCTAGTTAGATGGTTTTGTAAAAGTCTACTGTTATCTTACAGTGAGTATCAGCTATGCACCTTCTTCAACGGTAAAACAGCATACTTTCCCAAAGCTTTTCTTCTCCAGTCCAATTTTTTGAAATAATCAGTTACATAAACATTGTCATAGTCAATGTTAGTCAAATACGCATCATGGTATGAAACTGCGGCGTTGAATATTCTCAAAAACAGAAGCGCCATACAAATGTCGATGATGGTAATAGCGTAGTGCATTATGATAGCCTTCTCTTCAAAAGCATGGAGGACCCGTTCTGAGGTTTCCTTTGCATCCTAAAGTAAAGTTAAAGTTATAAAGCGAGTGATCTAAAAAAAATCCCCTTCCCGTAATTTGCGTTGCGATGTCTAGATTTATCTTATTGAAATGGTGCTGATTCAGTCATTGCTAGAGCAAACTCGGCATACACCTAGTTCATGACACATTAAGGTATTATATTAGAAGTATTAAGCAGCAACAGGAAAAAGTATTCAGAGCGAAATACTCTGGGATCTACCAATTTTTCCTAAACATGGCTTAGAACAACCTCCTTTAAGCCAGCTTTTAAAACAATCTTGGAATCATAGTGCTCGCTCATAGGTGACTCTCAGAGTCCCTTTACCTACGTATCCCAAAGTGGTGCGAAAGGCGCAACCCAAAGTAGCAGTAGAACAGCGCACTCGCTTTTCTGTTTCGGTGGAAATCAGGTTTCAGGATGTGGGTGCCGGTGAAATTACAGGCACATGAGGTGTTTAATATGAGGCGTATAAAAATATAAAAAGGGCCGCTTTGAAATCGGACCATCCCTTCAACATAGAAAGACAGAAAAACAAAGCGTCAAAGTAATATAACTTATATAACCCATTCTTTGGATTTTACGTTAAAAATCCTGCTAATGAAATGTCATTGGTCGTGGAGACAAGAAAATAAATTAGCACGCGCTGCATGTTTATTACCGCAAGTTCATAGCCTTCAAGTTATTCCTTTTCTAAAGAAATTATCGGTAAATAAAAAAACCTAAGTACTACTTTATAGGCAGTCTTTTCAGTATTTTTCTTTACGGAGGCCTTCAGAAATATTATCACCTGAAGTTCGCATGGATGCGCTTGTGGGATGTACTTAATATGAATATTTTTACTATATTTAACAAACTCTTTCTCAACTCTTAGAAATGAAAAGTATATATCCTCGAAGGCCATAGGCACCTGTAAACAAAAATAATTCTTAGAACTCAAATTGTTACGTATGATTTTGTGTAGGTACTAAAGATAAATACTAAAGTCTGGAGCCCTATAAGAACTCGTACTTACAGTTGTTCCTTGGGTCCGTGTACTTTACAGATCTTACAGAGGAAGACCTGATTCGTAAGGATTTTGTTCTGGGCGGCCGTAACCACTCAGGCTGACAGAGCAATTCTTTTAATCGCATAAAAACTAAACTAGTCTATTTTATTACCTTAGTTCTATTCTACAAAGACTACTTTCGTCAAAGTTGTAATTTGCGACTAGACCAGGACCGACATCTTTACGTGCCCACCGAAGCACGCTTAGGTCTTTGCCGCTCGCCGAAAGCAGCTTGACGTACCACGAGCGCTATTAATCCTGATTTTAATAAAATACAGATTAATATGGTGACATTGGAACCCTCGGTGTATGGTTTCAATAGGAACTTGGCTACAAAAAAGTTGTGCGTTTGAAAAGTGTTACAGAAACAAAGTAAAGGTTAAGTAAAAGTAAAGGTTTTAAAGGTTTCATTCCAGAAACTTTCAAAGCAAAACTCTGCGAACTTGAAAAAAGAAAACAAACATTTTTGATCTTGAATCAAGCCAGTTTACTTAGAAAGAAATCATTTGGCAATGAATTGAGTTTTTTTATGTAACTAAAGTAACGAAACGTGATGTTAAGAGGTCACCTCCGCCCATAGCAACAGTAATACAACTAAGACTGAAGTACGAGAAGATCCAAGTCGCATCCCGTTACACCCGTCACCCGAGACCTTGACTCACCTGATTAGCGCTGTCACAAGATACATTCTTTTGTTCTAAACCCTGAATCAAGTGGCACATTTTAGTCAGCATTAGGGGCCAACATATCAGTAAAGCATCGTGGGGTGGCGTCACTATATCGCAACATTTGTTGTAGGCTTCTGTGAACTCTCTTATGCAGACCGCTACGGCTCGCGACAGCTGGTTTTCGCATCTATATTGGAGTTTCTTTCGGTAATATGTAACGCAATCCGAAGAGTTCGATGCAGTACTAAAATAGAAAAGAGCCTGACTTAAAAAAAAACTGTTAATAACGATTCCTTACATGTGTATTTTTAGTAATTAAATCTTAACTCTCGCAAAGTCAGTGAAAAAACGAACTACATTATATATTCTGATGTACCTACGCAATTTCCTTGTTTTTGATAACATTATGACTCGTGACTCTACGCTCTACGCCGTAGAAATGATTTTGAACATAATTTTGTAGAAATAGTAGCTAGTTTTGGTGGGTCAATAGGTAGGGCCTTCTTAGTTACTATTGTTATATTGCTTATTCATTAACACTGGCGCATTTCTGCGCCGGATTAGAACAATAAGTAAAGTACCAACGGGAATTTCCTTTCGATTTTTTCGGAACGGTGTGTGTTGGAGTACAAATTATCTATGAAGTTGTTTTCATTGCGGTACCGCTCCACTTCATATCTATCCTTTATCTCTAGCCGAATGGGTTCTGCGACCTCATTCATAGACCTACAAAAAAAAAAAAACAATCAAAAGCAATATGCGTTTCAATACATAAATTGCCGACGCGGGTTATAAAAGTACCTGAGCTGGATATGTCTATCGCAATTGAAGCTTATTGTGACCAAAGACAACTATCTAGTTGAGCCCATTAAGCGCTAAGTGACGTGGAACTTCCAGGATACGGTTCACGTTCCCGCCGTTGAAGGTCCAGGAATAGAGGGCGGGACGAGCTAGACTACTTACTTCAAAG
This sequence comes from Aplocera efformata, assembly GCA_921293045.1. NCBI lineage: Eukaryota > Metazoa > Arthropoda > Insecta > Lepidoptera > Geometridae > Aplocera > Aplocera efformata. The sequence goes on from OV121055.1 coordinate 6,254,202, forward strand.
GTGGCAATATCAACCAATAACATCACATTAGACGCATAAAAAAAATCTCTAAGAAAAAAAGGAAGGACGAGATGTCTTACATGTGGCTGAAAAGTAAAAAAGGAAAATCATACTCTGAGTAGGTATGATCCATATCGTATTTTAATTCATATTTTTCAACTTCCGACTTTCGGAAGACTTTATCAATATTTTTTTTTCAGTTTACTGTAATTTTTAATGAATTAACCTGAAGGCATCTTTCACTTCCTCCACCTCAGAACTAGCCCCAAGGGCAGCTTTCCTCAAGGGGTCAAGCAATATAGAGTATTTTTCCGCAGTGAGATTATATGAAAGTTGAGTGCTACACGCGAACACTCTCACAACTTCTCTTGCGTTCATTCCCATGTTGGTGATGGGGCCTAAAAATAGAATTTGAATTTGCAAAGCTGTAAGATTTGGGTTAAGTGGGAACTGTATCCTCAAACTGTCTTTTAATGTGGTTATTGCTGCCTATAAACAACAGCTATACGATGCTCCCATACCGAAGTATGAGAAAACTCAAGCATACCGTATTCTAGAGATGGGGATGTAACGTCTCATGCTTTAATTTCACTGTCCCAACAGTTTCACCGGTATCTACGCGGGGCGTTTTGAAGGTAATTCAGACCTTCAAAACGCTACCATCTCACGAGCTACGCAACTACGAAACGCTGGTATCAATAATTAAACAAATAAATATTCATGGAAATTTTACAAAACGTCATCTAGCCCCAAATGAAGCATATGGAATGTGAACTACGAGTAGATAACTGATAGATTACATAAGATATATATTTATTTGTAAACACATTCAAAGAATACACATTCAACACCCAGACACAGAACAAACATTTATGTTCGTCACGCAAATGCTTGTCCCGAGTGGGAGTCGAACTCACAACCTACAGCGCAGAAGGCAGAGCAACTACCAATTGAGCTATGAGGCCATTAGGTTAACTCATAACGATCATCGCATAGGTGAGTAACCATAACACCATCAGGGTTAGCCTACAACTGAGCGCTTTCATGGTTTGGAGGGTGTTCAATTGTTGAATACGACTTCCGACGATAACCTCATACTTATGAGTTCTCATACCTCATACGTTTGAAAATCCCGGCAATACGGTTGACTACTGCATATTGGGGACTACGAAACAAATTTCTGACGCGCTATCATAACACAATTTCTGGTGTTAGATACTTTAACAACCAAACTAACAATGTTCTTCTGTTAGTGGAATATAGAAAGTAACGGTAAACTGGCATTGTTACCAGCTACAATGTAAGTCAGTAGTATGGCCTTCAGCACGCTGCGTCCTGGCTTCCCGCAGAACATCGGTATCGTTAGTAGCGATATGCATCGCATCTGTATCGATAATACGTTACCTACGCCTGAAATCACAATGTAGAGTAAAATTTTACGTATATTTTTAGCGTATTGTAGAGATAGCCAACTATGTGTTGACCTAGTGGTACGGAAAGCGACTTTTATTGGTCGCTGGTTCTATCGACGTCTGCTAAACTAATTGTTATTTGCCATGAAAGTGTGTGCAATATCACCTCCAACAAACTGACCCTCACACCACACGCATATGAAATCATCTTGAACAAAGCGGCTATAGTTATAAGCAATCAATATTTAATCACTATGTATAGTGAGCTCAAACTTGAACTAGACCTAGAAACTTACCTAAAATTAGCGACACGGCACCACCCCAATGATATGGAACCGGTATTTGCTTCAATAGATAATTGTAATATAGTTGTCCAAGACAAAACCCTCCCATAAATGCTAGTATCATGCGCAAAGTTTGTTTAACTTTATAATGCATATTTATTTGCTGAATTATTTCTGAAATTGAAAGCACAGGCTAATTAGATAATGCTAGATTTGTTGTCAACCACAGATCATTTCTTATAATTTTCACAGACCGATTAGACTAACTTTGATTGAAACATTTCGTATCGGTTTCAATGTCAAATGCAGAAGTTTCAAGAAAGAAGTATTTCTTAATACTAAAGTGTATAACATATGTTATTGACATGTTTAATTCACTTTTTTTTACTCACAGACATTATACTCCGCTCCGTCTAGCACCTAACTAAGCATAACTTCTAATCAGCGACGATTGGCTAATCCAATCGAAGCCATACAACAAAATAAAGAAACATTCCTGAAAATAAATTTGTTCTGAATTTGGCAAAACTTCTGTCATTTCATTTTTTTTTTTTTTTTCTTTATTTGCTTAAGTGACGGAACGAGCTGAGGGCCCACCTGATGGTAACTGGTGACCCTCGCCCATGACAACAGTAATGCGCGCGACTCAGTATGCGATCCAAATCTTTACTGAGTCGCATTCATCCTGCTGCGTCCATCACCCGAGACGGGGATGATACGTCTCATGCGCATGTGATTAATGCATAAATGGAATGAAATCGATTTTTTTTTATTTTTGTTTGATGCGTGAAACAATACACCTACAACCTCAGGTCTGTATCGTGAATTCTATGGATTTGCACTGACCACATCTCGGCGGACATTTGGAATGTAGTGGCGCTTGAACATTATGTATCTGGACCCTAGATGCATAGTGTTCAAGGGCTGCTACATTTCCACCAGAATATTTTTTACACGTTTATGCCGTGTTTACATTACCGAATATGCAGTGCGCATACATTGTATAAAGAATAGTGATTAGGGTGGTTGGAAGTAATAATGTAATCTCCAATGACTTATAGTCCAAGCTACCAAATCGAGAAATATATTACTCACTTAATAGTGACTGTGAGAAAGTAGGTATATTTAATTATATAAAACAATCTTTGTTTTATTAATTGTAATAAAACACTTAACTTACACTTAACGTTAAGTAAGATTAGGACTGCCAGGTATGGGAGCTTGAACTATGTTAATAAATGATAAAAAAAATCTAGATAATTTATTCCAGACATTTAATTACGTTCATAGTAACATATAATTATTATTAGTCTTATAAAATTCAATACATCTTGTATACAGAACTTACGATGAAGTGATGGGTTAAACAAAGAGCCTTTAGCAAATTAACAGCAGCATTTTAAATGCCTTTACAAGATCATAACAAATTATAATTCCCGCCTCTATCTCGTTCATGATAAGGTATGAAATTGAACAATATGATATAACACTTATTGACATAAATTAGAGCCAATTTATATTACATTACAATAAATTAAATCAAATCTAATAAATAAGGAACTTCGATTAAGCTAATTTTCTAGTTAATATGAAAACGTCAATGTTTAGTCTTTATTCTCATTTTCGCATTTTTTGAATTTCTCATAAAAGTTAGTTCTTTACAAAATAAAAGTAAGTTATACTTTTACAAATCGTTTTTTAATAGAAATCTGAAAACGCTGTAAAGGTTGTATGACAAAGGCTTTCAATTGAATCATAACAAAAGATATATTTGTGCTTTAATATTGTAAGTACAAATAGGAGTAAAAAAAACTACACATGTATTTGTTGCGGAACCTTACTTATGTCAAGAAGATGTAATAAGTAGTATTTTATAATTAATTATCTGGCTAATGACCAAGGGCCCAATAAAGATAAGCAAGAATGGTCGTCAATGAGGACTTTTCATTTTATTTAAAAAAAAATAAAAATAGTTCCAATTGTCGCGACAAATGAACTCTGTTTTCACGTCGGTTGACAAGTAATGTCAAGACAACTTGTCAAACTTTCCTTACTTGACCTTCAAAGTCACGATAGAAAAATGTTTGATTGTTGGAAAAAGCGTATGTACTCTGGAGAAAAAACTCACTTCGTTTTTGTTTCATCGTATGTGTGGCAATTTCGTAGGTAATGCTCATAAATTATTTAAATTTCGTGTTATTCTGTGTTATTACCTTTGCTGGCTTAATCGACTCTGACAAATCTTGATACACTGTGAAAACTAACGCGAGTACTTTTTTCGATTTGATCCAAAACAACCGAATTTTGATATTAACATAAAATTTGTCTTTGACATCCTGCCTACCACAAAGCAGCGCCATCTGGTATCGATGTTGGAAACATGGCCGCGAAAAGCCCTCATTGCCCATTTATGCTGATCTATGGTTATCTATGGTTATCTATGGTTGAATGATTTCCAACCATTTCTGATTCTATGGAGCGGACCCAGAATCTGTTCGCACTTGATTGATCTACCATGGCACTTTTATATGTTAAAAAAATTAGGACTTTTTGCCCAACAATTCTAATACGTCTTACACTACGTATTTATTTTGAACCTACGGGCAGAAAACATAGTTACTAAATTAGCTGCATTTCTATTGAAACTTTTTGCTTTAATAATCTGAGGCTCCTCATTCCCAACGTGCATTATTACGGCCGTGATTTTAATTACAGTTAATTTTGAAAAGACTCCAAACAATATGTAAAACGTCTAATTTATGATTGTATGTAACAAGTTGGGCGCACTTCACTCTAAAGTGCAAATACCTACACAGTGAGACCGTGTTGTTTTATGACTGGATTTTTTGGCCACAGATGGTCTGTACAACTTTATACGATATCTTACTTGCGACCCCGCCCGACCGACTACTTCGTGGCAGCGGGATGGAAAGAGATAGAGCGATTATCAAGCGGTCAGAGCAAAAGATGCCTCGCGCGGTGCTTGTAGGTACTTATCCATACTAGGCAAGCAGCACTCTGCGAGATAAATTGCACTGTACCGCGGCGTCTCGAGATCTATAAATTGAATTTCTTTAAAAAGATATCATACACCTGCTACTATTATGGCTATTGCAATAACATTCATTGTTACAGAATAATTTATTTTAGTCGTATTTGACACTATAATGATTGCTGTCTCTTTAAATAGCGATAAAACAGAACGAGACGGAACACTGTCCATTGTAAATACAAACCCCAAATAATAAATACCCTACAAATTAAATAAGCAGTTACATTGGGGCTCGTAAACGACTTGATAGAATATTAAGGATTTATATTTTAAAGTGTCAACCACACACTACGGGCTAATTTTACATTTAAATGCATGGGGACTGCACGGTTGCATTTGATAGGCGTATGACAACAGCTACTATAAGCTTGGTTTCGAAACCCGTCCGTGCAGAATTGCCCAGATGCATTTAAACGTGATATAATATTGTTATTGGAACGAGGCAAAGCGGGACGAAGCAGTCTCACAATCTACGCGAGCGCGGTCGGCGGGTTACCGGAAGGATCCGCCGAGATGTCGGTCACCATCGGCTCGGGAGCACCCTCGGACAACTCCAGAATCTTGGGTCCGTAGAGCAGCAGATACGCGCAGTGCCAGTCACCTGCAATACATAACTTACTATTACAAAACATATTTATTAATTGAAAATTCTATTAAAAACTTTCACAGACTGACAGGCTGATCTAACTGATAGATAAATACATACACATAACACCGAGACTCAGAACAATCACATATTTTCGTCACACAAATGCTTTGTCTGAATCGAACCCACAGACTACAGCGCAGAAGGCAGAGCTACTACCAACTGAGCTATGAGGTCAGTCAATATAAAGTTTCCAGACGGTAATAGGCGCTATTGTGGGGTTTACAATTTTAAGCACTCACTGACAGGCGCTGTTGTTGCTGATAGATCTATGGAACTATTTACCTCCACCGCTCAGTGTATGCACGTCCTCCTCACTGACAGGCGCTGTTGTTGCTGATAGATCTATGGAACTATTTACCTCCACCGCTCAGTGTATGCACGTCCTCCTCACTGACAGGCGCTGTTGTTGCTGATAGATCTATGGAACTATTTACCTCCACCGCTCAGTGTATGCACGTCCTCCTCACTGACAGGCGCTGTTGTTGCTGATAGATCTATGGAACTATTTACCTCCACCGCTCAGTGTATGCACGTCCTCCTCACTGACAGGCGCTGTTGTTGCTGATAGATCTATGGAACTATTTACCTCCACCGCTCAGTGTATGCACGTCCTCCTCACTGACAGGCGCTGTTGTTGCTGATAGATCTATGGAACTATTTACCTCCACCGCTCAGTGTGAGCATGTCCTCCTCACTGACAGGCGCTGTTGTTGCTGATAGATCTATGGAACTATTTACCTCCACCGCTCAGTTTGAGCACGTCCTCCTCACTGACAGGCGCTGTTGTTGCTGATAGATCTATGGAACTATTTACCTCCACCGCTCAGTTTGAGCACGTCCTCTTCACTGACAGGCGTGACGGTGTCGTCATCGCATCGCAGCCAGCCGTTCCCGCGCGCCACCCACGCGACGTAGTGTCCCGAAGACGATGACCGGCCGCGGTGCGTCAGGACTGCTTGCAGACGGTAGTAGCCGCTGTTGTTGCTGCCTACATCTATGGAACAAATAAAAAGGGCGTGGATTAGCTATATGTTATAAACTGACTTCTAAAAACGATTTTTTTTGTGTTTCTGTGTTTGTCCATGCCATCTGCGACACAGGGAATCCTAGTGCAGAGGTATGAGTGTGTGAACGTTTAGTTAAAAAAAAAAAGGTAAAGGCAGGTAGGTACTTACCATTTTCAAACCAGTATGGCAGAGCTATCTTTTTTGAGCCATCCTTTTTACTGTCGCCTTGGTTCTTTACGCTCAAAGATTTTTCAACATTGGCCTCCTCCAATTCCTGAAAATAAATCAGGGTAAGAGCCAAATTTTCTTTTCAAGATTTACATATCGACTTATGAACTTAACAGCCTCTAACGATCCCACTGATAGGAAACTAGCCTACTAGAAGAGATCGCTCTTAGCGATAAGGCCGCCCATTGTGCCACCAATTATATGTAATTTTTATTATTTGTTTTTGCTGTACAATTTCTGCTGTTAAAAATAAAGAGTTTATCTATCTACTCTCTATAAGTGAGAATGAATCAGCATGTACCACGCGACCATTGGTAGATGTCACAGTGTTCGAATTTTTAGCACTTTTTTTTATCTGAAAATGTGTTGGAACAAGCTGAGGGCCCACCTGGTGGTAAGTGGCGACCCCCGCCTATTATAACAGTAATCAAAAATACTTAAATATACAGTAGAGCTAAATTTATTTTGATTTGACCATCTCCGGAGTTTTCCTTTGTGTTGCGAATTTAATAAGCGAATTAATACTAAATAATTTTACCTTGAATTTGCTCCTCATCGGTGTGAGCCGCTCCTGAAGTTCAGGCGTGCACAAGTCGTACGTATCTAATTCAAGAGGGAACTTCACATCCTTCAGAATTTTTGCATTGATAGATTCTTTTTCTTTGAAGTAGAAACGAACGAACTGCACCGTTAAGTACGCGGGCAGACGGCTGATTTTGCTCTGGAATTAAATATCAAAATTTTTATTTGAATTTGGTGTATAAAGATGAATTCTATTTTTATCTCACAAAAAACGGCAATACATGCCATCTGTTCTTTAAGTGCAAGGACCTACCTCAAACATATTTTTAGTATTGTACAATAATTTTAGTACATTGATGTCTACAATAAAAAATTTTTACAGTTAAAAAAAAGTATTACAGTAAAAAAATATCTTACAGTTTTCGTGTAAACAGCATCCCTGCCCAATGTTTGTGACATCTTTGTGATCTGTTCCTGCATTTTCTGTGAATTAAAAACGATAAAATATTGTTTGAAATGAGTGAATTTTTAAAGGCGTTTTTACTCTTATTATATGTAGCTAGTTACCACTCACTAACCCAAATATGTTACCACTGATAACAATTTTGAAACCCACGATATTTTGTAACTCCTTACACAACATTGCATAACATTCACAATATTTAGTAACACGGTTGATTGGTCTAATCTAGACTGAAAGGTACACTCACAGATTTCAATCCTGATTGGAGATATTTGACATCCTGTGAGATGAAGCATGACAGTTGCAGGAAAGACTCTGAGGATTTTTTCGGCGGCTCGTCAGCTTCGGAGCAAACCAACTCTACTTCCATAGTTCCTCCAAAGTACTGCTCAACTACAGATGTTCTGAAAATAAAAAATACAGATCATGGTCAAAGTCAATATGTGGTACACAACATTAAGTAAACTTAAACTGGAAAACTGCAGGTAAATTACAGATATATTGTCAAAGTGATGCTTTGTCGTCAGTCAGTCAGTGAGTCAAAGACGAACAGAGATTGTACATGTTTTGCTTTGTACATTTGAGGTCCTTCAATCCAGTCCACAAACTGCAGCATGTCTATGACCAAAGGAAAATTGAGAGCATGCTCATAATTCAAACATTTTTGACAAGGTAAATATATTAAAAATCTTAAAAAAAAAACTGATGAGATGTTTAAGAACGCCTGTTTACCTGTATGTACCTGGCAGAGAGAAAGTAGGCAATCTACATTTTCCAATGCCTCGTCTAATATTTTCTCGAAAAGCTATCATTGTCAAACAGACAGACGAAAATTTTCTCAATTTTTTTTTATTATAGTAATATGTACCGTATGTATATTAATTTCAAACGCATTTATTAAAAAACTGTTATTTGACATTACAATTCAATTATATTTGTTATTTGCACAGATTATATCTAAATAACTAAGCATATTCTGGCTACATCCTATTTCCACGCTGCATGCTCGAGCATCACTTACTTGTCGGTAGGCGGCGGCTTGACAAGCAGACTGTTCTGCAGAGCCCGGACTATCTCCGACCAGCACTCGGAGGCGTCTTGCTGCGCCAGGCCTCCGCCCGGGCCGCGCTCCGCGAACCGAGGCGCCGCGGCGTGCAGGGCGCCCAGCAGACGGGCGGCGGCCCCCGCGCATGCGCCCGCGCCGCCGCTGTCCAGCGCTGCCATTGTGTCGCTCAGCGCTGACGTCAACTCGCCCGAGGTACCAGCCACCGCTACGGATTACGGTGTTTTATTATAAACTGGCTGATCCAACATATTTTCCTATCTTGATTCACAATCGAACAATCGGCTGTCAAACGACATGATGGTCACCATTCCCGCGAATTTTCCAAAGAAATTATATTATACAAACCTCTAATTGGTAAAATCATGTCAGTTGTCACTCACATTTAGCCTTGTCATAGCCGAGGAGCGCATTTTTGAGTTCTGGCACAGTTTTCAAACACTGGACAGTAGCGTTCATGTAGCAAGTGTTGCCCAGATTGATCAAACCTTCAGGAATATCCAGCTGAAATGAGAAAATATAAATGTTTAAAAAAAATCTTGTATCATGAATATGTTAACTTATGTGTGTAAAATTTTCAGTGACTAGAGGAATAAATGAGTTTGAGCTTGAAATACTGGATAGCTACCAATCAGTAAACGGTTTTTAATAGTAAAAAGGCTTTTCAGTACAATCTTGTATAAAAAATAAAGGTCTAGATTTACGGCTAGTCAATTTTCGTTAAGAAATAGATGATTGGAGACAGTATTCTATACCAACAATAGTTATATATATGTTGGGTGTTCTCATTTCATTTCATTTAATATGTTTTTTATTGGCAGATAAAAAGGTTGTTTTGGAAAACTATATCCAGTCATCTGTAAATTGAATATGGAAACTAGCTGGTAATCTACCTCTGAATAGATTTGTCAATCTGTCAATCACAACTGCACTGAATCCTAGTGTATGGACAAGTTTACGTATCCAATTTTGAGTGAATAATCTCAGATATACTCACAGCTGAAGCCAGCTCTGACTCATTCATATCCTCAACAAATTTGGTCTGCTCCACTGGAGCTGCAGGCACATCTTCTTCCTTGCTGCCCATAACCAAGACTAGGGCATTCTGCAACAGTAAAATATATTACATTACCACAGAAAACCAATTCAACCAGACTAGTTTATATTCTGTTTAAATTAAAATATTATTCCACTGTTCTTTAATATGTTCTTTACAGCATTACGAGCGCATCACTGCTTGGCGGCGGGTCACCAGGTGTGAAGGCAGTACTTCTCTGGACGAACTTGATACAGATTCTACTGCTATTTTAATTGCTCCTTTGGCACCACTAAGGAGGGATGTGTAGGGATTCAAAGGATTCTCACCTATGGACGTGAACAATTGGAAATTGTTATATTAAACCGACTTCAGAATATGAGGGTGTTCTCATTTCAACTGTTTTTATTTTCACATGTTTGTTAACCTATAACTTCGACAATTTGAATCGATTTGTATGTTGTTTTGATACCTTGTGTTCATTTCATGGAATCATCCTTTTGAAAGAAATGTCAATTTTTAAGGCAGGTTTATTCTATCTTTTAAACAAAGAACATGTTTTTGGAACATGATCCCATTATAATAATCAAATTTAGATGACACAGGTAAAAATAAACACAGACTGGAGGAGTCAAGAAACTTGGCAATAAATGTGTCTTTTTGACCTTACAATGACATCACAAACTGCTAACAACTAAAATGACATTTAGAGGTCTTTAGAATGTGTATTATTCACCTCACTCTTAGTATTTTTAAAAGACTTGCAAAGGAGGAGGTTGTCAAGTATGTTTGTTATCTCAGAACTCCGTCATATATCAACTAATTTCGAAAATTCTTTTTTTATTTCTCTTTTCAGATTGGTCCCAACTTTTTTATCTAATTTGGTTCAATAGTTTGATTGTTTAATCAAAATAAGTGGAAAAATTCAACTAAACAGAATTGCATATTTTGCTTTCCTGGGATTTTTTTCTTTGAGGGCGAGAAATGAGGTATTAAAAGATTTATTTATTTTATTTAGATTTTTTTAATCACTCACACACAATATTATGTGTGGGACTGATTAATTAATGATGGTGTGTAACACACAATATTATGTGTATTTGGGGAATTAAGTTGCTTAACGTTGTAGGTAAGTCCTCTAGATGGTGTGAAAGTAGCAACAAAAAGAAGCACTAGAACTTGCGCAAAGTTCATCTGGAGAAGTATTGTCTCTACACCTGATAAACTACCGCCAAGCAGTGGTGAGCTCGTATTACTGTGATTCGGCAGAAGAGTGTGGGTGCCGGTGACATTACATAGGTGCTGGAAGAGTTACATCAGTCTCGAGTGATGGGCGCAATGGGTTGCGACTTAGGTCTTCTCTAACTTGGGTCAGGAATAACTAAGTTGTTTTGCTGTAGTTATGGGTGAAAGCAATAACTTAACATAAGGTGGAGGGGTAAGTTCAACAACAAAATGTTTGGTGATTAACAGATTCATATCCATACTCACATTAGTTAACTTGAAGTTGGCCCAAGCATCATCCCTTAGAGTGACTCCTTTGCACACAACTTTCTGCCTCTCTGGCTGGACTCCAGTCAGTGCAAATATTTGTGCCTTAAACAAGACCGGGTCATCATCTGTGTTCACCTCCACCCCTGGGTATGTCTCCTTGCCCCATTTCACCTTGACTGTATGAAAAAAATCATTAATTAAAAAGTTTTTATTAAAAATTGTTTGTTTCAAGAACTTGACTTGACTAGACTTGGTTGATGTGCAACTTTTTTATTTTCAGTGATACTGTATGTCATTTTGGAAATAGTATTTCCTAGGTACTATACTGAATTGAAAACATAGGACAACTACAAACATCTTTATACATTGCAAAGATGTTTGTACACAGGCTTGTTTTATTTGATACCCTAATTACATTTTTGTATTTGATAATTGCAGAAGAGGTTTAGTTAAGATACCTGAGGTGTTAATAAAGTTATTACAAGACCACACTGACTTTTTGCTTAAATTGGTAGCTGCATATCCATTTATATGACAGGAGCTTATAAAATTAAGCTATCCTGATAAAAAAACATCCAAATCCATTATACTGTTTAAGCATAAAGTAGTAATAAACAAACACACATATTTTCGCCTTTTTATTGTATAAGTGTGAAAACACCCAACATTATTCACCTGGTTTTAATCAATTCATAGATAAAATAGACATAAATTTGTAATAGTGTGATTTTTAAACATCACAATCAAGAAACATCCACAACTTGAATTATCTAAAGTGGCTCTTGTGTGGATTACAAGTATCTGTAATGGATTTAATGCAAAATATGAATATTGCTTGCGGTTATCCTTGAATTTCCTACAAGTTATATCACTACGTTACTAAAACACGATAATATGACCTTTCATGATAGGGTTTTAACACCTTTTAAACAAAATAACTACCTATTAACTAAAAACAAGCCCAACCCAATATCGTATGTGGAAACGGGAATGCTCTGGAAAAATGGAACTGAGCTGCAAATAACTAGATTATTTCGTTTTTATATCTTCAAATTTAGAATATATATTATTCAAAATACGATTAAACCTGAGAAAACAAGCAGAAAAAACAATAGTTTTACTAATAAATAAACAACTCCTTTCGCCTAACCTCAATCTGAGATGAAACTGCAAAATATGTTTTTTTAAGATTTATTGTAATAAAACTTACCGGTAAATTTGGGCATGATTTAATAGTTTATAAAAAGGATTTAAACACCAATTACCAACAGAAATTCACACGAATTTAATGTAAGAAACTGAAAGTCACGATCCGCTCTAAGTAGGGGTCGATGACATGTGAAATGACAGACAAATTTTGACTTTGTCTTGTAGCTTGACAGTTCATAACAACAGATTATATAAAATTCGGATACATTCAATAAAACAAAACGGATACAATATAAAGAAAAGGATTTATATATTAATTTATATCAACTGATAAGAAACGTTCTTACTGAACGTAGAACTGTTACGGGGTGGTACAAAACGGTTTTAAAAAAATAAATTATTATTCTTCTGAAATAAATGAGGGTTAAATTCAATATCATGTTGAATATCAATCAATATCATCATGTCTGCAATTCAATATCATGTTGAATATGGACCAAAACTTTTGTTATTTTAATATTCGTGTGTACAAGTTAAGCATGCTGAACATTGTAAAATGGCAACGTCGCGCGCTATTGCAAATAAGCAATACCAAGCAATTTTGCAAATTAGGCTGATTTAAATTTTCTATTACTTACATCTCAAATTTATTTGAAAGTAAAATACACCTCATAATTCTCGCTGATACTGTAGCTCTACTACTACTATTAGTTTATGCTCTAGAAATAGGAGTAATAATTTTTAAAATCGGTATACTACATACTTTTTGAGTTTATGCATTAGAAATAAGCACAAAAAATCAAATAATTTCTCTAGTAGATAATATTAGTTTCAAACTAAATTAACTTGCAAAATATAAAGGAAAAGTCAGTTTTATTATATTTTATTTTATCATTTTGAAATCATAATGGTACCTACTCAGTACGTACGAATAATTATTGTACATTTGTATTTTCTTTCCCGACAGAGGGAGACACCCCCTTGCAACCTGCTGCCGGCGCCCATGTTTGCAAAGTATTCTATCTGTACACGATTTTACGTCGAGACGCGTCGAGTAAGGGTGTATTTTACCTTTAGATAAATACAAAACAAGCCTTTAGGAAAACGTACTTTAGGTACGTTTAGGGGCTAGCCCCTGATGTGTGTTCATCACTCATCATCAGAACTCACGTTCGTCACATCATTAGCGTTTCACGATACACAAATGTATCTAAGTTTTCATGTGATAAAAGTGACAGGTCTTTCTGACCGGATAGCTGGTTGAAGTGGTTACCGTCACTGGATATTATATGTAGTGGTTGTAAGAGCAATACGGCTAACGAAATATGAGAAGACACAAATCGTATCGCGTTGTATCCATTACTTTGAGACGGAGATGTAACGTCTCATACGCCTGTAATTTTACTAGCACAACAGACCATTCCACCGGAATGCGAGTGCATCACTGTTGACGACGGATTACCGCATTACTTCTCCTTGGCACAAGTTCTACTGCTACTTTGGGTTGCTGCTTTTGCATCACCGGGACACGTGTAGGGACTCGAAGGATAGGCGAGCATCATAGACTCCCAAGAATATCGTAGAAGAGTAGACTTGGCACGTAGTCCCAAATTGTAGAGTAGACTTGACACGTTTCCCATTTAATTTCAGTTAATACATCCTTAAAATCCTACAAATTAATAGACAGGTACCGCCGATAGTTTTGGTTATAAAAAAATCGTTTATATTTCGATGTCATCATCCAAAATCTGCAGAAATATTTGTTTAGTCGAATATGTTTTCTCGCTCTCCACCTCCACACTACTCAACATGAGTGCTACGTTCGTTCGATGAACTTTCCCGTGAAGGCTGCGCAGGCGCACGCTGCAAAGCGAACACCCCGCCAACCAAGCCACTCGCCAGTCTCCGTCCAAACTTTACCTGTGCCGCATGTCTCTTATCGTCAAATACCTGTGATTTCCGAAAAAGAGATTATACTCGTGGTGTTGTTGTGTATGTGTTCTGGTCACGGTGGTTCTAAGTGTTGATTGCTAAAACTTAGTACTTTTGCGGGATGGTGAACAAACGTGTGGCGGAACTAGAGTGCCGAAGCTTGCTGTAAGTTCATAAGCTTGTGGTTTATATTCAAGAGATATAATTTTCCCATCAGATGGAAGAATAAGGCTTGGTACTTAATAGTTGGTAATGTCTTTGATTTATTATTGAAAGACTGTTAGTATGCTATCATAAAACATTTTAGTTTGTACATAGTTAATCAACTGTAACGTATCTTTATTTCTGATTCACTTTTAACTCAGTATCAATCTCAATCACGAGATGTCCTTCGTCCGGCCAGGTTTGCTGTTTATTCGCATTTGAACCGAGCGCTTCCGTGCTTCGCCGGGCTAGTTTAGATGTGGCCCTGACTGTACTAGTCGTAAAACCACGTTACTATGGGGCAAACAGCGAAGATGCTTTGGGATTGTTTATAATATATCTAAGGAAAATGTTTATTATTATTATTAGTACATGTGCTTAGGTACGTGTACTAATAATAATGTAGATGTAAAGGTATCTACCCAGTTAGATATGTACAGATTTCTTTTATAACTCTGTACAATTTTTTCCGTTGTAATCACAGCAAAATTTGTACGTAAAGACGTAAACTATGTAGAACTTTCATTAACAGGCCGGACAGGATACTTAAAACCAGTCTTTTTTAAAACGGACTACTTACAGAAATAAACGTTCTCACGATTAGCACAGGCTTGAGATAAAAATGCCGAAAATTCAATATGGATTTACGCTTTTACTTAGCACAGAGACACGACATTAAAATTCCGTTTGGATAATGTTTGCGAAGGCTCTGATGAGGAGTTTTTGCTACGGCACAGCGGCAGCGTGAGGAATTTATAATGGGCAGGACTTTGAATCTCATCTACCTGATGTGATGACGTATCTGCTACACCAGGAAATTATTAATTCACTTTGTTTGATTTAATGACTTGTTTTTTTAAAGGTAAAGTGACTGTACGAGTCAAGATTTGTTTGATTATTTGATTTGGCGGAAGGAAAATTTCATTTTGCGACCCAAAAATGAGAGCCAATTACCTATGACCAATCATCCATAACTTTCCACGTGAAGTACCGAGCATCAAATATGGCATAAACGAAACTGACTTCGATTCTTGCCTCGAATCATACTTTCACTTATAGTTTCCAATTATCGTGCTCTATTGTGTCTTTATCTTTGTATCGCAAGGAAAATACTTTTGTGATTTATTGCTGAAAGTAAAAAAATGCTGGGTACCATGTCTCTATAGCATAATGGGCATTTTAATGAACTGTGAGCATCGATCTTTTTATAGACTAGATTCAATTGTCAATCAATTAGTAATTGTTTGTTCTAATCGTCATATAAAACGACCCTGACCATGAATGTGCGTCAGCATGCATACGGGGCAGGTGGTAAATAAATTGATCTATAGAAATAAATGAAATTGTCTGTTATAATGTCAAAACAGCTTTTTAGTAAATGCTTTTGAAAGTATAATATATGTGGTACTTATAAAAAAAATGTAAATAAATTGTCGTTCTGTCTGTCTCACTGTCTGTTTCGGCTAATTGGCTTGATAGAATTTGAAGGGAGTTTCGCTGATAGATAGCTGAAGTTATAAGGAATAACTTAGGCCACTTTTTTTTAGAAAAAGCAAAACTATTAGAGTTCCGTGAAAAAAAATGTTAAATTCCACGCGAGCGAAGTCACGTATATAAATGTAAACATAGTCATAGATAAGGCGTTACAATACCTACCCGTTCACCCAGATCCTTAGAAATATGAAAAAGCTAGACAAACGGCCACATTGTTTCTATAACCAGTTCCATAATTAACAAGTATAAACCGACACAAAACGGTAATTGCCGTTGTGATACACTCGATACTTTCTCACTTATTAAACCGAGACGTTAATGTGAGACGTTGGTAGGTATGTGTTGTGGTTTTTATTATCAATGCTTGGTTGACATCACGCAAGTCTACAGTTACCTAGTAACTCGATTTCCATTCGAATAAACCGCTTTTGTGCATACAGGAATATCACATTTATACTCGTAGTGCCACAAACTGTATTTCATATTGCTTTTTTAATATCCACCATAACACCAAATATTTTGTGAAAATATACACCCGTTACCTATGCCGGCTCATATGACACATAGCCCTTTTAAATATCAGAAGGACATAGGTTTAGTAAAGCGAGAATACGTAAAAACTCATTGAGGAACCTCAAAAAGCGATTGCTTTTTGAGCATTAGTCAAACAAAATCAAGCAAACTGTCAAAACAAAATCAAACTGTCAAACTGTTAAACAAATTCAAATGACAAGCATCTACTGAGAAAAAGTCCTGTAACCAGACAGATAACGTAATATTTACTTTGTTGAATCTATGACAATGTTCGAAGATAATTACTTAGGTATTAAGTTATGATACATAAAATGTAACATGTAGGTAATATCCTATGATCGGTAGGTATGTCACAAGTGCCCAATGTAGTCTACATAAAATTCACACAATGTGGAAGATCATCAGTGATTGTGAAACTTCAAGCATTGATGACTTTTGTACATTTTCAGTACAAAAGACATCAACGCGCTAAGCAATCTAAAATTAGATACTAAGTGCGTCATTAACAAACGTAATTTATGCATCAAGGCTGAATTATCCTTGAAATTTATCTTGAATTATAACTGTTTGTTTTAACGAAATTAATCCGATGGCCGAATATATACTTGTAAACTTTCAAGGTACTTCACCTATAAACTTATTTTTAGTCATGAATATAGAGCGTATTGAGACTACCGCCTAAAACCTGACGATGCACATGCTCCATTGCCCCGCTAATGTCGCTGTCTGCGTCGGTCTGGAGACCCATCTTGGGAGCGGTAAACCCCCCCATTCGGCTCGAGTAATACTGGGCATCAACTCTTTGGGAGGATCTTATCCCTGGTAAGGGGTACTGGATGCCCCCGCAGCAAGTGGAGACGGCGTGCGAGCTCTCCTGTAAACTTAGCCTAGATTAATAGAACTAATGACGTTTAAGCCATGTGACATGTAAAAAAACGGTACTGTTCAAATGCAGAATCAAGTCAGCAGTTTTCCTTTTTATGTTTGTTACTTCAATGCTCCTTCATTTATTGACTGATTTAGGTAATTCTTTTTTATTTGAAAGGATATGCTTTCAGATTATTCGCATAGATATAACAATCGGTCCAATATCTGGTTGTTAAATGAAAATAACTAGAGAAAATATGTCATCTAAGTAAACCAAATTGCGTAGGTATTTTGCTGTTCTGTGACATTTTTCTTCGCCGAGTTGTATACAGATATATATAATATATATATATATATATATATATAAGGGCGAGAAATATGTGATAAAAGTATTGATGTCGTTTATTTTTTTATTTTTTATTCAGTCACTTGTTTGTAATAATGTAATATAAAATTCATCACATCACCTTCCAATTTAAAAACAGCGCTTAGTACATACAAACCTGTATATCATTTAATTGTACATTTATGGAGATGCAATAATTGTTTAAATAACAGCATTCATCTCGCTCAGACACATTCAACAAAATAAGGATAGGTGATAAATTCGGCTATTTCCCAGTGGGTCGTTGTCCAGAGCGTCACGGTTCACGCTTCGGCTCCGACACCTCGCTTCATATTCTTCGTCAAGTTCTTCACTTAACAATTTTAAAATGTAACTCATAATTTTTATTCACATTTTCTTCGTTTGAGGATCAAAGGAACTGTGCATTTTTCGAGGATAATCTACTGACCCACTTCACTTTTTAACAAACCCTGGGTAGGGCCCTGTGTAATAAGATCCCTCAAATATCTTGAACCATTGAGCATGCGCCGAGATATTGGTTCACTCAGCGTCTTTTACAAGATTTACCATGGTGAATATTCTGAAGAACTATTTAATTTACTCCATACGTTCTTCGACCACCCAACCTCCCGCCATCGTCAAAGAGCTCAACTCGAGTGTTGCAAGCGTCTATAGGCGACGGTAGCCACTTACCATCAGATGGGCCGTTAGCTTGTGTGCCTAACACATATTTTCCACATAAAAAAAGTATGTAAATTTATTACTTACCTATTTTGTTTGATTCTTTTACAGCCATACATTAATTTGAAATATCATATTTAACAATGCACCTCCTCACCTACTCGTACTTTTATGAGGTACATTTGCTACGAAACGTAATCGATCATAATCTAAGACCGCCGAAGTAAATGAATTTGATTCTATAGACAAACCATATTTCTTCTTCACTTCTTCAACTACATTTGCTGAAGCATATTGTGATGGAAGCAAATAACTACCGTCCAACATTAAATAGGCTTGATTCTTTATATTATGCCGTGAGGTAATTTCATCTGTCAAGAACAAAATAGTTAATTTTAATTTTCTATGAAACTGGGCTTGTTTGAAAGTAAGACCGCCAAACTAAAGAAGCTTCACTCTTTTTATACCATATCACATTAACTAATCATAAAGAATGATTGACATCAACGCAGTATATTTGTTACAAAACGTCTGATGTATATGACGAAGCATTGGCTTTGTATGATTGCAACAGGTTTTCAATTTGTTCATCCAAATCGTGTGTACTGTACTCCGAAATACTTTGTAACATGTGACTTATATTTTTTTAACCTATGCTTTCCCATTTCTGCTCAAAGACCTTCATTTTTTTATTCCCCAACTTACCTTCTATGCGTATTCGGCTAACGTGAACCGCCCAATCACATCTCAGCCTGTTAAATACATAGTTAATAATACATTATTGTGCACCAGATGAAAAATCTTAACAAAACATTGTTATAGAAGACACAAAGAGCGTTAACTAGCTATAAGCCATCGCTAGTAAGCGATTTTTTCCATACAACAAAATGGATAGGATTGCGTGGAAATTATGTGGGGTATTTAGGTGTACCGAAAAGTAATAAATTTGTTAAATTACAATATATAATTATTATATAATAGTATCACAATAGTAAGTTAACAAATCAGTAAGTATAATTATGTCTTGTGATATGTGTACTTAATGTACTACTTCTTTTTTTGTTAGTTCACAGTTTTTACGTAGCATCGAGTGCGGCGATGGCAGAGATAAACAGTAGTCTTGGTCGTTAAATTTTTTTGTGACATGTCAAAAAACCTAAGCACGTGATCCATCAACATAAGAACCTCATTTAAATCTATCTTAAATCACGTTTAGAGTGACCCTAATGACCCTATATATCATCTGTGCGTTAAATATTCAAATTTATGCTTTCCTATGCAGCGTCAAATTAATTCCGTTGCATAATTTACATTTATAACTAAGAATAATTGGTGATTAATATGTTCACAGTCTCAGGTCAACAGATTATGATGTTATTATGTAAAGTACGGAAACATGTCAAAGAGAGACCTCGTTCTTATGCGCAAGCGCAGCGTTTTAACGGCAAAAGACAGACGATATTGTTTAGCGTCAGACAGGTTATATAAATAAATAAATATTCATGGACATTACACACAGCACCATTTAGTCCCAAACTATGCATAGCATAACTGATAGAATACTTATACTATTTTTTATCAATGCTTGTCGTGGGTGGGAATGGAAACCACGACCTACAGCGCAGAAGGCAGACCTACTGCCAACTGAGCCGTGAGGCTAGATAATTTCACTATAGGTTCGGTTCGCCTCAGGATCTGGTGGAGTTCCTTTTGTAAAGCCCAGAGATCTTCGAATGCGCAGAGGTCGGCCACCGGAGGGGTTTAGTTCGGGTAAAAGTCCCACATAACTCGGTTGTCCGCTCCAGGGCAACCGATGTATTTGTTGCAGATTCCACTTCCACAACAAAAAAAGGCTTATTACATTACAATACATCAGTTATATACATATATATTAAAGTTTCAAACATTCATCATAGATTTTATCGCACAGCTCATCCGCGCTTATGCAATGATGCTAAAATAATTTCAATGTACGGAAGTAACAAGACCTCGTGACTCCTACAGTAAAAGTGGCACAAGAGAGCACTGTAAGATTATTAGTGTCGTAACTAACATTCATATAATTATTTTGATACCGATACCCATTTTTAATATCGATTAAATTAAAATTAGTTGTGGGCAAGCTGTCGTTCACTAATTTGATGGTTTTATAATTTATTTTTGAAGGGTCCAATCATACTCAAGATCTGAAAGAATAAATGAGTTTGACTTTCGAGTTTATTAGCAGTAGAACCAACTAGAACCGTAGAACAGTAGTGCACTGATATTGCTTGAAGGGCGAGAGCTAGAGAAACAAAGTGGATGAGGAATTCAATCTTCAGGTCTTACGAAGGATGTACATATAATGATCGCATTATCAATAAGATAGAAAACGAAGGGACTTTCTGTTTATGGATACCGAGCTGTCCGTATCACACACAGTTCACAAGAAACGTGACTTACTACCGTTTATAGGGTTCCGAGGCCATATGACAAAAATTCCCCTAAACAGGAATCCCTATTAGTTTCGTGCTATCCGTATATCCGTCGGTCTGTGCTTTTGTATGTCAGCCATGTTACTCGAACACTATTCGCTCTATTTTCAATTCAAATTGATAGGTGTCTTCTAGTAACCTCTATATCAAGATGTAGAGAACTTAAAAAAATAACACATAAGAAATTAATAAAGAAAAGGTACTTATTAAAAATTTCTAAAAGAATTTTAGTAATATATGCCCGAATGTATACCATAATTAAAGAAAAAATCAAAATCACTATAAAATGCAAAACGTTGACTTGAGTAAGCTAATCCGTTTACTTATCAATATAATAAAAATGAATCCCTGTTTCCCTTGGTCACGGAATCACGTGTGAACCAATATTGCAATTTTTTTTTTGTTGTGTTTGTTTTTGTAAGGAGAAGGTTTTTCTGAACGAAAAAAAGAAAGTTGTGCAGAAATATCCCTGTAAACCACGGGTAACACCGCGGGGCGCAGCTGGTTAAGAATAAAAATATACCGCTATATTCAACAAATTAGTTTTTCTATAGCAATATGCTTTTATGTGAAAGTAAGATGCACCCGTGGCGGATTTTTTGGACTGTTAATTTTGACAGAAATTAACGTTTTGAAAAATAATACCGTCGCTAGGACTTGCTTGATTATGTTCTGGATTAAAATATCCCACGAATGCTGACCTAACTCCTCGGATATGCTAAGCCGGGTTCGTGGAAGCGACAGGTGGCCGCCACCGCACCTGCCCCGGGCACGCCTTCCGCGCCTTTTTATAATGCACAACTCGTTTCGGACTTGTTGTTCAGGGGCTTTGGATGTAAAACCGTTTATTTCGTGCTATTACTGGGCTTTGTGGTTTTTAGTTTCTCGGTATCATCCAGTTTGGAATTGTTGGTTTTATCTTTGCGGTTTTAGATACTGAGACAAATTCTGAATGTTCTCCGTTCGTAGTAGAGTATGTGTAAAAGTGATAAGTTGGTAAAGCCTTAATATCTATTAATTATTAGGTACAAGCAAGTTGACATACATGTGGAAGAATATCCACACAATACCAGTTTTATAATTTAAACTTATTGGTAACATCTTTCGTGTAAATAACCTATCTATTATCTTTTTAATAATATATAAAAAAAAATTGTTAAATATGCATAGATGGTTCATAAGAAATAGACCAACGAAACCTATAATATAATTTGCTGATTCCTTTGTAGCATTTTTTCAATTTATTAGAATGCTGGAAAAACCCATAACAGTACGCCAACCATACATTCAGGAGTTTCAGTTAGGTCAAAAGCAATCGGAAAACAATTTCGAATTATGTACTCGAAAACTGGACTCATAAAACTTAGGTTATTTTAATTGTAAAATTCGTATTTGCTCTACACATGAAATCCAATAGTTCGAGGATTCTATATTAACTCCGGAAACTTTGCTTGATACTGATGTTAAGAAATGAAGGAGCCAATGATCCGGTAGCATGTCGAACCAAAGATTATAAATCAGTTAGGGACTGTGAAATGCCATAGATTGCTGTATAATGAGTGAGGCAGGGCCTTCACCGCACAAGGACGCTCACTCGCCATTCATGGGCGCGTTCTTTTAAGGTGGACAAGATATCTTTTAAAACGGATAAACAAACTATGTATTTTCTGTACAAGCATATGTAACATCGCATAAACAATAAAATAATCATAATAAATGTTTCTTGACCCACTAGCGACCCGCCTCGGCTTCGCACGGTTAGTAAATCATCAGTGTCGTATCAGAAACTCTATCTATTGCTGAAATTTGCATTAAAATACGTTGTGCAGTCAAAAGCTCTAAGCGTACAAACAGCGTGAGCGACTATGTTTTATACTGTGTAAGGTTAAGCATAAGGATTCTAGTGCAGGGTATGAGTACCCTGCATTAGAGTTCCGTGTGTCGCAGGTGGCATGGATACAATCACAATCATACAACACAAACACCGAGAAAAAACTTCTCGCGTACCACATAAAGTGTGCTGCGACCGGGAATCGATACTGAGACTCCTCGCATCGGAAGCAGGGCAAAATGACTACCAATAACAGAGCCTTTAATCAGCCTTAGGTACTAATAAAAAACTAATAGCCAAGACAAAAAAGACAGGTAGTGTTCTATACCCAAATTAAGGACTCAAAAAATAGTAGGTAATCGCATATTAAATTATATAGTTTTGTTAGTATATTATAGACATTAATGAGCCGCAAGCAATCCTAGTAATTTTATTTGTAGAACATTATGTACCGTTCAAGTAGAGGTGCAAACCAAATAACCGCTAGCCCCGCGAGTGCCAGACAATCATCTCAATGAGTTTTGTGAAGCGGTCGAACCGGGTGCAGAGCTCTTTATTTCTCTGAAAAACTTGAGTA